>OZ032126.1:3505217-4105217 GCA_964026355.1 Pseudorhiza aurosa
AAAACTAAGATTGAGATGACGTTAATGTGAATGTACGAGCCTCCAGAGTTGCTCAACGTAAACCCATCACAATCGCTACCAGAATTTGACGTGACCATGCTCACCTGACTGGTGTGGTCTGCACTTGATACCTGCAACGGTACTAATATAACAGTGACACAGCGCGCTCCGCCTTCACACTACTGAGCAGCCACGTTTACTTCTCTCGATTCAAGTGCATCGATTGAGTCTTGTGGCCTTGCCAGCTGTTTGCAAGGCACATTCATAAGGTAGCAGGAAAATACTGACCTGACTTTGCAGCGTTGAAAGAGATTTCTGTCCTACAAACTCTCGCTGAGTCCACGCGGAAAGAAATTGCGCGATACATGTCAACTCGATACCATCGCTAATCAGATGTTAATTGGCTAATCAACTGCTTTAAGTTCATTTTTGCCACTACTCGTACCTTTCTGTTTTTAGGATGCAAACTGTTACTCTCTCCACATCACACGCCAATGCACACAAGAGAACTGTTGAGCAATAAATCTGCAAGAATATAAAAAATTGACAATCCCTACTACGAATTGCGCGTAGATTATAAACGTAGGAGAGAGCAGTTCATGTTTTCAAGCCATCTTCCATTGTGAACTTCAGCTGTTCCTAGAGAAGAAACTGAGTCTTTTCTGAATAGAACTCTTGAAGGAAGAATTTCTCGTGGTTCGAAATCAGCTTAGGGCAGCTAAAACTGATTTCAAGCTAGGATCGGCTGCTCTTTCCCACTTGAAACTTCCAACCCTTTCTTTTCGTTTGAACTATTCCCTTCCCATCCAGAAGGATATTTACTGTTTGCTTTCTTCTGCACCTGCACTGCCACCTTGCGTCAATGGTGTTCGGGTAATCCTCTATGACTTCAGATTTGCCCTGAAAAGGCTTCGTGCAGCAACATGTTATCTATTATCATGTAGTTCACATCCACTACGTGACAGGATTCATTGAAGTTTTTGCCGAGTTTTCCTCCACCTGCTATTTTAAAGCCTTCAGGTCGAAAAGCAAATGTACGCAAAATCAATACTTTCGAATCCAGAAAGAGTTTGACGATACGAGACTTCCTTTGTCTTTTCATGATGTTATTTGAAAATCTAGGTCAATTCCTTCGTAAGAGGACAGCTTCTTACAATTCTCCTGTCTTGAATAAGAATGAAGAATGAATGAAGCATTAGGTAAAGAGATTTTTTCGATGGCGGAACTCTAGTTGTGTGAGTCGTTTTAATAAATTGGGTAGCGACCTGACGTTATTTTCTACGTCAAGGCATGAAGATTATCGAAACAATTAATGAAAAGTTTTACGATCACTTGACTGACGCCATTATACAAAATGGTCCACAACAATATTCCATGTAGCCTAGTAGTTGTAAATATCTTAAATGCAGTCAGTGTTGCATATATACAATCAAAAAGTAGCTTTAGCGACCAAGTAAAAAGCCTCTCTGTAAATTTTGGTCTCAAATTTATTGCTATTATACTTCTCAATATAAATTCGATGTTTTTGTTCGTTTATTTGGATGATAGAAAAAACGACTTTCGTTCAACTCTTTGCCACCGCCCTAACATTCGAAATTAGCAATTCAAATAACGTTTACGTCATTACTTTTATCACCGCAAAGCTTTTAGTCTACCCCACCTACCACACCCCTCTGCACCCCCCCCCCACCTTTGCACCCCACCGTCTACACATCGCCGCGGGCTACAGAGAGTTGCACAAGGCGTGCCATGTGACAAAGATCAGCCAATCAATTGTCTGAATCCTAACTGTGTTTGTGATGTCATTTTGGCGCCAGTTAGGGACACAAGTGAAAAAGCGTGGTCGAGGGAAAGCAAACCGACTTACTGTTATCACGAACTTCAGCTGCAATTACAGAAGATTAAAAACTTTGGAATAAAACTCCACTCAAAATGAAGTACATTCTTGTTACCGGTGGTGTCATCAGTGGTATCGGCAAAGGGGTGATCTCGAGTAGTATTGGTGCGATGCTGAAAGCATGTGGCCTAAGAGTGACGTCCATTAAGATTGATCCCTACTTGAACATTGATGCCGGCACTTTCTCCCCTTACGAACACGGTAAGCTTTATTGATAGCAGAGTTTCTCCAGGTTTTATTTCATGCAATGTAAATTGCCTGGATATACATCCATGATGCGTAAGGGAAACTGAAATTGCTAGACAACCTCAAAGGTTTTGTCTTTGAACCCGGGTTTAGGCCGGCGTGTTATGCAGGCTCGTACATGTTGACGTTAATCCGCCAGATGCTCAAGCGGCTTTCCGTCAGTTTGAAAGTGGATCTCTCTCTGCACATGGACATTTCCCTTGAACCTTACAAGCCATTGTGTCTACGCCACAACCTGTCCCATCTCATCTACTTCGATAAATTAGGTTCCCTTGCCAGAATCAGCAGGAATGTCCTTTATCACAAGAACTAACTGCAAATGTAGGACCATTTTTTGAGGTCTACCTTCTCCTCTCTTCAGTGACCTCGATTTGACACAAACTTCCAAAGTAGAGGCATTTTTCTTCTGAAGCAATGCTCTGCGAAGCTACTCTCCCGATATGATGACGGCCAGATACATTTTTGGCCTAATTTCCTGAGAACGTTTTCATGGGATTGTTTTCAGATGAATAGTTCGCAGTAATTAGGTCGCCTTTAAATCAGTTCATTAAGTCTATTGTACGTTGTTTTAACTTCAACTTAAAGCCAGTTTGCATTTTAAATAGTGCTTGATTTATGCATCTGCAAGGCTGTTCTCAATAAGGCTCAATTGGCACAAATTTTGCTAACCTGAGCCAATTAGTTCCTGTATTGCTTGTCTAGATCTGCTTAGGGAGTGAGGGTACACATTTGTCTATATTAGTTTGGCCTCAGAAGCAGCCTCCTTTGAAAAATCCCCCTACTTTCTTTACTTGATGATATTAACATACTATGTTGTGTTTATGTTTTGGTTGACTTTAGATAATGGAATTTCAGATTGCATGGATTGATGATAAATGAAATCCAAGGAAAACATAACTACTAAGCAAACAAGAAAAGCAACAAATTTCGTTAATTTTGCAAAGACTAAACCTAGTTTCATCATAGCTTTAAAAATCCGGAATCCTACAACTTTCAATCTTTCAAATCTAAGATCAATAAACATGATCTGATCTCTCTCTCTCTCCTCTTAGCCTTTCTCTTTCCTTTTTCTTCCTTTGTTAGGGCTTTGTATAGGCCGCCATGGTAATTACTCCTGTTCCTCTGTGGATGTCAGGACTACTCTGGAAGCTCTGTTCATTCACACCCTTTCCAAGTTTCACTACCTAAACTCCATATCATCCTTCATTCCAAGAATTTGCAGTTTATGAGATTTCTTGCCCTCTTCTTCCTTTCCTCAACCCTACAACTTGACCTCTTTCTAATCTAACGTTAATCAACTTCATCTTATCTTAGCTTTATTTTGCTTGGTTGGTGGTGATAGGAATGCAGTAAATCAAGTCCAATATACTTACCATGGTGTAAATATCTTCTCTTCACTCAGATAATGTTAGGGGAACGTAACAGAAGTTGAAACAGAAGTTTTCCCTTGTAGGAGAAGTATTTGTTCTGGATGATGGTGGCGAAGTTGATCTTGACTTGGGAAACTATGAAAGATTTCTTGATGTAGACCTTCATAGAGACAACAACATAACAACTGGGAAAATTTATCAAAATGTCATTGAAAAAGAAAGAAATGGAGATTATCTCGGCAAAACTGTTCAAGGTATTTACTAATCTTACATAATTGAGCTCTATATTAAGTAGGTAGGCATTAGGCCTGTCCATCTAAGCTCGAATAATTGGTATTCGGTTATCTGATTACTATTGGAATAGCAATGAAGCAAAAGGATTATTCCCTGCTGACCGAATAGTTCAAATTATTTGATTATTTGGAGTGAATGATCAGTCGACTTGTTGGAATGCTAAATGATCAGTGAATAAAGCGAATAGCTTGACTCGGTGAATAATCCAAATACATGTTAGTTGAAGCAGTGGATGTTTTTAATGATGCTGATGATAGAAAATAGATCAATTGATTTGTCTAGACAGTGGCAGCAAAACACTGGGCAATGGCATTTTTCTATTTATTTGGATATTAATCAGATAGTCAATTGTTTGAATTAAAATCCATGGCAATTATTTCATTGAATGCGAATTTGGAACTTTTTGACCTGCCCCCTAACCGCACCCTTCTTGCGGAATAACAGAATATTTGGTAAATTTGCAAATTAATATTTGAATAGTTGGAATATTTCATTTGGACAGCCAGAGATTATCTTTGCAAAACTGTTCAGGGTAACTACCAGATAGATAGATGGATAAACGATTGTCGTTCAACTCTTAATCACTGCCGTAAAATCCCATAGTCTCCAACAGTCACAATTTCCTGCGACGCTATGGATGTCCTTTCTGCTATATTTAGTGTTGCCCACTGGTAACTACCAATCTTACACAACTGAGCTCTACATTGAATAAATAGGTAGGCATGCCATTGTATCACCTGGCCAGTAATACCATCAGTTTGCAAGTGGCATTCTAAGCATGGCTTTGCAATTGCTACCTGTTGTAATCCATGCATTTGTGCTAATGTGTCAAGCCAAATCCTACTTGCAATTTATGCTTGATTAACTGTTATTTGTCATCAGACCTCTGTTTGCTTGATCAACATGAAAATGATGATGTGGCCTGAGTTAAAACATGTGTTTAGCTCTCATTGAAATAGATTAAATAGGACCTCGTGTTCCATTTCCCCACAGTATTGGCTAATTACTTGTACAATTCTTCACTAAAGAACAAGATCTAAGTTTAGTGAAAATCAGCAACTTATTTTCTGCCGTCTCTGTTTCAGTTGTACCACATATCACAGATGCTATTCAGCAGTGGGTGGAAAGAGTTGCCGCTCAACCAGTAGACAGATCTGGGTGCCTTCCTGATGTCTGCCTGATAGAGGTATGTGCATTATATAGTTTCAGTAGAATAACATACAGTCATAGAGAAAGGGAAGTAGGGATGGCACAGGACATCAAGCCAACAGTTCCTTAAAGATCTGGTGTTGTTGATGTTTTTGTGTTAGAGTAGGGGATGTCCTGTGGGCATATGGGGATTGTATTTGTTTCTTGACAGAGATTGTCAACATCAGCACCTGACATAGCACAGAATGAAGATTTATTTTCAATACTTGATAAGATTTTATGTAGCAACGTGTCATTCTTGTGCCGGGTTTCAGAGATGCCACAGAGTTCCTTGAATCCCACAAGTGCAGCCTGAGAGAAAATTATTGACCTGCCATTTCAGCACTTTGCGGTTATAGCCCAGTGACATTTGGTTCTCATATGTTTAGTCAATATACACAACTGGCAAGACCCAATAAGGTGGAAACTGCAAACTTGTTCCCTAGACTGCATCTCTGGAGTGCGCCAAAGGGCGGGTGTACAACAGCAGTTTGACCTAATTCACTCTCAACTGGGCTGCACTAATGAGCCATTGTGAGTCCTTTGTAAAAATTCCAGCAACATACAGTATATATTTGTTCATTTATATTTATCTCTATATAATAATTCTATTTAGAGCTGGCTACTTTTATCTTATATCTAAATAAGTTGGTGTTAAACTTTGAAATTTTGATTATTTGTAAAATGTTTTAGTTGGTATTGGGGCCCCCTCAAAATCTTTGATGTTGAAGGGCAACCCTCCAGATAAAGTGTAAGATTAGATTGATTGTGAAATAAATCTCAGTCTTTCTCCCTTTTCATCAGCTTGGAGGTGTCACAGGTGACATTGAAGGCATGCCTTATGTTGAAGCATTCCGCCAGTTTCAGTTTAAGATTGGTCATGACAATATATGTATTGTCCATGTCAGTCTTATCCCACAAGTGAGTTCTAGGAGTTTTATGTATTACATGTTTCTTATAATGATGTTGCCATTGTTTACGGTTGTAGGAAAATTGTATTCCTATTGTAAGGATGTGGTCATAGGAAATTCAATTTTTCTTCCAAGCCGTCCTGCTCTCCCATTTGTTTGGACAAGTTCCTTTCAATACAAGCCACTTTCTGTTGGTTACCCATTTTAAAGAAAGAACCTATTGTTAATTGCATAGGAACTCCACCACCATTCCTTTTGAGCTTGATGCTCTTGAGTTTGAGGTCAAATCATGATTTTTGGGTCCCAGCTTTTTGAATGCACAGATTATTTCTTGTCTAGAAAGCAGTCACAAGTCTCTCTTATCATGCTGTATATCTCAATTATTTTGCCACAGACTGGCTCAGGAGAGTTGAAAACAAAGCCAACACAGATGAGTGTTCGTGAATTAAGAGGTCTTGGGCTTGCACCAGATCTAGTGAGTAGCATTTTTGAATTCTTTTGCAATTTATTAACATTTGTTAAATGAGACCCTAAGTTTAGGAATTACAAGAGCAGTTTGTATTCTAGTATCAAATGGATTCTATGTTTTCCAGAATTTTATTTTACTTTATTGCTTTCTGCAGGTAATGTGCAGAGGGAAGACTTTCATTGATGATACAGTGAAACAGAAGATCTCAATGTTCTGTATGGTTGATCAAAAGCAGGTAACTTCCCTTGAAGTTGTTTTGTGTCGATATATTTGTTAGTTCCCTTATCTCTCATGCTTTGTCAGTTTGAGAGAGGTTAGAAAAAGGAAGTAGTGCAATGTTGCAGAGGCATCTTTCTGTCTACTCAAATCTGTTATCGCATCACAATGGCCAGACGCCTGAATCATCCTCTCATTTTTTCCTTTGTTTCATTCCCATGGAGTGCAGCATAAAATTTGAAATGAATTGTTTCCTTTGCCTCCCCTCCCTTAAATTTATACCTCTACTGCTAACTTAATAAGAGTCCAATTGAATCTTTGCTTGCCTTCGATTTTATTGCTCTACAATATATACCTCTCCCACTCTCTCCTTCCTGTGCTATTGACTCCCATAATGTGCTATTGATGCTGTTGTATACTGATGCACCTAAAAGTTTTGCTTTTTTCATTGAGTGTCACGGCATGTCCTTATTGATGTCAAAACCAGACAAACAGGCACTAGGTTTGGAGCTAGGGTAAAGGGGAGGGGGTAAGGAAACAAACTCGCAACACTGCCTCGCAACAAGGTGCTATCCTTTGCTTGCATCAAGCATGGCAGCCAGTTTAACTTCTTCGCTACAAGAATCTGAAGAATAATTTTATTCAGGCATTGAAAGTGCTTCTTTCCAAATGCCCTTTCTATAAACCCCAGCATCAATGTGATTGTAGTTTTTTTGATTTTCCTTTTGTCTGTTTACAGGTGATCAGCGTTCCTGATCAAGATTCTGTGTACAGTGTACCTCTATTGTTGCAAAAGCAAGGACTTGTTGAATACTTTACAAATAAGCTGAATATAGACCTGAAGGAAACGTCCAGGTTCTCCACGCCACACAGGCGTAATTTCCTTGCCAAATGGAGGGAACTTGCAGAAAGGTATTAGTGTTACACATCAAATTTCTTCATTATTTTTTGTCATGAAATGGCCTATTGGAAGAGTATTTGTATGATTAAGCAAAGATGGGTTATACTAGCAATGGTGCAGATATTTAGAGAGAGAGAGAGAGAGAGAGAGAGAGAGAGAGAGAGAGAGAGATGTCTTTTAATTTTATACATTTTGCCAAGTGAATGAATTAGAATTTTTCTTTTGTATTAAATGCAGAAGTCATCACTGCAACAAGGTCACAAAACGTTTTGAGTAACTGATGATGAGATACTGTAGATCTCTTCCCATCTCCTCTCCTCTCCTCTCTATTTGCTTAGATGACAAACCCATGCTGTTTAAAAGCTAATTTATTTATGAGAATGTAAAATAAAAATGAATCTATTATAGAATAGTCAATCCAAGCTAACCTTAGTATCACTATGTGTCTTTTTACTGGATTTTGGAGCCCCCCCCTCTCTCTCTCTCTAAGAGCTCTCTCTCTCTCTCTCTCTCTCTCTCTCTCTCTCTCTCTCTCTCTCTCTCTAAGAGCTCTCTCTCACTCTCTCTCTCTCTCCCCTCTCTCTCTCGTCTCTCTCTCTCTCTCTCTCTCTCTCTCTCTCTCTCTCTCTCTCTCTCTCTCTCTCTCTCTCTCTCTCTCTCTCTCTCTCTCCGTCTCTCTCCTCTCTCTCCTCTCTCTCTCTCTCTCAGGGTCTCTCTCTCTCTTTGCTCTCTCTCTCAGGCTCTCTCTCTCAGGGTCTCTCTCTCAGGCTCTCTCTCTCAGGGTCTCTCCTCTCTCTCTCCTCTCTCTCTCTCTCTCTCAGGGTCTCTCTCTCTCTTGCTCTCTCTCTCAGGCTCTCTCTCTCAGGGTCTCTCTCTCTCTCTCTCTCTCTCTCTCTCTCTCTCTCTCTCTCTCAGGGTCTCTCTCTCTTGCTCTCTCTCTCAGGCTCTCTCTCTCCTCTCTCTCTCTCTCTCTCTCTCTCTCTCTCTCTCCTCTCTCTCTCTCTCTCTCTCTCTCTCTCTCTCCTCTCTCTCTCTCTCTCTCTCTCTCTCTCTCTCTCTCTCTCTCTCTCTCTCTCTCTCTCTCTCTCTCTCTTAGCAACAACATCCAGGCGTTAGAGGCTGGCCAGTTCAAGTACTGCTCGTATTTTAATGTGTGTTTCTTCAAATTACAGGGACAGTGGCCCATTTGAACAAGTAAACATTGCACTGGTTGGCAAGTACATCAAGCTCGAAGATGCATACATTTCTGTCATCAAGGCATTGAAACATGCCGCATTGATGTGCAAACGAAAGTTAGTTGTCAAGGTGAGTCTACGTTGTGTGTGATTTCCTCGAGTCTTAACGAGTGATGGACGAAAGAGAGTTTCTCTCATGAATATGAGAACCCGCAAGTGAATTTTTCGCAACAGGCGCAAAGAGTGACTGCAATGTTATCACCTGGTGTGAAGCTGGGCTCAAGTGTGGGGAAAATAACTGGACCTCGCTGTGCTTTGGCTCAGGATGGTACATCTTAATGCTCGTTTCTTGTATGGTACTCAAATCTACCTGCTTTTTCGAAGGAACTGGCAAATTGAATCCTATTTGTATGCAGGCCTAAGTAATCTGGGGTATGTGAATGGGAGGACAAGAAATTAGCTATTAAGAGGACTCTTGTGTGTATTCTGCTGGCTTGCTTCATGTGAGGATCGTCAGCATGGATCGTCTTCCATTTCCCTCTGTTGACTGTCTCTTCATCTCGTGTAAGTCTAACCTTCTTCCCTCGTCCCTTAATCTTGCCCCTTCTCATCCGTCTTTGTCCAGTTCCTCTCTTTTAGTATATGGTAAGATTGGAGGTGAGTTCCCACAAGGACTCAAAGCTAAGGCAATGTGAGGTGTGGTGGCCAGCTCCTTTGCTCGTCGTACTTTACCACCAGTGCTATGACAGGTACCCATTCACTGCTAGGTGGATGGAGAAAGCGGATACTGGACGATTCTGGTAGGTTGATTCTGGACAGTCTGCCTAATAGACGTCTTCTATAGGCGCAATGTCTGCTAGCCGTTCTGTCTATGAGAAACAATTAAGGTACGAGAAACAAGCAAATTGTAGTCCGCATTCAGCATCTGCAAAGTGGTGGGACCTTATTGCAATTGTTTTCATAACACGAGGACTTCTTACCGTTCTGACGAATAACTCCTCCTTTGATCTTAGTATGTTGATTCTGAGTACTTGGAAGAGGACATGCGAAGTGAGGATCCAGTCAAATACCATGAAGCGTGGCAAGCCCTCTGCAGCTGCGAGTGAGTTTGCACCTACATTACCGTTACATGTGTAGTCAAGGTTAACTGTCAAGGTCAAGGTTAACTCTCAAGGTCAAGGCTCTTGCCACTTATTGAGACTGTCTAATACTTTGAAATGACGTGCAATTTTGTGATTGAGTAGCTCAGTTACTTATAGGTCACAGGAATTATGATCATCATGGTTCCTTATTTAATTTTTTTCTTCTCTTTTCCTCCCAGCGGTATTCTTGTGCCGGGAGGGTTTGGATCAAGAGGCACGGAGGGGAAAATAAGAGCAGCGGAATGGGCAAGAAAAACCATGAAGCCTTACCTAGGTATAGTTTGATCGTCAATGTTAATTTCAGTCATTATTTTCTTACTCTTTTCATTTTACAGTTATTGCTAATCTTTGGACTGTACGTTTAGTGTAGATGGTGCACATTTATGATCACTTTCGGCCAATCGGAACGGTTCTATTTCTCTTCTTGCCAGATTGGAGAATGAAACTCACCTTTTATTATATTCTCAATCAATCCAAGAGCAATCCTCAATCAATCCAAGGGTAATTAATCTTCAATCAATCTAGGAGTAGAGTATTCATATTGAATGAGTGCAATTGCAAGAAAGCGATTATAATGTATTTGCCATTTGTTGACCGAAAACATAACTTAAAACTGCTTTCTCTTCAGGCATCTGTCTTGGTCTACAAATTGCTGTCATAGAATTCGCAAGACATGTGCTCGACTGGAAAGGTAATGCAGATTATATTTGAATGAATGGTTTCATGTCAAAACTTCAGTATGAAACGGTAAAAGCGCGGGGGAAATTTTGTCATATGGACATCAAAGCATGAACTGCCGGACAGTTTCTAAAGAACATTGGGGTTTAACGGAAAACAAGAGCAGACAACAGCCCCCAACTATGCCATCCCCCAACTATGGCATTCATTGTACTTGCACATCGGTGTGACTTGACGGCTAAAGAAGCGGAGATGGGTGCCATCCTGTTCGCCAAAAACGGCGATGGAAGGATCATTGTTTAGGACTTTTGTCTTTTCTGTATTGATGTGTGCTCTGTTGCATTGCAGATGCCAATTCTACTGAAAATGATCCCAACACTCAACATCCAGTTGTAAGTTTTACGCATTCCTGCCGTTTTTTCGTAAACCTTTTTCATGTTGAATACCAAAGCCTTTAAGGAAGCCCTTATTTTGTTTAGCTCAAATCAAATGCCATCTCGTCTCAGTTGCAACTTTACAGGTTTAGTTGGCTAAGTTTGGTCAAGTTATTTGTTGATGTATTCGCTATTTGGGCTTTTGATGCAACTTAAAAACGTTGTTTTTTGCCTCCGCTCCCATAGATGTTTATTGCGATAACTTGCTTTTTTCAATTTTAAGTGTTATATCTATAGGACGCCGACAGTTCTCACTTGAAGGACTATGGCGACGAGAGTCGAGTCGAGTTGTATGTATACGTCATCGAGCGAAATTCCACTCATCACAATAGCAGGATAGGATCATGCAGTGAGTCGGATCAGGCAGTGAGTTGGACCATGCCGTGAGTTGGACCAGGCAGTGAGTCGGTTCAGGCAGTGAGTCGGATCAGGCAGTGAGTTGGACCAGGCAGTGAGTTGGATCAGGCAGTGAGTCGGATCAGGCAGTGAGTTGGATCAGGCAGTGAGTTGGATCAGGCAGTGAGTCGGATCAGGCAGTGAGTCGGATCAGGCAGTGAGTTGGATCAGGCAGTGAGTTGGATCAGGCAGTGAGTCGGATCAGGCAGTGAGTTGGATCAGGCAGTGAGTTGGATCAGGCAGTGAGTCGGATCAGGCAGTGAGTTGGATCATGCAGTGAGTTGGACCAGGCAGTGAGTCGGACCAGGCAGTGAGTTGGATCAGGCAGTGAGTCGGATCAGGCAGTGAGTCGGATCAGGCAGTGAGTTGGATCAGGCAGTGAGTTGGATCAGGCAGTGAGTCGGATCAGGCAGTGAGTTGGATCAGGCAGTGAGTTGGATCAGGCAGTGAGTCGGATCAGGCAGTGAGTTGGACCAGGCAGTGAGTTGGATCAGGCAGTGAGTCGGATCAGGCAGTGAGTTGGATCAGGCAGTGAGTTGGATCAGGCAGTGAGTCGGATCAGGCAGTGAGTTGGATCATGCAGTGAGTTGGACCAGGCAGTGAGTCGGACCAGGCAGTGAGTTGGATCAGGCAGTGAGTCGGATCAGGCAGTGAGTTGGATCAGGCAGTGAGTTGGATCAGGCAGTGAGTCGGATCAGGCAGTGAGTTGGATCATGCAGTGAGTTGGACCAGGCAGTGAGTCGGACCAGGCAGTGAGTTGGATCAGGCAGTGAGTTGGATCATGCAGTGAGTTGGACCAGGCAGTGAGTCGGATCACTGGACAACTTGAAATGGAGCCATATAATCATTACTTTTTCTCCGGTGTTTTGCGATATCTTCCCCTTGTAAGAGGTTGATAATCCGACTTGGTGTTTCACGGTATTTCTACTTTTTTGTGTGTTATTTTTGTTCATCACGATCATCGCCTCACAAGTGATTCTTCGTTTCCTTGTCGTAGGTGGTTGACATGCCAGAGCACAATCCGGGTCAGATGGGTGGAACAATGAGGCTTGGTAAAAGGAAGACTATTTTCAAGAATATGGAATCAGTTATAAGTACGTCACCAAGCTCGGTTTTTACTCCTACCCTTGTTAATTCATTTCTCATCTTATGTCGGTTAGTTGCATTAAACCGGATGTCAGTTATTGGAATTGCAGAAGATGTCTTAATTGCCAAGACCCGGTATTTATTAACCTAGTTGCAATATTCAGACTTTGCTTACGAAAGTATGAAAAGTTCATTGAGAGTTGCCGGTTATGACGAGGAAAATGTTACCTTTTTTCTAGAGCAATTATACAAAAATAAAGATTGCATTGAAGAGCGTCACAGGCATCGATACGAGGTTTGATTTCTTGTTGATAGCATTCGAGCTAGGCTTGTATTCAAATGATGTTTGAAGGAAGATGGGAACCTGTTTTCCAAAGATCTTTCCTGTTTGTACGCCAGCATGTAGGCCTGATTGTATATTTAAGTTTATAATTCATTGTGCTTGTGTATTTGTTTATGTATTTGATTTATTTGAAGTTGAGTGGTTTTTGAAAACGAATTGATATCCTCACCAGGTCAATCCATCATTCGTGGCGCAGTTTGAGGAAAGAGGCTTCAACTTCGTTGGCACTGACGTAGATGGTCAGAGAATGGAAATTATTGAACTCAAAGGTGGGAAGTTCAATCTTATCACATTTCTTTTATCGCCATTAAGTCTCGTATCGAATTTTATTGTGTTTCTTTCAATCAGAGTGGTCATACTTTTCAAGTAGAATTTTAAAGAAACCCAGCTATGAAGTGGGAGGTTTTGAGAATATAAAGTCATACATTAATTTATCGGTGCTAATTCGTTGAGTAGAGGGACGTTTATGTCGCTGGTAATGCGAATTTTCAAGCCCAGTTAAACTCGAGGTCATCATGTTGAGGGGGATAACAGTACTTGGGAAACCTGTCTTCATTACGCTCTGCTACTGTCAACAGACGTCTCGTCTGAGCAGGTAATTGGTGTTGACTGTTTCTTTGTGAAAGGCGAGGGAAACCGACCATATAGGGACGTCAATATGCAGTCTTAATACTGGAATGTGTCCGCTTCTCGAAAGAGCTTCTTGTTGGCCCTCTGCTATTTGTTTGAAAACATGTGCCTTTCTGAGTGCGAAATTTTGATCTGATTTTTGTTAAGACATTTAATTTCTACACTGAATTTCTCCTTGCATAATTTATTCCTGATTTGATCTATTGGCACGATAGATGAAGCCCCCCTCTAAGGGAATATTCTTCTGGTGTCGAAACAGCTTCATAAGTGACGTTGCACTGTATATAATCGCTTTTTTACGTTGGCGCTGAAAATAGATTTGTTGCAATGAAATATCTCGGAGCTAATCTAAGCCAGCTGCTAAAACTACTATACTGCACAGATGGAGAGTACAATATTGGATTTTACGATATTAAGGTATAAAAAAGGTTTAAGAAACCCAAGTATGTTATATAGGATCGAAACAGACAACGCAAACCATGTATGGTAACACCAATCAAGTGTAGATAACAGAAGCCAATAGATGAAGTTGCAGGAGACTACACGACAGTTACGTTTGCATAATGCATGACATTGCACGAGAGAGAGCGCTTTTCTGTTTGAAATGTGGACCCATAGATGGCGTAGCACTGTTCATGTGATGGCTTGATAAATAGAGCTCTTTTATCTCTTTTTTTTTTACTTCCTAATTTCTTTATTGCGTGTGTATTTATTTATTTATTTTTGTCCTTTAGTTTAGCTGAAGGGATTACGCGTATAAAGAGTTTATGATAAAGGAAATAAATAAAAAGCTGTATGACCGATGATATTGATATTTTTTCCCCAGACCATCCGTACTACGTGGCTGTCCAATTTCATCCGGAGTTCTTGTCCAGACCATTGAAGCCATCGGCACCTTATCTCGGCTTGATACTGGCCTCGATCGGCAAACTGCAGTCGTACGTAGCGAGAGGATGCAGACTGTCACCGCGCTCGAGTATCACTGACGATTCTTCGTCGAGTGACGACGAACTGACCGCTCCATTGAAATCACCTATTGCGCCCATCGCAGAGTCACGAATTGCTTAGAATCTACTTCGATAGACTAATTCAGAAAGTGGAAGAAAAGCGAGAAAGACACTGCAATGAAGCCTTTTTTGTATAGGACCGTAAAGTTCATTAAGTTCACCCCACCAACTAGATCGCTAGAATCCGAGACCTGCTCCGGTATGGCCTGGTGACAAAAGAGTATTTGTGTAGTGGATAATTTGACCCACGTAGTAGCGAGAGGTTTTCTATACCCATATTGCGAATACGTGTATAAAGAACTAACCCACAAAATTGCTAGAACATATTTCCTGGATTTGCATGAATGCTTCCCTACTCTGTGAATGAACGTGATATTTCGTGATATTTGTTGCCATTCGGTGATTCCCGAGTTCCAGCAATTAGGCTGTTTGGTGGCAAGGATGACGGCGACGACCATTGCAAACAAGGTGTTAATCACAACAAATCCATCAATGAAGGTGCATCAAGACAGACGATTAGAGACACGTCCAAGTTAGAACGTAAATACATAACCGACAAGGTGTAAGCGATTCGACTTGGCCATCTACAGAATCGTGGGAAAGCGAAGAGCGTTTCGACAGGAACCCTTATCTTTGTCAGCCACGTGTCAACGTGAAAATACGTAAATATATACTTGCTCAGCAACTTGTCTGCGATGATCGTCCACGTTCTCATCCTAGTCATTGCTTCGTCATCGTGACCAGGCTTTCCCCCCTGAGGTCCCTATAAGTAAGCTATTCGTTTAATGCCGAACTCTTACCCTTATCTTGCAGTGAACCGATAAGAACCTTGTAATTTTTCTAGATCGATATCACCGGGTAGTGACAAACTGAGAGGGGGGAGCAGAAGTTAACATTGAGGAAGGTCGTGGGGGCTTTACGAGAAAGGGGTTTCGTGATGAGCAGACAGATGCTCCCATTTTCAATCCCGACCCCCTAAAGCTTTGTCCACTGTGGTAGAAATGAAAAACCTTGCAGATATTGTTGACCATGTGACATGGATTAGCTGTAAAACTTGCGCGATAAGTTTTGCTTCTCCTTTCAAGTGACTTTGAGTTAAGTTTTTGGTTAAAATAGAAAATACTGTTAGCAGATATTTAACCAGAGAAAAAGTACTGTCGTGTATGAGACGGAAAGTACTAGAAATATGGAACTACTTTCACAGTACAATTTGTATATTTTCAACGATAATGAATTTTTCTTTACAGTCATTTTCGTTGCATTTTAATTGATTAAATTTTCAAAATATGTTTTTGTCATATTCTAAAGATGCTTCCAAGTATCAATTGAAATACTGCATTTCACTTTTTTTGGATTGCGTGTCTCTATCAGTTCTACTTTTCAAAAAGCAGGTCCTAATTTGAGACGATGTTGGAGAGGCTTCCTGGGCTCGATCAGGCGGTAATCGAACATCGTTGCTGAAGCCTTTCGTTTGAAACAGCTCCGTCCCTCCCTTGACTGCCAAGTGCCAACTAACGCAGAGAATCCAGAGTACTCGAAACGATGTTCTTGTACCAAACAGGAAGCTACGTTACGCTGAAAATGACAACATGGAATTAGGAGATCACAATACTGTGGATAAAACAAAGAACAGTGACAAAACAATGACACTCGGCTTCAGCGTCATACCCGAAACACGATCCCAGTTCGGAGGTCGTAAGACATGCCCCCAAGTACCCCTATTGCTTTCATGATGCGTGGGGAACCGGGTAAAGGGAAATTAGAAATAAAATTCATTTATCCAACCGTGGAGTCTTGCCTTCATTACTGACGGACAATTGTTCAAAAACGACGTAAGTTGGAGCAATTACTACCCTACAGTTATGGGCCCCCGGGTCAGTGACCCCCCTGACCCCCTCTCTTCAGTACTGAGTCCACTTTCTTTTGTAATCATGATACTTTGATGCTTTTTAACGGAAAGACTTGTCCTTTCGACAAGAAAGAAACACGAGGCCAGGTGAACAAATGTTGAATTATGCTTACACTTTTCCGGTACGAGTCTCGTTATGAAGTCGAGAAGATACATTTGAAGCTGCACTTCTTCCTGCTTGTTTGTGATGGAGAATAGCGGCACGCCCGCTCTCTGAAATCAGATAGAATCGATGCATATACCAAGGGTTGATAACATGCAAATTAAAGGACATCTCGAAAGCTTAGAAAAAAGCGACATCCACCCCAGAGGCAATCCGAAGAAGAGGGCGACTCGGGAAGAAGGGAAAGAGGTCTTGCGTAAACGATCATAATATCAAGTTTCAGCTAATTATAATTTTATTTTTAACGCTTATATAAATAGCTTTGCATTAGCCATTATATGGAATCACGTTTTATTTCATCATTGACGAAAAGAGAGATGGAGAGTTGTTTCGTTGAGTCAACAATGATCGAGACAACTTGTCGTTTTCTTGACTTAAATCTACATTAAACTTTCCACCTGTCCGAACTAGCGAATGTGAGCTTAACGGTCGAATTTCATCAGATTCACCGACAGGAAACAATGATCAAAAACAGAAAATTACCTGTAAAGTGGCCTGCTGGTCAATCACTTGTTGATCGATCTCAAGCAAAATCTTCTGATCAAGTTGATTCAATTCACGGCTTAGTTTCTCGTCCAAAACCTGAGAGGAGAGAAAATTGCGGTCTTCAATCACACATCCGCCAGTAAGAATGAGAGCACTGCGTCACAACTTGGATAGAAGGATTAATTTTCCTTTACACAGGACACATGATTCTACATAGATCTCAAAGGCAGACATTTGAACACTGAGAAGCGTTTTGCTTATCGAGCAATGCCAGGTCATTCCTCTAGATTTGACCACGCCTCCTGATTCATACGCCTGGAATTACAGAGAGTTGGCGACTCTCCTCACTCTAAGTGAAAGTTCAACTGAATGATGATTCGAATTCTTGTCACTGGAGAAAGTGAATAAAGTGATATTGGGGCGATAATGTATTGACTTTTGAAGGGATATTCTATGACATAACAACTGGGCTGTATCTATAAGACTTATTCGTTCCTGGCAAATGTCTCATATCGTTGCGAGAGCCGATGAAAGGGGTACCAAAGGGTAGCGTCGTAAAAATCTAAAGAACCTACATGATTAACCATTAAAAGGAGGGCTGCAAATGGTCGAATTCATAGCAGGGATATCTAAGGAAATATATAAGGCTGCAGTATCATGCAAAATAACTCCGAAAAAGATACGATTACTTTAATACGATTAGTTTAGTACAACAATTGGAACACCGAAAGGGAAGATATGACTGTATCTGAATCGGGAAGATATAACTGTCTCTACAGGAGTAAACTAGGACTATATTTTTCATTACTTGAAGATTCATAGCAGAATCCAAACCCGTTCGTCGTGGTCTACACCGCATACGGGGAGGAGGGAGTTAATTTTGTCGCTTGGGTCTGCGAAAATATTGAGGCGGCCTACCTTTTTCTCTTCCGCGTGTTCCCTCTCCAAAAGCTTAAGCTGGTGTGTCCTCGATTGGCATTCTTGCAATGCACTTTGATGCCTTTTGCACATCTCCAGCCTTTGCCCTACGAACAAACCAGATTCAGCTGTTGCATCGTCATACATGCTTATCTACAGTTGGTTGCTTGACATAGTCAATGAAGCTAATCAACTTCACACATTTTGAAAAGCAGCTTGACTATTCACAAATAAAACAATAGCGTTGATTGCGATCCCATTCTGCGATCCTTTTTTAAATTGGCAAAGATACGAACTCTCTTTGGTTCGTTAGCTAAAGCGTTCTGTAAAAGGCTACCTCTAAACATATCATTTTTTAACATTGTGACTACGGGGCCGTCCACCTACAGACAAACTAATTCGATAAAAGAGGCGATATATAAGAATTAAGATAAAAATTTCAATTACTAGTAGGAATCCAAAGCAAGGTAAAGCAACAAAATATAACTGAAATAAAGTATTTAAATAGCTAGTGTAACAGGTCGTACTGATGGCGCCTTTTTTGCAGCAGCTGATAGGCCGTTGCGAACTTTCTCTCCCATAGATGAAAATCCATTTTGCCCACTACTTGTCCTTTCAAAGGGAGTTTAAGATCACTATGAGTGTTGAGTGTTGAGTTTAAGATCACACTGCTGATTAGTTCTAATGAAACACATTGCAAGGTATGGCGATATTGTGAGCGACTTTAAGCGTTAGGACCTGTTGGTGGCAGAAAATTAGTGACAAGAAGGATGTCGAAGGCCTTGAGATGAAGGAAAACACTCTATGTCTAATATGCAGTGAGGAACTTTTAGCAGATGGAGTTTTACGTGATATCTGTTTGTACTGGCATCACAGGAAATGTGTCAAAATGTCACTCCTGAAGTACGGAAATTTGAGCCAAGCGACCAGTCTAACCAGCAACGCTTGTTCAGGGTGTCACCGTGGGTGTAGCAAAGTTATGGCACTACTGAAGATTATCCCAAAAAATGACAAGCATGAAAAAGCTTTGCAAAACATTGAGGAAAGACATTTTAGATTGGTCAAAAAAGATTGAAAAATGCAATGGCGATTTATCGGTGGTACATAAATGTGTTAAGAAAATTATACAGGGCACCACAAGTTAATCAACTGAGGTTCATATTGATCAATATATCCTCAAATCAGAGATAGTTAGAGAACTGGAAAAAAGGGATAGCTAAATTTGATCGTTTGTGGTCTGCCTAAAAGCAATGTGGGTGACGCCCAGGCAAGCAGGCAGGCAGGCAGGCAGGCAGGCAGGCAGGCAGGCAGGCAGGCAGGCAGGCAGGCAGGCAGGCAGGCAGGCAGGCAGGCAGGCAGGCAGGCAGGCAGGCAGGCAGGCAGGCAGGCAGGCAGGCAGGCAGGCAGACGGGACCTTATTTACAGATGCGATTAAAAATTAATTTGAAAAAGAATGGAAAGCTATTGAAGATGTGCGACTGGGACTGACATCTGAAAGTAGCCAGCATAGACCAACACGAATTCTTGTTGAGAGAAAAATGGTAAGTCTTGCCTCACAAACAATGTTCTAAGAAAGGACTACAATTCTCAGACAGTTGTGTTTTGTTCAAACGGTTACCTCAAGCTTTACGACTTATTTACGCAAAGAGACAACTAGATTAAGTTCGGCAAGTTACACACGATAAACACGAATCTTTATCCCTTTAATATAGCCTCTTCGTCGAGTTTCTCAGCAATTCCACTGCAAAGCGAGACAGAAAAAGAGGTGCTTCTTGGGAAAGTTCAGATAATTAGATTGCAAAAAAATTGGGGATGAAGAGAGACCAAAATCCTTGCCAAAGAAACATTAGGGTGAATCTTGCTTGGGAAATTTGTTCTGGGGAGAAATGCAGTCAGAAAATAGAACTCAAACGGAAAATGCTTCTTGAATTGCGTTCAGTGAATCAACTAGTCATAATACATTCCCTATTCCAACTTAAAGAGCAGTAAGAATTGTCGTGGAAACATCCTAGATTAGAGATACAGCATCTTCTGAATTGCGTACTCACCCGACAAAAAGACAGAAAAGACAGTATCTGTGTGACCAGAGCTATGGGAGGCGCCGACTGTTGGAGCGATCATCGACTTATAAGATCCAAAGTAAATCTACAGCTTCGTCGACCAAAAAGATCTACAAACAAGCTACCACCCAAGTTCGATGCGAAAAAACTAGATGATGATCACGCAGCTGCGGAGTTTGAGCGTGTTTTCGAAGAAACCTTTTACATCATCCACACAGGAACCTCATACTTGGTACGAACTCGACAAGCCACATCCACTGCAGACAAATCTGCTCTCGGCTTTCGTAAGCAAAATACAAGAGGTCGGTGTCATGCGAAGAATCAGCAAACTGAGGAAGTGTTGGAAAAGAAACGATTTGTTACGGCTAAGATGTTAAACCGTCGTTCCCGAGAAACAACAAAAGCATTTTCGGAAGCAAAACGAGAGGCACGGTAACAGGTTTGGCATCTGGAAGATCAGCGCTGGAGTGAACGAGCTGACCTGCTTCAACAAATGGCGGATAATCAGGACAAGCGATTCATCCGTAAACTGAAGGGGGTAATAGTGTGATGTCCTGACATCGCAAGAGTATGATTTTGATAAACAATATATCAAAGGACTAGATAATCAATCCATCCGATTTTTTATCTCACTGTCATCCTACATCCCGCATTGTTGTGCCAACCAGTTTACGACAAAAAGTCGTCGAAATCGCACATGAAGGTCGCCCAGGAGAGTAGTCGAAACCAAGAGATTTCTGCGGGAAAAGGTGTGGTTCCCTGGCATTGACAATCTTGTTCAACAATGTATCGAAACACGCATTCCGTGTCAAGCTACAAGTTCAAATACCAGACCATAACCTTTGGAAATGACAGAGACTTGCTTCCCGAAGTTTGGCATACCGTAAATATTGACTTCTGCTGATTCTTTCCTGGAGGTGAATACCTACTCGTTGTCTTCGATGCCTAAAGTCGATTTCCAGAAGTCGAAATCGTGAGCTCAACCTCATCGAAAGTTACCATAGCAAAGTTAGAAAGAATTTTTGCCACCCATGGATTGCCACAATTCGTGAAAGGCAACCATGGACCTCCCTTTCCTGGACAATAATTTTACCAGTTAATCAAAGAGTTGGGTTGGGTGCGAAACATAAACCTAGTTCACCGCTACGGCCCCGAGGAAATGCGGAATTGGAACGATTCATGCAGCCACTTGAAAAGGCCATTCGCACCGCAAATATTGAATGTAAAGACTGGAAATGTTTAATTTTCAAGTTTATTTTGAACTATAGAGCAACTCCTCACTCTACCACGGGACACTCGCCAGCAACATTGTCATTTAATCGAAATATTCGAACCAAACTGCCCCATCCGAGTAAGAGAGACTCATGCTCTCCATTACTGGGAGAACTGCAGCAAGGATAACACTTAGTAGGCTCACAAAGTTGGCTGAGGACATTTTTCGTGAAGCAGATTGTGGATTTCAATTTGGAAACACTGATATGACATTCTGTTAAAGGCAGTTACAGGAAAAGTGTAGCGGCTTCATATTACATTTATCGATTTCACCAAGGCATTCAACTCAATTGATCATTCAGCCCTGTGGAAGGTTCTGGCAAAGCATGGATACCCAAGGAAGCTTGTCAATTTGATAAGATGGCTCCACGACGGCATGAGTGCTAGACGTAACATATTCCTTTCATTACGGTCACCATAGTCAAGCAAAGTGCATCCTTTGCACAAGAAGCTCTTTATTCTTGCCAGGTATCAATGATGAAATCATTCAACTTGTATCACAATGTTGTGAATGATTTAAGCATCGTAACCAACAGAAACACAAACCTTCTGCCACCTCCTCCTTAATCAGTCTGTCTTTCATACAATCTTGTGATGCTTTCCCTGCTCTCCTGTTGATGTTATGATAGAAGCTCTATAAGAGCCACATTTTCAGCACTAGCTGCTACAGTTGTTTTTTAGAATGGTTTGTTTGGTTCTTAATGCAACTGTTAGGAACTCAATTTACCATTGTTATGATCTCTGCTATACGTCATCTATTTTTCTAGACTATATCCTGCCTACTATTTTGCTACTATTGTTATGTTAATCATTAGACCTTGTGACTTTCACGCTTTTGGTATTATGGCCTTATGTTTGTTCTGTTATCATCAGTTTTGTTATGATTCATTGTGTTCTTGTAATTATAAACTATCATAAATTCTAATAGCAACCACCATTATCAATACATCACTACCAGCTCCACAATCACCATCATCATTATCATCAAAATATCATTCTCATCACCACGATCATCACCAATAATGTGCTCATCAAGAGTCATCATAATTATTATGGCAGTTCTCACAATCACGATGATTGCCCGAACTGCCATCAGTGATGATCAGTAGGATACTAGGAGATAAAATGATGGAAAAGCATCTGGCTACTGCTTAACTGCATACCTTTTTGTTCAGTTAAGGCCTTCATTCGTCTGTTTAATAAATTAGTCTCAGAGAGTTGTTGTATGTCCTCAAGACCTTTCACTATTTCAAATACTGTGTCGTCCAGCAACGATTCTGCTAGTTGAGTTATGACATCGTAGGTAACCTTTTTCTTGTAGCAACTGCAGTAAGAAAATGATATTGAAAATACCGTGAAAACCTAAGGTAATGAATAAATGAATAGATGAAAGTTTCAATCAATTAGTACAAAAACAATTCACCATTTTCAATCCTCTGTCCTCGATTACTGCTGCACGAATAAGCCTTGCGAATAAGAGGTCGTAACCTGTTCAAAACTAAATAGTTGGCCAGAAATAGAGCTGAAAATGTAAACAGAACATGAGTTACAAATGGAAATAGCATTTGACCTGGGAAGTTCACGTGCCATTTTTTGCAGCCGTTTAACAAAGCTGTTCATTTTGGTGCTGTGAGAGTGACTTGCTGCAGCTACTTCTTGGCCTCTGGGATTTTTTCCTTCCGCTTCCACAACATGTTCACTCACTGATGGCGATGACAATGGCATGGACTTTACTGGCTCCTCAATAATTTTAGTCCGTTTATCGACGATAATCTTGGCTGGTGGATCATTAGGTCTGTTCTTGCTATAGCTGTACCACTGACTTGGGTCGTAGGAGGACATCCTTTGATAAATATCGTGTCTGAATTACTTCTGGGAAATACAACCCTAGTTACCTATCATATTTGTTATGCCTCGTTGTAGGGAAACTATCCTTAAGAGAGGCTCAATTTAATAATTTGAGACCTGGTATCTTGGAACATGCAGAGGTGAATAGCATCGAGGTATGTCCAAACAAACATGAATCTACTTTACTTCAAATTTCGTTGTACATGCCGACGACAAAAATTCGCTGCAACTGGAAATTTGGCTTCCAGATCCAATTTATGAGCTCAATTTTTCTGCCAGTCAATTGGTGCCACCAGTCTTAAGAAAGCCCCTGGGGGTTCCATCGCATCGGCAGTCACAGTGTAGTAGCACATTCCGTGGGGTATAACGGTCTTCACAGTAATTTGCTTTCTTTGCCTGTGGCACATGCGTAGTTCTAATGGCAAGGGAAACTGTTGAAGAACAAACACACACCAGCAAATCGCTGCCTTTCACCAGCACCACTCGATTCCATTGCCCGCCGCAGCTTCCAACGAGCTCTCCTCGAGGCATCATATTTCCCCAGCCATTATATTTCCTCATCAAGTAGAGTTCTGGTAAAAACGACATACTTCTTAATGTCAATAGCTACGTGTCCTGTTTCCACTGCAATCTTACTTTAATATTCACAACTCTGTTTTCAGAACTCTCAAAGTGTAATGGATGCCATTTGCACGACACCTACAGGTCTGTATGCTTAGTGTTTTCTGTTACCAAAGTAGGAAATGTACGCACCTTTAAAAAGTCTCATAAACTCTTGACCTTAGATCTACCTACTTGTTCAGTGTGTCATTCATATAATTTTTGGCTGAACGGAAATTCTAGAGTTAACTGTTTTTTAAATTGTTTTTTTCTAAATGAGTAAAAAAAAAGCCATTAGAATTATTCAGACTTTTGATGTATTTTGGGACTTTTGACGTTAAGTATTTTCAAGCAAAAAAATCAGAGAAAACCCTTCTCACTTCCACAGGAAGATTTCAACTTTTGTAAACAATGTGCTACATTACTAATACAACAACAAGGTGTTAAGAATTGCAATGACACACTAGTCAAAATTAATATGATAGTTCTTCATTGTCTCTGCTAACGGGGATTGGGGGGTAACACAAATACTTCAATGTCAACACAATCATCATAATTATAGCAATAACGAAGATGAAAATCTGCAGAAAAATGCATCTTGCTCCACAGTTGACATTTTTGTGAATGCGTGGGGATTCTATTTATCCTCCCCATCTCTGTAATGCAAATCACCTTATGTCAATCTTTTGCATTATAATGAATTATTGTAGCATAAGATTTTCAGCCACTTGAGGTTACTCCATTCTGTTGTTATGAATTTTGCTTTGCATGGGTATTATTGTCTATCAGAATAAGACTATAATGTCTCAACCTTGAATTCAATTTCTGATTTTCCGTTTTGAATTCTCCAATTTTCATCCATCAGGTAAAGAAGGACGAAAATGTTCTGAGTGTGCAAAGTCTTACAGACATTGCGAATGTAAGGTATTGAAGCATTTTTTATTTATCCTTTTCCTACACAAGAGTTCAAAAAGTAGAGTTAAGTGAGTCTTGAACTCAGAAATAGTCTTGGGAAGCATTTTTTAGAACTAGCCACCCTGAGCCATGGCATGGTTAGGGAGGGAAGCCAGTTCCTTTCCTTGTCCACTCAAACCCAAGCTTTATGCCAGGTACCCGTTTCTGCTAAGCAGACAAGCCTGTTACTTGAAGGGCCTCTCTAGTCAAAATTTTTTTTGGCATTAGACTCAGGCAAATGCCCTGATTTCAAAACTGCAATCATTTTTCTAATGTCTCTGACCGTTTTTATTTTAAAAAGGTTTGAAGATTATTTTTCTAGTTCAGAATTTGCTCAAGAAAGATTCTCAGGGAGCTATTTTATGAGGACAAAAATGATGTATAAAACTTTCTCTATCATTTGTTTTCCTCACAAGATTTATGGGATTATGAACAACACGGTGGACTCAATTTCCGATACACAGACGCCACCTTCAATTGCAAGTTGCTCAAAATGCTGAGATCCACAAATTCCCTTTAATTTGTTTTGATATACTTTGTGACGTCACAAAGTAGGCTTTGTGTTTCCGTTTTTTCTCTTTTTTTCGGCAAAGTCTTATTTAAAATGCATATAACACAAAAATGGTACAAGATATTAGAAAAATAACTGCCAGTTCGAAGTCATGACACTTGATTACACCTTTTTCCAAAATAAAAGTTTTTCACTGGAGAGATCCTTACATGACCTGAATGAATGATTTTGCCAGATAATTGCAATGTCAGAAATATTTCTTATTCAAGACAGAAACCCCAAAGAGGAGGTGTTTATTTCTACCAAAACTATTTTAGAGTGCACTCTTCTTTCTAGTCATGTTCAAAATGTGGATGCCCGTTTCGAAAGTATACTGGCACAAATTTAGTGAAAGGGAGGTAGGTTTTTACAGTTTCTTGTGTTTCCAAATGGACTAAGAAAGACAGTTTGAGTTCCGATTATGATTTATTCACCAACTGCAAGCAAAGTAACATGATACCCATGTAGAAGTTATCAGTTATGTTTAGAAGTAGGGGTGAAATCATAATGAGCAAGTTGATACGCAAAACTAAAGTGTGTGGCGTCTTTGCTCTAAGGGATGCTTCCAGTTATGTGCTTATAGTTGCGGATTACATTCTGGAAACTCATATAGTCTGCTGTGGGCTGGTTATCAATCACAAACAAGAATGAGTCATCATGATGACATGTTCTATATTGTCCTTAACTGTCCCATCGCAACTGAATGTTTGTCATTGCTATGACACATCCAAATTACAAATCATGCTTTTGTGTTCTGTTATTATCTTTTTGTGCAGTTTTGTACTGTGATTTAATGTTTGGCAAAAATTAACCAAAGCAGCAGATTTTTTAGCATCTTGAATGCAGTAAATCTGAACAAAGTCTGGATTGTGATCTGTTGTGTTGGTTTCAATTCTTGTGCCTTCCTATCTTGCATAGAATTAGAGGGAAGAATATGACACAAACAAAAGAGACCTTTTCTTCTCTTGCTATAATACATGAAATCTCTTTGAGATTTCAAATGTAGCAATTTTTCCAATCAACTTCCTTAATGCATTTTCTTTTAAAAAGTCCAAAAGCTGTTAACCAATGCTTAATGCTACACTGACGTACTTTGCAATCTAATTTGAATGCTTATTCCAGGTCCCATTGTCGTTCATGCGGATCTGCAGTCTGCCTCACTTGTCACATGCTTGCCCAAGGAAGAAAGGCATGTATGCTGGATTTAACTTAAATATTTGTATGTTTGTCCTTTTAAGTGGCGTCATAATGATTTATGAGTAATATGCCGTGGCTTGGGTGTGTGAGCTCATAATGAGGGGGGTTATGAGTCGGAATCTTGGCTTATTCTCATTTAATATTATTGGTGATTTAGGAAAATGGAAATCACCTCAAAAGCCCTTTTCCAGTGCAAAACTTCAGAGACCTCTCTCTGGCTTTTTCTGTGCAGAGGATTAAGTATATTTTTGTAAGTTTCTTCAGCTATATTTGTATGTATGTGCCCATGTGAGTTGTTGATATAAAACTTGATGGCTATCATCAGAGCATTGCTATGAAAATGAATGGGAGACCATTGTAAGCACAAACCTCCATTTTAGCTTTCGAGTCAATTGTTCAGAGCCTTGAGAGAAGCAGTTTGTATAGTGATAGTGGTTATGGCACATCAATGTGTGGAAAGTCCTAGATTAAAGACCTTCTTGTGTGTGTTTCTCTTTACCTCCTCTCTGTCCACCCATCCTTCAGTAAATGGGTGCCTGGTGAAAGAAGGAGGTCAAAGTATGGCAAGCCACAGAACTGCCTATTCTCCCCCAAATTGCCCTGGCTCAGAACAGTCACATGATGGTATCATGATGCTCTCCATTGCTCAATTACAGTATAGGAATCAACTCCATTTTATAACGAGCCTTAAGGGTCCAGCAACAAGTCCTGTGTGATGTGCTTGCAGCAAGGAAGTAAGAAAAATTCCGTAGTTTAAAACATTGCAGTACGTCACTTCACCCATGTGTTCCTCTCTGTTGTCCAGCCTGACAAACCAGACAAGCCTTTTGTCTTGAGCTCTCCATCCAGTTTGCTGAAGAGTTTTTCAACTATGCCTTGATGCTGGTATAATGCAGTGTGGTAGTCCAGCATGGCTTTAAACAGCTGTAGCTCTGGCCTTAATTATCAGCAAAATTAGACATTTCTCTCATTGCTATGTATGTAACCATTTCTTTTTGTCACTTTAAGATATGCACAAGGTGTCATTTGAAGCAAAGAGAGGATGAAATTTGTACTGAGAAAGCCTTGATTGCCATTGAAGAAGCAAAATATGGGAAGGGTAGGTCCTTAATGTATTCAAAACTACAAGCTCCACTCACGTTAGTTTCAATGTATAGGTTTGTAGGCATGTGGGATTTTTGCCGTTTCCATGCATGTCTGTTTGGAAACCTTGAAGCTACTGTGTCAAGGCAACTCACCAGCAGGGCTTTAACTGAGTAGGGAATCTAAGAAATTTCTGCTTCTAAGCTGTAACCTCCCTTGTAGAATTACTCTACTTCGTCCCATTTCACCTCCTCTTTTCCATCCTAACGTATGCTATTCCATTTCATCTTAATCTATTTTATCCTATTCAATTCTAATCTATTCTTTTTTGTCTTATCCTATTCTTTCCTTCTCTGCCTCGTTCCATTTCATTCTGAGCAGCCTTCTCCTTTTCATTCTTGTCCTTGTCATCTTTCCCGTCCATTGCCATGCCATTTCAAAACCAAGCTAATTGCCATTTTTTCATTACATTCTCTTTTTGGCCCCTTTGTTTTTTTCATCCCTTAAACTTTCTTTATTACAGCTGGTGAAGACACCCCCCTTTATTCAAGATTGATGAATGGAGAACAAAGAGAAAGCATACTATTTGAAGCTGCCAGAAATGGTACAACAATTTTGCGAAATTTAGAACGATCTTTATACCAACAGGGGCAGTTTGCATGGTGGTTAAAGCACGTGTACACTGTGGGGGGATCTGGGTTGGAGGCGTCCTCGTGCACGTTTCTCCCTTCACCCGTTCTCCGTCCCCGCGAAAACTGCGTCGCATTCTCGATTTCGAGCATCGCAGAAAGCAGAAGCAGGGCTCTGAGTTTTTTCGAGGAAAGTGGATTTTTTGAGGCGGTTTCCCGTTGTCTTTCTCGCCAATTGGCTTTTGTTGTAACACGTGTAGGATTTGATCTAACATCCCCTGTGTTGTGAGTCCGCTTGCTTAACAACTACACCACGGGACCACTGTCCTCAGTCAACTCAGCAGTAAATTGCTACCTTACGTATATCTGGAAGTAAATTACAGCAGGGCTCATAATGCCTTGGCTCAGAATGTAACCTCTCTAAATAGAGGCTCGTTTCGAATATGGGATGCAAATTTACTTCTTTTACCATCTGTGAAGACTCGGAACAATGCTATATGGAGGTATTGTACGGTAGGAAAACTGCTTTAAGATCTAAAAGATTGTTTTAGAAGCTTCAGATCCAACCGGATGCGAGCATTCGTATGTCTAAGGTGTACTGCACGATAAAAGAATGATGAAGGAGGTAGTTCCCCTGCTCGTTGCAGGTACTATTAGAGTTTGTCACGGGGAAAGCCTCCATTCATGAGCCTCATGTAAAAATTGCTAGATTATCTCGCAAGCTTAAACATCTCTTGATTTCATATATTCTAGGTGATGATCACGTTCTTGTAATTGCGTTAGAAATGGGTGCTGATGTTAACATAACAGGTAATTTTAGCTTCCTTTTACTGTACAGTTAAGATTGCAAGTTAATGGAGAACGGTTCTATGCTACCCAGGTAGTGGAAAGATCCCTTTCATTGTATGTGCAAAATGTATCCGTCAGGTTTTGTGCTTTTGACAACCAGGTGAAGTGCCTTTGTGTACATTAGTGATCGATTGAAAGAACAAACGAAGGAAGGAACGAGCAAAAGAACACAAGCATACAAATATATTACCAAACAAACGAACAATATAATGAAAAAAGGAACGAAATGATGACTGAATGAATTATTGAATGAATGAGTGAATGAATGGATAAAGTATTGGTTGGATAGATTATTGAATGACTGAATGTTAAACGAGTGCAGCTTTCTATAAGTAGTATAGTTCGTGTATTTTTCATCAGTTTAAGACCAAGACATTTTCGCAAGACCTTCACAACGCAGGCTGTTGTAGTTATTTATCGCGTGACATTTTCCACTCACCCCTCCTTTACCACCAGACAAGATAAGATTGTGAGGCACCCTTGAAAATGCATTGAACCCCGTGATGACGTTGTGAATTTCTGTTAATTTGATTTGCCGATCCACAGATAGCAACAAGAACACCCCGTTATTTCATGCTGCTGAAGGAGGTCATTTAACTTGCTGTGCTTTGTTGCTGGTAAGTTTTCAAAAACTGGTTTACCGATTTTCTTTCTATCCAGATTTGAAATCGGGTGGCGAAATCAGCTAGCTTGAGGCATCCCAATCGAAGTTGTAAGGAGTTCATTGAGGAATCTCTTAGGGAAGTGGACTTTATGCGGTGGTGTCCCATTACCTTCTTCACCAATTGTGTCATTATTGTGACACGTGCAGGACTCGAACTCACAACCCCTATGTTATGAGTCCGCACGCTTAACAACTACACCATTGCACCACTAATATTTAGGCTACAAGTGAATGAATATCAGGAAGAATTTCAAAAATAGGCAAACATGAAGAGAAACGAAGAGTGAAAGATTTTCATGAAAATGATGGCGTATTTCCAAATAGGTGTAAAACGGAGCCCTTCTCTCTTTTCCCCTTTCAATCACCTTTATACAGCAGCAAGGATGCAGGCTTGATGCTTCTGGTAGTTGCAATCTACGGCTCGTTAAAGCCTAATTGCCTTATTCCCCCCTGTCTCTTTTTTCATCACTTTTTCATCATGAATATTATTTTGGATGGAAACCGGCTTTTACATTGACAATGAACAAGTTGACATAGAATTGTGAAAAATTCGATTTCAGGATCGAAAGGCAGATTTCAACACAGTCAACAGTGTATGTAAAAGTACCTAGTATTCGCTTACTCTTTTGTCATCGAGTTCCTTTTATTTTTCTCCGATTGAATGCACTTTCGTCTGATGAGGTAGTTATTGGTTGGCCTCTTTCTTCGACAAGCGATTGGCCTAGTTATCGTTTGTTCGTCTTCGTGGTGATCTAATGATTGGTAATTTGATTTATTTATTAATCTATTGATTAATTCACTGATGATTGATTCATCTATTTACCACTGTATTTTTTAATCTTTCTTTGATAAATTGTTTGTTGAAATGGTCTGTGAATCTGTTGACTAATCTTCAAACTTCTTCTTTTTGATTTGCAGTCTGGGTGGACACCTCTTCATGCTGTCGCTTGGTATGTTCAAACCCGCTCTTCCGTTCCTATTTTGTTCTTTTTCATTCATTCTGCTGCAGCAATGACCAGAAAATCTGTGTTCACACTATGATTTACTGGTGAAACAGTATTAATTTGTCAAAACGTGAGCTTGAATTATGAAGTTGAAGCTGATTCCATTGCTGGAAACGAAACGAGCATCGGGGATCACCTTATTAGAGAAGTTCCATCCTGAGCCTCTGCACTGAGAGGCAGACTACGCAGTTTCCTTCCTCGCCAAAATTTCCCTCCAGCTGATTCGTTTCCAGCAATTTCTGACAGACGTTAGACATCTATACTTGATTGTCTCAGCTAACATAAAAATATTTCCAGAAAGGTCTTTATTCCTTCGGTGTTGCTGTCTGCTGATGTTTATCGCAGCTTGTAAAATTCGTGTATATACTGCATATTCGTAGCCAAATTTAGGCATGGACATTGTAAAACTGCTTTCAAATCTAATCTTCGTTCACTTTTAGGAAAGGATCAACAGATAACCATGTAGAATGTGCTGAACTTCTGCTGGAGGTGAGTTCTTTCTCATATCGATGTAAAAGTGCTTCATGGAAGCGCTCCACGGCTTCTCGGTACCTGTGATGAATCACTCCTTGCAACACCTGTCCATGAGGAGGAGCTGGCCATTTTCGAATGACACATCGAATGTATTTAACATGTCAGTCCTAAGCATCACTAACCGGCTTCCAAGTGAATGAGATTTCGCACCACCGATTGCTTGGGGAGCCTGTAAAGTTGCTAACAGTGATGGGAAGACAGATCTCATTAGGACAACTGTCCGAATTCTCCAGACTAGGGCACAAAATGAGACCGGTTTTTAGCCTCTCCTTGATGAGCGTGGAATTAAGATGAGTTGAAACTCAGATGACATTGGTTTTTCAGTCTGGTGCCTCTGCTCTAGCCGAGACGCATACAAACGAGACTGCTGCTGATGTTGCGGAAAGATGTGGAGGGAAGAAAGAGATAATTGAGATGTTACGTGCAGCAGAAGGTAAAACTACATGGATTTTGTATATTGTTGGTGTATTGTCATCAAACTAGCTGCCTTGCAACAACTGCTGTCCTTGCTTTTTTGTTGCCCGAAAGGTTTCGAACGCAAGGCAGAATTTATTATTATTATTATTATCAAACATATTTTAACAGGGTACTTTTTTCAGAAAATACATTCTGCTATCAATAAAGGACCTGCGTTTGAAAGAAAAGGCTAAAAATAGGAATCAAAATCTTTGTGAGTCTAAAATTTGATTAACAGTTTCCGTGGAATTTTTCTCGATGGGATAAAAGCACCATGTAAATGAAAAATTCCCGCCACCAGGAATCTAATGGTTTAATAGGCGGATACTAGCAAGCATCTTTGGTCATTTATGTCATTGCTGCTTGTGTCATCATCACCATCATTATCATTAGCATCATCATTATCATTACCATTACCATCAATCAGCATCAATCAGCATCATCAGCATCATCGCCATCAACCAGCATCAGTTATCATTAATCATCATCGCCATCAACCAGCATCAGTTATCATTAATCATCATCGCCATCAACCAGCATCAGTTATCATTAATCATCATCGCCATCAACCAGCATCAGTTATCATTAATCATCATCGCCATCAATCACCATCAGTTATCATTGATCATCATCGCCATCAACCAGCATCAGTTATCATTGATCATCATCGCCATCAATCACCATCAGATTGATCATCATCGCCATTAACCAGCATCAGTTATCATTGATCATCATCGCCATCAATCACCATCAGTTATCATTAATCATCATCGCCATCAATCACCATCAGTTATCATTAATCATCATCGCCATCAATCACCATCAGTTATCATTAATCATCATCGCCATCAATCACCATCAGTTATCATTAATCATCATCGCCATCAATCACCATCAGTTATCATTAATCATCATCGCCATCAACCAGCATCTTCATCACCATTAAACTGTCTATGCTGTATAGTTGAGTAATTGTTCCAACATGCTCTTTCCGTTCGCTTCTGTTTTTAGCTCTGTGTTTCTGCCAAAGTTGTCTAGTTGATCTCTCCATCTCTACAAAGGGATTCATCTTGCATGGGCAGGTCACGATTGTTCGATTCTATATCCCGCATTGTTTAATTTATGACTTGCTTCTGCTTTTAAGCTTTTATTAATCAGATCGTTACCATTCTATTTTCTTCTATCAATAGTTGAAATATCGGTAATGAAACTGAGAGAAAAAGTTGAATCATTGCACGGTACGTCTTAGCTTCAAAACCTCGAATAATCCCTTTTATCGACGGTATTTAGCCTTAAAGAATCCATGATACGCATTCTCCAGTCTTGACTTTGTAACTTTGAAATGTGGAAATTGCAATAGGGCTAATCTGAATTATTATGGACGAGGACAGAGAGGATCTGCTTTTGGTTTTAGCACAAGGTGCCTATGAAACCTTGAAAAGTTTGGCTTACGACCGTATAGGAAAACAGAGAGAGCTTTAGAAGTGATGAAGACTAATGTGTAGAGCAGTGGCCCGTAACTATGAATAGATGATATTGGCCATTTGTAATCTGCCTCTAACCAGCCCTTGAACCGAAAAGCTTTTGATGCTTTTGCTTGCCATGACCTCTGACACATTTTTAACTCTGATGTTCTGGCTTCTTACATATTATGACCTTTAAAATGTGACCTCTGGCATATTGACAACATGATTTCATTTTGCCCTTTGGCACGCTATGAATAGACTGTATGAAGAAAATCGTCATGTAAAACCAATTAAGCCACAGTTCGGTTGTATTACAAAGTCTTTGTTGTGTAACGCTTCGTTTCGTTCAATTATTGTGAATTAACAAGGAGGTATTAATTGTCGTTCGTAGGATTGGGCACGAAAGAGAGAAAGCTGTGGCGAATGGTAACCTCCTTGATAAACTACGTTTGCAAAAGCCAGCTACAAGAGGCTGAACAAGGTCCACACCGTTTTCATGTCTTTTCTTATCTAAAACGAGGCAGCTTTTCTGTTTAGCCACTGGTGAAGGTTCGGCAGAAAGCCACCATTTTGTTCATAGTCCGATGAATTCTCGTGAGAAAAACGAATGACCGAGAAATTATTGTATGTCATTTTGACGTCACAAAGTAGGTTTCCGACAATTCTGTTTGAGCAAGGTCTGAACTCGAAAACGAGCTTTAAACTCTTATAGAATGACAAATGTCAGACTCTTATGCAAGATATCAGAAAAATAATCACAGATTCGAAATCAAGACGCGCTTACGAATGTGGCACCAAATGAATACAGTGCGGTGCGTATGAACGAATTTAACATGCTTTTGTACCGAATCAACAGCGATACGGAATACAGTTATATTCAGTATCGCTGTTGATTCACACGATACAGTTTCATTCATATGAACCACGCTGTATTGATGCCACAATTTGAATCTTGTAATTGTTTATCGTATATTTTCAAGTCATTGTTCTTAAGTTTTAATCACCTTAAATAGGACTCTATTGTTGGATTTAATTAATAGAGTTTGAATTCACTGTTCTCCTTCTTATAGATTGTAATAGATGTTTCTTTGGGGAGTCCCTTGAAAGCGAGCTTATGCTGAAGGGCAACCCTTCTTAAAAGAATTAAATATGAAATATGAAAATGTAAAATTCCGTATTCATTGGTGCATTTTGTATAAACAGAAAGCTAAATATTGTATTGTTCCCGTTTTGATTCTGACCGTAATCTCCACTTTTTCATCGTGTACAATTGCAAGAATATATATTGGTTGGACGCGTCATGCTCAAAGCATACCAGATGCAATGTTGGCAGTCGACTTTCCACTTGAACAGATTACCTCTCTGCGAATAGTTTTCCTTTTACTAAAGGGCCTGTGTCGTTTTTGGGTTGATCGATCTTATGTTTCTGTCCAATCAGGTACTGTGAAGAAGCTGAAAGAAAGAGTTGCCATTCCAAATGAAACAATTTTCCGGACTGCCTCTCTTGACAGGGTATTGGTCTCTCGTCTTTTCTTTAGCTATGCATTTCGTGTCTCTATTTCCATACCTAACTTCATTTGTATCACATAATAAACGGTGTTTGGTTGGTAGAGTCAATCATCCCGATTGGGTCAAATTCAGGACTCATACAGTGTATATACTGCTTCCTTTTTGAGCAATTTTTCAAACAAGTATGTAGTTGAGAATGGCGCAATGCCATATATTTTTTTCCTCGTTTTTGCTTAGCTGTCAAACTTGTTTACCTCACATGCCACAGATTTTCGTAACAACTTCTGTGGAGAATTCAATTTTAGCTTTGAATGATTTTCCTTGCCTTCTAGACTTATGTGAAAAGGAATCTTTGCCAAAAGTGTGGAGGTATAGGCATAATTTGAATTTTTGTACTTTCTACCTAGTGTCGGAAAGTAGTTTGCAGTGCACTAGGAAGGCGTGCTTATCCAGCATTTTCTCGATCCCTCATCTATGACCCAGTGGTAGATTGTTGTATGCAGTAGACTTAGGCTCAATGCCCCGGTTGGATCATGCCATAAACTTAATAAATTGTACATAATCCTTACACAAAAATAAGAAAAATGCACTGCTTACCTACCTAGTATTCAGCAATTCACAAAACAGTACATGATTGAGAGTCACCTTTCCACATTCGGCTAATCTCTAATGGTGGCTTTTTATTTCCTTGCAAAGATGCTTTGCCCAAAGGCTGAAGAATATTCACCAAAATGGCGACAGGAGGGCTTTGACCCTTTCCATCCCTTTAGATATTTTTTTTCTACAATTAGAAATACTTAAAAAACAACAACAGTGCAGCACAATTGTGTGGTACACTTGCAATGAGGGAAGACGCAGAGTATTCAGTATGAGAACCACTTTTAATTTCTCTTTATTTGCAACTTAAGTACCCATACTGAGGCCTGTGTCAGCAGAGATAGTATGCTTGAGATGTCATCCATCTTTATCTGCAAGCAAGCAGATAATCTTTTTATATTGTTGCCTTTCAGGTGTTTCCTCTCCAACCAAGACGAAAAATCAAGTGTCGTTTGACTTTGATAGACCTAAAGCTGATGTCGAGCCAATAGTTCAATCAAATTCGACGTTACCTGAAATGCATCCAGGTCAAAATGATTCTGATGCACTCGATTCAGCTGCGGTAAGTTCGAATTGTTTTTCATTCCCTATGTCAAGATGTGAATGCCTTTTATAGAAGAAGAAAAGTTCCCCCTTTTGCCATTTGGTTCTGTGCTTGTTACTTGCACCAAAAGTAGGCCTGGTATGCACAAACACAGATGAAGCCAAAATTTCACATCCAAGAAGAAGTCTGTATAGTTTGTCTTGACGTGAAATGAGAACGATATTTAGTAAGAATTTGATTGACTAACCAAAACACAGCACAACATGTTGTGCCTGTAAAAGTAAGAAATTGCCACACTATAGCCTTGATTTTCATAGAAAATTGGAGCAAGTTGATTTTGGTCAAACAATGCCAGAATGGCCATACAACAGCCTTGTTTTTCATCGAAAATTGGAGCAATTTGATTTTGGTGAAACAATGCAAAATTTGGCATACTATAGCCTTGTTTTTCATCGAAAATGTGGGACATTTGATTTTGGTGAAACAATGCAAAAATTGCCATACTATAGCCTTGTTTTTCATCGAAAATTGGAGCAATCTGATTTTGGTGAAAAAATGCAAAAATGGCCATACTATAGCCTTGTTTTTCATCGAAAATGTGGGACATTTGATTTTGGTCAAACAATGTGAAAATGGCCATACTATAGCCTTGTTTTTCATCGAAAATTGGAGCAATTTGATTTTGGTGAAACAATGAAAAAATATCCATACTATAGCCTTGTTTTTCATCGAAAATTGGAGCAATCTGATTTTGGTGAAATAATGCAAAAATATCCATACTATAGCCTTGTTTTTCATCGAAAATTGGAGCAATTTGATTTTGGTGAAACATTGCAAAAATGGCCGTACTATAGCCTTGTTTTTCATCGAAAATGTGAGCAATTTGATTTTGGTCAAACAATGCAAAAATTGCCATACTATAGCCTTGTTTTTCATCGAAAATTGGAGCAATTTGATTTTGGTGAAACAATGCAAAAATGGCCATACTATAGCCTTGTTTTTCATCGAAAATTGGAGCAATTTGATTTTGGTCAAACAATGCGAAAATGGCCATACTATAGCCTTGTTTTTCATCGAAAATTGGAGCAATCTGATTTCGGTCAAACAATGCAAAAATGGCCATACTATAGCCTTGTTTTTCATCGAAAATTGGAGCAAATTGATTTTGGTGAAACAATGCAAAAATGGCCATACTATAGCCTCGTTTTTCATCGAAAATGTGAGCAATTTGATTTTGGTGAAACAATGTGAAAATATCCATACTATAGCCTTGTTTTTCATCGAAAATTGGAGCAATTTGATTTTGGTGAAACAATGCAAAAATGGCCATACTATAGCCTTGTTTTTCATCGAAAATTTGAGCAATTTGATTTTGGTCAAACAATGATAAAATGGCCATACTATAGCCTTGTTTTTCATCGAAAATTGGAGCAATCTGATTTCGGTCAAACAATGCAAAAATTGCCATGCTATAGCCTTGTTTTTCATCGAAAATGTGAGCAATTTGATTTTGGTGAAACAATGCAAAAATCGCCATACTATAGCCTTGTTTTTCATCGAAAATTGGAGCAATCTGATTTTGGTGAAACAATGCAAAAATATCCATACTAGAGCCTTGTTTTTCATCGAAAATGTGAGCAATTTGATTTTGGTGAAACAATGCAAAAATTTCCATCCTATAGCCTTGTTTTTCATCGAAAATTGGATCAGTTTGATTTTGGTCAAACAATGCAAAAATGGCCATACTATAGCCTTGTTTTTCATCGAAAATTGGAGCAATTTGATTTTGGTGAAACAATGCAAAAATATCCATACTATAGCCTTGTTTTTCATCCACAATGTGGGACATTTGATTTTGGTCAAACAATGCAAAAATGGCCATACTATAGCCTTGTTTTTCATCGAAAATTGGAGCAATTTGATTTTGGTGAAACAATGCAAAAATTGCCATACTATAGCCTTGTTTTTCATCGAAAATTGGAGCAATTTGATTTTGGTGAAACAATGCAAAAATGGCCATACTATAGCCTTGTTTTTCATCGAAAATTGGAGCAATCTGATTTTGGTGAAACAATGCAAAAATATCCATACTATAGCCTTGTTTTTCATCGAAAATTGGAGCAATTTGATTTTGGTGAAACAATGCAAAAATATCCATACTATAGCCTTGTTTTTCATCGAAAATTGGAGCAGTTTGATTTTGGTCAAACAATGCAAAAATGGCCATACTATAGCCTTGTTTTTCATCGAAAATTGGAGCAATTTGATTTTGGTGAAACAATGCAAAAATGGCCATACTATAGCCTTGTTTTTCATCGAAAATTGGAGCAAATTGATTTTGGTGAAACAATGCTAAAATGGCCATACTATAGCCTTGTTTTTCATCGAAAATTGGAGCAATTTGATTTTGGTGAAACAATGAAAAAATATCCATACTATAGCCTTGTTTTTCATCGAAAATTGGAGCAATTTGATTTCGGTGAAACAATGCAAAAATGGCCATACTATAGCCTTGTTTTTCATCGAAAATTGGAGCAAATTGATTTTGGTGAAACAATGCAAAAATTGGCATACTATAGCCTTGTTTTTCATCGAAAATTGGAGCAATCTAATTTTGGTGAAACAATGCAAAAATATCCATACTATAGCCTTGTTTTTCATCGAAAATTGGAGCAATTTGATTTTGGTCAAACAATGCAAAAATTGCCATACTATAGCCTTGTTTTTCATCGAAAATTGGAGCAATCTGATTTTGGTCAAACAATGAAAAAATATCCATACTATAGCCTTGTTTTTCATCGAAAATTGGAGCAGTTTGATTTTGGTCAAACAATGCAAAAATGGCCATACTATAGCCTTGTTTTTCATCGAAAATTGGAGCAATCTGATTTTGGTCAAACAATTAAAAAATATCCATACTATAGCCTTGTTTTTCATCGAAAATTGGAGCAGTTTGATTTTGGTCAAACAATGCAAAAATGGCCATACTATAGCCTTGTTTTTCATCGAAAATTGGAGCAATCTGATTTTGGTGAAACAATGCAAAAATATCCATACTATAGCCTTGTTTTTCATCGAAAATTGGAGCAATTTGATTTTGGTCAAACAATGCAAAAATGGCCATACTATAGCCTTGTTTTTCATCGAAAATTGGAGCAATTTGATTTTGGTGAAACAATGCAAAAATATCCATACTATAGCCTTGTTTTTCATCGAAAATTGGAGCAATCTGATTTTGGTGAAACAATGAGAAAATATCCATACTATAGCCTTGTTTTCATCGAAAATTGGAGCAATTTGATTTTGGTCAAACAATGCAAAAATATCCATACTATAGCCTTGTTTTTCATCGAAAATTGGAGCAATTTGATTTTGGTGAAACAATGCAAAAATGGCCATACTATAGCCTTGTTTTTCATCGAAAATTGGAGCAATTTGATTTTGGTGAAACAATGCAAAAATGGCCATACTATAGCCTTGTTTTTCATCGAAAATTGGAGCAAATTGATTTTGGTGAAACAATGCAAAAATATCCATACTATAGCCTTGTTTTTCATCGAAAATTGGAGCAATCTGATTTTGGTGAAACAATGAGAAAATATCCATACTATAGCCTTGTTTTCATCGAAAATTGGAGCAATTTGATTTTGGTCAAACAATGCAAAAATATCCATACTATAGCCTTGTTTTTCATCGAAAATTGGAGCAATTTGATTTTGGTGAAACAATGCAAAAATGGCCATACTATAGCCTTGTTTTTCATCGAAAATTGGAGCAATCTGATTTTGGTGAAACAATGAGAAAATATCCATACTATAGCCTTGTTTTCATCGAAAATTGGAGCAATTTGATTTTGGTCAAACAATGCAAAAATATCCATACTATAGCCTTGTTTTTCATCGAAAATTGGAGCAATCTGATTTTGGTGAAACAATGCAAAAATTGCCATACTATAGCCTTGTTTTTCATCGAAAATTGGAGCAATTTGATTTTGGTCAAACAATGCAAAAATATCCATACTATAGCCTTGTTTTTCAACGAAAATTGGAGCAATTTGATTTTGGTGAAACAATGCAAAAATGGCCATACTATAGCCTTGTTTTTCATCGAAAATTGGAGCAATTTGATTTTGGTGAAACAATGCAAAAATATCCATACTATAGCCTTGTTTTTCATCGAAAATTGGAGCAATTTGATTTTGGTGAAACAATGCAAAAATTGCCATACTATAGCCTTGTTTTTCATCGAAAATTGGAGCAATTTGATTTTGGTCAAACAATGCAAAAATATCCATACTATAGCCTTGTTTTTCATCGAAAATTGGAGCAATTTGATTTTGGTGAAACAATGCAAAAATGGCCATACTATAGCCTTGTTTTTCATCGAAAATTGGAGCAAATTGATTTTGGTGAAACAATGCAAAAATATCCATACTATAGCCTTGTTTTTCATCGAAAATTGGAGCAATCTGATTTTGGTGAAACAATGAGAAAATATCCATACTATAGCCTTGTTTTCATCGAAAATTGGAGCAATTTGATTTTGGTGAAACAATGCAAAAATATCCATACTATAGCCTTGTTTTTCATCGAAAATTGGAGCAATCTGATTTTGGTGAAACAATGCAAAAATTGCCATACTATAGCCTTGTTTTTCATCGAAAATTGGAGCAATTTGATTTTGGTCAAACAATGCAAAAGTATCCATACTATAGCCTTGTTTTTCATCGAAAATGTGAGCAATTTGATTTTGGTGAAACAATGCAAAAATTGCCATACTATAGCCTTGTTTTTCATCGAAAATTGGAGCAATCTGATTTTGGTGAAACAATGCAAAAATATCCATACTATAGCCTTGTTTTTCATCGAAAATGTGAGCAATTTGATTTTGGTGAAACAATGCAAAAATTGCCATACTATAGCCTTGTTTTTCATCGAAAATTGGAGCAATTTGATTTTGGTGAAACAATGCAAAAATGGCCATACTATAGCCTTGTTTTTCATCGAAAATTGGAGCCATTTGATTTTGGTGAAACAATGCAAAAATATCCATACTATAGCCTTGTTTTTCATCGAAAATTGGAGCAATTTGATTTTGGTGAAACAATGCAAAAATGGCCATACTATAGCCTTGTTTTTCATCGAAAATTGGAGCAAATTGATTTTGGTGAAACAATGCAAAAATATCCATACTATCGCCTTGTTTTTCATCGAAAATTGGAGCAATCTGATTTTGGTGAAACAATGAGAAAATATCCATACTATAGCCTTGTTTTCATCGAAAATTGGAGCAATTTGATTTTGGTCAAACAATGCAAAAATATCCATACTATAGCCTTGTTTTTCATCGAAAATTGGAGCAATCTGATTTTGGTGAAACAATGCAAAAATGGCCATACTATAGCCTTGTTTTTCATCGAAAATTGGAGCAATTTGATTTTGGTCAAACAATGCAAAAATATCCATACTATAGCCTTGTTTTTCATCGAAAATTGGAGCAATTTGATTTTGGTGAAACAATGCAAAAATGGCCATACTATAGCCTTGTTTTTCATCGAAAATTGGAGCAATTTGATTTTGGTGAAACAATGCAAAAATATCCATACTATAGCCTTGTTTTTCATCGAAAATTGGAGCAATTTGATTTTGGTGAAACAATGCAAAAATTGCCATACTATAGCCTTGTTTTTCATCGAAAATTGGAGCAATTTGATTTTGGTCAAACAATGCAAAAATATCCATACTATAGCCTTGTTTTTCATCGAAAATTGGAGCAATTTGATTTTGGTGAAACAATGCAAAAATGGCCATACTATAGCCTTGTTTTTCATCGAAAATTGGAGCAAATTGATTTTGGTGAAACAATGCAAAAATATCCATACTATAGCCTTGTTTTTCATCGAAAATTGGAGCAATCTGATTTTGGTGAAACAATGAGAAAATATCCATACTATAGCCTTGTTTTCATCGAAAATTGGAGCAATCTGATTTTGGTGAAACAATGAGAAAATATCCATACTATAGCCTTGTTTTCATCGAAAATTGGAGCAATTTGATTTTGGTGAAACAATGCAAAAATATCCATACTATAGCCTTGTTTTTCATCGAAAATTGGAGCAATCTGATTTTGGTGAAACAATGCAAAAATTGCCATACTATAGCCTTGTTTTTCATCGAAAATTGGAGCAATTTGATTTTGGTCAAACAATGCAAAAGTATCCATACTATAGCCTTGTTTTTCATCGAAAATTGGAGCAATTTGATTTTGGTGAAACAATGCAAAAATTGCCATACTATAGCCTTGTTTTTCATCGAAAATTGGAGCAATTTGATTTTGGTGAAACATTGCAGAAATTGCCGTACTATAGCCTTGTTTTTCATCGAAAATGTGAGCAATTTGATTTTGGTCAAACAATGCAAAAATTGCCATACTATAGCCTTGTTTTTCATCGAAAATTGGAGCAATCTGATTTTGGTCAAACAATGAAAAAATATCCATACTATAGCCTTGTTTTTCATCGAAAATTGGAGCCATTTAATTTTGGTGAAACAATGCAAAAATGGCCATACTATAGCCTCGTTTTTCATCGAAAATGTGAGCAATTTGATTTTGGTGAAACAATGCAAAAATTGCCATACTATAGCCTTGTTTTTCATCGAAAATTGGAGCAATCTGATTTTGGTGAAACAATGCAAAAATATCCATACTATAGCCTTGTTTTTCATCGAAAATGTGAGCAATTTGATTTTGGTGAAACAATGCAAAAATTGCCATACTATAGCCTTGTTTTTCATCGAAAATTGGAGCAATTTGATTTTGGTGAAACAATGCAAAAATGGCCATACTATAGCCTTGTTTTTCATCGAAAATTGGAGCCATTTGATTTTGGTGAAACAATGCAAAAATATCCATACTATAGCCTTGTTTTTCATCGAAAATTGGAGCAATTTGATTTTGGTGAAACAATGCAAAAATGGCCATACTATAGCCTTGTTTTTCATCGAAAATTGGAGCAAATTGATTTTGGTGAAACAATGCAAAAATATCCATACTATCGCCTTGTTTTTCATCGAAAATTGGAGCAATCTGATTTTGGTGAAACAATGAGAAAATATCCATACTATAGCCTTGTTTTCATCGAAAATTGGAGCAATTTGATTTTGGTCAAACAATGCAAAAATATCCATACTATAGCCTTGTTTTTCATCGAAAATTGGAGCAATCTGATTTTGGTGAAACAATGCAAAAATGGCCATACTATAGCCTTGTTTTTCATCGAAAATTGGAGCAATTTGATTTTGGTCAAACAATGCAAAAATATCCATACTATAGCCTTGTTTTTCATCGAAAATTGGAGCAATTTGATTTTGGTGAAACAATGCAAAAATGGCCATACTATAGCCTTGTTTTTCATCGAAAATTGGAGCAATTTGATTTTGGTGAAACAATGCAAAAATATCCATACTATAGCCTTGTTTTTCATCGAAAATTGGAGCAATTTGATTTTGGTGAAACAATGCAAAAATTGCCATACTATAGCCTTGTTTTTCATCGAAAATTGGAGCAATTTGATTTTGGTCAAACAATGCAAAAATATCCATACTATAGCCTTGTTTTTCATCGAAAATTGGAGCAATTTGATTTTGGTGAAACAATGCAAAAATGGCCATACTATAGCCTTGTTTTTCATCGAAAATTGGAGCAAATTGATTTTGGTGAAACAATGCAAAAATATCCATACTATAGCCTTGTTTTTCATCGAAAATTGGAGCAATCTGATTTTGGTGAAACAATGAGAAAATATCCATACTATAGCCTTGTTTTCATCGAAAATTGGAGCAATTTGATTTTGGTCAAACAATGCAAAAATATCCATACTATAGCCTTGTTTTTCATCGAAAATTGGAGCAATCTGATTTTGGTGAAACAATGCAAAAATGGCCATACTATAGCCTTGTTTTTCATCGAAAATTGGAGCAATTTGATTTTGGTGAAACAATGCAAAAATATCCATACTATAGCCTTGTTTTTCATCGAAAATTGGAGCAATTTGATTTTGGTGAAACAATGCAAAAATGGCCATACTATAGCCTTGTTTTTCATCGAAAATTGGAGCAAATTGATTTTGGTGAAACAATGCAAAAATATCCATACTATAGCCTTGTTTTTCATCGAAAATTGGAGCAATCTGATTTTGGTGAAACAATGAGAAAATATCCATACTATAGCCTTGTTTTCATCGAAAATTGGAGCAATTTGATTTTGGTCAAACAATGAAAAAATATCCATACTATAGCCTTGTTTTTCATCGAAAATTGGAGCAATCTGATTTTGGTGAAACAATGCAAAAATGGCCATACTATAGCCTTGTTTTTCATCGAAAATTGGAGCAATTTGATTTTGGTCAAACAATGCAAAAATATCCATACTATAGCCTTGTTTTTCATCGAAAATTGGAGCAATCTGATTTTGGTGAAACAATGAGAAAATATCCATACTATAGCCTTGTTTTCATCGAAAATTGGAGCAATTTGATTTTGGTCAAACAATGCAAAAATATCCATACTATAGCCTTGTTTTTCATCGAAAATTGGAGCAATCTGATTTTGGTGAAACAATGCAAAAATGGCCATACTATAGCCTTGTTTTTCATCGAAAATTGGAGCAATTTGATTTTGGTCAAACAATGCAAAAATATCCATACTATAGCCTTGTTTTTCATCGAAAATTGGAGCAATTTGATTTTGGTGAAACAATGCAAAAATGGCCATACTATAGCCTTGTTTTTCATCGAAAATTGGAGCAATTTGATTTTGGTGAAACAATGCAAAAATATCCATACTATAGCCTTGTTTTTCATCGAAAATTGGAGCAATTTGATTTTGGTGAAACAATGCAAAAATTGCCATACTATAGCCTTGTTTTTCATCGAAAATTGGAGCAATTTGATTTTGGTCAAACAATGCAAAAATATCCATACTATAGCCTTGTTTTTCATCGAAAATTGGAGCAATTTGATTTTGGTGAAACAATGCAAAAATGGCCATACTATAGCCTTGTTTTTCATCGAAAATTGGAGCAAATTGATTTTGGTGAAACAATGCAAAAATATCCATACTATAGCCTTGTTTTTCATCGAAAATTGGAGCAATCTGATTTTGGTGAAACAATGAGAAAATATCCATACTATAGCCTTGTTTTCATCGAAAATTGGAGCAATTTGATTTTGGTCAAACAATGCAAAAATATCCATACTATAGCCTTGTTTTTCATCGAAAATTGGAGCAATCTGATTTTGGTGAAACAATGCAAAAGTGGCCATACTATAGCCTTGTTTTTCATCGAAAATTGGAGCAATTTGATTTTGGTCAAACAATGCAAAAGTATCCATACTATAGCCTTGTTTTTCATCGAAAATTGGAGCAATTTGATTTTGGTGAAACAATGCAAAAATTGCCATACTATAGCCTTGTTTTTCATCGAAAATTGGAGCAATTTGATTTTGGTGAAACATTGCAGAAATTGCCGTACTATAGCCTTGTTTTTCATCGAAAATGTGAGCAATTTGATTTTGGTCAAACAATGCAAAAATTGCCATACTATAGCCTTGTTTTTCATCGAAAATTGGAGCAATCTGATTTTGGTCAAACAATGAAAAAATATCCATACTATAGCCTTGTTTTTCATCGAAAATTGGAGCCATTTAATTTTGGTGAAACAATGCAAAAATGGCCATACTATAGCCTCGTTTTTCATCGAAAATGTGAGCAATTTGATTTTGGTGAAACAATGTGAAAATATCCATACTATAGCCTTGTTTTTCATCGAAAATTGGAGCAATTTGATTTTGGTGAAACAATGCAAAAATCGCCATACTATAGCCTTGTTTTTCATCGAAAATGTGAGCAATTTGATTTTGGTGAAACAATGCAAAAATGGCCATACTATAGCCTTGTTTTTCATCGAAAATTGGAGCAATTTGATTTTGGTGAAACAATGCAAAAATATCCATACTATAGCCTTGTTTTTCATCGAAAATTGGAGCAATTTGATTTTGGTGAAACAATGCAAAAATGGCCATACTATAGCCTTGTTTTTCATCGAAAATTGGAGCAAATTGATTTTGGTGAAACAATGCAAAAATATCCATACTATAGCCTTGTTTTTCATCGAAAATTGGAGCAATCTGATTTTGGTGAAACAATGAGAAAATATCCATACTATAGCCTTGTTTTCATCGAAAATTGGAGCAATTTGATTTTGGTCAAACAATGCAAAAATATCCATACTATAGCCTTGTTTTTCATCGAAAATTGGAGCAATCTGATTTTGGTGAAACAATGCAAAAATGGCCATACTATAGCCTTGTTTTTCATCGAAAATTGGAGCAATTTGATTTTGGTCAAACAATGCAAAAATATCCATACTATAGCCTTGTTTTTCATCGAAAATTGGAGCAATTTGATTTTGGTCAAACAATGCAAAAATCGCCATACTATAGCCTTGTTTTTCATCGAAAATTGGAGCAATTTGATGTTGGTGAAACAATGCAAAAATGGCCATACTATAGCCTTGTTTTTCATCGAAAATTGGAGCAATCTGATTTTGGTCAAACAATGCAAAAATATCCATACTATAGCCTTGTTTTTCATCGAAAATTGGAGCAATCTGATTTTGGTGAAACAATGAAAAAATATCCATACTATAGCCTTGTTTTTCATCGAAAATTGGAGCAATCTGATTTTGGTGAAACAATGAGAAAATATCCATACTATAGCCTTGTTTTCATCGAAAATTGGAGCAATTTGATTTTGGTCAAACAATGCAAAAATATCCATACTATAGCCTTGTTTTTCATCGAAAATTGGAGCAATCTGATTTTGGTGAAACAATGCAAAAATGGCCATACTATAGCCTTGTTTTTCATCGAAAATTGGAGCAATTTGATTTTGGTCAAACAATGCAAAAATATCCATACTATAGCCTTGTTTTTCATCGAAAATTGGAGCAATTTGATTTTGGTGAAACAATGCAAAAATGGCCATACTATAGCCTTGTTTTTCATCGAAAATTGGAGCAATTTGATTTTGGTGAAACAATGCAAAAATATCCATACTATAGCCTTGTTTTTCATCGAAAATTGGAGCAATTTGATTTTGGTGAAACAATGCAAAAATTGCCATACTATAGCCTTGTTTTTCATCGAAAATTGGAGCAATTTGATTTTGGTCAAACAATGCAAAAATATCCATACTATAGCCTTGTTTTTCATCGAAAATTGGAGCAATTTGATTTTGGTGAAACAATGCAAAAATGGCCATACTATAGCCTTGTTTTTCATCGAAAATTGGAGCAAATTGATTTTGGTGAAACAATGCAAAAATATCCATACTATAGCCTTGTTTTTCATCGAAAATTGGAGCAATCTGATTTTGGTGAAACAATGAGAAAATATCCATACTATAGCCTTGTTTTCATCGAAAATTGGAGCAATTTGATTTTGGTCAAACAATGCAAAAATATCCATACTATAGCCTTGTTTTTCATCGAAAATTGGAGCAATCTGATTTTGGTGAAACAATGCAAAAATGGCCATACTATAGCCTTGTTTTTCATCGAAAATTGGAGCAATTTGATTTTGGTCAAACAATGCAAAAGTATCCATACTATAGCCTTGTTTTTCATCGAAAATTGGAGCAATTTGATTTTGGTGAAACAATGCAAAAATTGCCATACTATAGCCTTGTTTTTCATCGAAAATTGGAGCAATTTGATTTTGGTGAAACATTGCAGAAATTGCCGTACTATAGCCTTGTTTTTCATCGAAAATGTGAGCAATTTGATTTTGGTCAAACAATGCAAAAATTGCCATACTATAGCCTTGTTTTTCATCGAAAATTGGAGCAATCTGATTTTGGTCAAACAATGAAAAAATATCCATACTATAGCCTTGTTTTTCATCGAAAATTGGAGCCATTTAATTTTGGTGAAACAATGCAAAAATGGCCATACTATAGCCTCGTTTTTCATCGAAAATGTGAGCAATTTGATTTTGGTGAAACAATGTGAAAATATCCATACTATAGCCTTGTTTTTCATCGAAAATTGGAGCAATTTGATTTTGGTGAAACAATGCAAAAATGGCCATACTATAGCCTTGTTTTTCATCGAAAATGTGAGCAATTTGATTTTGGTGAAACAATGCAAAAATCGCCATACTATAGCCTTGTTTTTCATCGAAAATTGGAGCAATTTGATTTTGGTGAAACAATGCAAAAATATCCATACTATAGCCTTGTTTTTCATCGAAAATTGGAGCAATTTGATTTTGGTGAAACAATGCAAAAATGGCCATACTATAGCCTTGTTTTTCATCGAAAATTGGAGCAAATTGATTTTGGTGAAACAATGCAAAAATATCCATACTATAGCCTTGTTTTTCATCGAAAATTGGAGCAATCTGATTTTGGTGAAACAATGAGAAAATATCCATACTATAGCCTTGTTTTCATCGAAAATTGGAGCAATTTGATTTTGGTCAAACAATGCAAAAATATCCATACTATAGCCTTGTTTTTCATCGAAAATTGGAGCAATCTGATTTTGGTGAAACAATGAAAAAATGGCCATACTATAGCCTGGTTTTTCATCGAAAATTGGAGCAATTTGATTTTGGTCAAACAATGCAAAAATTGCCATACTATAGCCTTGTTTTCATCGAAAATTGGAGCAATTTGATTTTGGTCAAACAATGCAAAAATATCCATACTATAGCCTTGTTTTTCATCGAAAATTGGAGCAATCTGATTTTGGTGAAACAATGCAAAAATGGCCATACTATAGCCTTGTTTTTCATCGAAAATTGGAGCAATTTGATTTTGGTCAAACAATGCAAAAATATCCATACTATAGCCTTGTTTTTCATCGAAAATTGGAGCAATTTGATTTTGGTGAAACAATGCAAAAATATCCATACTATAGCCTTGTTTTTCATCGAAAATTGGAGCAATTTGATTTTGGTGAAACAATGCAAAAATGGCCATACTATAGCCTCGTTTTTCATCGAAAATGTGAGCAATTTGATTTTGGTGAAACAATGTGAAAATATCCATACTATAGCCTTGTTTTTCATCGAAAATTGGAGCAATTTGATTTTGGTGAAACAATGCAAAAATGGCCATACTATAGCCTTGTTTTTCATCGAAAATGTGAGCAATTTGATTTTTGGTGAAACAATGCAAAAATGGCCATACTATAGCCTTGTTTTTCATCGAAAATTGGAGCAATTTGATTTTGGTGAAACAATGCAAAAATATCCATACTATAGCCTTGTTTTTCATCGAAAATTGGAGCAATTTGATTTTGGTGAAACAATGCAAAAATGGCCATACTATAGCCTTGTTTTTCATCGAAAATTGGAGCAAATTGATTTTGGTGAAACAATGCAAAAATATCCATACTATAGCCTTGTTTTTCATCGAAAATTGGAGCAATCTGATTTTGGTGAAACAATGAGAAAATATCCATACTATAGCCTTGTTTTCATCGAAAATTGGAGCAATTTGATTTTGGTCAAACAATGCAAAAATATCCATACTATAGCCTTGTTTTTCATCGAAAATTGGAGCAATCTGATTTTGGTGAAACAATGCAAAAATGGCCATACTATAGCCTTGTTTTTCATCGAAAATTGGAGCAATTTGATTTTGGTCAAACAATGCAAAAATATCCATACTATAGCCTTGTTTTTCATCGAAAATTGGAGCAATTTGATTTTGGTCAAACAATGCAAAAATCGCACTACTATAGCCTTGTTTTTCATCGAAAATTGGAGCAATCTGATTTTGGTGAAACAATGCAAAAATGGCCATACTATAGCCTTGTTTTTCATCGAAAATTTGAGCAATCTGATCTTGGTCAAACAATGCAAAAATGGCCATACTATAGCCTTGTTTTTCATCGAAAATTGGAGCAATTTGATGTTGGTCAAACAATGCAAAAATATCCATACTATAGCCTTGTTTTTCATCGAAAATTGGAGCAATCTGATTTTGGTGAAACAATGCAAAAATGGCCATACTATAGCCTTGTTTTTCATCGAAAATTGGAGCAATTTGATTTTGGTCAAACAATGCAAAAATATCCATACTATAGCCTTGTTTTTCATCGAAAATTGGAGCCATTTGATTTTGGTCAAACAATGCAAAAATCGCCATACTATAGCCTTGTTTTTCATCGAAAATGTGAGCAATTTGATTTTGGTCAAACAATGCAAAAATTGCCATACTATAGCCTTGTTTTTCATCGAAAATTGGAGCAATCTGATTTTGGTCAAACAATGAAAAAATATCCATACTATAGCCTTGTTTTTCATCGAAAATTGGAGCCATTTAATGTTGGTGAAACAATGCAAAAATGGCCATACTATAGCCTCGTTTTTCATCGAAAATGTGAGCAATTTGATTTTGGTGAAACAATGTGAAAATATCCATACTATAGCCTTGTTTTTCATCGAAAATTGGAGCAATTTGATTTTGGTGAAACAATGCAAAAATCGCCATACTATAGCCTTGTTTTTCATCGAAAATGTGAGCAATTTGATTTTTGGTGAAACAATGCAAAAATGGCCATACTATAGCCTTGTTTTTCATCGAAAATTGGAGCAATTTGATTTTGGTGAAACAATGCAAAAATATCCATACTATAGCCTTGTTTTTCATCGAAAATTGGAGCAATTTGATTTTGGTGAAACAATGCAAAAATGGCCATACTATAGCCTTGTTTTTCATCGAAAATTGGAGCAAATTGATTTTGGTGAAACAATGCAAAAATATCCATACTATAGCCTTGTTTTTCATCGAAAATTGGAGCAATCTGATTTTGGTGAAACAATGAGAAAATATCCATACTATAGCCTTGTTTTCATCGAAAATTGGAGCAATTTGATTTTGGTCAAACAATGCAAAAATATCCATACTATAGCCTTGTTTTTCATCGAAAATTGGAGCAATCTGATTTTGGTGAAACAATGCAAAAATGGCCATACTATAGCCTTGTTTTTCATCGAAAATTGGAGCAATTTGATTTTGGTCAAACAATGCAAAAATATCCATACTATAGCCTTGTTTTTCATCGAAAATTGGAGCAATTTGATTTTGGTCAAACAATGCAAAAATCGCCATACTATAGCCTTGTTTTTCATCGAAAATTGGAGCAATCTGATTTTGGTGAAACAATGCAAAAATGGCCATACTATAGCCTTGTTTTTCATCGAAAATTTGAGCAATCTGATCTTGGTCAAACAATGCAAAAATGGCCATACTATAGCCTTGTTTTTCATCGAAAATTGGAGCAATTTGATGTTGGTGAAACAATGCAAAAATGGCCATACTATAGCCTTGTTTTTCATCGAAAATTGGAGCAATCTGATCTTGGTGAAACAATGCAAAAATTGGCATACTATAGCCTTGTTTTTCATCGAAAATTGGAGCAATCTAATTTTGGTGAAACAATGCAAAAATATCCATATTATAGCCTTGTTTTTCATCGAAAATGTGAGCAATTTGATTTTGGTGAAACAATGCAAAAATTGCCATACTATAGCCTTGTTTTTCATCGAAAATTGGAGCAATCTGATTTTGGTCAAACAATGAAAAAATATCCATACTATAGCCTTGTTTTTCATCGAAAATTGGAGCAATTTGATTTTGGTCAAACAATGCAAAAATATCCATACTATAGCCTTGTTTTTCATCGAAAATTGGAGCAATTTGATTTTGGTGAAACAATGCAAAAATGGCCATACTATAGCCTTGTTTTTCATCGAAAATGTGAGCAATTTGATTTTGGTGAAACAATGTGAAAATATCCATACTATAGCCTTGTTTTTCATCGAAAATTGGAGCAATTTGATTTTGGTGAAACAATGCAAAAATATCCATACTATAGCCTTGTTTTTCATCGAATATTGGAGCAATTTGATTTTGGTGAAACATTGCAAAAATTGCCGTACTATAGCCTTGTTTTTCATCGAAAATGTGAGCAATTTGATTTTGGTCAAACAATGCAAAAATTGCCATACTATAGCCTTGTTTTTCATCGAAAATTGGAGCAATCTGATTTTGGTCAAACAATGAAAAAATATCCATACTATAGCCTTGTTTTTCATCGAAAATTGGAGCAATTTGATTTTGGTGAAACAATGCAAAAATATCCATACTATAGCCTTGTTTTTCATCGAAAATTGGAGCAATTTGATTTTGGTGAAACAATGCAAAAATGGCCATACTATAGCCTTTTTTATCATCGAAAATGTGAGCAATTTGATTTTGGTGAAACAATGTGAAAATATCCATACTATAGCCTTGTTTTTCATCGAAAATTGGAGCAATTTGATTTTGGTGAAACAATGCAAAAATTGCCATACTATAGCCTTGTTTTTCATCGAAAATTGGAGCAATTTGATTTTGGTGAAACATTGCAAAAATTGCCGTACTATAGCCTTGTTTTTCATCGAAAATGTGAGCAATTTGATTTTGGTGAAACAATGCAAAAATGGCCATACTATAGCCTTGTTTTTCATCGAAAATTTGAGCAATCTGATCTTGGTCAAACAATGCAAAAATGGCCATACTATAGCCTTGTTTTTCATCGAAAATTGGAGCAATTTGATGTTGGTGAAACAATGCAAAAATGGCCATACTATAGCCTTGTTTTTCATCGAAAATGTGAGCAATTTGATTTTGGTGAAACAATGCAAAAATTTCCATACTATAGCCTTGTTTTTCATCGAAAATTGGAGCAATTTGATTTTGGTGAAACAATGCAAAAATATCCATACTATAGCCTTGTTTTTCATCGAAAATTGGAGCAATTTGATTTTGGTGAAACAATGCAAAAATGGCCATACTATAGCCTTGTTTTTCATCGAAAATTGGAGCAATCTAATTTTGGTGAAACAATGCAAAAATATCCATACTATAGCCTTGTTTTTCATCGAAAATTTGAGCAATAACAAGGCTATAGCATGGCAATTTTAGCATTGTTTGACCAAAATCAAATTGCTCCAATTTTCGAGGAAAAACAAGGCTATAGTATGGCTATTTTTGCATTGTTTGACCAAAATCAAATTGCCCCAATTTTGATGAAAAACAAGGCTATAGTATGGCTATTTTTGCATTGTTTGACCAAAATCAAATTGCCCCAATTTTGATGAAAAATAAGGCTATAGTATGGTAGTTTTGACATTGTTTGACCAAACTCAAATTGCTCCAATTTTCGATGAAAAACAAGGCTATAGCATGGCAATTTTTGCATTGCTGTCCCCGTTCAGCCAAAGCAATATTCCTAGTCACTTTACTTCCAACCAATATTTTCCAAGGGGCTCCCCTCACGGCACAACTTTGTATTATGGACTGTGTTGAATTCATTTCAAAAAATGACAAGGAATATTTTATCATTTGCAGTTAAGAAATCGTTTGATGAAATTGCAAGGTGAGAAAAGGGATTGGGAGCAAAGATGCCGGAAGCTGATGCAGTCTGTCGCAACTAATTCAAAGGTAGATTTGATTTTTCGGGAACATTTGATTTTGGCTTTTGGGTTGAACTTCTTCAGTTTCCAAACGTTTTCTGGAAGGAGGTAAGATGTTTTAGTCAAAAGTAGCAAGGAGGATTAGTACCTTTTTCATGTGTGATAGTCTATATATTTATGTATATTTATACTTATGATTATGTTCTTTATTCATATTTATGTATAATATATAGATAGACCAATAGATAGATAGACCAATAGATAGATAGACCAATAGATAGATAGATAGATAGATAGATAGATAGATAGATAGATAGATAGATAGATAGATAGATAGATAGATAGATAGGTAGATAGATAGATAGATAGATAGATAGGTAGATAGATGGATAGATAGATCGAAAGATAGATGCATAGATAGATGGATGGATGGACAGGCATAGATAGATAGGCATAGGTAGATAGATAGATAGATAGATAGATAGATAGATAGATAGATAGATAGATAGATAGATAGATAGATAGATAGATAGGCATAGGTAGATAGGCATAGAATAGATAGGCATAGATCGATAGATAGATCGATAGATAGATAGATAGATAGATAGATAGATAGATAGATAGATAGATAGATAGATAGATAGATAGATAGATAGATAGATAGATGGATATATGGGTAGATAAAGCAATTGTTGTTCAACTCTTTATCGCAGCCATAGCAACTGAAATTAGCAGTTCAAACCTTCCGCCCAGTATCCAGCTGTCACAATCTTCTGTGATGCTTTCATGACGTATATACATATATGTGTTGGCATGTGTGTGTGTTAGAACTTTGAATTTAATCTGTACACAATTAGGGATAGGATTAACAGAGAAATTACTCTTAATATTTAAGAGACAATTTTTTTTCTCTTCTTTCACTTATTCTTGTTTTACCTTAAATGAATATAATTCATATCTAAAAGAATGAATTTAGTGACGACAGATGGAACTTCGTCACTTGGGATCATTTGTATCTTCACCTTCATTGTTGCAAAATATTTAGTATGGATTTCATTACAACCATTAATCAATTTAGGAATACGAGAAAGCAATGGAAGCTGCAAAGGAAGAAATTACTCGACTAAAAATCGAGAAGGAAGCTGACAAGAAAAAGGTTTTTAGCAGACTTTTTTACCAGCATTTGATTGGGGCAAATGCCATTTTGGCTGCCATTACAGCACCCTACTCAAACCAATTATTACAAATCGCAAATAGACGGTTTCAATAGAGGGTAGACTATTGAAGAGCTTGGTCTATAACAAGCATGAATTGTAAATATTGCTACTCCAACAATGTCTTAAACAGTGAGGCCAAACAGCTTCAATTTCCATTAGTTGAGCGAGGTTTACGTTGGTTGAATGAAGTCAAACTGCCGATGGGAGACCACTTGGAGGCATGGCGACCCAATTTTCCTCACCCACCCTACCTTCCTTCAGAAGGGACATTACTCTGGGACCTCATGCCTGGGTGCAGCACGCAAAATTGGCTCTAATTAATTTTGAATGGTTAGAAATCGTTCCAGCCCACAAAAGGAATTGATGAAAAACGCTCTGGTACTGAACTTTTACAAACGTTTAGAGCCTACTAGAAAACGATTAAATCCGATAAAATGTTTCTTTACATAACCTTACCTTGTTGTTCTTGCAATTTTGATATCTTCTCTCTCTTGAAATCACACTCATAGTTATTCCCATCGCTTTTCTTGTTAATTGCATGTTAATGGACGCAAATTCAAAATGGTACTGCGTTATAATGTCATAACGTTAAAATTTGTTAAATTCTACCTTGTGTTTTTTTTCAGTCTGAGGCAGCATTTGCTAATAAATTGGCCAAAATTCGTCAAGAGGCTGATACCACAATTTGGGATGTAAGCAAAATATTTGGAAGAATTGACTGTTTTATTAGCAATTCAAAGTCTTTAATATTGTGGCAGAAAATCTATCTTTAAAGCTAGTTATGATGATTCATCCCTTCTGTCACCAGTTATGGCAGACATGAACAGATAAGTTCTATCCTATGGAGGCACTGAACGGCTGACAACTCTGCTTCCATAAAGTACTTTTTTCTCAAAGTTAATTTAATCTCTAAGTTGCTTCAGGCAAAGTAGATTCTCTTTCTATAACCCAGCAAGTATAGTAGAACAGTGCAATCACTAAGAATTAAAGTCTTATAGCTTTGAAAATTAAGCACGTCTTGATCCAAGCCAACTAATAAATTTCAAGGTAATGGAGATGTCAAAAACAATGCCATTGATAAAATCAACTGCAATTTGTTTGTTAATGTTATTTTTAGTATCAGAAGCAAACAGAGGAACTTGAGTCAGTGAAGACAGATCTGCTACAATTACAGAAGAACCTTAAGTTTACTTGGGTACCAGACCGATTGGTAAAACTATGTCAAAATCACAAATGCAGGCTCCCATTCTCTCAAACAACTCGAAAGCATCATTGTCGGTGTTGCGGGAGAGTCTTCTGTCAAAGCTGTTCCGGCCACAAGTTAAAGTAAGTTAGATGTTTTTCCTTTCTCTTTCTCAATTTTTTTTGCCACCAAGAAGGCGCATGTTAGTGCCTGGCTAAATTAGATGCTGCAGTGGTACACAGATTCCTTTGTTGTTTTCTTCATCTGCTTCTATAGGCTGATGTTAAAATGAATTTTTTTAATGTCATCAGGACATCATGTCCATTTCTGCTATGGATGGCACAGAAAGCTCCTTTCAATATATTGTTTGCCATTGTTAGAAAGGATGTTGTATTTATCTTCAACAACATTATGTAAGCCAGGGGAAGAAGGATTCATTGTGGGTTTTTTACCGTACACTTAAGCCTCCCCTTAGTATTTTTAGATAAGTCTGTATCTCAATTAGCTGTGTCAATTAATATCACACTTAATATATCATCTTGTTGCATTGTTTTGGGCTGGTTTGGTTTTGGATGCATGGCTTTGCAAACACATTTAATTCTAGAGAGGATGATTGACCCGTAGTTTAATTTTTCTGTTCTCAGTGTTTGTAAGATCCACCTGAGAGGTCAGATCTGCGCTATGTCTACCACTGTAGCTTGAAGATACACTTAATTCCACATGTAATGGGATTTAGTGGCTAGATCACCCTCTGCTTGTATTAGGTACCACAGTTACCCCACTCTTTGTCTGGATGCATGTTTATCTCTCCACCAAGGAGTTAACAGGAAGCTAAGGTTGAACATTTAAACAAATATTTCTCTTGAAGAAACTGTCTGTACATATCTTTACTGAAAAAAACAGGTAATGTAACTTTGAAGTTCATTTCCTATCAGACCCTTGAGATAACAGCATTGTCATTATGCTGATAGGCTATCCTGTATAAATACTTGCATGATTATTGCTATAATTATATAGATGCAGTGAGGATAGGGACTTGTTCCCTACCTCACAAATCTGTAGCTCAAAATGGTTCTTCTTTAGCAAGGTACTCCCCAGAGCGCATGTAATATATCATGGTAGTCAGCTATTTCATGTTTTATTTCCAAGTGCAATGAGCATTTAGGATGCCTTTTTTTAACAGAATCCCAGCTTTTGGTTATGACAACCCAGTAAGAATGTGTGGCAGCTGTTATGCTTTAATCGATGACTGCTTTGAAGATCAAGAAACCGCTTGATAAGTATGCTGATTTTTCATAGCTTTGTCAAATCACTCGCAGAGGATTCAACTCTGTTTTTCTATCCACCTCTTTCCCTGATGAATTTTCACCGTTGTCGTGTTTTATGTTGTTTTTAAAGTATCAAGTTACAGCATAAGTCATTTTCATGAATGCAAAACGTCAAATTTGTGCGAAGAATTCAAAATATATGGATTAACTGGGCACTTCTTGTCATTTTTAAGGGTATTTTTTTTCATTTTTACCTTTGTGAGTATTTATGGTAATTTGTTTTTAATACAACTTTATTGTCCACAATTTTTTTGCCAACGTCCATTTGACATGGAACATTAGTATAAATGCACTTAAAAATAAGGATACATTATGTCATAAGAAAAAGGCCATACAGACTCAATAGATGTGAATTTTTTTCAAATAGCCAGTCTGTAATGGTCAGCACAGCCATAACCGATACACCAGAGAGTATTTGTAAATCAAGAAATATTATATCTACTATTAATCAGAACTATATATATGCATTTCACATATCATTTCTTAAGATTATGATAAAAAAATTCATGATTTGTTGTTTTTTTCCCTTTCCCTCTGCATTTTTTTGTATAAAGCATATATGCAGAAATGTAAAATTATTGGCGAAAAATTGTTATTTGGAACTTGCTCACCACATTCGACAAAATAAATTGTTTAACAAGGTCCCTTGGGAAGCAACATTTTGACACTGGACCAAAATGCTTCATTTCCAGCATTTCTCAATTGCATATGATATAAAGGTGTCAGAAAAACTCTATGTTCACCAGAAAATAAGACTATTGGTTTACCATTGGGCTAGAAAGTTCAATTTTAAAGGCAATATATTTTATCGTAATTAAGTGTATATCAGAAGCAAACATAAGACACAAAACGAAGCTTTATAATCACCGTTCTGGGATGTTTTAAATTTAATGAAAAGAAAAGTAATTTGGGTAAATGCCAAGTAAAATTGTAGATTATAATGGTGTGTAGAAGAGATGACGGTCTTCAAGTTTTGTTAAAAATAAACCATCAGAATGGAAAGAGAATTCGTGATGAAAATAGCCCATTTAAAGGTGGGTAAAATCTTAGAAAACCCAAGGCTCTGTGCTGGTCAAGACAAAGAATTGATTGCAATTTCTTACATGGCTGAAAAAATGCCAAAAGGTAGCTGGAACTTGTACCATGGCACCCTGCCACAGCATCTTACGTGTTGTAAAAGTCAGCATGTTGTCAACTCACAAAAGAAAATGTGTAATGTTGGATTTCATGTTCCCCTTGCTTTCACTCACAACTAAAAAGTTTGCAACAGAAAAAGACTCCTTAAAAGCAACAGCAAGATTTCTTTTTTCACACCTCACATACAACTAGATAATAAATTATTAGGTCTCTTTCTTGGTTTTCATATAGTCTATCAACAAATATAACAATGCATGAGTTCAGTTTGGACCCTTTGCAAGTAGAATAACCATTGTTGTAAAAGCTCCTAGCCCAATTAATGTGCGGCAGGAATGAACTTTATTCCAACGTTCTAAGTTCTCTTTAATCCAGTCGTTGCCTACAAATGAAATCTGTTGTGTAAAAGTAGAATGACGCAAAATGGAACCTGCTTTCCTAAATCTTTAAATAAGGTGCTCAAATTTGCCTTGATAAATTTTCTGCCTTCGGTACCCCACATTTGTTATTTGAATCATATGCAATGGTGGATTGAACAGAATTGTTCCCATTTGCTTTAATTATAGGAAGGATTCTTACCCTTGCAATGGACTAATGGTGACACAGTAGGACTTGGTTACAATGAACTCTGTCTAATTCAAACTCTTTGGGGATCGTAAAAATGTTAGAATTATAAAAAGTTTGAATTACAGAGACTTAAATTACAGAGGTTTTTTGTTTGAAATAGCAAAATTTTGAATAACACAAGTTCAAATTGGACAAAATTGACTTTATTTGATGAATCTGCTTTCAGATATAAAAAGATCCTCATTGTCCATCATTAACAATATATATATATATAAATATATATATAAATATATATATATATATATATATATATATATATATATATATGTATTGTTAATGGACAATGAGGAGCTTCTTGCTTATTGAGCAGTGTCCAGGTTCTTCCTCTCAAATTGACAAATCATTGTGATTCATACACCTAGAATTACAGATAGCTAACAATTTTCCCAACTCTAAGTGAAAATTAGCTGAAGGTGGATTGGAATCACTGACTATATGATGAATATGCAATAATCTAACCAATGAACTTTCCTCACACAAACTGAAAATCTCAAATTGAGGAGGGGATTCTGCAACAGTTGTGCGACCAGGGCAGGAATAGCTCAACTGCTCCTGGAAGCCAACCATTGGAAGTCCCTTCTGTCTTCCATACCTTTTGAAAAAGTGTGGCATTAATGCATGCAGAAACAGAGGTATGCATTAGTGTGCCAGACCATGACCATATACACAGGGAAGGTTGACAGCAGAGGGCAGCCAGCCAATAAATAAGGCAAACCCCAATTCCAGGCTATTAATTTCAAAGGCAATGAGTAACCCAATCTATACTTGGATTAAACGAAAAGGAGAAGGAATGGATACATGAATTCAAGGTATTAATTAATATACAAATGAATATGAAAAATAATTAAAGACATCCCACCTTTTTCCTTCGATTCTTCAACAGCTATCAACTCATTATTCAATGGCATTATGAATAATTTGGTGAACGGCAAAATTGATAGGAACATGCCGCCAGAAATGAGCCATCCTAAATTTTCCTTTGAAGTACCTCTAGTTGCAAAGTAAGCTGCAGATGATGATACAGCAGCCGTCAATGCAAATTTTGACTGAAAAGTAACACAACATTGAATGAGTTTTTTTAGTAAATTATGTTGAGGAAAGGCCATGACGACCTATACAAAGCCCCAACAATGGGAGAAAGAAGAAAGCGAACAGTTAAGAGGGGAGGGAGATCAGATTAAGGTAATTGATAATACATTTGAAAGAAGGTAAGTTATAGGATTCAGGAAAGCAAGACGTTCCATGAATTGCATGCCCTAGGGATGAATGATGATTTTTGGGATAGAGTTTGTGGATTAGGCAGTGAAACACTTGAGTGAACTGCTTTAGTGGAGGGAAGGAGTATGAAGTCTACCTATGTATAAAAACTGATATGCCCTTTTTCTAAATCTATCCATATTCAGTTTCTATCCAGCACATTGTATTCTTTAAGCTCTGGCAAAGTTTACCTCTTATCCTAGAAGTTCACTTGCTTCATTCTGAGGTTTTTTTGCATTCAATGGTCCCAACGGTTGTCCTACTTAAACACCTTGTACAGTCTGGCACGGGGGATCCCTCATCTGGTAGCAAGGTGCCTTCAGGACTCCAACCCTCTCCATTTACCTGAGCTTGGAATGGAATCTGCAGAACTCCATGCACAACAGATGGTTGAGAAATCTTAAAAGATAGCAAGCTTTTAGGAAAAATTCCATGAAAGAATCCCTTATCTCGGATTAAGTGGGAAATTCTGGTGCTTGATTCTTTCAATTTTGCTGAAAGTTGATAGCAGGATTGTTGGATTAGCCCATGACAGATTTGATAAGTGTTCAGTTATTAAGGACCATTTTTCCCTTTCATTTCAAAATGTTCATCAATCTCTTACATAAAATTCCATTTACTACATTATAGACAAAAATCATAGCTAAAAAAAACTACAAGACTGTACATATATATATATATATATAAAAATATATATGTATATATATATATTTATATAAAAATTTATTGATTAAGAAGGAGCTCTCTAAATAGAGAAACTAATCAAAAGAGACAGATTATCAGATGCCATTGTAGGGCCTTTCATGTCAGGCATGGGTATGAACCTCCATAGCTGGCTACAGTTCATGAAGACCCAAACAATTGATTCAAGCCTTTGTGAGCATGTAGCAGGTGCTCTTGAGATGAACAGAGGTAACATTCAAACTAAACTATTTCACAGTCAGGAATGCAGCCAAAGCTGACAATTCATATTACTTAACAACAAACAAGGCTCTAAATTTTCAATGACTGTTAAGAAAAATCTGTTCGTAGAATAAGGCAAAGTTCTCCTAGCTTTTTGTACATTTATCGAGGCTTTGGCTCATTAATTTTTAACTACGTAATCGCTTTATGAGGGCGTGGTCAGAAGACTACTGGAGATGAAGATTTGCTAGGTTGTGTTGACCCTGTTGGCTGTTTTGACGAAAAATATTGAATATGGGAAAAAATATAACTACATAGTAGCTGAAGGCGCTCGAATATGATACTGAATACTACCAATAATTGTTTAAGGGCTTAATGGAATAGAAGTTAGGGTCGACAGTGGTGTTATGCAAAGGACTATGCTGTTGGGCTGTCTTCTCGAGGAGATATCGATAAGATAAGCAAATTATAATGTGCCTTATTCCAGTAAAATCACCAAGAATTGAATGATTAAAAGTGTTTCATATTTACCATTGTGGCAGCAGCTCGCGTGTATGAAGGCTTCCAGCTAGTTAGGGCTGCAGGCATTTCGGTAGCCTCCATCCTTGCTGGATGCTCCACTACATTTATGTACAAAGCTCCGCCTGCAAACAGCCCTGCAGTAACGGTTGAAATTGCCTTCAAGCCGAACCCTAGCTTGTTTTGATCAAAATTCATCTTGGTATGCTTACGTGCGTTGAGTATCCGTCGCAGACAGGCCAGTCAAACCAGGTTGAATTTCCCTGAGTAGTGCAATTTTGTTGTTGCTGCTGTTGTTGTGGCAAGGGTGGGATTGTCGTCGTGAACGATGTTTTTTAGTGGGTTGTGTTGAGGAAAGGCCGTGGCAGCCTATCAAAGCCCCAACAAAGGAAGAAAGAAGAAAGCGAAAAGCTAAGAGGGGAGAGATATAAGATCAAATTTATTCATCTTAGATTTGAAAGATGGCAGGTTGCAAGATTCAGAAAAAGCAAGAAGAAGGCAAGACGTTCCATAAATTGCATGTTCTTGGGGTGGGAATGATGATTTGTGAGAAAGAGTTCGTGAAGTAGGCAGTGAAACTTGGAAAGGGTGTGAATGAGTTGAGCTTCTGGTGTTTCTGACACGCCTCAGAGGAACTGGAATAACATCCCAGATATCCTGAGAACAGTGCCGATTAAAGCATCTGTAGAAGATGGAAAGATCTCCAACCAAACGACGATGGGAAAGAGGTTGGAGTGATTTGGTGAGGTTGGGATTGTTGATGAGACGAATGGCTTTTGACTGGACTTTTCGAGAAGACAGAAAGTAGATTTTGGAGCACCACGCCAGACATGGGAGCAGTACTCTAAAGAAGGACGGATTTGGGACCTGCATATAGTTAGAAAGCGAGAAGATGAGAAAAACCTGCGGGCTCTGCCGAGGAAACCGAGCTTCTGAAATGAATGTTTAGCAAGGGAATGGGTGGAGTTTTCCAAGTGAGATTAGATGAAAGAGAAAGACCAAATTGTGTGAAAGAAGTTGACGTGTCCAGCTCATCATCATTCATGAGGACAGGTGGAAAGTTTTGATTACGTTTGCGTAAAATGACAGCCTGTTTCGTCTTGCTTTGGTTGAACGAAACTAGGCTGTCTTTACCCCACTGCTCAATAACTGTCAGATCATTGGGTTTCTATGGAGTGGAATATCGCTGGAAGCATGCTAAATTGGATTGAATGAAAGTGAAGAACTTAGGAAGGTATCATCAGCAAAGGAGTGATTGCTAGAAGACGTACAGGTAAGTAGGTCCTTTGTGAATATAATGAAGAGTACAGGGGAGATAACAGAGCCCTGGGGTACACCAGCATTGATGGAGTGCAGATTAGAGAGGAATTGACGGCAATTGACCTATCAGAGAGGAAACTACCAATCCATTTAACGAGCGTGTGATGGAGACCAAACATCGGCAGTTTAGCGAGAAGACCCTTGTGCCAATCACGATCAAAGGCCTTGGAGATATCGAGAGAGATCACTCTTCTCTCACCACAGGATTCTAAAGCAGAGGACCAGACATGGACAGCATAAGCAAGAAGATCACCAGTAGACCTGGCTTTTCGAAAGCCATACTGGTGATCAGAGAGAAGATTGTTTGTTTCAAGGAAGGTAAGAAGTTGCTTAGTGATGATGGTCTCCATAGTTTTAGAGATGAGTGAAGTGATTGCAATGGGACGATAGTTGAGTGGATTAGACTTGTCGCCTTTTTTTGGGATAGGAAAGACGTGGGCTAGTTTCCAGGAGGGATGCAATGTACCAAGAGTGTAGGAAAGCTGAAAAAGTTTGTTAAGAATAGGGGCAAGTTCAGGAGCACAGGTTTTGAGAACTATTGCTGGAATACCATCAGGGCCTTTGGATTTGGAGGTGTCAAGTTGGAAAAGGATTTTGCGGACTTTTCGTGTGGAGAACTTAATGGGTGACATAGTGAATTTTGAAGGAGGAAAGTGATGTGGTTGGAGCCCTTGGTCGTCCAGGTTGGAGTTGGAGGCAAAGACTGACGCAAAAATATTGGCCTTGGATGAAGGAGTGGTAGAAGAAGAATCAGAGTTGTTTTTTAGTGGAGGGAAAGATGATTGGCAAAAGTTTTGGGAGACAACTTTGGCCATAGACCAAAAGGAGCGAGAGCCAGCCTGGCAGGAAGCGATCTTGTTGTTGATGCGTTGGAAACAATACGATTTGGGATTTTTTATGGTTTTGGAGCAATATGATGCAGATGCAGATTTGAAAGGCAAAACAGCAAAAAACGACTATAAAGCAAGACTTCATTTAGACGTGCGGGAGTCTTGGACCTGGGGTAACTTGGGCTTCCATTCCAGTTTTATCTTGTTGCTTCAAACGCTAGAAAATCTCCGAACTTTGCTGGAGTCCTGCAAAGTAGCTCTCTTTACATCTTACTACCATTAATAAATTTTCTCCTAAAAATTGAATCATGGCTGAAAACATAATCCACCAAAAACTCCATTAAACCGACAGAAATTTAAAGATATAATGTGATTAAAAACACTCTGTTTAAATTTCCCGGGGCCACTAATGGCAGAAATTTTCCGGGGGGGGGGCTTGACCAAGGTTCTTGTCAGGAACAGCCAGCTGCAATCCACCCGTCTAAGTATAGGTCTGCAAAAGTATAGGAAATCAATCTAAGCAGTCTCATATCGGTGCTGATCAAAAGATCGGGGAGTGTTGCGCCCTCCTTAAGTAAAAATGTTACTAGCAGAGTACCGAACAAGCACAAAATTGCATTGTGTCCTGACTAGATTTCGAATTGCAGTTAAACTAATGCCCCCATTCTACACACGAGCTGCAAACTCTAAGAAAAATAAAAGACTGAATACAAATGTATCTGAATCTAGTAAAGGAATGCTTGAATGAAGTTCAGGAAGTCTAGATGAAGCCAAACTTTATGCATCCACCTCTATTTCATGGACCACCGCAGTTGTCCCAATTCCCCAATGACTTCAAATTTTTATGTGACTGATTACGTCATATTTATTGAGGTATTTTAACATTTATTTGGGTACCAAATTTTAAGCAATACGTCACGGCTACAAAACGTTGCTAAATCCCCGGTGGGCCTGAGCCCTAAGCTAATCGAAGCAGGAGCCCAAGGACGGGGCCCGTAAGACCCTATACCACCAAGTCTACGCCAATCACATTGCATATGTAAAGCAAAGTTGAGTCCTGTACGAGCGCTAGAGAACACTTTGTTAGGGATGTATACTGTTTTTCACATTATATCAATCAATTCAAACCAACATCATCATGTCGACAAGCCAGATGCCCTTTTCAATGCTAACATATAGATGAATTTTTGCATCTGATTTTCCACAAAAAATTAGAATTTACCATCTAATTAGTACAATTTATCCTCTACATCAATAGCAAAACTTTTCCGCAAACGGAATGAAAAATTTTTCAGAACTTCAGCTGGTGAATCTTGCATGCAAGTGCTGTGAGACAATTGCTTCAAGCTTCATCTTCTTGGAAGAACATGTGTACTTATGACAAAACTTTCAAACATAAAGCCATCTATTCTGAGATTTTTAGGAATTTAAAGACTTTCTGGTGAATTCCACAAATGGGAGCAAGCTTAGGCAAGGAAGTATGCCTAGACCAACATACAATACACAAACATATGGGAGGCAAAGAAAAACCAAATTATTTTTAAACAACTTGCAAAATTATTTCCCGTTTTGATCAATGTTGATAAAGTAAAAATTTATCTAAAATTAGAATATGGCAACGAAGTTGTTCATGTACTTTTGAATACAAGACGGGAAACCATTATCATGAAAGCAGAGTTTGAAAAGATAGCCCTCACTACATGCAGTTGTGTCCATTTATTCAAGTTGGTACTGATCCATTTATCGTCTAGGAAAAGATGGGCATATTTCATATTCTTAGTTCTATACTGAACACAGAGAATATCATAACAAATAAGTGAAAAAAGCTTGACGGATATCACTAGGCAAGAAGACAAGGAAGACATTTTACACTTTATTAGGCTATGCTTGCTAATTGCTGTATTGCCTTTCCTTCAATGTTTTTATTTATCTTTTTCTAACTCCCACAAAATCTTAATTATTTCTGCTGTAAGGTGGAAAGTTGTTATTAACTTAATGAATCTCTGTATCGCATTCCTCACCTAAGGGCAATGTGTAAAAAATTCTTAATGATGATGATGATGATAATGGTGATGATGATGATTAGGGTGATGATTATGATGATGATGACATGACATGATATTTAATGGCAGCACCACACAATTGCATTCTCTCTATATATATATATATATATATATATTTATATATATATATATATATATATATATATATATATATATATATATATATTTATATATATATATATATATATATATATATATATATATATATATATATATATATATATATATATATATATATATATATATTGCGAATGCGATTTCGCTCCATGTCACAAAGTCCTTGTCCCTCACTAAGTCCCCAGTCCCCTCACTTTAGGCTGAAGTGGTCATATTTTCTCTTGACACTTGATTTGAGCACTTGTCGTCATGAGAACTTGTGGTCATGAGAACTTGCCCTCAAATCTCTTAGGTCTTATGTTGATCAATTCATATGAGATTACAGCGTTCAAAGGGAAATTTCATATCTACTCTTTTGACCACCAAGAAAACATATCTGACAGTAATTTCACATTGTACCTGTTATGCAAACGGTATCATGGCTTCAACCAGAAATTGGCATATAATAAGACTTTTGTTGGTGACATGCCATAGATCTCATGTGGCTTAGGAAATGCTGGGCTACAAGCGCACCTGCGTTTGGGCCATCGATAAATGATTCGATGACCAGGACCTACAACCTCCTCATATGGGCTCTCAATGAGATGTCGTGCCAAACCAACATGCTGCTTATGAGAGGAGACCTTCCGGGTGGCGAACCTTGTTAGTACCTGCACCGAGCAGGGAAGTTACCCTTCACCACCATCTTACCATGCTATACATGCTAGACATGTTGAGAGAGATACTTTGAGAGAGATAGAGGCTCTGAGAGAGGGAGGGAGAGAGAAAATTGTAAATATTAATCTCATGTCAAGGGACAGAAAAACTTATGCCAATGCTTCTTCAATTTCAGATCTCTCCGTTCTGCAATGTGATAAGATGCATGACAACAGCACTCATAAACCCAAGTTAGCTATTGCTTCCATTCAAATTGAATTTTTCACTCCAATGGTAGCAAAAATCACCACAAAAACACAAACTGCTACCATGAAACATATCAAAAGTTTCCTTTAAAACAGCAAGTATTAAAAACTCACCTTTATCTCCATGTTTTTGTGCAGCAAGCATGGCATTGTTTAGGGGTACCATGGCAAAAATTGAATATGGTATGTTAAGGAAGATTATTCCAGGGGCTATGAGCAAGTATGGATCTTCATCTGGAGAGGATTGAGTTGCAAAGTAAGCAGCAGCTCCAGTAATTATGCTAGTGATTGATGTGACACTCTGCAAGGAGGGAATAACGCATGTCAAAATTGTACATAGAAGGTTAAAGTATATTTAAAATGGCAAATACTAGTAGCAGTAAAAGCAGTAGAAGCAGCTCTGTCTTTTCGTGATGTCAGAAATCTGGCGGTGTCTGGTCTGCGGTTATTGGCAGTGGGGTGGCTGCTCTGTGGCCTGGGGTATCTTTGGTTTGCAGGGTTCTTCCTTTAGGGATTTTTTTAGAGACCGAACGATCAGCAACCCCTTACGTATTTTTGTTTAAAGTAGGCTTAAGTAGGCTCTTTTTGAACCATGGCATCACTCGTTAACAATTCGTCAACCACCTCAGCACAGGCCTGACCAGTGTGTCAAATCGGGATGGTGTAATTGTACACAGAGTGCTTAAATTTTGCTTTTGTATTGTCTTGCTTCTCTTTGTTCTGTTTTCTTAGATGGTTGTTAAAGGAATTGTTAAGTGCCATTCATGGCCAGAACCAGATGACGTCATGTCTTTTTCTGCCATGGACGGCACAGAATATTGCATTTTGTTGGGTTCTTAGATTGACATTGATATAAAAAGAGGAAAACTGGCTTTGTTAGCCTAAATTCCCACGTAGCTACATTCATATGAAGAACTTTAACTCGATCAGCTTACGGGGACTATATTCTCGAGGAAATTGGTACCAACCATAAAAAAGTGTTACACTCTAAGTGCTTAGTTCCGCTCTAAGCAGCAGATCATACTTTGACATTGTGACTGAAGGGGAATTTTCCCCCGCAAGCCCAATGCTTTTATCCATAGAGGTGAAATACCCCCCCCCCCCTTTTTTTTTGAGGGTCCATCTCACATATTTGATATGTGAAACGTCAAAGCATCAGAGGCAGAGGATGAAAAAAATGAACTGTTTCGCCAGCTTGAAAATTATTTGTTTTGGTTCATCGGTTGATGGAGCATGGTCCTTGAAGTTTCTTGACGAAACCACTCTTGTCCACTTTAGCATGCAATAGATAGGTGTAAATGTTCTCAATAAAACCCACCATGGCAGAAAATGCCTCATTGTAAAATCTTGACCAGTTGTCCAAGGCAGTCTTTTTGCTATGTTGCATTCTAGCTGGCTGTTCAACGACTAAAACGTAGAGACCACATCCTGCCAATAGTCCACCTGATACAACAGAGCCAAATTTGCAAACATTAGCAACTAACTTCCAATCAATTTCTGCCATTTCAACTTTCCTTGGTTATGACTTCCCTCATTCTATTTTGATTCCATGTTCTGCTTGTTTTGCAAGTAGTTGTTACTGCTGCCTCCTTCTAATTTAGCCCGGAACCTCGCTTTGAATTTTCGGTAAACAACAACGCATGTTACTTTCTGTACACGCAAAAGGTATTGGGCTCGACTATCTGTTCAACTAGAAGCTTTGTTCTTGCTCTCTGTTAAAAAAGATTGGTCTTCACTGCCTGAAAATGATGTTCTTAGATTGTCTTATGTGAAGCGGCTATGCAACGTGTTCAAACGTTCTCTTGCCGAGAATACCTATGTTTTTACTCTGCGACGTTCGAGTAGGAAAATGCCTGCAGAGGGAAGCGTGTTAAAAGCCTTTTCGATGATCAATAATTCCTGTGTAAAAGATTTGTCAACTGGACTGATCGTTGACCTACAAGCAGCGTAACTGAGCTAGCAGTCAAAGTTAATTCACAGGGCGTTGTTGCACGGAAACTAGAAAACAACAGGCTTGGTGCAAGGAGGAAAGTTATTTGTGCCAGTATACTAGCGTTGGTTTACAGCATGCTGCGTCGCATACTCAATTTTGAGCTTACCAGCAACCGGGCTATGAATTTTTTCTAGGGAAGTAGATTTTCTGAGATATTTTTCCGTTGCCTTCCTCACCAAAGGTGCTTTTATGGTGCCACGTGCAGTATTCGAACTCACCAATCTTGCTTTATGAGTTTGCACGCTGACCTACTTCCTGTGCCGAAGCACTGCGAACCATTGATAGCAAAACTGGAAAGTGGCTAGAAAAACGCAAAAATCGACATCACACAAGAAAGAAGGAGTTACTTGAAATGATACGACAAACTGGTAATAAGGAAAATTGCGCTTTATAATCATTAAATGAAAGCCTTGCTTGTTCAGTTTGTTAGAGTTTCAAATGCTTTAAATGAACCAATCCTTATCCAGTACAGTCCATTCCAGTAGAGTAAACCCGATTCTGTCCTCTTCTGGTCTCCTTATCACCTGCTCAGGTCTGTTCTTTCCTGTCCCGCCCTGTCCCGCTCTTTCCTGCCCATGTTCTCTCCGGCATCTGACCTTTCCTGTCCTTTGCTGCACTGTCCTGCCCTGATCCTTCCCCTATAAAGCCTAGCTTGATCTGTCTGGGACTGACCACTTTGCCGTCCTGTCGTTTTTACCAATTCCAAAGCGGCGAGATAAGTCAATTCATAGTCATATTCACCCAATTCATAGTCACTAATCCAGGTCAAATGTCACTAGATAAACGTGCTTTTTCCTGTAAATTTTTACACAGCAAATCATTGTCCGCTGTAGACATCGGTGAAGTCGACGATGAATTCCTGAGCGAGTCTGAAATTACTGATTCCAAAATCACCTTACCCTAGAAATCAACAAAGACAAAATGTACAACTCAGTTGATGACTAAACATTCATGAGCGAATTTTGAAAATACTGAAGGTGTCTCCCTCTCCCTCTGGGTATAGTCGCACCCAGTTGGGTCACCAGTGCGGATAACCCGTCATCTGCATCTACGTCGTGTATAACTGCACATAAAGGGCTGGTCCACCTCACAGCCGGATAACTTTCCTGCCTTCAACACCTAATTGCCTGGGCTTCGAGCCTGCATTTAGCATGTACTTGATGGATATTCCCAGCAGCTGATGCCTGATACTTGACCCTCAGACGAAGTTCAATTGAAACGGTCCAACAAATTAACTCATTAAATACTCTCAAGAAAAATCAAGAGACAATTCATGTCACGATGATATCATAGAACAATTCAAAGGAAGGAAAAAAATTAATAGGAATACGGGTTGCAAAGGAGAGGTAGTACCCTTCCTCGGTGGGTCTTTCCGATGCCAAGCCTACGGAATCAAAAAAGCACCAAGTAAGGGTGTCGAAAAGAAAAGCATTTCATTGGGATAGGTCGTACAGAAACATAACATGGCATTGTTATTACGAGAATGCAGTGCCGAGAAAAATGGTGAATGCTTGAATGAAAATAGCGAAAGGATTTTAAAATGAATAGGCTTAAAATGAATATTTCGTTTTGAATCTCAAATTCGTTTGACTTCCCTGAGTTGTACTTAACACGAGTTGACGTCACTTTAGGAAGTTTCTTCAGTTTGAGCCTTAATGAAGTCATGACTAAGTCGATGTCGCTTCCAATATCCACTCCGGGGAAAGATCTGATCTTGTGTGCATTCATTCCACTCGGACAGTTCTCATCATACATTTATTATATCAGTCAAGTTGACAGGTGCTTCATAATTTAATCGATTTGGAAGATGCTTCTCATATCAGTCGATCTTAAGGATGCCAAATAAATCAGTCGATTTCATAGACGCTTCACAATTTCATCGATTTGACGGACGTCTTCTACGTCAATCGACTGGAAGGATGTTTTATAGCAAGGTGGTCGTGATTTGTCACTAACTACAACCAACAGGCTGTCGTGCAACCGCACGTTGATACTACGTCATTAGGAGATTGGCCAAGTAATAACATGTGCAATGACTGGTGTGATTATTGTCACATCTGCAATGCCAGATCTCTTTGATGGAGAAACAGTCACTCAAGAGAAACAGAACCATTTGGGCTAACCTTACATCTAATGCTTGACCATTTCCTCATAAATATTTATCGTTTATCCTTTTTTGGAACATTTGTCAGAAGCGTATTAGTCGCAATTTCCTTTTTTCCTTTTATGTCACGCCACGGGGAGGTCACAGCTTTTGACTCCCCATGGTACTGTAAAGTAGTTTTAGGTAGAATAATCTGTAACATGAATTGTGAAGATCTTAAATGGCATAAATATATAAATATATATATACAAAAGATTCACTGTTGAATAAACTCACTTTGGAAGCCCCCTGTTTAGGCCTTCGAGCATGACACAGGCTTTGCATAAAGGTTGGCTCGATATATAACCACACTTAGTGCATTCACCTAAACGAAGACCAACAACGAATATGATACAGGATGCAATGACTCGGTGTGCTGATACATTACACAGGGGGTTGTGAGTCTAACTACTGGTTGGTTAACAATAGAAATAAAATCGGTGAAGAATTAAATGGGAAACAATGCCAGAGGAATCCAATGCCCTTGTGAAAAATCGAGGGCCTGTCACTAGGTTCTGCTAGGTTCGAGCAATCAAAGCTTGACAGTTGTCCTTTGCATTTAATAGCTCCATTCTTCTGTTATTCTTTGCACTTCTACATTATATTAGGTATGATATACAATAGTATGATATACATATATGAAGTTATACATAGTAATACATAGTATACATAGTAAGTAAATTTGATATCTGGAAATGCAAATGCTCTATCACGAACCCCTGAAAAGCAATCTACTGATTGACGGGCTACTGTGGATAAAGAATGTCAAAATGAGAAATAAGATATGCTATGAAACGACAGAATACAACCCTGCATAGCTTAAAAAAGGCGATTTTATACGACTGGAAGGCAACGAAGACTCGAATGAGTTCAAACATAAATTGCCATGCGCACAGCGAAAGAAAATTGCGATAAGCTTTGCAAAGGGACATAAATCTAAAGCTGAGTTTCATAAGGCTGATGGTGAGAGCATTCATGACCGGGTACTCATCCTGACTGCAACCTTCTAAATGTACCCGGCCTTGGAACTGGCTTCAAACGCCTCTGACTTTGATTTTCACAGGCTTGGTAACCCACCCATTATGGAGGGATATACGCCTCCATAAAAACCTTTGAATCATAAAAACTTCAGAAAAACTTCCCCCGACGTTGTAAATGGCATCGAATGCTAGATAAATAGAGTTCATTTCTACGGTGTTTGTTTTTCCTCGCGTTATGGCGGTGTATAACAGGACTCGAGCTGAACATAACAAAATCTGTTTTGTTTAGAATCAAATATAACTTTCTTACTAGTAGGCAATCTCACGTACCTTGAACTGGCATCTTTACATCTTTCTTTATTTCAAGGCTCTCACCCGAATGTATAATGTCTAGGCAACAAAATGCCATCAATTTAACTAACAAGCCCTTTACATCGATATTCATGAGTATACATGACGATTTCTTAAGATGGTCTACAGCAGCACATGGAATTTAAGGGCCAAGAAAAATATGATCTTCAGCGTCGAATAACGACTTCAACTTATCATATACAATTGCAAGAAATAATTAGACACACTTTTCAAATAATTTTAGACCAAACTTCTAACAATCTGCAAAATTTCCAGCGTAGCAAAAGCTGTATAGGGCTCTGAGATTTTTCTAGGGGAATGGATTTCATGAGGTGGTTTCCAGTTTTTCAAACTTTCTAACTTTCACATCGCTCAGAGAGAAACCCAGTACATTCACTTACCAATAATTGAGCTAGGACGAATAGCTTCTAAATCTTTTAAAAATGTTCTCGCATGACCTCTGCAAGGCGAAAGACGTTTCTTTGAATGATAGAAATCACGAAGACACCTCAGAATTCACGAGGTTTTAGTCTTGGACTCATTGCTATAGGCCCGTCAAGTTATCACTTCTAATTTTAATGGCATTTGTAGGTCCCATGATAGAGAAGGGACAGGCCAAAGTTGAGGTGGAAAGGCAAGCTAAAAGAAGACATGAGGGAGAAGCATCTGAGAGAAAACCAAGTGAAGGACAGTAACATATTTTTCTTCCTTTCTTTTTTAGTGAGTTAGGTTGAGGAAAGGTCATGGTGGCCTATACCAAGCCCCAATAAAGGAAAAAACAAGAAAGTGAAAGGCTAAGAGAGAGAGAGAGAGAGAGAGAGAGAGAGAGAGAGAGAGAGAGAGAGAGAGAGAGAGAGAGAGAGAGAGAGAGAGAGAGAGAGAGAGAGAGAGAGAGAGAGAGAGAGACCCTGAGAGAGAGAGAGACCCTGAGAGAGAGAGACCCTGAGAGAGAGAGACCCTGAGAGAGAGAGACGCTGAGAGAGAGAGACGCTGAGAGAGAGAGACGCTGAGAGAGAGAGAGAGAGAGAGAGAGAGAGAGAGAGAGAGAGAGAGAGAGAGAGAGAGAGAGAGAGAGAGAGAGAGAGAGAGAGAGAGAGAGAGAGAGAGAGAGAGAGAGAGAGAGACCCTGAGAGAGAGAGACCCTGAGAGAGAGAGACCCTGAGAGAGAGAGACCCTGAGAGAGAGAGACCCTGAGAGAGAGAGACCCTGAGAGAGAGAGAGAGAGAGACCCTGAGAGAGAGAGACCCTGAGAAAGAGAGACCCTGAGAGAGAGAGACCCTGAGAGAGAGAGAGAGAGAGAGAGAGAGAGAGAGAGAGAGAGAGAAGCTAGAGGAGGAGTTTACTGAAGTATTACAATGAAATGGGTTTCAGCAAGCCAGACGGAAGTTGAAATATGCATGAGTGAACATAAAAGGCATAACGACCCTCCACCTCTACCTTCGTCTAAAGGCTTCTCTCACAAAATTGGGGTCCCCCGTGTGTACGGTTAAGCATCAAGTCAACATCTTCATGTCGCTTGGATTTTTCATGATCGGATGTCCTTGCTGCCAAATGGTTCTAATCCATTGCCATATTCGATCAGATGGTCATATTCTACACTCCAAGGAACATATGGATATAAAAAGTAGTAAAAAGGAAGAAATAGTGAAGACTGTAAGATGAAACTTGACGTTAAAAAGCTAACTGTATTGCAATCACTGCTTTTATCATATTTTACCATAACATTATTAGCATGATTTATGATAACATATTTTCGCCTTTGATTCCCTTTGATTCCCCTTCACCGTTCTGGGTGCTCTTGCTCTTGTATGTATTTTCACCATCTTGTATTCTAACTGTATAATTCTATCCGAGCGCTTTTCAGATGTGCAAATACACTGGCGGTGAGAAATCCAAGCGAAAAGAACCGAAAATCAATTAAAAATGAAGCGGGACAACCGTACCTATATGCATTTGGTGAATAAATACATTCCGTCGAAAAATAGTCCAATTTTTTGAAGTACGCATACCTGAGAAAGAAGACAAATGGCAAAGATAATCATAATCATAAAAATAATATGCATTAAAATAATGATAATCATCATTATCATTGTTATCAGTTTTATCATCATCATCATCATCATCATCATCATCATCATCATAATCATCAAAATCACCACAATCATCATCTTCATCATCATCATCACAATCAAAATCACCATCATTATCATCATCAACATCATCATCATCATCATCATCATCATCATCATCAACATCATCATCATCATCATCATCATCATCAACATCATCATCATCATTATCATCATCATCATTATCATCAACATCATCATCATCATCATCATCATCATCATCATTATCATCATCATCATTATCATCAACATCATCATCATCATCATCATCATCATCATCATCAACATCATCATCATCATCATCATCATCATCATCATCATCAACATCATCATCATCATAATCATCAAAATCACCACAATCACCATCATTATCATCATCAACATCATCAACATCATCATCATTATCATCATCATCAACATCATCATCATCATCATTAGCAATTGAAGTGCTAAATGTACAAATTACTAGCTGTAGCAAAACATACATCACGATTTCTTTTTCATATGAATACTTGAACGGTTTGCACCTTGGAATTGCACCTTCTGAGCCCTGAATAAGAAATGCCCTTTTATTAGCATTTTATGATATTGATTGATCGACATGCAGAACGACTGAATTCTGGTTTGAAAAACCATTCTAAAAGCAATCCTTTCATACAATTGAGACATGAATGAATTTGAACCAACACGATTACAATGCCTCTCCTCTGTATGCACCATGAAATTATCTATGGAATTGCACCTTCACTCATTCATTCATTCATTCATCCATTCATTCATTTATTCAGTCAATCATTCGTTCATTCATTTCTTCCTGCCTTCATCCATTCCACTATCAATCCATGTATTTGCTTGACCATTCATTCATTCCTTCAGTAATTTATTTATTCCTTCCTTCCTTCCTTCCTTCCTTCCTTCCTTCCTTCCTTCCTTCCTTCCTTCCTTCCTTCCTTCCTTCCTTCCTTCCTTCCTTCCTTCCTTCCTTCCTTCATTCATTCATTGATCTATGTATCCACTCCAACATTCGTTCCCTCTTTCATTCACTTAGCCCTTCGCTGATTTGTTTATTTGTTCATTCACTCCTTCGTATGTTTGGGTGATCATTTGTTTGCCTCCTCTTTCCATCATTTGTTTGCCTACTTCCTTATTTACGTCTTTGTTCATTTAGTCATGCCTTAATTCATGCTTGGCATATGAGTTTCCGACCAAGATCTACGGTTTACACCAAAATTCAAAGAAGTACTCATATCTTATCAAAATAATGCACTGCCTGCACATTAAATCGCTTACCGTAATAATCGATGTACATCTCTGAAGACGGGCAATGTCACCACGTAATACTGAAACAAACGCCATATCAAGAATGATTGCATCGATTAAGACACCAGTCAAACCCCTTACATCAAAAATTAAGATCACTTTCAAATAGACCACTTTCAAACTTTTTGCTCTTCACTAAAGTTGCATCCTGCTTCTAGACCATTGAATCAAATCATCTCCTTCCAAGTATACGTATATCCTACCAAAAAGGGATCTTCTTCTAGCACTTAATGACAGCAATGGGCTGAATAGCAGCATTTTCTTTGGAAATATGGCAGCATATTGGCCTACTAGAACGCGACGTACAATGATAAGATTACGAAGTCGCTCCCACGCTTACGTCTTCTTCTGAATATCTTCTTCACGTCTAACTAAGTATCTTGCTGGAAGCCGGGGGAAAAGTACCACGAGGGGAAACTCGCTTCATATATACATATATATGAGGTGTCAGGATAGCTCAGTGATAGGATTCTTGCGCATTGATCCTATAGTCATTAGCTCGAATCCACTCTCGGTTAAACATTCAGTTAGAGTGACGAGTTGCCAGCACTCTGCGATTCCAGGCGTAAGATTCATGAGGTGGGGTCATAGCCAAATTTTTTCCTTTGACATCTAAGTTGAACCATATATACCAAAATGCTGTCACCAAGGAAAGTGTCAGGATAGTTCAATGGTAAGATTCTTGCGCATTGATCCTATGGTCAGTGGTTCGAGTCCCACCTCAATTAAACTCTCACTTAGAGTGAGGAGTCGCCAGCCTCTGTAATTCCAGGCGGAGGAATCACGAGGTGTGGTCACATCGAGAGGAAGGACCTGGACACTGCTTGACAAGCAAGAAGCAGCGCAGTGTCCAAATTTCTACCTTTGACATCTAGGCAGAATCATGTGTATGAAAAAAGGAAGTCGCCACTTTTGTAATATAAAAGCGAGATCTATAAAAGCAATAATGAGCACTTTGCACGAGGAGTACCGATTCAGGATTTATCAACACAGAAAGTAAGTGTTCTAGCCGTTATGACAACTGCAAAGACTGGTTGCATAACACAATAATAGCAATAACGGGAATTTCTTACTTTAAAATACAAAGAACGACGAGCACAGAAGCTTACCATTCATCAGCACAGTTTCAGCAATGTCGTCTGCATTATGACCTGCAATTCAAAGCAAGCAATTCACCTGTGTGGAGGAAAACTAAGCAAAACTTCTCTAGACGTCTCCACGGGAGATCTCTTATGGCCATCATCTATACCGTTCACGGTTCTAGATGCGATTCACGTAGCCTTTTAACGTATGATTTAATAACTTAAGAAAGCTTTACCGGACAAGCTGAATGTCCATCAAAATGGCTTCACCTGTGACGATTTTGTTAGCGCCCACCAGCATTGCTCCTCTGTCCAGTGCCTGCCGTCGGAAAACTCCACAAAATGTGCCTTCAATAAAGATATCCACCAATCAATCAACTAATCTAAATAACGAACAGTTTATTGGAAATGGCGAGGAGAATGCATTTGATACATAACCGTAGTCGCTAAGCTGTGACTTCAAATCAAAGTCAAATTTCCTTCCCTCACAGATTTTGGTGGATAGGGCAGCGCTCATCTCCATTTCGTTAGCCTTTGGGCCACACAGCTGTGCAAGCACAGTGAATGCTACAGTTGGGAGCTGGCCATCTGGTAGCACTGTGTGCTTCACTTCCATGCTCTTTCCCAAAGTGCTGAATGCTAAGCAGGGAAATAGCATGTACAATTTTCCAAGTTTGGTATGACTCAACACGGTACCGAGCCCCGAGCTACCGTGTCCAAAGCGAGCGTTCTATCACTGAACCACAGATACGGTCGGCTTGGACTTGACGAAAGGAAGTCTTTGTAAAGAATTTACAACCCAAGGAACTGTCGCAAAAGATAATCAAGGCAAGCCCTCCCTTTAACAGCCTAGCTACCGCGGGTATAAACCAATTGCTTGCCCTATGCCATTTCCAACGCTGGATGAATAACGACGGTTTGCACTAGGCTGCAAAATTCAAAAGCCTTCATGCCAAACTTCACAACGAATGGAGGTATAAAACTGGAGGTATAGCTCATTCACACGGGAGACCACAACTAGGTGAGATTAAACCCAGAAGAAGGAGACAACGCAAGACCACAAGCAAATTTAAGAAGGCTTGTCTAATCTTTGGCTTCAGCCGTTTAAGAAGGTGATTACATAGCATAAATTGTAGTCCTCCATGTAAATTATTACAGCACAAGACAGCCTCCATTCTTTTGTCAGCAGCATCATCACAAATACGCATTTTGCCAATGCTTTGACTATCATCTTTGACAACTGGCAGTTGACATAGTGGCTAGTGCCCTACCTACACTACCTACCTACCTACCTACCTACCTACCTACCTACCTACCACCTACCTACCTACCTACCTACCTACCTACCTACCTACCTACCCTACCTACCTACCTACCTACCTACCTACCTACCTACTTACTTACCTACCTACCTAGCTACCTACCCTGGAGGTCAAGGGATCATTCCCGTGCTTTGGCTTTATAAATGCCCTGTCTGTCCATCAAGCAGTTACAGTGTACCTTGCAAAAAGCTAAGGGTAGTGGCAAGGAAAGAGGCCAGTTGCCAAACTCCAGAATGCTACAGAAGGTGTTCCCACAATCACATCAAGTGAGGGACTCACTTTACTTTTAAAGCTACTTTAATAAATACAACTTACAGTTATTTTTCAATCCAATTTGCTTCACGATGGCATCCATAGTCCAACCATAAAGCTCCTGAAAATGAAAAATGGCTGAATGCTACATCAATCCTTATAACGGGATGTTCTCTAGTCAATTGATGAGTAGTTAGCAGAGAGCTTAAAAATGATTTACCTCATAGGAAATAATCTTTAATGGCAGGTCATACTGTACTTTATTTCTTTTCACAGTCTGTAATAAGAGTATATCAATACAGTCTTAAACATTCAAAGATGAAAATGCAGATCTTACACAGTGAAATCTATTGATGCAAAGTAACACACTAATTATTATTCATTATCAGCAAATCAAATCTGCATTGAGATCAATCCAAACACTGGGCGCTTCAAAAAAAGAACTAAAAGCGCACTTGACGAGCAAAGAAAGCTAATTACCACCAAACACGACCCTCTGGAAGAACAGCTTGGAGAATTTCATTTTTCTTCATTAATTTTACCATCCTAATTGTTTCTTTAGCATTAAAACAATGTAATAGATTTTAGCTGAAGTGGTACCGTGTATAAATAATAATAATAATAAACCCTCTCACAAAGTAATTGTTGCATTATTCAACTGGTGTTGTTCCAATGTTCCCCTGACTAAATGGGTGTAAAACTTGCCCTCAAAATTCAATGCTCTGTGTATGACACAAGCCACTCACACAAGTGTGTGTGCAACAGAGTTGGGGTAAGGTAACCTATCCAGAAACTAGCTGGGGGCTGCTGGTAGGATCGGTGTTTTACTTCAGCAAATAGAATTTCCCCTATTTCGTTTTTTTAATGAGTTATGTTGGGGAAGGCAATGGTGGCCTATACAAAACCCCAGCAAGGAAGAAAGATGAAAGTGAAAGGCTAAGAAAAGAGGGAGATAAGATCCAGTGTATCAGTCTTGGATTTGAAAGAGGGAAAGTTGCAGGATTCAGGAAAGGAAGAAGAAAACAAGCCATAAGGAGATGGAATCTTTTGCAGCTTCCTGTTTATCAAAGTAGAAAGCCAAAAAGTTCTAGATACTATGCTCTATTAACTGAAGGGAGACTTCCTGTCTTTCCTAATAATACTTGCTTTGACAATGTTTAGAAAAAGCTCAAACAAAGGGAGAGGGGGAAAGGAGGAGCTAAGATCAATTTTATTGATTTTGGATTTGAAAGCAGACAAGCTGTAGGATTATGGAAGGGAAGAGAAAGGTAAGACATTCCATAGAATGTTCTTGGAATAACGAAGTTTATGGAAGAGTTAATGGAGTTTTTAGTTCCGTACTCAAGACAAGGATTGAGAAGTGCCTTGTTAGCGAGGTACCATCCTGGGCCACAGCAATGGCCAGTGAATTTCCTTGATCAAATTCACAATCAGCTTTATACAAGGTACTCATTTAAAAACTTGGTGGAGAGAGAGAGACCCTGAGAGAGAGAGAGAGAGAGAGAGAGAGAGAGAGAGAGACCCTGAGAGAGAGAGAGAGAGAGAGAGAGAAGAGAGAGAGAGGGAGAGAGACCCAGAGAGAGAGAGACCCTGAGAGAGAGAGAGACCCTGAGAGAGAGAGAGCGAGAGAGAGAGACCCTGAGAGAGAGACCCTGAGAGAGAGAGACCCTGAGAGAGAGAGATGAGAGCGAGAGAGAGACCCTGAGAGAGAGAGAGAGAGAGAGAGAGAGAGACCCTGAGAGAGAGAGAGAGAGAGAGAGAGAGAGAGAGAGAGAGAGAGAGAGAGACCCTGAGGAGAGAGAGAGAGAGAGAGAGAGAGAGAGAGAGAGAGAGAGAGAGAGGAGAGAGAGAGAGAGAGAGAGAGAGAGAGAGAGAGAGAGAGAGAGAGAGAGAGAGAGAGAGAGAGAGAGAGAGAGAGAGAGAGAGAGAGAGGATAGAGGAGAGAGAGAGAGAGAGAGAGAGAGGAGAGAGAGAGAGAGAGAGAGAGAGAGAGAGAGAGAGAGAGAGAGAGAGATCTTAGAGAGTAAAGAGAATTGTGTCTGAGGCCTCCTCAAAGCTAGACTTTTTTTCTTAGTGGGTTATGTTGAGGAAGGCTGTGGTGGCCTATACAAAGCCCCAACAAAGGAAGAAAGAAAAAAGCAAACAGATAAGAGAGAGATATAAGATCAAGTTTATTGGACTATCTGCTGCACAGTAAACATGATTTCACCTCTATGCCAACTGCCCATGTATTAAGTAGTAAAATTTGGAAAAGATGTAGATATTCACCTCTAAGGAATCATCCCTATAGCCAGTTATTCCTTCATCAATAGATACCAAAATTAGTTTGCAACCATAGTTGTACTTATCATTTAATTTCTTCATAATGTAGGCAAGAACCGTAGAATCTAAAATATGAAAAATATCGAATCATAGGCATAGCCAGTTTCTCGAATGTTACTGATGAGGTTATTAAGTAAGAGGGGCTTTTCATAAACAATCTTAAAATGTACCATTTGAAGAAATATATTTACAAGCACCATACCATAGAGATCAACAATCAAAATTAGAATATCTTCCCTAAGTAATGGAGGGCAGAGAATCATGGCGGAGCAGAGTCAATACAGTCCAGGCCATGCTCCCAATCTGATGATGGTGATACCATAGAGAGCATGATAGGTATGGCTACTCTTTCTTCAACAAAAGAGGAACAACACATACATTATAGACTATAATCACATTTTTGGTCTCTTTTACGGAGAAACAGCTCAAAAGCCAAATGATGGCAATACTGCTGAATCAAAAAGGAAAGTTGACAGACTTTGGTATAGTAACTATACATTAGATAACAACTAGCAGCTTAACTTTGATGTTTGCTAGATAGTTAGAAAACACCAACCTTTACCACCTGATGCACCTATGGCAACGATATCACCCGGCACAAATAGCTTGTTGGCAGAAATCGCGCTATGCACTTCTTCTTCGAATGTTGTAAAGAAACATTCCTTGCACAGCGCAGCTCGCTTCAAGATGCAAAATAAGATTTTCAATTCAACTACACATCAAAATTGGGCAGAATGACATCCAATAAATAAATAAATAGCACCAAGGCAGCCCGAAAAGTTGATCGAAAGTGACCCGTTTGCACTGCATTTCAGCATGCTATATTTAGTAGCTCAAGATATTCCATTCCAACATAGCCACATAAACCCAACATTTGCATTCACAATTTAATCTAAGATATTCCGCAAAATCTGGCGGTTGAAATTACGAAATCACTCTTCTTGCCTCACAGCGTTTACAATACCAGGGCCTAAATTATGGCACTCAAGACTTGATAAACTTTAAGGCGACATTGAGATTTGGAGGAATCACTTACAGTTTTTGGTCTTTTCAGAATTGCATTTTGTCCGCATTGGTTACAGGGCATCGGCATTGTCGCACAATTTCATGCAAACGTTACTTTGAGCTGTGATAATGTGGTTATGTAAAGAGTGCAATGTGATGCAATAGGACATTATGGGATAGCCTCGATTCTAGTAGCATCATATCTCGATTGCATGCTAAAGTTTTAGGTGATTGCTCTCAGCCTTCTTACTTCCCCCTTGAATTGTCAGAAATACGCTAAATTTTCTTGTAAGAAGCCCTTTATAAGAAAATTTACAGCAACATTTCTTATCGTTAATACGGCTTGCTTCAATGTTTTGCCTTCGTATTCAGAAATGCTGTTATCAAACTCTTAAACCTTGGTTTGGCTCTTTATCTACCCCCGTTTCGTATTGCATAAGTAGACTGTTCTTGAACATGGAGCTTTAACCCCCCTTGCTTCTTTCTGCTACACCATCTTTCAATAACAGCTCCAGGCTTGATCCTACATAGCTTTTGTTTTTTGTCTTTCTACCGCTAGATTAAATAAACCGACCAATGTGTGATGAGACTTTTAGGGCACCTTTTCTAGCCCTGCCCTCTTGTGAGGTGAGCAGAGCGCCCCTGAACAGGGCGAGCGTACAGTAAAAGGGCTTCTGTCACATTTTTGAAGGATACGGTTCCCATTCTGCTCCCACCACGCTCTGGGAATGCACCACTGCGTTGGTTCGGGACGGACAAAAGTCCGTTACCTCCCATATCTGGGAGGCGTTCCGCCATCCACCATTCACGGACCCGTCAAGTTTCCCGACAGCTCGGGTTTCAAATTGAGACAAAATGAAATCTTAGCCTACATAGTCAGAGACAAACGTTGCTATATAATCTTCAACCCACATACTGAAACCATTCTCTCTTTCCTTCCTTACGAGAGGTGTTTTTCGCGAATCGAGAATGATTCGAACCCACAACATCTGCAAGGCGAGTTCTCAAACTTGAGTCAACACATGACAACATCATTACTTAAAAGTCAAAACAGTATGGAAAAAGATACAATTTTATCAATAATATAGCTATATCGATTCAATGGAAAATACTGGAAAAAAGAACTGATTCTATTGGAAGTACTATCCAAGTCATTGTCAAGGAAGTGAGGCAATAGGCACCAAATTAGAGATTATGTGGGGGTGCAGCCATCACCCCTTACTTAAGGATGACGAACTTAACGAAAAAACAGCTGAAATGATGCACGACGTGGGGTCAGAAATATAAGAGGATGATTGGTATGATGCCCAGAACCTCAAAATTTCACAAGGAAATGGAGACACGACTTCGTTATGTTGATAATGCTTATGAAGGACACTCACAGAGTATGAAAAAACATCGGATAATAACCCATTACAGTATCAGCATCGTGGTCTCATCGCGGCCATCATCCGATGCTTCATTCTCTGATGACTGGAATCAAAAGACCTTCATTGCAAAGAAATTATGCTTCCACTTTTCAGCGCGATTTTCAAATTCAAGAACAGCTTTGCATAAATTCCACCTAGCTCATACGCGAACATTCAACAGCAAACTCTTAGGTCAGGAAAACAAAGGTTCGCTGGAAATAAACCTATAAGCACTACCTAATTTTGTTTTCAAAGTCGAAAGATCCTCATGAGATCCATTCTGGTCGTTCCAATTTCTAACAGACACGCTCTCCATCCCAAGAGACGTCAGTATTTTGCAATAATTGTGTAAAAGAGTATCATCAATCTTTGGCTCTAAAAAAGAAGGAAAATTTTTATTTGAGCAGGATGTGACTTCCAGTAGGAGAAACGTCATTTGGAAAGGGTGTGACTTCCAGAAGGAACAATGTCACTTGAAAAGATGTAACTTCCAGTAGGACAAATGTCATGCGAAAAGTATATGACTATCAGAAGGACAAATGTTATTTGAAAAGGATGTGACCTCCAGATGCAAAGCAGCAAAAAAAGATGGCGAGTCCAAAATGAAAATCAAAGGCTGGAAGGGGTCCGGATGCAACTGCTACATTTATAGTGCTTCACTTATGACATCGCAGATAGGGGAGAGTTAGCCTTTATTAGCAATAGCTATTCTTTCCAGCCTATGTTATTAGTCTATGTTATTAGTTTTCCATTTAGTACAATCCCTTGTCGAACTATATCTTATGACCTAGGGCAAGGGAAGGTAAAGTTTCATGCATTTTATGACTGTAGCACTACGATAGTGTTAATCTTCTGATTGTGTAAGAACAGTATAATTATCATTATATTATTTCCACCTCAGGAGAGACTTTTTCGAAACTTCTTCCCGAAAGCGAGCTGGAACAAGTAACCTTAGATTTCGATAACCTTTCTCAAAATTTTTGCACTTCCCAACAATGCCTTTCTTGTATCACTTCGCTTCTAGTCTTGATCATTATTACTATTTTATCATCATTATGTGACGATTGAAATCCCACCAAACTTTAAACATCAAATTGGGGGAATTTCCATTAGTAAAAAGAAAATGTCTTAGTTGTCACATGCTTCCCTATGGAGCAATTAAGTGGACCCTCCCCTCTGATGTCACGATCATACGCCGCTAAATTCATCATAAATCACCCTTACAAGGAACAGTTAAGCACACTCAACCGTTACTACAGAAGGCCTTAAATGAGCAAGAGAAAAGCCACCATCTCAATTCAGCACTGTGTTGACGTACCTGTATACCCATCTTAGAAGCAGTTGACTATTCTATCCAAGAGTTGACGTAAAAATTGGCTAAGACATCAACATAGTTGGATGTTCAACGACAATAAAATGATACAAAAAAGTATGCAAGAAAGGAAAAAAACCTTTAGAAGCTTTAATCGCCTTCTTGAACGCATCAAGCGCCCCTGTTCGGTCACCAATTGTACCAAAGTATGCACCAAGATTGTTATACAGCATCACCTGCAATGAAATAAACTTCGTGCAAAATTTTATTAGCATTTATGCTTCAAGGTGAATACGCCCTTGCTCTTTCTGCATTTCCTAGACGTAATCATCAATGTCGAGGTAGAACAGGGCGATGGGAAAGCAAAATAACTGCTCGCATCCATTCTTGCTTCTTTGATAGCATAGAAAGAGTGGGGACACGGCTCACCTCAGGTGGGATTCTACCACCATGAGGGGGCACAGTTCAGTAGCGCGTGGTTAAAAGTTCAGAGAAATGAGATAATCTTTAGACTAGAACACTGAGATTCATGTTCATCGATCGCGAGCTATGTCTAGCTGATGACAACTGATTAGCATGCAACTCAGAGTTCTAAAATAAAGCTCTATTCCTATGTGCTACAAATCATCCCAGCACCCACTATGGATCAGTCTTGGTGACTTATAACATTCGACAAAGTCACATAAATATGGTAGTACAAATAAGTTCGTAATCAGAACGTGTCGCATTATGCACTTCAAAGGTGGACGGAGGCTTGACATGGACAGAGTAGGGAAGCAGATTTGTTGTGGGGAAATAAAAAGATGATACTAAACATAGTTGAAAATGGAAAAAGAAAAAAGAAAGGAATACAATGCTCCATTAAGCGAAATAACAGTCCAGAGGCTGATCAAAGCTGGGTCTGTCTAATACTTGTTCTGTCAAAATATGTTGTACAAAGTATGAAAAACTTTCATTCAAATTTCATTTAAGCTTTTTAGGTACAATAATAATGATTATAACATTTTCTGAAACTTCTTATTTATGAAAAATATCAAACATAGAAATGCAAATCTCTCTAAAACTAGGCAGTTTACGAATGGCTTGCCTGAACAAAATAAATTTTCATATGAAGGAACAATTTAAAAAGAAATGTTAATAAAAGTTAATAAGAGATGAAATAAATATGTATATAAAGGTATCATCTAAAATCTATCGTACAAAGTCAACAGTTCTGAATCCGACCAGTCTTTATTTCTACAGCAAAATACACAGTAAGTCGATAGGCAACAGTATTAACAATAAAATATAGCATAATCACCTTCAATTCAACGATATTCACTCCACATTTGCAAATTCCTCTATCAAGGTCATTCTTACAGGGAGTTTTGTCTGCTAGAGAAAAAAAGTCATGTTAATTTTCCAATCAATGCAATGATGATCACAAAAACTGTGCCAAACGCCGCTCTGCTAGATCAACGGGTGAACATCTGTCCAAATATCTAACGAGAAAAAACCTCAGTGTATGGCTCATTAGTGGAAAATGTAACAATTTGTGGGTGAGTGGTCCAGTGTCTTATACAGTCTCCATCAGCTGTCTTGAGTTAAGGTCGCCCGAGTGAAGAGAAAAGAAGAAAAGACTGCGGATAAGTGACTTCTCGCAGGTGGACCACGCAAATCGCCTAGCTGTCCTTCAGAAGGGATGTTTAACTAGGGGTTCCATCCACTGCCTGGATTAGGCATGCACAGTGGGCTTAAATTACCTTTAAATAGCTAAAAACGAACTGAAACCAAAAACATTGCCTGTTATAAGAGAGGTACGCTTTTGTATTTGAAATAAAAGCAGTTGATGAATGGTTTCAAAAATTTATATCATAACCGAACCGAAAAAGAAGTTTCTTCTCCCAAACGAACTGAAAAGGAAACTCAAATCTGTTCACTTCGTTAATCTCTCCATCAGCGCTTTAGGTATCTTTAGCAACTCCTGTAATATTTTTCTTGAAATTTTCAACTCCCTTTCCATTGACGGACAACATAGACGCATCCTTGTCTCCAAACTTTCCACCATAGCCATTCATACCACCTACTATATTTTTGGCTGCAAAAACAAAGCTTAGACCAATCCTGACCTTCTTCTCTTTTAGAACTGTCCCATCATATCGATTCAATATCAATCTTCATACATACTTGTATTTATTTTTGTTATGTACCATTACGTTAGTTTTATATATTATACTATATTATATTATATTGTATTACAGTATATATATTGTATTACAATCTATCATATTATATTATATTATATTATATTATATTATATTATATTATATTATATTATATTATATTATATTATATTATATTATATTATATTATATTATATTATATTATATTATATTATATCATATTATATCACATTAGTTATATTAGACAAGGATTTGATCACGTTCCATCTGTTGCCAAATATGCACAGAACGCGAATACCTGATCACTGATTATGCACCTAAATTAATTAAGTCAAGTCCATACTGTAAACCCTAAGCCAGGCAGGCCAATTTCAAACTACCTAGGCATTAGAGAGGTTCGTAATTGTAGTATAAATTGAATTTGAATGAAAGTTTTCCATAAAATTATTTAAAGTTCGTAAAGTACATAGTGACACCCTAATTCAACCCAACTATCAACATGAAACACGAATTTATAGAAAAAGTCTAAAAAAAAGTAAATGTTAGGACCCTCAATATCGCTAAATCTGACTGGCTGCCTATCTTGTCGGTACAATTTTATCTATTCCAACCTTGGATCATTCTTTTCAATATTGCTGGCACATTTGACTTTTTCATCGTATCAGGCAGAGCGTTCGAAAGAAGAGTGATATATCTTTCATAATTTGCATGCCATGTATTTTACAACGTTCTCTTGCGCTCTTTCCCAACGATAAATGCGTTTTGATGGGCACCAAATTGCAAATAGCAACTGGCTATCTACTTCTCTCTTGAAGTCTTCTTTAGGTCTTTCTCTGACCCATTAATCGATACTAGGTTGCCAACTGTCCAGTTTATGTAGGATGAAGACGAAGCATGAAAAATACAAATAGTACATACCTCCCATTCTTTGTCGCTTTCTAATTGGCTCCTCCATTCCTTCCAGCAATGAAATTAAGCTTAAAATCGACAAAAATACACATCTTCACATCTTGTGACACAGAAAATTTCCGACCCTAGAGAAATTCAGCTACCTATACATCGCATGCAGACGTACACATCCAACGCAGATTGAAAATGTGGGAAGCAGGTTTATAAATAAAATGCAGTCAAATTGACATTTTATTTTACAACACTTAAGTGTTAGTGCAGTGGTATCATCTAAAAAACAAAAAGCTTTTACGATTCTTCGTTTTTATAGTGGGCTATCTTGAGGAAAGGCCATGGTGGTCTATTCGAAGTCCCAACAAAGGAAGAAAGAAGAAAGCGAAAAGCTAAGACGAGAGAGAGATAAGATCAAGCTTATTCATCTTAGATTTGAAAGCTGGCAAATTGTAGGACTCAGGAAAGCAAGAAGAAGGCAAGACGTTCCATAAATTGTATGTTCTTGGGATGAATGATGATTTGTGAGATAGAGTTCGTGAAGTAGGTAGCGAAACTTGGAAAGGGTTTGAATGAGTTGAGCAAACATGGCCAGATTCAAAACGCTGAGACTTGAATCGGAATCAAATCGCGTGATTTACGGCTATCTTTAGTCGCGACATAACGATAACTTCTCGTCAAAATATACAGCATATACACCAACCTTTCAATCAACTGGTTTGCTTCGTCGTTCCGACCAAGACCCCTTAGAGTCTCGCATCTCAAAATCGTCGTAATAACATCGCTGTTAGTTGCGAAAGCATCACCATGTTCATCTCGAATCTCCGTCCGCAGATTGCGATCGAAATCCAACAAGTAATTGCAAACAATCAGCCCGTCATCATAGTTCTTTGCCTTCAACATAGCACGGATAACTCGGTGGAAGATTGCTAATGAGCTACTTTCGTCGCCATTTTGTCTCTGAAGGGTATTAGAATCAAAGGACAGGTTCTCATACAAACATTAGAAATAGGAAAAGGTGGAAAATTTGTCAATCTAGTCATGAAATCAAAAGTCCCCCGTTATACGATCACAACACCCAGCCACAGGTGGTGCGCAGGAAGTAGACTCTCAGGGCCGGTGCTAAGCCCGAATAAATGGGGAGTGCTGGGGGAGGTAGTGCCTCCAGCTGCAAAGTCGGAAGGCCTCCATGCCAGAAGGTACAAAATGCAGGTGGAGATGAACGCACAACCGCAACGCGGGTTTAAAGCCAGAGGAAAAGTTCCACACGACCATACACGTTGTACAGCAATGCATCAAATGCCCTCGTCAATTTAATCCTCCTAAACATCGCCTTGTAATACATGAATTTGGGTCTTTGAATTAAGAACAGACCAGTTTTTTCAAAATCACCGCAACAAACTCACAATTGCACCGTCTTGTTTCCTTCTTACACGAATCAGATCCAGATACGTTTCATAGGACTCTGTAAACCTACAAGGGGCAATAGTTATTTGATTAATTACCAATGCACTATCGAATATTTCAATAGGCTTAATATGAGATCCAACTTCTAATAAGCAAAGGTACACAATAAACACCATGCTTAACTATGCTATGCTATGCTATGCTATGCTATGCTATGCTATGCTATGCTATGCTATGCTATGCTATGCTATGCTATGCTATGCTATGCTATGCTATGCTATGCTATGATATGCTATACCATGCTATGCTATGCCATGCTATGCTATGCTATGCTATGCCATGCTATGCTATACCATGCTATGCTATGATGTGCTATCATACGATATGCTTGCTATGCTATGCTATCATACGATATACTTGCTATGCTATGCTATCATACGATATGCTTGCTATGCTATGCTATGCTATGCTATGCTATGCTATGCTATGCTATGCTATGATATGCTATGCTATGCTATGCTATGCTATGCTATGCTATGCTATGCTATGCTATGCTATGCTATGCTATGCTATGCTATGCTATGCTATGCTATGTATGCTATGCTATGACATCTACGCCATAGTTACGTACCTATTTTGTTTGTATAGGCTGTCTGCAAGCTCTTTTAATATTCTCTCCTCATTTAGGTCCTGGCAGAATAAACTGGGGGGTGTCGATCTTTTGTACGATTCCATACCTTGAGGAAAATTTGAAAACACGGTAAATTTGCATATACTGATGTCATTTTCAAATGGAGGACAATGTGAACTATGGATTCGTTACGGTCATTCTTCTGGCAAAAAAACCAACTTAGATAAAGGAACATATCGCTAATATATCGAAGTTGGACAATTTTATACCTTTGAATTTCCCAAAACACTCGGTGCATATCTTTGATACAAACAGATCTGAAAGTGCCAAAGTTCCATTCTCCTTTACCTGCTTTTCCTCACAGCTTTTCGAATTGACGAGCTAAAATGACATGAAACCGATCTCTAGGGAGAAGGAAATCATGCCTAAAATAATTTGAGTAATTTCTTTCACTCACAAAATTATCAATTCCTCTTCAGTCAGTGTTGCTTCCACAACAATACTGCCTCCCCCGAGTCATCATCGCCGTGACAAATTGCAAGCAGCATGACATAAAATCAATGTGATCAATCAGCGCACACAAATTACTCCCACCCGATTTTTATACCCTTGGTATTTTCAAGTGCACCCTTCTTTTTACTTTGTCTTAATTTCATTTCACTTTAAAACAGTTCACACATTTACAGCTCGCTTTATTCTCGGATCTTATTGGAAAACGCAAAATCTGCTTGAGGGTTCGTACGGAATTCAAAACCAGGTACGAGAGGCAGACCTAGTTTGCAACTCCGTTCCTCAGAAATACAAAGATACGTGTAATATATATACACCGTATATAAATAAAAGCAAAGCGGAGTTGAGCTCTTCACGTGAAACGAGCGTTTGGGGGGGGGACCTTGCTCGAGAGGTACCATCTCGGGGCGCGGCATTGGGAGGAAGGGTGGGCAGTTAATCCCCTGGTCAGACGTGACCACCAGCTCTACGCCAGGCCGCAATTTACTGCTGGGTGAACATTGAGAGGGCGAAGAGATACGTGCACGAGGGCGCCTCAAACCCGGCCCTACAGCCACTATGCCCACAGCCCCTCTTTATATAGATACAGGACATCTGTGATAACAGTATATATACGTACCTAGCGTAGGCCTAGATATGACATGACTGTAGAAAAACCCTGTATAAATATTCGTAAATAAAAGTAAAAATAATCATAATCATACATGCTTCAAAAATTACATGCATATCCCCTCGTGCACGCTTCTCCAAAACCAAATGAATTTCCGTTTTACACATGATAAATGGAAGAATTTTCAAGGAATCAAGCAACCAACCGACAACAATTTTTGCAAGCAATTTATCTTGACAGACTGCTGATCTAAAATGTCCAGAGTAATGACTGTGTTCTGCAAAGGGGCCTTATTGATGACTGATGACAGAAATGACTTCTCAAAAGCTCGCACAGCCAAGTTCGGCTTTTTCTAAAACGAAACAAAGATGGATGAACTTTGGACAAAGATGGATGAACCTAAGCTGAAAACAGAACGCCGATGAATCTACATATTGAATCTATGAATCTATCTAAGGCCCAAGGCCTACATTTTCCTTTCCATCAGACATCAGTCACCCTTACACCCAAGTGTGGCCGCAATTCTGTGGCACAAGTGGCATATCAGTGGTCCATTTGCCTTGAATTAAGTAAAGAAATATCAGATAATGAATAGCAAAGCAATTCCCAAAACGTTTTTAACTTGCTATGGGTCACAAAAAATGATACGTCGCATTCCGTTACGACGATGTCCTCTACCTGATCTTCTACATTTTCAAGCATACTTCTTGCGTCTGATTCTCTAGGTTCGTAGCTATTCTGCTTCCTTTCTTATTTTTCCCTGGTTTTCTTTAACATGGATTTTTAAAGATTCGTGAAAACTTAGCAAGTGAATTGATGAAACGTATTCAGAGGCAGGAGGGGTCCGGCCAGGTCGTACGATAGCCGAATATTTCCCGGTACAAAGGTACAAAAAGCTTTTATAGATTTCACGTCATCTGAAATTTGACTACCAAGGTGTGGATTTGTTGCTTGAAACTTCATACGGGCGGCCCCACTTTGTAGGAGTGGGTTAGGGTTATGGTTAGGGTTAGGGTCAGGTTTTTATAGATTTCATTTCATCTGAAATTTCACACGGGCGGCCCCACTTTATAGGAGTGGATTATAGAACAAAAAGTAGAATGCTGTCTTTGAAAGGGCCTAAGAACAGGGGCTCCCTGGCGCGTTTGTCCAATGTGGCACATCAGCCTGTGCTCCCTTGTTAATGAGACATCCTTCAGTTTTTAAAACGTTGCTCCTTTTACTGAACCAATTTGTCCTATAAATTAAAAATGGACAAAGCAAAGGCGCGTTACACCAATTAAAACAGCGTAACTTACCATTTCAAAAAAGGAAATGCCTACAATATTCCATGCAACATTCAACAAGAGACTGCCCCTCGCACACTCCTCTTTTTCTAATGATTTGCAAAGGTTCTTGCCAATGATGCAGCTTCGTTCATACTCTCTCATGCTCAGGTGGACAACCGCTAGAAAAGCATTAGCAATACAGAGTGGTATACAGATGTTAACTTCACTGTACGTCCTTTTTGCATGGAGACATGTAGATAGTATGACAATAATATCAACAACTCTTTACTTAAGTTTGATGTGCCTAATAGCTTGAGGCTAATTAAAGCCAACCATTTTGATACAATATCATCGAAGAACAAAATGGAACCACGGATGATCAATACTATCAACAAAAGAACCGAATAAAACGAGGAACATGAATCTATCTAAATAGCTGAATCGCCGACTAAGTGGCAAAGGCGTTTGGTCACAGGCACATCAGCATGGCAGGTAGTTGTAACATTAACTAAGTATCAACATTCGCATAGCGCTAGAAGAGTCACTAGCTGTCTCAGAAATGCCATGTACTTGCATTGAAAGGAGAGAGCAGAACTCCGTTCGGCAAGTAGAGCCCCCAATAACTATATCTGGATATCAAGAAATATTAGCCCAGGAGATGTCAGCGTAAAATTGTTTACCTCGGACAACTTCATGCAGATGATGGACCTCGTTACATGCCTGCACCTCATTCAAAGTCTCAAGGGCTTTTTCATTGGCACCGTTCATAAGATGGTAAAGAGCTTTCATGGCGGAGGCTTTGTATTCAAATGCTGAAAATGTGGACCAAAAGATACGATCACGGCTTAGCACAGATTGAATGATTCGCTAGAATTTACGATGAAGTCGAAAAAATGCGACGAAGAAGGTTACAACAAATTCGATGAAAGGTTAAGAAGAAGGTTGCAATAAAGTCAAAGAAATGTCATGAAGTACACAAATTCGATAGAAGGTTATGAAATGGGGTACGATAAAGTCGATAAAGGTTATGAAGTGGGTTGCAATAAAGTCGATGAGAGTTTACGAAGTAGGTTACGATAAATTCGATAAAAAAAAGGGTTACGAAAAAGGCTGCGATAATGTCGATAGAAGGCTATGAAGTAGGTCACGATAAAGGCTATGAAACGTTATGGAGAAGATGATAAACGATTACGCGATGTCAGACTTAGAAAGAGATGAAAGTGTTTAACAACGAATATGGTATATCACAAGCTCCACCTGTACATTGTTGAAAAGAATCGAGAGCTTAACATAGATCAATGTCAAAACGAATAGCAAAGACACTTTAAGCTCATTATGAGAATGAAATGTCACACAATGACTCTACACTGTCCACCAAATCCTGCTGTAATTGTTTGACAGTCAAGTCAAAATTTTAAACAGCATTCCTTTGTTAGCGCCTAATTTTGAGTGCGGAATGCACATGGGAAATTCAAGTGCTCTTAAATACCTGAAGGCATGAAATCGTGCACCATCGCATCCATTATTGATGACTGAGCGTATTTCTGCAATAGATGACAGAGTTGAATTAGGTTTTATTTGCAGAACATCAAAACTATGATAAATAAGGTGTGAAATCCGAAATTAGGAGCATCCATCTGCAATTACTTCCGATCATGATCGCTGTTGGGTCAAAGATCATACCTCAGCCGTAAGTCACTTTTCGGTATTCCTTTTTCGTTCGTGAAAGCTATTTACCTGAGTCTCACTTAGTTGATAAATACATCGTTTTGAGGGATCTGACATTAATCCATGACGCCCATTTGTGCGTTCATTTACACTTAACTTCGTTCGCCTGGTTCGCCTCGTTCGCCTGGTTCGCCTGGCTCGCCTGGTTCGCCTGGCTCGCCTCGCTCGCTTGTTTGCTTTTCGTAGACCCGAGTCCTTCCCTGAGAAGCTTTTTGCTTATACCTTGTTGGTAAATGATGTTTGAAGTGTCTTTCCTTAACTGTCAACGTTGCTATGAGTCGTTAATGAGAGATTTATTCCGGCCAAACAGATGTCCTTTGCAAACATTGGAATCTTCTCTACATGCCGTGAATGCATTTGATCTGGCAATGGGACTTATCCAATACCCATGTAATATGCGCTTTCTCGCTTTTAAGTTTTCATGCTTTCTACGGAACATTTGGGGATCCTGAGAAGCCGTTTGCTTATCGAGCAATGTCCAGGTCTTTCCTCTCGGTGTGAGACTATACCCAATGCTTTCTACAGCTGGAATTACAGATAGCTGGCGACTCTCCTCACTCTTAGTGAAAGTTTAGCCGAGGTTGGATTCGAGCCACTTACAATATGATCGACTGACAAGAAATTTTACCTCTAATAATAATAATAGTAATAATACTATACTTATACAGGTCACCAGATTCAGCTTAATAAAGCTCTTATTAGTCTGGGAGCTGATGGAACAAGAATAAAATATAAGCAAGAATTCAAAAGATACGCTAAAACTTGTCTAGCTAAAATGTTGGCCTAACTTCATTTCAAAACGTAGTAAGGAGTTTTCAGTTTTTAGTAGCTATACTTACACCTAAACAGTATCGAGCAGTGTGGGCTTATGGGTTAGTTGCACCCTTCCCGAATTTAATCCAATGTCTTATTCACTCTTTTAAGCAACTGACTTCGAAAGTAGTTGGTGGGACTTTTTTCTCTACCAGGTATAATTTCGTAATTCAGCATTAAATTTTTTATAAACTTTCAAACCCTGCTTCCCTTAGGTGCAGTTCGTCGGCATCCTTCCGTCTAAATGAGGCGGTGGAGTAGCACTGGAGTGTAATCCTAGGTGGAGTATGCACCTGAAAAATCATTCCGCTCCAAAGGAACAAATATGGACATGCACCGGTGATAAATAAATATCCCTGTTTACCGCTGAGAAAGGAGGCAAAGCAATGAGGACGAATGGAAGCAGCGATATACCGGGTAGCAAAAATACCGACGCCATATTCCTGCGAAGGTCTTCAAAAGGAGAAGTACACTAGTTGATTGGACTGTGTTTATAGAGGCTGTTTAACTTTGACTGGTTAACAATGACACAATAAGAAACGAATTGTGGCCAGCGAGACAAACAAAGTAAAGCGGATACAGAGGATGCATCCATGAATTGGCGAAGAATCCCTAACAAGTAAGATTACGTTCAAGCCACAGTCGTTTTGGTAAAACGGTGGGATTCTCTAATGCAACAAAAGGACAATTGAGTTTGCAATGGTCTAGTTTGCATGAATGACAACAAGCGATTGCTAGCTAAGCGCGTCGAGAGAGAATAGAGTCGTTTTGGATGAGAACGGCGAAGCTCTTCTGCAAAGCTCCGTTCATGTGGCGAAGCAAAGATTACTGCGCTACGTGGAGTGATTTGCTTAGCGGACGCACAACTTTGACTGCTCAGTATCTGGAATTGCAACGCAAATCTAGAATTATCGAAGCAGGTTTCAACACTTCAAATTATCATGCAAAATAATTAAGGACAGGTATACCAGGCCAGCAACCAAAGTGGAAGTCTCGTTCAAGCAGAAACAAACAAGGAAGTTTTGACATCAAGATAGAAGAGGCATTGGCTGCACGTCAGTACTATTTTTGCTGACGTGCCGTCGAGTGATGGGAAAAGCTCTGAAATCACTCCTCCCTTCAAGCCTAGGAACTTCTTGTGAACGGATCACAACCGATACGAGCGTTGGCACGATGAAAATTAATATCAGATTCGTTCTTTTCCCTAACGTGGAAGCTCTTGTCTAATTGACGCGTGGCCTTTCCTGAGATGAACAACAATAGACGGAAGGCGCTTCGTTGGAACATGAACTAGATTTGAATTTAATATAAAAGTCATCTCAGGGGCTCGCTCGGTTTATCAAGAACACGGGTACGTACAGAGAGATTCAGTGATGAGAACGCACTTGTGATTCGCCGCGTTGACAGAAGACCCTCAACTGTACGTGAGTGAAATTCCATTCAGCTAGCACGAGGAGGCAAGAAAGAAAACATAAATCCGGGCAGAGTACGAAGACAGGGAACCTGCTAATCGCGCCGAGGTAAGGAGAGACACGTCTATCCACATTAAATCAGCTTGGGATTTGTCTTTGCTCAACACATCTAAATTTCAAGGTTAATGGAGACGTCCTGTGCAAGCCGAATTCAATGTCAGCAAGTTACAGTGGAATAACTGCGCGATGGAAGGAGGAAATTCAACACAGATAGAGCATTTAGCAACGTCTGAAAAACACGCCATAATCGGCGTCATTGCCATTATATTCAGCTTCGGCTCATTAGGAAACTTAACTATTTGTTTCGTATACAAAAAGGTAGTTTTGCTGCCACGCTTGTCTAGTGAGCTGATAATCAATTTGGCTGTGTGCGACATACTACTGTGCTTGCATACCGGATTTATGATCCATGGATTACTTACCGGTCCTAAAAGTGGACCAGACAGTCTTTTGTGCAACATATCCGGCTATATCCGATTTGTACTGACCTTTGCCTCGTTCGCGGCTGTGACACTCATTATGATCAAACGATACTGCACCATCACCCGACTGGGTAAAAATGGGCTTTGCAATTATTCAAGAATTCTGATCCTTATTACGTGGGTATACCATATGTGCCTTGGCATAGCACCGCTGATGGGCTGGTCGAGATATACATTTTCGTACGGTAAACTTGCATGCACGTGCAGAATAAAGACAAGCGCATCTTTTTCTATTGTCGTAAGCATAACGTCCATGATCGGGCCTCTGTGCGTCTTGGTATTCTGCACGACGAAGATATTCGAGAGATTAAAAGAGATGCGGAAACTTAGTGATCGAGGCGTTTCCTACGCATCTAGACTTCGCAGACGAGACGAGTTCAGAGGAAACATCATTCTCTTTGGCGTGATCGTAAACTACTTCGTTTGTGCTGCACCGTTCATCATCGTTAATCTGTTGGAAGCATTTATCGACGGCTTCACCATTCCGCTTCGCGTTGACATAGCTACGTCGATTATCACACAGATGATGCCGGCAGTTAACCCGGTCCTGTTCGGCTTTGGCAACGAAAAATTCAGAAAAGCGTTTCGACAGATTATCAAGCGAAGTAGTAACAGACGGGTCCAGCCAGCTCCTCTCAAGGGTAGGGATAAAATCAAAGCGACTTCCATGGCAAAGGCTGACGTGTAGCCGTGCCGTCACGAACGCTGCAAAGCTGTACCTAGGCCATCACAAGAAGGATCGATTAGCCGTGACACGGTGAATGCTCCAGATAAGGCTTTGATTGTGACAAAAGCCATCATGGAGCAGCACGACACTAGATTACTTAGTCTATGAAGGTGCAAGCCTTGTGGTGCACTTGAGGCTGCATAAAAGGACGCCTGTTTCTTGGTATCATTCGATTTCCTAGCATAGCGAATACAGAGCCCCAAAATGAGTCGGTATGAAAAGATTTTCACTATCTGTATTCGCTGCCTTACATCTGAAGGTATTCTATAGGTCGACGAGACGCTGCATATTGAGCAATGTCCTGGTACTTCCTCAAGATGAGATAACACGTGGATATTCCTACGCCTATTATTGCGAAGAGCCAGTTACTTTCCTCACTCTATATAAAAGTTAATCCTAAGGTAGGGCTTGAAGTACTAGCCGTAGCTTCAGAGGTCATTCGCCTTGGTGACGGGGCCATGCTTACACTTGATAGACTGCTCTTTAAGGAGATTTCTCCAATTATATGCTTCGAAGACCTAAGACCAAAATAAGAGCGAATTGAATTATTCCATTGAGGACCATAAATGGATGTAAACTCTGTTGTACAGAAAAGGCATGGCTCTCTCTCAAACGCATTGGTTCAAAAATGCAGTTTTCAAATCTTACCTTGACTCCATCGGAAACTCTAAAAGTATTTTTCGCTAAATCTGACATCGTTTGGACATCTAGAAATGGATTGAGAGTGACAAGAGGAGTTCAATGATTGCGGGAAATTGGCTCCATATCAAAGGAGCGAAAATGTACAATAACCCTACTAAATTAGGCTCTCGTGGGCATCAATTTATGACGACATAGAACTTTATTAAAACAGCCAATTTATAAACTGTCCATAAGGTGCAGTATCCAAGTGATGTCTCGTGTCCATCAGAAAAATGTCCAATCGGTTCCGATTCTAAGTGGCTTCTTGTCCAATAAATGTCAATTCACAGTGGTTCCATACCTCACCTGTGTCGTGTCCAACAGTCGTGTCCAGCCAGGGTCAAGTCACAGTGGTTCCATACGTCACCTGTGTCATGTCCAGCAGTCGTGTCCAGCCAGGGTCAAGTCACAGTGGCTCCCTACGTCACCTGTGTCGTGTCCAACAGTCGTGTCCAGCCAGGGTCAAGTCACAGTGGTTCCATACGTCACCTGTGTCATGTCCAACAGTCGTGTCCAGCCAGGGTCAAGTCACAGTGGTTCCCTACGTCACCTGTGTCGTGTCCAACAGTCGTGTCCAGCCAGGGTCAAGTCACAGTGGTTCCATGCGTCACCTGTGTCGTGTCCAACAGTCGTGTCCAGCCAGGATCAAGTCACAGTGGTTCCATACGTCACCTGTGTCGTGTCCAACAGTCGTGTCCAGCCAGGGTCAAGTCACAGTGGTTCCCTACGTCACCTGTGTCGTGTCCAACAGTCGTGTCCAGCCAGGGTCAAGTCACAGTGGTTCCATACGTCACCTGTGTCGTGTCCAACAGTCGTGTCCAGCCAGGGTCAAGTCACAGTGGTTCCATACGTCACCTGTGTCGTGTCCAACAGTCGTGTCCAGCCAGGGTCAAGTCACAGTGGCTCCATACGTCACCTGTGTCGTGTCCAACAGTCGTGTACAGCCAGGGTCAAGTCACAGTGGTTCCATACGTCACCTGTGTCGTGTCCAACAGTCGTGTACAGCCAGGGTCAAGTCACAGTGGTTCCATACTCCACCTGTGTCGTTTCCAACAAATAGATCCAGTCAGCGTCAAGTCATAATGGTTCCATACTCGAAGAAACTTCGAGAGCCACTCGTGTCTCGCATCACAGCTCTCGTGCCTCGTTGGTTTTGTGTCACGCTTGTTTCTTTTCGATGTGTTCCCAAAAAGTGAGAAAGATTTCGCGGCCGGGACCAGTTTTCATGGATTGGAACAGGGCAAGAATTGGCAGTTTACGTTGATGACAATTTCATTTCTACGATTATCATTACATTTAGACTTGAAATTCAGTGCGTCTTTCATTCACTCGTGCAATGTATATGTAAAAGTGCATGGATCGATAACATGAAATTTTAACTCTTTCACCGCACAGAACACTTTTAGAAGCAAATCTGGTTGTGATATGGAAGGCTTCACTCTGTCGAACTACACGACAAAATCAATCGACATCACTTTATAAATACGGATAGAGAAATCTTCGACATGTAAATAATTGTGCCTTGAATATTATCCTCCAAGTAAGTATAAATGAATGATCGCTTGGCTTCATAGAAAATCTAAATGTAGCAGATGTAAAGTTTAACTTATAAAATGCACAAACTCGTGACCATTATCATTTCTTCGTTAGTTTTCTTTATGTGTGCTGGAATGGAATGAACGAATTTCTTTTTTCTAGCTATTCAAACATGGATTCTGAGTCAGCCGCTCGGCTACTCACCCCAAAATTATTGAAACGGCTACCCAGTAATAGCACTTCATCGTGTTTGTCTCTTGTGAATTCAAAGAATATTTTAATTATTTGAATAACGCGTTATTTTTCTTGTCATATTCCTGTGGGGCTTCTCTCATGTGGACGGCCAACCTCGCAGGTGATCTAGTAATCTCGTTATCCTTTGCCGTCTGACGTATGTGTCACATTACCACTTCAACCAATCAGCCTTTAGAACCAAAACCTTTAAAAGTCAACTCAAAACTTCATTGACGCAGGGCCACACTCATCCATAGTCCTAGGAGATATGGGAACTTTCTGAAAATAGGGTCCCAACGAATTTTGAGGGAAATGATTTTGAACCTGTAATGATAGAACTTTAAATTTCTTTTAGCTTTATGAAGTTTTCGTAGAGAAAGTTTTCTGTTATAGTTCAGTTGTTAGGAGAAAATTGACTTATTGTGAACCGTAGCAGAAACCAGAGACAGGGCTCTGACTTTTTTCTAGGGATGTAGACTTTATGAGGTGACTTCCCGTTACCTTCCTCGCCAATTTTATTGTGACACGTGGAGGAATCGAACTGACAACCCCTGTGTTGTGAGTCTGCATGCTTAATCACTACACTACGGCACTACTATTGTTTAGACTTATTGAACTAAATGACTGACTGGATAAGTTATTGACTTCTTAACTATTTCTGAAGGATTAAAGCCGAGTCAAAATCTGAAAGTTTTCTAGCGCTTGACGTAACAAGATGGAACTGGAATGCGATCCCAAATTACCTTGCTTGCGCCCAAGGCCTCCGTAGGGTTGAGGTTGAATATTGCCTGCATTGACGTGTTCGTACTTTTGTAATATCAAAATTTTGTCCAACCGAAAGCAATATTGCAATCAGTTAAGCGAATGCATTCACTTAAATGAAAAAAAGTAAGATGCTATTTCCTAAGACGATTTCTCTACTAAGCGGGCTCCCCCCTCTACTAAGCGGGCTCAAACCCCTCCCCCCCCTTGAAAAATTGCACTGTCTACTAGACTTGTATATTTCTCTCTTTTTATATAAAAATCCTTTGTGTTTTGTGTCAGATTAGTTGCGATTGACTGTAGATAGTGGGATTTCAACAAATGAATTGACTTGAACGAGTCAAGAGTTCTTTCACGCATCTTTTTGAATAGTGATGCAGCCAGGTCCGTGATGGACTGGCGGCAAACAGCAGAAAAGGACATCAAACCCTATTTAAACAGAGGTTGGAGCCACGTAAGTCGTCTGACTGAAAATCATAGGCAACAGAAAGCTTGTACAGCCGCATGAGCCAGACGACGCGATAGCACTTTACTCTGAGTAAATCGTTCTCCGTTTCTTTCGCATTCGGGCTACAACGTTGGCGCTAGCCGTCTGGCAAAAACTGCGATTAAGACACCCCCTTCACTACTTCCCAAAGTGCTGAAGGTGAAGTAAGAAATTAGCACGAAATATATCAAGTCTTGGAGATGGCTTGATGGCGGAAATGAGCCCCAGTCTACCGCATTTAAATCGAGCACTCAACCATTGAGCTACGGATGGGGCGAAAAAAGTAATAGTCAACAATAAATACCTTCAGCTGCAAAGTCTACGAACATCAGCATGATTGAACAGAGTGTAAAAGTACCAAACAATAAAGACGCGCTTGAATCGTCTGCAAAGAAATGTCTATTTATAAATTTGTATTTGAAAGCAAGCTACTGATAAGTAAGGATAATTTCCAACCATTAAAGACTTCTAGAATGCACCTTATTGAAGACATTGCACAGAAGGCATTCACAGGTCCTTGGTTGATAGCAGCAAATTCGTCTTGCTGAACAAGTTTGCCTGTATAAATATGGTCTTTATCATCATTATTATTAAAAATTCCTTTCTCACAGTGAGGCAATTTTCCTCCGCTACTTTGCAAGAATGTTAGCTTCGTTTGAAGCTTCAAGCGCTTCACAGGTACGTTAGAACTCAACACAAGTAAAATGAGGAAATTTGCATGCTCTTTGCGATTCAAGGCTTAGGAATAAAGAGTCGTCGACCACATCGAAGAAGAAGGAGTGAGACACTGCTCCATAGGCATAGATTCTCAGTGTTCTAGAACCTGCCTCAAGGTGTTGGATAGAATGAATAGCAAAGTTGAACGGTATAAAGGTGGTTGCAAAGTTTTTTTTTTATTGAGTTATGTTGGGGAAGGGCCATAGTGGCCTATACAATGCCTCAACAAAGGAAGAAAGAAGAAAGCGAAAGGCTAAGAGGAGAAAGAGATCAGATCAAGTTTATTGATCTTGGATTTGAAAGATGGCTGAAAATGAAAATAATGGACTTGAAAATGAATGAGGATATGCATATAATAATAATGTCAATGTTGGACTGTCGTGAAATGCTTAGCTTTAGGAAAAACAGAAACTTACTTGCGCTTGTGATAAGTTTTTCCCAAACCACGAATGAGCCTTTGAGGAGATCGTCGAAGTTCGAGTCAACACTCAGACCACAATTGTCCTCTCGATCAAAAAGGCCCAGAACAGCATACGGCACAACTAGGAAGCAGAGTGTACAAAGAAGTCAGGCAGTTGCATTCTTAGTGCATGGCGATCTAAAATATTGGTCGAAAGATGATTTACAACGATATGTTGATTATGATAAATTGATGCATATAGCGTGTAACAAATACACAACCAATGTAGGCCTTTGTATCATGGAGAGTGATGATTCTTCCATATTATTTCTTCGTCATAATTTTTTCCCTTTTCGGAAGGAAAACTTTGCAGTAATGATTTCTCACTTTCTTGAGATTTGGCGAGGATTGTTTAATATCGAAAACAAAAGACAGTTTTCAAAAACCATACTCAGAAACCGGTAAACAAGTTTGACTACGAAACTAAGGACAGTGTACAGCTATGTGGCCTGTCACGTACATTTATGATAACACCTTTCAACAGCCAGTTTATTAAATGCTTTAGAATGTCCAGTTATCAGTCATGTACAATGTTCAATTCTAGTTTAAACTTCGCCCAAAAGTTCCTTACAACTTCCTTTGACAATAATGATAATTATAACATTGCGTTGAAATCGGAGCTTCATTTTAGAGTTACAAAAATCAAACTTCGTATATACGTTTATTTCTAATTCGAAATTTCATCTTTACCTTCTTATACAATTTCCTGTCGTAGTAACAAACATACAACTTCGTAAATATACTAACACAGATATCCCTTTCAAACAGTAGCATGACATCTAGCGCTTTGAAGTAGTTATTAATGGCTCGATTAGCGATTAATGTGAACAGAAAAAATTGGAGGGTAGCTTACCTCGTCTCAAAGTCTTTGCCACACAACAGCGCAGGTCATTATCAATACACAGATATCTGCACGAGGAACCATTTTGCATCTTAATGAATTCGAGGGATAGAATATTTGTTAACGTAAGCAGCTCCACAAATACAGTCTCCGTTGTACTCGGAACACCTACCATGAAAATGGCTAATCTTTAAACCTTCATGCGAGAATTCAGCAGAGTAAAAACATGAAGCAAAATATGAGCTTTGCTTTCATTTCAATTTTTGTGTCTTTTTGAGTGAGATATGTTGAGGAAAGGCCATGGTGGCCTGTACAAAGCGCCAACAAAGGAAGAAAGAAGAAAGCAAAAGGCTAAGATTTGAGAGGGATCAGATCACGTTTATTGGTCTTAGATTTGAAAGATGGCAAGCTGTAAAATTATGCTACGGTTTGTTGAGTACGTCATAACGAGATAATACCAGAGCTTGATGTATAGATAAAAAAGTAACAGCGAAGTATGTCACAAAAGATGACTTGCTGTGTACAAAAGCAGGACAACTAGTACGCCATAACGGGATTATGTTCGAATGAAATTCAGATGTGCGAAACTTGAATATTGCAGAGTTGAGTGGAAACATTATTATGTCAAATAACGCATATTTTATCCGACACTCACCAGAGTATGACACGTTGAAGAACGGCCGAAATAAGACCAGGAAATTATACCCAGAAATTATATCCACCGCTGGATTATACGCATAAATTACAATCACTTCTGGATAGGATTTCATTCCCTCACTATGGTCATTACCCAGCATTTCATGATGTAAAGATTAAACGGTAAACTATCTTCAGAGTGAGCAAATTAAGGCTCCATTTTTCAGCCCAAAATAAAATGGGCTTACATCAGAGTTTAACGTATGAAATTAAAAGTCATTTTTTTAGTGGGTTATGTTGAGGAAAGGATATGGTGGCCTATACCAAGCCCCAGCAAAGGAAGAAAGAAGAAAGAAGAAAGCAAACAGGTAAGAGGATAGAGAGATAAGATCAAGTTTATTTACATTAGATTTGAAAGATGGCAAGTTGTAGGACTCAGGAAAGCAAGAAGAAGGCAAGAAATTCCATAAATTGCATGTTCTTGGGGTGTGAATGAGTTGAGCTTCAGGTGGTCATGACACGCCTCAGAGGAACTGGAATAATATCCTAGTTGATGAACGAATCATGCTGGAGTTAAATTTACATTAAGGTAGAATATACTGAGCACATTTTACTGAGATACAGAATAGAAAACAATGGGATGAGACATACCTTGCTCTTCTTTCAACAATGCCATAAGATCAGCACGAGTTGCATCTAATATGTGGGAACCGTGTGTTTGAAATCTGGACTGTTTTGAAATACAATTCATCATCATTAAAGACACACTACTTGGCAAGATAGAGACAAATGACTCGCAACTTCAACAAAAAAAACACTAATGAAATACTGGATTTTCACATAAAGCCAATTCACTAATTTTCAGGAAAAACTTCATTTGCTTCAAAAATACATGATTTGCCGGATGATGATTTTTAGTGAACCAAAATATTTATTTCTTGGTCCCCCTGTTTGTTCCGTTGTACATTTATTTAGTCACTCGTATTCCATTAATCATTCATTCATTCATTTATTTATTCATTTTCATTGACTGACTGGTTCATTCATTCATTCTTTGCATGTTCATTCATTCTTGAATTTCTTCAAAGCAAATCAACTTCTATTTGCAACGCAGGCTAGGTATATGGCAGCTATACAGCTGCTGTGGGCATTACTCCTCAAATATCCATTGCATTTTTTCATATTGCCAATAATACCATGATTTGTTTCTTTATGCAGTTTTCTTCTATGAAGTTATTCATTAATTCAAATTTGTACTTATTTATTCACCAATTTGCACCTTTTCATCCATCCAATAATTCATGCAACTATTCCTTCTTTCTTTCTTGAAAAAATTCATTCACATATCAATTGTGAATTCTCCCCTTCATTTCAATCATCTTAATAATTCATTTGGCTGCTACTGATCCATTTCAAATCCATTCATTTACATTTCACTAAAAAAACATACAATAACTGATATGGTTGTTGGATAAACACACCTTCATTTGAAAACAGGCAATAGACATTCTATAAAACCATGAATGAGTGACTGAAATCGCTGTTTTTAAGCCTGGGAGGGAAAAATTATAAATTTTCAAGTAAAAATAGAAACAGAAAATTACTTGCCATTGATATAGAAACTCAAATATTGATTCACTCAGTATTTTTTAAAAAAATTATGTAACTGAACGATACCCTTCAAGTTTTATTATCAGTTCAGCTTAGTTTGGTTCAGTTCTTTAACTCTGAAATTCCACTACATGCAGGTTTGACGTGATTGAATGCTACTGGAATAATGGCAACAAGTTTTGAACTACAATTCTAAGACACAAAACAACACAGGGGATTGTATGTAGGGAATTTCATATAGGAGAGGCTCTATCAATAGGTAGACTAATCAAGCAGAGAGCAACCTCTTAATCAAAGATCCTATCCAGTCTATGCTCAGGTCTTTGAATGAATATTGTTCAAGTTTTATTTTTTTTTTTTTTTTTTTTTTAGTGGGTTACGTTGAGGAAAGGCCATGGTGACCTATACAAAGCCCCAACAAAGGAAGAAAGAAGAAAGCAAGCAGCTAAGAGGATAGAGAGATAAGATCGAGTTTATTTACATTAGATTTGAAAGATGGCAAGTTGTAGGACTCCGGAAAGCAAGAAGAAGGCAAGACGTTCCATAAGTTGCATTATTACTGGTAGTTGATGGAAAATAAATGCAATTTAACTTGATGACAGAATATATTTATACAAACTGCTTGTTTGATCAGATAAGGATTGATTGCTATTCTCAGCCATTTGGTTTGCTTGTTATTAGCAATCAGCTGAGATTACACTGAAACTTAAATATCTGTCGTATAGCAAGGATAATTGAATGTCTTATGTACCATCAGATGCTTCAATGCACTTAAAAAAGTCATGAGATAATTATCATTATTATTACTATTTTCACAACTATTCCTATTTCCATTGCAATCATGTCCTCAGCTCTCTGTAATTACAGGTTTGGTCATCAAGAGACAAGTGTCAATGAACACAAAGCCTTTGAAGTTTCAAAAAGACAGAGAACGGGCTGATTTTATGATGGATATAAATTCTTTCTATGACATTCGATACCTTTATCAAGCAATTTCAAAGATTTTTCAAGTTCTCCTTTCCTTCTCAAATGACCAGCTTTAGATAAAGCCTCCAACATTTTGCCTTCACTGAAAAAATGTTCCCCCTTTTGGAATGAAATATGAGGCTAGTTAAGTGAGAACCCTTTCATATACATATATATATATATAGATATTTATTTTACTATTATATACATGCATATGAATATATATGTTTTAACGTGTTTTAACTAATCAAGGAAATAATTTTACGTCAGGGATATTCATAGGCGTAAATTTTGCTAGGTGGGCTCAGTACAACCTATAAAGATCTCCTAATTCCGTGTAAAAGAGCTAAAATTATTTGCCAAAGATGATTGTTTTATAGAGATTACAAGAGCATAAAAGCATAATGTATAGTTCCACGCAACCTTTTCTCTAGCCATCGCTGTTATTGGTCCTTCGTAAATTTCGCGCCATTTAAGATGCAAGAGAGAGGCTGGTCTCTATTAAGTTCAAAAAACAAAGATGGAGGGAAGTGCCATTGCTGGCGGGGAAAAATTCAAAACAGAACAAACATTGGTGTGCCTTCTTCACGCTTGTAAAGGCTACAAGACAACCGTTGAACTCAAAGATGAATCTTCTATATTTGGAAATATTGGACATGTAGACGGATTCATGAACATAAAAATTTTGCAGGCGAAGTTCACAAGAATCGACGGGAACATTCAGAACTTTGACGAGATTTTCATCCAAGGGAATAAAATCCGCTTCGTACATATACCAGATGAAATAGACATTCGAAAAGCAATTACTGAGCAGATAAGTGCCATCAAAATGACAAGGAACAGGCCGGGAAGGACATACAGAAGGGGCCGGGGACGAGGAAGGGGGAGAGGGACAAGTGCGTGAAACATTTTTATTCCAAAGTATGGCCATTGCTACTCATTCTTCATGAAATACAGAAGTCCTTGTCTCTTTCTTTGAAATTTAAAGTCGTTTGTAATTCTAAAGAAGGCTACTGTTGTCTGATGAAGAGGAAAAACCTTTGAAAAAATCGCGTTTATTCAACTTGTTCATTTGTATAAATCAATCAATTAAAAAAATTTAGAAAGAGTAAAAAACCAATAATTAGTCGCTAATGATTCAGTTTAAGCCTAAAAGATCTCAGCAGTTTCATGCATTATTTTATTGCTCCCTTTAGAAGAATGCACGTCAATGATATTGCGTCTAAGTCAATAGGATTGTTGTCTGATTTCTCTCTGGGTATTGTCGCTTTTTCTGTATTTGAATCTCTCGATCTATGAGGCCAGGTTCGTTTGAGATTCGGTTCCATTTTTCAAAATCCAGCTCACTTTTTGTCCGCACGCCAAGAAATCTTTGTCTATGATGAGATTGATCAATTGAATCAAATGTATCTTAAATCACTGTGTCATGATAACTTGTTAAGGTTCTTCCGTACTGATCCTATGGTCAGTGGTTCAAATCAACCCTCAGCTTAACTTTCAATTAGAGTGAGGAGAGTTACAAACTCTAATTGTAGGAATCATAAGGTGTGGTCGCATACACTGCTCAGAGACAAAAGCTTCTCAGAGTCAAAATGTCTACATTCGACATATGTATGTATGGACTTATTGTTTGATTTCATTAACATGCATCTAACAATCAAACAGTGCTAGGTAGGGTCTCAAAGAAAGTTCTGAAAAAATGCCTACAAAAAACAAATAGGCAATGAGGTCAATGTCAGTGTCCTTTGCAGTTCTGATAATTGTCTGCACTATAGTGATGATTCAAGGTATACATTAAGATGTTCATCATAATAGCTCAAGCACAATCAAGTGCTGCTCAGAATTTCAAATTTTTTCCATTTGTGAATTGTATGAATGATGGTGCTCTGAGGTGAGCTTTGCAACTATTATGGAGGCTGTAGCAGTAGACCTGGGAATGGTACTTGTCAGAAAAAATGATGCAGGGATGCCTGTGGAAGTCGCATGAACAGGTGGACTGGGAAAAATTCAAATCAAGCCCATTGAAAGGTAAGCAATGTTTTTCACATAGGAGGAAAATCGCATGAGTCTCTTCTGCTGTGTACATTGCTGGTAGGTTCTTGAATTAGTTTTGATGGAATCACATGGCTTAGACGAACTGATTGGCTTTAACTTCTTAAAGTGAACTCTAGATGTGCAGTCTTTAAAGGTTCCCTTTCAATCTGATTATCACCAATGAAGTATTTAGCATAGAACAACAAATGATGAATTGATAAATTAAGGTTAAACTCTTGTAAACAAGAAAGCTTTGTCTTTTCCATATACACTCACCTCTCATAAGTATTGCACCACCTTATCAAAAATGGCGGCACCACTACGAAATAGTTAGTTTAGGCTAAAATTCAAATCGCTACAGTAAGTGCTATGCAGCTTGAAAACGTGGCAGTTTTGGCGGGAAATGTTGAAAAAATTGCTGATGCCATACATTTCGCAAAATTAAACAAAAAATAAGTTGCAAGTTTTTTTTTCTAAATTTTACAAAATAACGAAGGCAAAAATTCGCAAAAATGCTGCTTGTTGGTAACTCTGTGATAAGTCTTGTATCACCCCTAAAAGTTCCTTCGTGTGAAGAAAGGTCATCTTTATGAGCTGGGCCTGTGCTACCCTCCGACAAGCAGTCGCCATTTAATTCCCTAGTCTTCCCTTTTGCAACTCCATCAACAGTCTTGCCATCTAAAGATATGTTCTTTAGGAATAATCTGCCTTAAAGCTGCATCTATCCTCTTACTTGGTCTGGGTCGGCGCGAATGGCTTCGATCATTGTCGCTCCCATCGCCGTCGCAACTAGCACAGGAACCCCGTTACAAACGGATCGCGGAAGGTTGCTGTGACGTAATTCATTACGCTGATGACATCATGTATGTCTAGGTTCTCTTTGCCCCACTTCTCAATAACTGTCAGATCATCGGAAAGAAGCGAAGCTGAAATGTTTTCAAAGGAGTAGAATATCGCTGGAAGCATGGTCATTTGGATTGAATGAAAATGAAGAACTTAGGCAGGTATCATCAGCAAAGGAGTGATTGCTAGAAGACGTACAGGTAAGTAGGTCCTTTGTGAAGAGAATGAAGAGTACAGGGACAGATGAAAGAGCCCTGGGGTACACCAGCTTTGATGGAGTGCAGATTAGAGAGGAAGCCGTCCACTGAGGAAGATGGCAATTGACCTATCAGAGAAGAAACTACCAATCCATTTAATGAGAGTCTGATGGAGATCAAACATCGGTAGGTTAGCAAGAAGACCCTTGTGTCAAACGCGACTCAAGGCCTTGGAAGTGTCGAGAGAAATTGACCATTTATCTTCCAGCAAGATAATGCACCCCCACATCGAGCCAAAATCACCACAAATTATTGTAAGCAGAAGGGTATCAATCTCCTCCATGGCCTGCACAGAGTCCTGATCTGAATGTCATAGAATTCGTTTGGCAGCATTTGAAAAACAAACTGAATCTCAATGAAAGAGATTCTCCAACAACCAAGAATGAGTTGATCGATCGAGTTGAGGAAGTTTGCCAGCAGATTCCGCACAATTTTTTGAGAAAACTTTATGAGTAGATTCCAAGAAGACTTGATGCAGTGCAAGCAATGAGTGGTTACCCAACAAAATACTAACAATAGAACGATTTCAATCACTGTTAATGACAATTTATTTATTTTTTCAACAATATGAAAGATTTTGTTATGATTGGTAGAAATTTCATTTCCACCTGCATATGATTTGCTGCTAAAATAGTTGTCTAATTTGTACTCGTTTTCTTCCGCTGCCCAAGCCACCCTGCCATTTTTGATAAGGTGGGGCAATACTTTTGTGAGGTAAATGTATATATGAATGCAAGGAAACTGCTTCAAATATCACAAAAAATTGTTTCTGAGATCTGAAATATTCTTCAACCAACCGAAAACTTCACACACTCGTACAAGGTAAGATGGTGGGTAAGTCAAAGGCACTAACGCATACTTCAGAGTGGATGGGTCAAAAATTTTTCCTATTGGGAAAACAAAAAGGGTAGATTGTGTTTGGGTACTTGATGCCAGATATTACAACGCTTAAAAGACACCTACTTTGCCTGAATGATGATCCCACAGAAAATTCTTTCACCTCCTAGTAACAAACGTAACCCGAAAACTGTGAAATTCTAAAACTTCCGCCATTTGCCGAATACTTATTTACCAATTCTGTAAGTCCCACCTCTTCCCCATGAAACTGTATTACTGACAACTCCCCAAACCCTATTTAAGTACTATATTTTAGAAAGTAGACATCACTTATTAGAAGTTATAAACCAAAGGAGAACATAGATGGTAACTTACTGGCTCCTTCTTCGCACATCACTCTCAATGTCATAAAGTTCCATGGCTAGAAAGTCTCCACACTCGGTACCTCGTCGGCCAAGTGGGACTAAGGGTAAAGGGGGCAGACGGAATTTTTCAATCTCACGATCCGTTAGTTTCAGGCCAGTTTCGCAGTGTATAACTATTCTGTCTTCATCGTTTCGTTTCTCTGCCTGCATTAATAAAGGGTCTTTTGGCTTCTTAACAGTTACCTGGAAAATAATGACCATACATTACCAAACTGACTCAAATTAAACACAATAAACACATTTGCCGCAGTCGGAGGGTGACCGCGACAGAGACGCGTCATTAACCTCGCAAGAGGACGGAGGCCGGATCATCATCATCAAACATTATAGCCTCACTTGAAATAATACGAGACCATGAGACGTTTCAAAGACAAATGTCAGCGTAAGACGTGCCAACTATGACACAACTACTTGGAAGAGTTCCCGGTATTAATGGACTTCAAATTTGAAATAAATATATTCATTTGAAATGCCAATTTTCTTCGCTTTCTTTCAAATCAAGTATTGACTGAGTACCAAGCGGCGTCACCAACCTCTCGCTGTAGCAATCATAAACATTACTTGCAATGTAGATTACATGTAAGTTTGTGCACTCACTTTCAACGGCCCAGGTCTATGGCCACTTATTGATAGTGGGTCGTATCCATCGTATGATATTGTGTCGAGGTAAACATTTCCCTGTAGCAGTGAAAAATATGTTAAGAGAACGTCGACTCAACGACAATTTTCTCCTGCCTATTGCAGTGTGTGATTCCATGCTATTCAATGGAATACAGTTACATTGAGTGGGAGATGGAATGCCATTCAATACGACAGCGTCAAAGAAAGGACGTTGAATTTGATCAAAAGCCATGTAATAAATGAAGCAGAAATGGCTTGCAAGATGTCACGATTAAGAATTGAATTGCATCATATGTCCCGGCGATTACATGCATGGCTCTTTCGATTAATGTTGGACAGCATGAAAAGTGTTTCAAACGAATGAAACACATTGAGTGCTTAGGGAGACGACTGAACTACCCCAATGCATGTATGGTTTTAATAAGGAGTCTCCGTCCCTCTGCATCCCCTTTAGAAATCACCAATGCTCAAAACTATTTAAAAAGAATACGATGCCATTCCAAAATAAATCGTTATTCATTGACGGCCAACTTTTTTGCTGACACGATGTCCTAGACGTTGCATAAAGCTAACCTTTCTATTCGTGTATCGGAGATACTCTCTGTAAAGATCTCGTTTTGCTCTCTCTAGTCTTTGATAGCTCCTGCTATTCATTTCTTTATCTATCTCTGCCTGTGGTGAAAACCAGAAAAAGTGGGTAAGCAATGGGGCGTTGCGATTGAGCACGAATTTGCCCATTGATGGCATTGCAATACCTTCAGGGATATTCTGCTACATTCTGGCCCAGTCATTTGACAATCAAGAATAATATACGAAATATACCGAATGCTGCTACTATTTCATGTTCGAATACTATTCTCATGTATTCTTGCTCTGTTTTAAAGAAGACTTTCTTACTCGGCTATGTTATTGAAGAAAAAAGATTATACATACATACATACATACATACATACATACATACATACATACATACATACATACATACATACATACATACATACATACATACAAAGCGATACATCATTTATCATGGCCATACATAATACATAGCCATAAATACACATGAATTATGGCAAACACAAAATTTCTTTCGATCAATATTATTGCCTTATTTGCTTTTCAGTTTAAAGAGGTGAATTTCTCGTTTCTATCCGTCCTGAAACTGAGCTTGCTGAAAGATTTTGTCGCTAGTGCTAAAATTTCGTAGAAATGATTGGTTCAGTGACCTTACCTTTAATGGACTATATACTTTATCATTCCAATCTCTGAAGAGAAGAAATTTCTTCCGTCTGCATAATTCTTCATTTTCGTCCAAAAAGTCATCTATATCCTAAAAAAGAGCATTTCGCTAAAATGCTTAGCGGTGACGTATGAGAAGGGACAGGTTTGACAAGGTTCAAGGGTGCCACACAAAAGGAGAATTTCAAGCCATTGAGGCTTTGACAGAATATGCAAAAAGGTGACGGACGCTGGGTGACGCATATCATTTGCTGACATCTTTCATCAGCCAAGAGCCATAACACATGCACACTCGATTCTAAACGTAGTTGAAACCAGAAACATGGCCTCAAGATTTTCCCATTAATCTGGGTTCTTAAGAAAAGGCTTCCATTTCCCTTCCTCATCGATGGCATTTTGACAACGAATTGCGAGGGTTTCCAGTCCACGAACCCTGTCTTGAGAGTCATCAAATTTCAATCGCTACACCGCTTGCTACAATACTAGCATGATCATGATGAACGGTATCAAAAAAGTACAAGAATGTCATAATACGGTTTCCACTTTACTTGCACAGGGCCCCATAAATTCAAATTACAACTAGCTATGTACGATATGTCATTCGGGTAACTCCAGAAGAACTCAAAGAAATAGGCACAGCTGATATCGTCACCAATCATTACGTATGAAATTTGCAAGTAATATCTCGTGTTGATTGTTTAAATCTGCACATGTTTTGCAGCAAGTTTGTGACAATGAACTGCTTTAATATGGAGGAAGAGAGAAAAGTTCCTAATTGCCTTGATCGGAAATTCAAAACGAAACTCTTCCATACCTCTGCAAGACATGTTTCATTTTCCAAAAGTGTGTTGTAGACATTTCGCACCGAACTCGATTCAAAGTCGGTCTTTTCCTGTCAAAGGAATAAAATATTGATCTAATTAAATCAACAAAGCTCTCAACCTTTGACATGCACAGTTTGTGTGAAAATGTGTGATTGTTTTCATCTAAATGCTTCAATCATCTCAACTTTTTGCTCATTTGATATCTTTAAAATGCTTCTTACAAACAAGTAGCTTTATACAATGATTCCAACCGACTAATGGCAATGTTTTTATTTGGAAGCAAACTAACCTGAATTTTCTTTGCAGAGTTTTTACTCAGCCATCCTTTATAATCAAATTGGACATAATCTATGTTTACTCTTCTTGTATCACTCTCAACAGCTCCCGCAGACTTTGATCTTTGTAATTGCCCTCTAGATTTCTTCCGTGTCTATGATGGGTAAACCAATTCAAAGATATACAATCCATCCAGTTACAAAACTATGGCTTTACATACTTGCTACATAAACTACAGCTTTTCACCCTACATTGACTCCATACTTATTCAAATCTATTCCCTCAATTTAAAGTTATTCAGCCAAAGTGGTGTCACCAGTCAGTGTGACTTATCTTCAGGCGCTTTCCCAAATATAAATAGAATTAAAACAATACAATTAAACAGAGGAGGAAACCAATTATACTCATAAATTAAACCTAATATCATCATACAATCATTTGCAGTCATTTGAAACAAAATCTTTATCTTGTTGTTAAAAGAACATAAAGGAGCTTGCTTGGGCTCAAAGCCAAGCTCATTCCAGATTTTTGCTGGCCAAACATAAAGTACAATCACCAATTTAAAAAGTTGAAATGCCCCTCTGCTATTTATAACAGCTTCAAGTAGTTGAAATGTTTATCCAATTTAGATATTCATACATCATTATTATAATCAATGCCTTTCCTGATCAAATTATCCATCCAAGTTCCCTTAGCTTTTTCATAATTCAGCTCTAAAGACAGAGTGGGTGCTACAACTGGAGGGGTAACAAAATGGTAGCATTGAGTCCGCCTCCAATATTCTTCCCAAAAGTGCTAAGCAGTAAATAGCATTACAAGTTCTGAGAGCCCTTGGTATGACCTCCCTATGGTGCCAAACTTTGATCCACCAAACATGACAATAGCATCTAAACACTAGGTCATATACCCAGATAAAATATAAACAGTACATTTATGGAGCTCCAGCAGCTCATATGTGCATAGCATAGCATAGTCCGTTCTGGGGGTAAGCCAGATAGATGGCTCCAAGAATTTCCCAACAAGTGGATTTATGAAGTTTCAACCAACTTCCTTTCCATGCAATAGTGTTTTATGGGGAACAATGAAGAATTCAAACCTGCAAACACTATTGCATAAGCTCAGGCACTTCACCTACACTACACCTACAGCATAACAGTGTTAAATATTGCAGAGAATATCCAGAGTGAATAGACGCTTCGCACCGTTTACATATTGAGAAATCACAAGTAAAATGAAAGCTAGAGTCAATCTTATGATAAAACGTGTTCACAGCATGCAGCGCAAAGAAGTAGGATTAGTGTCAATCACACGATTCTAAACATGAGTCAGCATAATAATGATAATTCATCTATTCTTAACAAACAGCACATACTGTATGGAGGAAAATGCATTAGTTCATTTGATATGGTGGCAGATCAGTTTTGCATGACCCTCTCAAAGCACCAAAAACACAACAAATCTAACAAGCAATACAAAATACCAAACAAAATTATTTCTACATAAAATTTTATGGCATTTAATAGTCCATTCAAAAGGAGGAATAAGGCAAACAATTAATTATGTATATCTTTTTTCCTTCTTCATCTGTCGCTGTTTTTTCATTTGGTCCAGTTCTGCTCTTCCCTGTAGGTACCTCCCCCCAATAAGGCTACCTTTTCCCTGAGAAGTTTTGGTGTTGTAGAAATGACGGTTAATGTAAATTAGCGGTTTCTCGTGTCTCCTTCTCCCAAGCTCTGATTTTTTTCCTCATTTTCTGGCTTTTCATACTCAGAAAGTAATATTTGAACATACTGCTGTATCATGCAGTTAAAGAAAGACTAAGGGAAAAGGATTGAATTTCGAATAAATAGAACTGGGAAATTTTCAAATTAATGGAACCACGAAAACGAAAGATATGAAAGCAAATACCGGATGGATGAGCAAGAACTCAAAAAGAGCATTTTGCAAGGAAATGACGAAGCAGAGAACGCGAATGCCTTCATAGGGAGCAAAAAATGTCGAACAGTAAGCACCGGTTAGCATTTAACAACACGTTAGCAACTTTCAGAATAGTTGACTGTTCATTTGACATGCGAATGAAAGCCACGGCAGCTTCGTGGTTTGGTCTGAAGACTGACAATTGTCTTTTATTCTATTATTGTTTGGATTATTTCGACTAGTCCTTTACCGGAGAAATGACGCTAAAAATCTCCTTCAGGACATTACTTTTTATCTAAACGAATCGCGGTTCTTAATGAATTTAACCCTTTGACCTACCTTGCCATTACTTGCTGTCGAATCTTGAGCATCGTGTAAAATGTCTGCCAACGGCGAATTAGAATGTATGCTTACCACCCCAGTTCCAGCAGTTCTTGGTCTGGTTGTCGTCATTTTCAAGCTGCTAGTTAGCTTCAAACAATCGCTTTATTGAACACGGAAGCAAAGTAATGACGGTAAAAGAGCACTCGCACATTCGTAAACATGGAAACCATAGTGAAGAACGCTCATAGTAACGGCGTCAACCCTCGCCTCAATCTGATGTCGAGACTCCTGGTAAACAGATCATGGTTTCCAACTCTGATTGTCATGGGAATGAATAGCTTCGGCCAAAAATGAACCAACTGCAGAGTCTACTTCAAGATTCGCTGATTGCAACCGAAAACATTGAGCAATGTGCAATCATCAGGAGGAAAGATTTTTCATTAAGAGCTAGTTCTTACGGCTCGTCGGTAAGACAGGAAGCATCCCTTAGGCCTGTTTCCAAGTCAACTTTTCTATCCATTATGAATTGATTTTCTACCTCCAACCTATCTAGAGTATTTTATAATAACAGAGTTATGATATTGTACTAAATAGCCGTTATTCAGCACGGGACTTACAAACTGAGTTTGACTATTGAAGAAGTTGTCACAGCATTGTGAGACGCCTGGCATTAAGGAAGAATCCTACCCATTTTGATGATTTTGCAATTCCTCGATTGAATATTCTGACTTTTGGTGTACTAGATTGCTACGAGTACTGGTTGATTATAGCAAGGTTCCAGTTGCAATTTTTGGCTATTTAGAATTTTCAATAAACATGCCGTTTTTAATGGGAGAATAGCAATAGCATCGGCAGTTTTCATTATTTGCTTCTGAACCCAGACTCTCATAGTAAGTTAACTTCAAAATTGACCCAGAAGAAATGACCCCTAAAAGCACCTTAATGTTTTCAGTTTATTGAAGGTAACAAGCTAGAATTCCTCTGTAGCTGGTCAGGACCAACAGCCTGCGACTTTCGTTCCACACCCCCGAACCAGCTAAGGAATATTGGCAATGGTCGCGTAATTTTTAGTAGAGTATGTTAGTTCTTTGATGGTGTCAAGAAGGTCATCTAATCTACTCGTCTATGATTCAGTCCAGTCCTGCTCTTCCCTGTAGGCAGCCCCCCCCCCCCGAATAAGGTTCTGCTTTTTCCCTGGGAAAAAATTTTGATGTTGTAGAAATGACGGTTTATGTTTATCAGCAGTTTCTCGTGTCGCCTTCACTCAAATTCTGATCTTTTTCATCTAGTTCCCTATATCAGATATCGAAGAGATAGTGGATGCATTTAAACATCCAACCGAAACAAGGGAGGACGGCCTGTCGATCAATGGAATTAAATACAAATGTGTCCGTGCTGATAAGTTCTCGATTTATGCGAAAAGAGTAAGTGTGTCTTACATCAAGTGACACCGTCAATATCAATATACATCTTTCTTAGACGGAATCATTTCAGTAAGGGACGCCAATTTCCATTCTCTTAAAGACCAGGCATTGTTAAAGACCATTATCTTAAAGACCACTTCCCATTTAGTTCAGTATTTCTTTTCACCTTTTAAATATTTATCTATTTCATAGAATGATGTGGATAAAAATGCAATCACTTGCAGTGGATAGCTAAAACTCTTAGACAACGTCGTTTCACAATGAAAGTGAAATAGTCTCAAGCATTTTCCCAAAAGCGTTTGCGTATCATGCGAACCAAATTAAAAGCCATCGGGGATTCACAGAAATTAATCAAAGCAACTTTGTGCGATTCACTGCCAAATAAAGATTAATAATATTTTTAACATAAGACGCTAATCATTCTTGATAGAACACGATAGATTGGGGAAATCTTTTTCACAGAGGAACTTTATCCTTTTTTCAGGATGGCGCCGGAGTGGTTTTAGTAAAAACTGCGACTTTGATAATAGCTGGAATGTACAATAAAGAAATGTATCCAAGCATTTGCGTGGAGGCAGTGGAAAAGCTAGGTGATCATTTTGAATCTATGTCGATTTCATAAGCACAGCAAGTGTCGTTTTCAGTAATGGGAATGTTTATAAATACCCCTTTCAACTGAGGTCTCACATTACCGAACAAAATTGCAATCAATTTTGACATCAAGTTTCATGTTATAAGCTACATCGATGCAGCCTTACTTCATTACTTCCCTGTGATATGGGGCATAACAATTCACATACCAATTTCACATGCAGCATAGCAATGCAAATTACGATCGCCTATGCTTTTGAGTCCGACACCCCTTCTTAGGATTGATGAATAGGTACAATAGTCCTTACAACATTTAAGTTTCCATGTTTATGAATGACCTAATAAAATTCAACAAGACCTTTGTTTGAAGACATCTCGACGTCATAACTAGTTTCTGTATCACTCTCACAGAGCTCCGTTGTCCAACAGCGATCGAGAACGGCAACAAAATGAATTGGATTCGATAATAAAACTGCTTAGTGCGTCTAATCCTTGGTTCTATGAAAACTCGATTTGAATTAACCAGAAAGTTCGGCAGTGCTCACCATAGAACGCCACATTGGAAATCTATGACACAGTCCAGCTGTTTAAGATCACTGAGGGAAAACTATTGAATCAAACTGGTTGACATTGTTTTTAATGTGGGCAAACGCAGGAAGGTTTGACGGCCTCTCTTTGCACAGTTAATGTTAAGCGGTAACAATTTGAACTATGTACATTTGCATCGCATCCAGTAGCAACAAGTGAGACCATCAATACTGCACAGAGCAGCGGAAACATCACTACGAGATGTTGTCCACGGACACTCGACTGAGTAGCTTTTCGTAGCACGGCGAGATCTTCGGACTGACAAATCCTGTTTCCGCCTTTATTGGTAGTATTGAAGTTCTACACAACGAAACACACACTCATGAGTAGTGTCCGCATTTTATAAATCTTACAAATCCAGATAAAGCCTGATATTTTACAGATATCTGCCCCATGATTTTAATTTAGCTGTGAATGCCACTTTCAGGAAAATCCTGCGTAAGGAATGAACATTCGCGGTCTCGGAAAGATTGCTTGGAAAAACACTACGACACCTGTGTTGTTGATGATACTCCACGGCTGACTTTGAAATAAGGTGGACATTTCAGGTCGTGGCAGATTTAAAAAACTTAGAAACCTGTAAAGAAAGATTTACGTGACATAAATGATGCCCCCATTCTCCCTTCTCGCTGAGAACGCAACAGAGCAGACACAAATGACCGAACTGAACGAATCTCATTTAGAAACTATTAATCAATATACCACAAAATCATAAAAGCATTGCTGTCTTTCCACGCAGAGCCAGTGACAACTGACATGACACTTGTGCTGGAAAAGTGACAGTATAAGACCCCATGTTATTCTGCTAAGTCTCGTTGTATAAAATTCCTGTAATTTCATTCATTTCCAGCCGACTACTTCAGAGAAAAAGGAAAGTGACAAGAGTCACCCTTTGATTTGCTAACGAATGGACGACTCATCTCTATCCTGTTAGCAGTCTTCTTCATTAATTCTTTGGAGAACAAATTTTTGGCTTCCAATGATCTATTGCACATTTTTCAATATAAATTTGCTGTACTTTATAGAATCCAGTTTCCTTGGATGAAATGTGTTCCTTCTTATTTCTGTCCATTAGGTTCATTGAATAGTATATCTATTTTGCATAGGCATGATATGTACAGAAATATACACAAATGAATAAGTATGTGAATGAATGAGTGGCCTAGTAAGTCTCTGACTTAATATATCTGAATTTCTTGGATTATGCTTGAAAACAAGTAATACTGAACAAACAAACCAATCAAGGTCTGAAATTTCTGATAAGACTTAACTATGATACAATCCAGGCTCAAGGGAAATGACATTCTGCTAAAATATAGGATGCAACATAAAACAATTTCTAGCTATTTTAAAATTAAATCTGTAGTTATGCATTAGGAATTACACCAATGTATTAAATATCTTTGATAAACCTGAAATCTTATATTTAGTGTAACAGCAAATCTTAAACTTAAAGAAAATACAGACCAACAAAAACAGCACTATAAATCAAGCACTTACAATTCACTATTACTGGTGCACAGCAGAGGGCACTTTTCCTTGTATGGCACACCCAAGTAAATATACAAAGCCCTTTCAACTTAAAAGATGCTTTTTGAAAACATAGGAAGGAGATAGAGGAAAATATTGACTGAAAACATGACAGTGTATTCAACAAAAACAATTTTATTGAGTATTTAGGGCTTAGTAGTCATTTAGTATATAAAGAAACACCAAAAAAATTTTTTTTAATAGATTAAGATAGATAACTATCAGGGGCACCCACAATGCAAAGATCACAGACATAGCTTTTGACAAAATCTTTTAGCTCAAATGATTCATAATCTACTGTAGTCTGGCTTAGACTTGTAGCACCTGACAGCAATGTATACAAGCAAGATAACTCCTCCACACAACAAGATTCCACCAATGAATGAAGCTGCATCAAATTTCCTTCTGGGCTTATGAGGCTGTGGCTGTGGATGCTTTGTGCTTGGCCTTGGCTTTGCCGTTGGGGTAGGAGATACGCTGGGCATGACTGATGTGGTGGATGATCTTGGAGCTCTGGAACTTGGGAATGCAGTGGACGAGTTGGTGTGTGTTGAAGTTGATGTCCCCATTGTGCTCGTAGGAGAGGGAGCAATTGTTTCTGAGCGATTGAGGATGGAAAAAATTAATGACTCAATGAAACTAATGCTAACTAGAACGTTGTTACATAAAACATCTTAGGAAACAAATCTAAGAGCACTGGGAATCAGTGTTGAGGAGAGGGGGGTCAGAAGGGGTCACTGACCCAGGGACCCACAGGTATAGGGGCCCAGAAATGATAACTCAATTGAAAAACATTAATGTGCCTTGCTAAGCCTATGAATCCTCTCCACAGCCTTGCTGGGAATAGGTCAGATAACTACCACCTTGATCATCCTCACACGCTGCTTTGAGAAACACAATAAACTGATAGCTTAAAATGGCACTAGCCCATAAAGAGAAATAACACCACCAGTTACACGTCTCTCATTTGCAAATGCATATTGGTAAATTGAAGCAATTGTCAAATCAAAACGCAATAGTTGAACCAAGCAAAATTAGAAATATCAAGTTCAATATGGAGCAGACCTTCATGAATTTAGGATTCCAAATGTTTAGAAATATTTTCACATTTATGGCTCTGAATTTCCTGCACTATAAATCGAAATTGCATTCAATCATTACAAAACACTGTCAAAGTGTCGCTGGAGGCCAATCTATGAGCATCAGGAGTGGGTCAGACTATCAGCATCATTATCATCACATGTTAAACACAAAACTATTAGCTTTTTATTTTTAGTGAGTTATGTTGGGGAAAGGCCATGGTGGCCTACACAAAGCCCCAACAATGGAAGAACGGCTAAGGGGAGAGAGATCAGCCAAGTTTACCGATCTTAGATTTGAAAGTGCCCAGGAATTCTCAAATGGGAAAATCTAGAACTCCCGAATGAACTATAATATAGGTTTAAAGTATCAAGAAGGATGCTGTGAACATATGCCACTCTTTTTTAATTGAAACTTTCGTAACTCCTTATGGATTTGTCCAAAATGTTATCAACTGTTGTTTAGTTGCTAGCGATTGCCATTAAGTCATAATAATGTGTCTTTATCTGGATATGACCCTTCTAATATTTGTAGCACTGGAAATAAAATTCATTATAAAGCTGCACTTCCCATCTCATGTTATACTAAATGGCATGAAAATAGAAGAATGGAACAAGCTGTCAAATTCACTTGCAAATTTTTAAACACAGACTTCTAGCATTTAGGATCTTGGCTACCTATATTCTCTACCTTGGAAACATTGGACAAGTCCATTGCCAGTAACAGCAGATTCTTAACAAAGCCCAGTACAGATATGGTTTATGTCAGCATTCCTTCTTATATACTTAGGCCACTGACCCCTCCAACATCATAATTCTGTGACTCTTATCTTTAATATCACATACAATTATGTTGACATACTTGCAGTGATTAGCTTGATGTTATTCTTATCATGGAAAACCACTCAACTTGGTGTCAAGAAATCTTGACAAAATCATGTCATTTAACTGCATCAAATTTGCCTTCAAGTATTATTTTCGTCTAAATGAACATTATTAGCACTGTGACAGTTCTCTGATCTGCAAAAATTTAACAAATATCTTTAGAGAATAGGTGCAATGAGAAACAAGTAGTTATCATTCTCCAGTTTAACATAAATGAGACATTTCATGTTTAACAAAGGCCTTCAGAAACAAAGCAAAAGCTAATTCAAAGAACAGAATAGAACTAAAGTCTTAAGTTTACTAAGTTCAAAGTTGGTAATTCATTGTCCACCACGAAGCCTCAACACTAAGTGAAGGGTTGATTCTTTCTGAATGTTATAATCACTCAGGGTCCTTCCATCTTCAAGTTGTTTCCCAGCGAAGATCAATCGTTGTTGATCTGGAGGGATTCCTTCTTTGTCTTGGATTTTCGCTTTGACATTGTCAATCGTGTCACTTGGTTCCACTTCCAAAGTGATTGTTTTCCCTGTCAAAGTTTTCACGAAGATCTGCATTCCTCCTCTCAGACGAAGCACAAGATGGAGGGTTGATTCTTTCTGAATGTTATAATCACTCAGGGTCCTTCCATCTTCAAGTTGTTTCCCAGCGAAGATCAATCGTTGTTGATCTGGAGGGATTCCTTCTTTGTCTTGAATTTTCGCTTTGACATTGTCGATCGTGTCACTTGGTTCCACTTCCAAAGTGATTGTTTTCCCTGTCAAAGTTTTCACGAAGATCTGCATTCCTCCTCTCAGACGAAGCACAAGATGGAGGGTTGACTCTTTCTGAATGTTATAATCACTCAGGGTCCTTCCATCTTCAAGTTGTTTCCCAGCGAAAATCAATCGTTGTTGATCTGGAGGGATTCCTTCTTTGTCTTGAATTTTCGCTTTGACATTGTCAATCGTGTCACTTGGTTCCACTTCCAAAGTGATTGTTTTCCCTGTCAAAGTTTTCACGAAGATCTGCATTCCTCCTCTCAGACGAAGCACAAGATGGAGGGTTGACTCTTTCTGAATGTTGTAATCACTCAGGGTCCTTCCATCTTCAAGTTGTTTCCCAGCGAAAATCAATCGTTGTTGATCTGGAGGGATTCCTTCTTTGTCTTGGATTTTCGCTTTGACATTGTCGATCGTGTCACTTGGTTCCACTTCCAAAGTGATTGTTTTCCCCGTCAACGTTTTCACAAAGATCTGCATCTTGATTTTTCTTCTAGACTGCCACTATAACTGAACTTCGCCCTACTTGCGTGGTTCGTTATTGCTGGGTTTTCACGACAGCTGGCCTATTTATGTCTAAACTTACATGACGAAGCAGTCCTCTGATTGGCTGATTATTTCAACATTATGTCGTCATTATCAAAAGGAGTAGCTTTTCGCAAATTCTATTGGTTAAAATCTTTTACGTCACAAATGACTAAACGTAATTGCGTAAAGGAAATTTCAGGAAACAAGGGAACTGCCGCATGTCGATGACAAAGCAATTTTCTGACGTTGAAGATCATGTTTATAAGTTTATTCAGTGCCCTACTATCAACAATCCCAACCTCAAGAAATCTCTCCAAGCCCTTTCTTGTTATCTTTCCATCTTTTACAGATACTTTCATGGGCATTGCTCTCAGGAGATGAGGAATTTCAAAGCAATTTGAAAAATTATGAAGGAAAAAGTTACTATAGGAAAGATCAAGGTTGCTAACCAGACAAAATCACCCCCTCGCTTTCGGCTAAAATGGAGGAAACCCCTCTAAAAATAATTGGAAGACTGTGAAAGATAAGTTTCCTTCTTTTTTTAGTGGGTTATGTTGAGGAAAGGCCATAGTGATCATTAAACATCCTTACAATCGTTCAGTTGACCATGTGTTAATCAGTATAACAGAAGCTATTCAAAATAAATGGGATAACTAAAGATATGGATGTGGTGTATTTATTGACCTTCAAAAAGCTTTCAGTACAATCAATCATAATATTCTGCTATTCGTACAACAGGACAGCTGAGTGGTAAGATTCTTGCACATTGATCGTATGGTCAGTGGTTTTAATCCATCCTCAACTGAACTTTCGCTTACAGTGAGGACAGTTGCCAGCTCTCTGGAATTCCAGGCTTAGGAATCACACCTTACCTGGAAGCATCAACAGTGTGAAATTTCAAAAAATCATCAAGGGCCTGTCTAATCTTTCTTAAAATCAGAAAGTATCTTCCAATTGCTACTTAAATATTCATACTCAATTCTTTGCTTATGCCCTAAGCTGAACAGTTTGCTCCTCTTCAAAACAACACTTCAATACAACCTTACATCAATGCCATTTCATACATATTGCAAATAGTGGTTTTTACGGTTCTGTTTTAATGTAATGCAAGTGTTTTAACTTCCGCCTATTTTCCATTTATATTGGGCCCTGTTGTAACAAATTGAGCTTAGCTCAATAAGTACAGGCAATCCACTTTAAATATTAGCTATTCATTTTGTCATTCCTACTGAGTGGTATTACAGTGTGTTAAACTTTAGACTCGTATATCGAAAGCTGCGTGCACACTGAGAGCAAAATAGAAAAGGAAATGGGCAAATTAGCTTACATATCACTTGCACCAAAAAATATGCCTGTTCACACCAAGTCAGAATGATAGCAAAACGAGTTGCAAAAACAAGCTGCTAGGTTTATATCGAATCAGACATCCTGCTCCCAATAACTCCCCTCATTCAAAAAGCTCACATTTGCTTAAACTTTCAGATATATTCAAACTCAAACTCCTGACCATTGTTTATGAATCAATAAAAATGTTAACACAAAGTTTCTTCCATGGCTGCTTTTCTTCTAGCTCCACAATACATTCCAACACCATGAAGCAACTGTCCCCGGGTGATTCTTACTCAATAGGCAAAAATACACTTGTAAAGAGGTTTGTTACAATTTGTTATCTGGACACAAACTACAAAAACAGCTGCCATGGGAAATCAGAAATTTACTTTCTAAATCTTCATTTAGGAAAACCTAAAAAAGCACCTTCACAACATCATGTGAACCATGGGTCAGTTTTAAGGGCTACTATTGATATGATATTAATTTCTTATTAAAAAAAAGATAAATTTGACGGGAGCTTTTTATTCATGTGAAAATTTGTCAACAAATTTGCCAAACAATGAGCAACTTTACATAGCAAGTTACAAGACATGTGATTTCGTTGTTATACAAAGTTTGACAAAACAATTTACTCAATTTGCTCGAATACCTCAAAAGTTGTTACATGCAATCATAGAGATAAAATATGGGCTTCGTTATCATTATAAAGATTCTCAGCCTGAAAAGATGCAACATTTTTGCACTTTCAAACAATAATACAACAGCATAGATTAAAGCTGAAATTATCCAAGAATATTTGTTTTCTCTTTATAGTTGTATAGCGCAGCAAAAACTGTACTAGAATTGAAATTTTCAGCTATGTAGCATGAAAATTGACCTCAGCAGCTTTACCTCATAGGCAGACGTACTCATAAAATTGAGTTTCGAGAAAATCGCAAATAAAATCAAAGGCAAATTTCACAAAGGTAGTAAGTATCTTGAAGCTGACCCAGCCTAGAGAGCATCCTAAGATCATCACTCACAGATTCGTGACAAAGACAACTTCAGAGCCAGTAAAAACTTTCACATACTAAATTTGCTTCAAAACTCTTGCTTTTCTCTAAGTCTAAACACGCGCAAAAAATCCTTACTATATTATACTTCAACTGCAATTTAGAGTAAGATTCCGTGCAGGAAAAAGATGGAATTCTTATTACTCTTTGCGAAGACAAACAAACACTTACCGCTACAGTTCTTAACCAAAGTGCAGTTACCAGCAACGGAATTTTCACATGATAATTCTAGAATGAAACGGCATAGTAATATAGAAAGGGGGATTAAAAAGGGAAACTATGATAAATTATAGCAAAAGTATTAAAATGGGGAAAATTAGAGACATCAGCATTAATCACACATTGTTTTGGAGATACATGCTGAATTAGTGAGACCCAAGTAACCAGCAATTTCATTTTTTTAGTGAGTTATGTTAGGGAAAGGCCACAGTGGCTTATACAAAGCCCCAGCAAAGGAAGAAAGAACAAAGCAAAAGGCTAAGAGGAGAGGGATATCAGATCAAGTTTATTGATCTTAGATTTGAAAGATGGCAAGTTGTAAGATTCAGGAAAGCAAGAAGAAGGCAAGAGGTTCCATAAATGGCATGTTCTAGAGATGAATGAGAATTTGTGGGATAAATTTTGTGGATTAGGCAGTGAAACATGAAAAGGATGTGAGCGAGTTGAGCTTCTGGTGGTCCTGACACGCCTCAGAGGAACATCACCATCAAAGTATATCAATAGAAGGGTCATGTGGGCATTAACTTTGTCAAAGAATTATATTAAACGCCAATAATGAAATTAGAGATTGTGATTGCTTTTCAAGTGTGACAACTGAGAAAGTATGCAGGGCTTGAACAACGCGATTTCTCTGATCGATTAACTAAAATTAATCAACAAGATAATAATGAACAAACGATAGAAGTCACTAAAACTAAGTAGTTCTCGTAGCTAAGCAGAATTAAGTTAAATGCATAACAGACAAAGAGCTACAAACCTACCAACTATATCTTACATTTGCCGCAAGCACATCACAGTAGCCTGTCGCCAAGCCCTGTGGCTCCATCTGGCTTAACAAGAAACTACTCACATATTTATACATAAGTTGACTCGCTAAGGTATAAAAAATCTGCTCTAAGTACCCTTTTCTAACAAATGAAGAGTTCGCATCGCACGACTACGCTGGAAATTAAGTCTACAGGGAAAAGGGCGATACGTGCAAAACAATTCAAAAACAAAGGGAAAACGCAAACAAGTCTAATGGTAAACAACTATTTGAGAGTAAAAAAAACTCTTTTCGTAAAAAAAATTATTTTCGTAAAAAAAAACAAAACTATTTTTGTAAACAATTCGACATGTCGAAAACAAATCTAATAATAGGCAATTAAAAAATGTCTCAAACAATGAAAGTTTGTACTAACAGAGATCAAAACATAAAAGGACAGAAAGATGAATAAATGAAAAATCTTAAAGGAAATTGCAGATTCTGGTTAATTACTTACTCTTATCAATCTGATTCCCAATGCCACTTTTTGTGCCGTTAGTGGTGTTAGGGGAGGCATCCAAACATCTTCCATGCTATTACTTCTTGGAGTGTTCATTTCCCTACCCCTAAACACATACAGGCCTTCTCTTGGGAGCATGGTGTAAGGACAGCTCGGTGGCAAGCTTTTTGACCAATTAACTTATGGTCAGTGGTTCAAATTGATATTAGCTAATCTTTTACATAGAGTGAGGAGAATCACTAGCTCTCTGTAATTTCAAGTGATGGAATCACAATGTGTGGTCACATCAAGAGGAAGGACCTGGAAACTGCATGATAAGGAAAAAGCTTCTCAGTATCTAAAATCTACCTTCACTTTTTTTCAGTGAATTGTGTTGAGGAAAGGTCATGGTGGCCTATACAAAGTCCCAACAAAGGAATAAAGAAGGTGACAGGCTAGCAGGAGAAATAGATACGATCAAGTTTATTGATCTTAGGTTTGAATTGTGATTCAATATGGGTCTTTCATAGAATTCTACAGTATTCAAATACTCTGCACCTGACCATGATTATGAAAGTATCATTTCAAATGAGAATATGTTTCGTTTAATGATGAAATAGAAGTAGAAGACCCCAAGAGAATTTTCTATCTGAAATCAGAATACACACCTGTCATATTTTTGTTCAAATTCTTGCAGGAAACAAGCAGGGTTTTATTAGAAGAAAGACAACTGTTGCAAGTGGGATCTTTGGCGTATGTTAGACCTGTAAAAGAAAAATAAAAAAATGCATCACAAAATATCCAGCTACTTGGGCAAAGGTGGTTAAAGCAGCTCTGTTCTGTTCCATCAGCTGCTTCTGTCATGGTCTACAATTAATAAATGCTTGATAAAAAAGATAATACTACATAATACTTTTTTGAAATAAACCATCTATAAAAAATGTTACTGTTATAATTCCTAACTCAAGAAATTTTGGTACAAGGTTCTGCCTGGGTTGAAAAGGTTAACAAATATTTCCTGTAGTGATATCAAATTTCTAAACTTTAATTTGCTTTTTAAACCATTAGTTTTGTGTCTTTCAAATTCCTCCCGAAACATTGGTGCCCCTGCCGAATCGTCAACATCATTCATGAATTTTCTCAAACTAAAGGGAAGAAATTGTCCGATGGAGAAGCATGACTCACTGTTGCGAGTCCTGACGGGACAAGCCGAAAGAAGAATAAAGGGAAAATTGTCATGGCGGTTTCGGGGTCATCAAATATAGGAAAATTAGGTTTTGACCTTAAGAAACTCGCTCAGAAAATATTCTTATAGAAATTGTACAAAAAGTTAAGAAACTCATGTACAAAGATTCTGCAAAGTATCTTGTACAAAAATGAGCGTACTCTTTTCAGTGATATTGAGCTATAATGACCTTATTAGACATCAGACCTATAATTCCTGCATCTGTTTCATCAAAGACTTTGAAAATCTTTGTGAGAAACGACTTCATCGGAGTTCCTATGATTTACCTTATCAATACAAAGATGAAAACTTGTCCAAGAGTCTATTGAGAAGTCTTGAGACAGCTTCGTTCAGAAACTGAATCAATAGGCACCCAAATAGACAGGTTTTCGTTTCTCGGTGCACGATCAGTAATTTTTTTGCAATTATGAAAAACCCAAAAGATTTATCCAAATATGTTAATAAAAAAAATTGAAAAGTGGTGGAGCTTTGCAATACAAAAGGTGGCACCAATCGAGACATTGCTATCTTTAGGCCACCGTCATCCCGTACAAATCGCAACGTGAGCAATAGTTATTGGACTTACCACATAAACAACAAGATAAAAGCACAGCAAGTGCAATTTGTAAGCCTTTGGCCATTTCAGAGGTATATTTGCAATGCTTTCATGAATCCAAACAACATATGACCTTCCACCTATCGTCGTGGAACTTTTGCAAAACAAAGGTGGTGCCCAGTTCCTTATACAGGACATCAAGTGCTGCCAGGGGGTCGTGCGGGATTTGCAAATGGCCGCAGAACGTTCCCTCCTTCCTTAGGCCACTATTTCCATAGATGCCGGTTTTCCGACAAAAGAAGCAAAGCGCATTTCTCAAAACTTCCCCATTTAGTTATGCATTTTTGTAAAGCTCCTAATCGTAGGAAGGCCATCACACTTGATAAAATAAATTCAATTTCATTTGATACTGAAAATGTGGGGATGCCCTTGAACTCAAGACACAATCGTTAATCAAACAAACGCAACAAGAAGAGAAATTATATTGATGGGTATTTCCAAATGCCGCAAATGCAATCATAATAACAAATGTTCTTTCCGTATGAGGTATTCTTGCGTCTTCAAATATAAAGGCGGGCTTCTAGGAAGACTCAAGGAGTTGCTCAGTGATAGTGCAAATCCACTACAGCCTTTTAATCTATGTGAGCTGGTGTTTGCCAAAGACTTATTGCCTTTTCCTTTTATCGACACTAAGCAAAACCCGAACGCGAAAATTGCAGAGAAAGAGTAAAAATTAGCACGCAAATTATGAAGTGTCATTTGAACAGCTTTGCTGAAAGGGCATGCTTGTAAGCGTACTGCAAGTATCCATGGAGACGGGTGATGTGTTAGGTTTTGCAAGGAGGGCCTGGTAGGAACAAAGGGCATTTGATTACCTAGGGTTGCTGAAACAGCTACTTGTTGGCATGATATCATTAATTTTGATCCCTGTAAGACTGTTTACATAAAAAGCAAAGCTCACTGCTGGAAAAATTCTTTAACTTTAAAGCTAATATACGACAAAATTACACGTGCTGATACTAGAACTGAATCAAACCCTGCCTCAATTGAGCAGTCACTTTATCAGACCAAGCATGGATCAGTCGAACCATTGATAAAAGGAGGCAAGGGAGGCTGGGCGACCCCTACTGTTTGAAGCCTAAAAAACTCTTTGCCATTTTCTGATTTGAGCAATTCTCTCCGAATGTAGTCAACTCTGTCTAATTCGAACTCTCTGGCGGGTCGTTAGAATGTTCGAATTATGAAAAGTCCGAAATACAGAGATTCGAATTGTAGAGTTTTTTGTTAGGTGATTTTCAAGGGACTCGAACATTTTGTTCGAATAAGTAAAAGTTTGAATTTTACGAATTTGGACAAATGATACTGTGTTTAGGTGTGATAAAGCATCTCGAATTGCGCAATTGCGTCTTGCATCACCAACCATTGCATCAGGCCTTCATTATGCAAAAGCTAAGCCTAACTTTGGTGGTAGCTCGCGTGTCACCAGGATTTTCCCAACAGGGGGCTACATCACCTGACAGGGGGCTCCATTTCCCAACAAGGGGGTTAGATTATTAATCTAAAGAAGCTTAAATTTGGCAAAGATTGGTCACAGACTCAACTTTCTTTTCCTGATGGAGGGCTAGCACTCCTTCGCAGAGGGCTGTAGCTCCCTACCCCCTCTTGTTGTAGTAGGATTGCACTTTGTACGCTAATCACATGGTAATCATAATTGCATATGCGCACTGTAGATAGTATAAAAGCTGATGTAATTGTAATTTGAGTTAGTTGGATTGGTATAATAATAATAATAATAATTTTTTTTTTTTTTTTTTTAAAACTTCATTTTGATATATAAGCTAAACATACAAATACAAATCTCTCTAGTAATAGGTAATTTGTATTCGGCTGACCTAATTACAGGTATTTCTAGTATGAAAAAAATGAATGAATAATTATACTAATAAGATGACGAATAAAAAAAAAAAAAAAAAAAAAAAAAAAAGAAATTTAATGAGAAGAATTAATGGTTGCAAGGAGACTGTTAGTAGGAGAGAAGGTCCGGGTTAGTCCAGGGTTTATTACGCATACAGAATATGTAGTAAGTTGTACGAATGATTATAGTTGATAATTTAGTAATGATGTAGTTAGTGTGTGCCTTGTCAATGGTTAGATCGCTACACATCTGAATGAACGAATCGCAAGATTGTCCAAAGATTCCAAGGGAACCTATTGACAAGTTTACAAATTCAACGTGGCGGTATTTCGACGTTAGGTCATTCAGAAGGTAGCGATATTTGGAAAATTTCCTATCAGCATTATTATCAAGGTTTGTCTCAAAGCCAACGCTCAATTCTAGAACATAGAGAGTATTAGAAGGAGTGGAGATGAGCATGTCAGGACGCAGGTCGTCACCAGTGACGAGAGAAGGGGAAAGATATCGTGGGAGGTCAACATAGAAAGTACATTGATTTAAATATTGAAATGTTGAGGCCAAGAAGTTTAGTGCAGAGTCATGTCTCCATGTGAAGCGGCCCTCGCTGAGATAAGATCTACAACCTGCAACAACGTGGAGAAGAGACTCTGGCTGGAAGCAAAAGGAACAGTCAGACGTTTGGGAGAGATTCCACAGCTTGAGATTTTTCCGAGTCGCAAGTGTGTTATTAAGGTACCTGACAGTGAAGTTAAAGATGTTTTTCGGTAGTTTACTTTGGGCAGACGACCAGAGAGAATTCACAGTTTTCAAAGAGTGATTCAGGAGGAAAGTAATGAGAAAGCCTTGAGAGGTTAAGTTAGATCGGAGTTTGTCGGTATGGTTCTGACGCACTACCTTTAAAACTTGCTTAGTGTTTCGGTATGTATCATATTGTATGTTCATACCGAAACTAGTACTTCTCCACAGGGATTTTATTGCATCGTTCGATGAAGATTTCAGGGCAGTACGCAGGACAGTTTGACATTGTAGGAATTTTACAGAAGGAAGAAGGAGATTCAAACCAAATTGGTTTCGAGGAAGACTAATACCACTGAGGGTGGCGCTAATTGGAAGATCTAACCATTTTCTCACGAATCTTACCACAACGTTATCGAGATTCTCGATGCCCCATGTCTTGGAAAGATTGGCAACAGTTAGATGCCAGGACAGCTTAGAAAGAACGTAGCGTTGATAGAGGAGAAGTCTGTTTTTGGGAAGGATGCGTAACGAATCGATTAGTTTCAACATGTCGAGAAGAGATGATTCAAGGTGGATTTTGTGTTGATGGTTGTCCATGTCAAAATTGAAGAAGCGGCCGAGATATTTAAAGGATTCACTATTTTTAACTACTGGCAAAAGTTCGGTGTTGATGAAAAGTTTTGGTTGAAATTGTAGAGAGCGGGAAGAGAATTTTTTGATTCCAAAGGTGACGCATTTATCAACCCTAATAATCATGTTTGCCCATTGGCACCATTTAGTAAAACAGTTTAAAAGGAGTTGATTTTCGCGCTCGTCAGTTGTAACGACCGCTGCGTCATCTGCGAATTGGAACCAATGAATAGGGTTAAAGAGACGATCAGTAGAATCATGTGTAGAGAAACCGAGTTGTTTGTATTTATCTTGCTTAATGACTTGAATAAATGTATTAAAGCATATGTTGAAAAGTAGGGGGCTGAGGCAATCCCCTTGAAGGACGCCTCTACCGACGGGAATAGCAGGGGAGGTAAAGTTATCAGTAATGATGGAAGTCTGAAAGTTTTCATAAAGATTAGATACTAAAGTTTGTATAGAGAGTGGTACATGATGATGATTGAGAACTTCTGTGATGAGATTGTGGTGCACTTCTCCGAAAGCATTTTTCAGGTCAATAAGCGTGATGACAACCGAGCGCTGTTTGATGCGTGCCTTGTCGATAATGGATGCCATCATAGAGGTGTGCTCAAGAACCCCTGAAATCTTCGGAGTAAACCCTTTTTGGATTTTTGTTTCGATAAATTCGTTTTTAGCAAGAAAGGAAAAGATAGAATCACGAAGACATGAAGTGAAGACTTTAAGAGGAACAGATTCGAGAGTGATAGGTCTGAAGTTAGCAGGATCATCGCTAGTGCCCTTTTTGTGCACCAGAACGGTGCAAGCTTTCTTCCATTCTGATGGAACCCGGCCCGATTCCCAAACAATGCGGATAATCTCGGTCAGAAATGTTCTGAGATATGGGCATCTCTTGAAGCAGATGATGGAGATTTTATCCAAGGGACAAGGTGAACCAGAGGACTTGATTCTGCGAACAACTTGAGTGACTTTATCATAGGAAGGAGCAGATTGATCGAAAGAGAAAGAAGGTTGGTTAAATGAAGGGATCCAATGTCGTATGGTAAATTTCTTGTAGGGAAGGATTGCAGCAAAAAATGTTATAAAGAATCGAGTACAATGATCATAATAATAATAATAATAATAATAATAATACGAATATTTATACAGGAATTGACACTTCAACAAGTAATGCTGTTATCAATGTGTGTCCTGCTGACTTTTATTGATAATGAACCAAGTTTCACTTATTCGAGGCTACTAAATCCTTGAGCTCTACCACATTGTGCCACCCCTGGGTGGTTTTGAGCTTGACAATCGATCTTGTACCTAGAAGAATCTTTAAGATGCTTTTCTATCTGAAGCTAGGAAATACAGCTTAGTATAGAAAACAAGCAGTTTACTGTTACCATTCTCTCAACACTCACCGTTCTAGGGAAGGCACTGCTACAATGGTTTTCAATGAATTCAAAAAAAGGTTCACACCAGTACAATGGAAATTAAAGCTGCTTTTGGCAATCGAGCACAGACAATGTTCATTCAACAATTAACTCTAAATGCCATACAAATATGTATCAAGAGATTATTTGACAAACACACTACAGAGCTATTCTATAAGAACAGAGCCAAAAATACTCACTTTCACCATCCTGCACTCCTTTATGCTTATATAGCGCAATGAATTTCTTGAACTAAGAAGGTAGGTCATGGCATCTTCTCATACAAGGAAAACACACCACAGCAAGACTACAACTTGAGAAGTTTGATAGTGCTTTTTAGAATGCTGAGTTGCCGGTAAGCATTCAAACTTAATAAAAACCATAAATACAATTTTACTTTCTCTGACAGTTTCACTCAAATCCAACGACAGAGAGGTTACTTTCAATTCAATTCAATCCAATTCAAATATATTCTTGATTCAAATGTTCCTACTACAGTAAAAATTGTCCCTTTGCATATGTATCAAAATGTTCCTCTGCATCTGCTTATTTTGAAATTGATTTAGTTAATATTTCTATTCAACTGGTTTCTTTTCTTCATCTGTCTCTAGAACTTGCTTCATAACTTCATCTACGTTGATATTCTTTTCTTTCATAGCTTTCTGGATTCAAATGAGGAAAAAAACATGTTTGGGTTGGCACTAAAATTAGAGCTATACAATCTGAAACACTTACAGAATGGCAGAGTTTCTAGACACCATTTTTAAGGGATTTATCCTCAGAATGGAAATTAATCATGCACACCAAAATCATATTTTGAAAACTCCTATGAAAATCAAATGTGGTATCACTGTTTTTATTAAATTTCAAACTTCCTGGTAGCAAGTTTCTGGCAGTCAACAGCTTATGATACATCAAAGCTAGCCTTTTTAGCTACCTATGACATAATTCTAGACGCCTAGATTTCAAAGGTATATGTTTGGACACTAAGAAGCTATTTTGCTTATCAAGCAGTGTGCAGGTCCTCCTACTTGATGTGACCTCGTTCTAAGTGACAGTTTCACTGAGGGTGGATTCAAATCCTTAACCATAAGATCAATGCACAAGGATCTTACTACTGAGCCATTGTGGCAACTCCTTTGGCGTATAGTACTCAACTTTACCATTAAACCATGTTAATTCATGTTAATATATGACAAGTTGTTGAAATAAAAATATTGCAGATAGTATAGGTAATCTCGGTTATAGAAGCACTGATCACAGGACTGATGCGTAAGAATCCCACCATTTGATGGGATCAGTAAAATTAGAACCATAGTAAGCAGTTCTGATGCGACCCCATTTAGGGAGAATAGTAAAACAGGCCGTTAAAAGCTACCGTTTCTATCAAATGGGACGGAATCACTGTGTGTGATGATGCTGATATTGACTTATACTTCAATTTTTGAATAACTGAATAAGTAGATGTCGTTGCAACTAAAAACGGGAAAGTGTCATACGGATATCTGCACATCACAGTTCAATGTAAGGAAGTATTGTGCGTGGTAACCAAATTGTAGGTTGATGTGCAGTAAATTTATAGATAAATAGATAGATAGATAGATAGATAGATAGATAGATAGATAGATAGATAGATAGATAGATAAATAGATAGATAGATAGATAGATAGATAGATAGATAGATAGATAAATAGATAGATAGATAGATAGATAGATAGATAGATAGATAGATAGATAGATAGCTAGATAGATAGATAGATAGATAGAAATGAAAACCAGTGTTACCGTGACACATTCTCTATACACTTTAAATAGGTCTTCACAAGGGACATAATTCTGCGATGCGTCTTCTTCTCCTTTAAGAAATTTTTCAGAATACCATTTATTAAAGCAAGCATCGTATTGCTGCTTTAGCTCTCCGCATTCTTTCCCTATACTTTCCATGTTGACTGTCCGAAGAAATAGGCCAGTGTCTAGCCTATTTAGAGAGCCTCGTTCCTAAGATGCACATGAGATGTAGAACGACCCACTCACACCCCTTCCAAGTTCCCATTCATTCCAAGAAAATGCAATTTATGGAACGTGTTGCTTTCTTCTTCCTTTCCTGAATCCTACCCATAACCCCCTTTCAAATCTAAAATTAATTAAATCCATTTAATCTCTCTCTCTCTCTCCTGTTAGCCGTTCTCCTTCGTATCTCCTTTGTTGGGGCTTCGCATAGACCACCATGGCTATTCTCCAATATATCTCACAAAATAAAAGAAAAAACGAAATAATGCTGAAACTTTTTTCTCGCCTTATACGTCAAAGCAAATAATGTTGTAAAATTCCACTGGTGACTATAAAAAGAAGCCCTGTGGAGTCGAATGTAGGCACAAAAATATGTGCATGTTCCTTTCCTACAACTTTATTTGCTAGACCAGATGATAGCTTCCGAAAAATAAAACAGTAAATTTTTGTATATTTTGAGCTTTATTTTCTATTTTCTAGACAGGGCTCTAGAAATAGAAGAGGAGATGAATATTTTTATTGATATTGATCTCCTGAGATATTTTCTAATGGATATAGATGGGGTTCTCATTAATGACAGCACCGCTGCTGAAAAGGAAGCCCTGTAAAAAGAAATTGCATTGTTTTCATTATCTTTAAAAAGCACATACTAACTACATGATTAATAAATCAACCGGTATGACCATTCGCACAACTTATTACGCATTCGGCATGCATGGCAAACCTACGACTAGCCCAGACTTTCTATCTTACTAGCAGTTTTTATGCTTCCTTTAGCTCTTCTTCTCAAATTTACCAATCTTTGGCTTTTTATTTTCCTTTATTTACCCATTCATTCACTCACTTATTCATTAATTTTTTTCACTAGAAATGCCTGTAATTAGGCCAGCCGAACACAACTTACCTATCACCAGTTTAAAAAAGGACAACCTTGCTTAAGCTGTAGAAGAAAGGATTCTGTTATATCGAGGATCATTTCAACAGGCTTAGTGATGAAACTGCTGAAAGAAATAATAGACTTTGCCTACCATGATGAAACGATACACGAGCTAGATTCGCAAAAGAAACTTCAAATGCAAAATGGCAACATACAGCATGTGAGCCATTCCTTCACGAATAAAGCTAACTGAGGAAATAGTGTGGAATTTTTGGATGGATCTATTTATTAAGGTTTGAGTAGTGGCAGAACATCAGTGGAGCCATAGGAACGACAGGTGTGAGTGTCGTGATCTATGGGTGCCATACAACCGCCATAAACACCAACTATTAAACGGCATTCGTGAAATGCAGACGGAGATGCAGAAAAGTTCCAATTGAATCTTATCAGACATGCCTAAAGTAGCTATCGTGCAATCTAGACCCCAGATCCTTTAAAATATAAGTATAATGACTTATCATATTGAAAAGTCTTAAGTCAGACGATCTGCAGATTGACTGAGCATTTTGACTGCTTTCAAAATTGACTGAAAAGCACTGAGCAACGCAGAATAGGGTGTACAAACGCTTTCAATATTTCGCTGCACAAAGTTCAGCGTTGTTCAGTGAAACGTTATGTGCGTTTGAACAGGGCTTTACTTTGTGTTCGGATTATATAATGACTTACTTCTCTGTCGCTGGATCTTAACGGTGTAAGGAAAAGAGCGAACCTATTGGCAATCAATAACAAGCAAAAATACAACATTTAATGAGAAGTAAAAGATTTAATGACGGATATGTATAATGTACAACTTGCATCAATAAGACGTTTTAAATGTTAGAAATTCTATTGTACTCTCTAAACTTTCATAATTCGGAAAAAACTTGACGACAACGAACCCATAAGGGAGAAATAAAGTTAATTATTTGCCAAAGGAACTTGAGGACCACATTGCAGTACATGACATTCTGACATTCTTATAGATATTCACAAATGGCCGCAGATTTGCAAAAATGACAAGCTCTTTCTTAAAGTTCTTGATGGTTGTTGAATAATGCTGCTCAAATCAATACTTTGCCCAATTTTAAGGGCTGATTTTGAAAGCTAGGAGATCTTTTGTTGCTTAAAAGTTTCAAGCAAAACCAGGTTTAGATGTGAAAGAAACTGCTCTCAAACACTCTGTCATATTTTTACATATATCTGCATGACATTATAACAAATTTACGATGCTATGGCTGAGCTCATTAAAAGTTAGAGCAGCCTAACAAAAATACGAGCAAATTAACGGTTCGCAAAATGTGCAGTCAATGAAGTGGAGGCACTTCAGATGCTTAGGGTTGGCAGCTTCCAGCCCAAATAAATAGCAAGGGACAATGTAATCGTTTCACAGCTTGGTGTACTGTCCGACCGACACTTTTGGGTGTCCGATTAGGGGAATGAGTGATGCCTCAATACCCTTGACTCCTGCTTCTGTGCATGCAGTATGCATCTTAACAGTTTTCAGGACGTGGCTTGAAATCTATTCAAACATATCTTTAAAATGATGACGATAATAAATAAAAGTCTTAAGCTTACAATGCAAAAGTTCAAATTCAATAAACAAATAAAAATACCCCTTTTATTGTTCGCTTCTAGTTAACCAATTACATTCCAATCAAGAGAAAAAGAGGTGTTACAAACTCAGCAAGATTTGTCCACTTCAATTCAATTGATGATCCAAAAAGGGGTGCATCTAGTTACCCCTGCTCCTATATAACTTCCCATTGTACGGAGGCTGACGTCGGAGCAAACATCTTTAGCATCAAGTATCAGTTACACTTTCTCGCTTCAGGAATGTGCAACTTATGCAAGGACTTTGTTTCAATTTTGCTTCTTGGTGTATGAGAGAGGAAGAGAGATAGGGAGGGAGAGAGAGAGAGAGAGAGAGAGAGAGAGAGAGAGAGAGAGAGAGAGGGGGGGGAGAGAGAGGGAGAGAGACCTTGAGAGAGAGAACGAGAGAGAGATTCTGAGATAAAGAGATTCTGAGATAGAGGGATTCTGAGATAGAGAGAGAGAGAGACCTTGAGAGAGAGAGCGAGAGATATAGATAGATAGACAGATATAGATAGGCCCTGAGGGAGAAAGTGATCCGTTACGAACTGTAAAGAGCTGATGGTTATAGCAAGTGCAAGGGACATCGTTTATTCTCCATTCTAGGATTTAAGAAATCAATTGTAGTACCCATACTTAAGGAACCACCTTCGGTAGCACCACCAACAGCAAGGTCTCTTTTTCATGTTCTTTTTCCTACCTAAATCTGTCGTGACCTCGTTCCAATCTTTGTTCAAATTTTTCAGATCTACATCGATTGCATCGTGTGACGTACCATCGATGTCATCAAACAGTTCTTGGCTCAAGATGTTTACTTTCTTCAGTGTGCTTTCCTTCAATGTCGTTTCTGTGCATTTTTTCTTGGGAAAAAAGAATACACGTGTATAAATCGATTGAATTGCCGTGGTATTGATATCAGGCGAATAACGAGGGACTCTACGCTCTCTACTCTATTCTATTTTCGTCTGCGCTGGAACGGGTGATTCTTTTTCAGCTGCGATTGACTTCCTGACGTCAGCTCCTTAATGATTTATAGCCAAGTGCAGTTCAACAAAACTGTGTAACTTAAACGCTGAATGGGCGAGGACTGGTATTGAACTAGGAACCTTGAGATTCCTAATTGAACGATCCACTAAGTTAGCCACCGGCCAGGGAAAATAAAAAAAATGTATCGCATACTCGATTTCGAGCGTAGCAGAGACCAGAGACAGGGCGTTGAGCTTTCACGAGGGAAATTGACTTCACTAGGTGGTTTCCGTTGTCTTCCTCGCCAATGGCGTTATTTTAAAAGTGACACATGGAGGAATCGAACTGACGTCTCCTGTGTTATGAGTTCGCACGCTCGACCACTTCATCATGGTATCACTTACACGGGAAGAAGGGATAAAAGATGCATCATAATAGTAACGTTATGAATCAAAATTCATTTCTATCCTTTTCAATTATAATTGTGATCAATATGATCTACAATTATAGAAAGGACTATAAGTTAAAATGGCAACGAGAGGGTCGTCTCATGAAAATAAATCTCCCTGGAAAATCTCGACGCAGTGTTTCTGGCTCATCTAGGCCCTAGAATAGTTGCGCATTGCAATGCATGCGAAGGTATAGATTGAATGACTTGAGAAAATTCCAGATAAGGGCTGATGCAGAAGTTTATCAAGAATAAAATGATGGGATTTTTAATGCAATGGCAAAATTCACTTAAAGATCCAACATCAAATTAGCATTTACCTCTACTCTTGGCTTCAGGTCTTCCATCACGTCGTCTGGAATGTCAGGCGTATAGAATTTCAGAATTGATTTTGCATCGTCAAGCCATCTTCGTACTTCATTTATGCCTTCTTCGAGATTTTGCAGCTTCTCCTTGGCGCAGTTCAGCTAAAATTAGGATACAATGCTCTTCAGGGTAAGATTGTTGCTCATCAAGCAGCGTCCTCTTACTTTCCCTCAATGTGACCATTCTACGTTATCATTACGCCTTACATAACTAAAAGCTATTGCCTATGTTGGGTCTAAATGAGAGTTATTGCGTTATTAGTATTATTATTATCATTCTGTAATTATCGTTGAAAATGGTTAGGAAGGGTAACCCTTCAACCGTAGATGGTTTTCAAGGGGTCCTCCTGTCACATGCAAAATGCCTATAAATCTTTCTAAAACCCTTTTTGAAATTACCATTTAAAAAAGGGAGTAGAACGGTCGATAATGAAAGAGAAGCATTGGGAAAGACCTGGCAGGAGGAGAAGTGGGCTGATCAAGACAGTAAGGGTTGGAAGAGCTCTGTGGAGACTGCATGTGCCCCAGTGGCACCACCAGTGGACCGATGATGATGATGATGATTAAATACATACGTACGATGATGATAACGGATGATGATGATTATTATTATTAAATACATACGTACGATGATGATAACGGATGATGATGATCCAAAAAAATTAAATACATACGTGCATAAATAAGAAATAAATGCGGGCAAAGAGCACGTTGAGTATCTGGAGCAAAATTTAGAATAAGATCGACACTGCTATCATCGTGCAGCTTCCTTTGTTTGCATACTCAATGCGACTACGACTAGCGATTCGTACAGATAGAATGACAGAACGCTTTCTGCTCCTATCAATACTTGCATATTTCCTATTGGTAATGATTCAACAAAATGATAATTCAATCGACGATAAAATAGCTTGAAAATGAACCAGCCCCTTAACAGATCATCAACTTTTTTACCAGATGCTCTTCGTCATACCTTGCTAATTGCCTCAATGACTTGCCGTACAGTGGTATTCCAGCAGTCGTGTATCTCTGAGACTTGTGACTTGACAGTGTTTGTCATCGGAGACTCTTCGCCGATGAATTCGATGACCTCTTCGGATGCACTTTGCATGCTTGAAACGTCATCCTTACGCGTTTCCATCTCCGCGAGCATGGCCTACCGAAAAAATGAGGATAATGCAAAAACAAATACATTGCGACAATGCTAAACAAAAAACAAATACTTAAATACTTTGCATTCTCTGCACAACCTACAGCAGGAAGAACGCAAGTCATCTAGTCTCAACTGTGGGCGGTGCTTACATTAGAGCAGTATCGACTCAACATATGCAAAAAGAGTTAACGGGGCTAGACGCTGCTGGTATATTCAAATGACTTTGCAAATACATTTTGATGTAGATGCAAATGAAATTACATTTTGCTAGGATCAAACGAAGACTTTAGCGAGTTATGTTGGGGAAAGACCATGGTGGCCTATGCAAAGCCCCAACAAAGGAAGAAAGAAGAAAGTGAGGGGCTAAGAGGAGAGGGAGATCAGATCAAGTTGATTGATCTTAGATTTGAATGTTGGCAAGTTATAAGATTCAGGAAAGCAAGAAGAAGGCAAGACGTTCCATAAATTACATGCTCTTGGGATGAACGACGTGGCGCTTCCTAAGATCTGAACTAATCATCAGTGACGCTAATGGAGGCATACCTTTAACAACACTATTCTTGCTGCCACAGCCTCTTCATCTTCCAAGTTGATCGGTTCCCAGTTCTTTATCTGCCGCTCAATGTCTCTTAAATAATCAAGCAGATTGACTTCTATCTGCCTGAAGTTTTCCCACGCATCTTGAGTTGCGTGGAGAAGTTTTCTTCGATGCTCTATCCAATCTGATAAATGACACCAGTCATGGTCAGCCTCCCGCAGCCCATCGATCGTATCCTGATCAAGGCAAAGAGTCACCGCTTCATCGTCTGCATGGACATCTGGTAATAATCGCCTCTCTTTACACTGCGTTTCAACTACCTAGAAACAAAATTGCATCAATAATACTTAAAAAGGCAGCTTCAATTTTTATCAAATCGATTGCTCTTTCTAGAACATTCCATGACAAAAATACTCATTAAATATCAAAGACTGTTTTAAGCTAAGCTCAATCAGAAGACATGCCTGGAAATGCAAAAATGCCTTCTCGTCACTTCAACGTTGCGTATACTACTTTCTCTGACAATTCAGGGCAAATTTCAATGCAAATAATGCCGAAACTTTTAGTAATTTTGGGCCAGAACCAAAACGCTCCATCAAATGTTCTCAATGGAAGTAAGATCCAAAATCGACAACAAGGTGGTGTGGCCGAGTGGTTAAGGCTCAGTGCTTCGAATCATGCGAGGTCTACTCGCGTGGGTTCCAATCCCGTCGTTGGAACCACCAACCACAAGCCAACAGTCAACTCAGCTGTCCATCCTTCCGAAATGAGTACTCAGAAGTAAGTCTGAGGACACATTGATAACAGCTAATCTAAAGCTGAAGTGTTTCCTCCAGTATAAAGATTCTAACTTATCATTATTATTATCATTTTAATATGTATACATTGAAAGTTCTTCTCGCCTTTTATAATTTGTTGTCGAGTAAACTAGCTTCACTCTGTCAAAATACTGCTTAGGTGTACGACACCAATTGTACTTACATTCATTTCAACAATCTGCTTTTTGATTGTCATACTGTCAGGCCCAATAAGATCATCTCCTTCTCTCCGCTTCCCCATCATATCAAGCCACTCCCTCAACTCGGTGAGTTTTTCCTTAACAATCGCAGCAAAAGACAACTTGAAGCTGGAAAGACAATTAGCATGGAAGTTATTTGCTAATGCACTAGATGTAGCTGAATTCAGAACCTGGTTTGTTCTGGTTATCCCTCTTTTGTGATCGAATTCAGAGAGTGCGGCATGTAAATTGGTGTGAAATTGCTTAGGAAGCGAATGGGAAGGCGATTCAATTTCTCATCTGTTATTGATGAATCAGTTAATCAGAGCTCAAAGGTATAAATAAAAAAATCAACAGCCCAGTCATAAATCACATTTGAAAATCATAAATCAAAATCACGAATCTCAATCATGAATCTCAATCATGCATCTCATCATCAATCAAAGTGAGTATCCTGATTCAAAATACAAAAACGAAAATCAAGACTCCTTATCACATATCATAAATGGAAATTATAAATCAAAATCATAAATCAAGATCATAAACCAAAATCATGAATCCCAATCATCAATCAAAGTGAGCGCCCTGATTCACAATACACCAACGAAAATCATGAATCTAAATCACAAATTGCAAATTACAAATAAAATTCAAAATTGTAGATCACAAACTAAAAATCGTGAATAAAAATCAGTGAACTAAAATGCATTAACAACTCACTTGCTGTTCTCAAGTTTAAGCGCGGAAAACGCATCGGACAAGTGGTCAACAAATGCTGTGTTTTTGTGCTGTATTTCTTCTGTATCCTGAGCAGCGATAACATTCGATTCGAACAATTCATTCACTTGCATAGTTAGATCTTCACCAGACTTCTGGATGCTGTCGAGTTCCTCCAATGAAGCCTGCAAACACAAATAATGCATAAGTGGACGACCATTGCAAGCAGATTTTCAAAACATCAAATAGATATTTGTTTTATCTTAAGATTATGTGCTACATGAGTTGCTGATACTAGGGCTATAACTTGATAGAAATAACCTTGGGGGGTTAGTTCGGAAGGCAGATGAATCAGAGGTAGATCAAGAAGAATATTGATAGATCTGATAAATCTGGTGTGAGGAACATTGGGGCATTCAATAAGACATTCTGTGTTGCATTTCGAATACTTCAAAAGTTTTAAATCTGTTCTCTTCTTCATCTTTTCGGCTCTTGTTTATCATCTCTCTCTTACTCTGACATTTCACACCTCTCTTCTGTAGAAGCCTTTCTTTCTCTTCTTGTTTTTCGAGGAATGTTCGACAATAATGCTTTCTTCGACTCGTAGACTTGCAAAAGGTAACGCCTAAAACTTCAACTGATCGATTTCATAATTCGCTGCAAATGCCCAAAATCAAAGTTGAGTTTTTTATGAAACATTGGAACTCTCCTTTCTCAAGTATACCAAAGTATAAAAGTCTGGAGGGGGAACTCGAGAGTAAGAGCAAGGCACCCTGCAAGCCTTTCTCTGAGGGATCATGGTCTGTAGCACGTTAAGATAATTGAAGTTGCTCCCCTCCATTCAGTCTTCAACCATGTTTTTAAATACAATGCTGCAGCTTGTAAAAAGGATCACCTCGTTGTTTTTCATCCCCTCTAAAGCTGTTTGTATATCCGGCATTGTCCTTGACTCATCCGCCAGTCCATCTTCTATGTCGATCAACAGTTTATTCAGCTCGTCAAAGCGCTGCTTGAACGAGTATATCATCAGTCCATAGATTCGCGATCTCTTTTCACGGGCCATCCGCTGGACATGAGAAATAAATGCTTTCCGTGCCTCGATTTCGTTAGTTATATCCTCGGGTTCGCCACTGTCGAGGATCATAGAGTTATCGGCTGCAACGCCAAGAGTCTCAATATCTTTAAGACTAAGTTCACAGGCATCTAGTCTTTTCAGGATATCCTGCGTATGAAAGATATTAAGATGGCTTTAGGGCACCGAGAAATTATATTTATCGAGCAGTGACCTGCTCATTTCTCATACTATGATGTCATGTTAAAACTCGAATCATTCATAAATCATAGGGTAGATTTTAGGGCACTGAGAAACTATGCTTATCGAGCAGTAACCTGCTCAGTTCTCATACTATGACGTCATGTTAAAACTCGAATCATTCATAAATCATAGGGTAGATTTTAGGGCACTGAGAAACTATGCTTATCGAGCAGTAACCTGCTCATTTCTCATACTATGACCTCATGTTAAAACTCGAATCATTCATAAATCATAGGGTAGATTTTAGGGCACTGAGAAACTATGCTTATCGAGCAGTAACCTGCTCATTTCTCATACTATGACGTCATGTTAAAACTCGAATCATTCATAAATCATAGGGTAGATTTTAGGGCACTGAGAAACTATGCTTATCGAGCAGTAACCTGCTCAGTTCTCATACTATGACGTCATGTTAAAACTCGAATCATTCATAAATCATAGGGTAGATTTTAGGGCACTGAGAAACTATGCTTATCGAGCAGTAACCTGCTCATTTCTCATACTATGACGTCATGTTAAAACTCGAATCATTCATAAATCATAGGGTAGATTTTAGGGCACTGAGAAACTATGCTTATCGAGCAGTAACCTGCTCAGTTCTCATACTATGACGTCATGTTAAAACTCGAATCATTCATAAATCATAGGGTAGATTTTAGGGCACTGAGAAACTATGCTTATCGAGCAGTAACCTGCTCATTTCTCATACTATGACGTCATGTTAAAACTCGAATCATTCATAAATCATAGGGTAGATTTTAGGGCACTGAGAAACTATGCTTATCGAGCAGTAACCTGCTCATTTCTCATACTATGACCTCATGTTAAAACTCGAATCATTCATAAATCATAATGTATAATTGATTATCGAGCAGTGTGTTTAGAACTTCCTTCAAGGTGACTACATTTCGTCACTCATACATACATATACTTACTATTCTCTCTTTCCAGTGCAAATGATTTGCTATTAGGTTAATGCATTCAAACTACATTGAACGGCGGGTTTTGAGAATCCATTTCCAGTTGAGAATAGAATAACGCAGAGTTTGAACAGAATAACTAGTGAAAATTTTGAAAGATCAAGATGTTATTTATCTCAAGCCTATTCCCTATATTATGTAACATAGATAGTCCAATAAGAGAATGCAAAGTATACGAAATCCATTCGATACCTCTAAGGAGGAGTGCCTCTCAACGAGATCAGCCGTGTCTAAGTTGTCAGGAACAGCCAATTCGTCGCATTTCATTTCCAAGCTGCCAATCGTATCATTCAGTGCAACAAGTGACTCGGTCAATACGTCGATAATCTTTTCATGCAGCCTGCAAAATTGTTCACAAAATTTCAAATTCCTACAAGGCATTTACTGTAAAAAAAAAACAGTGGAAAGCCAAAGAGATAACGCCATATTCAAAGGTATTCTATTCCACATGGCAAAAGAACGGAAACATAATTTCGTCGTGCTAAACATCTTCTCGTCCGACACTCAAGAGAGTACAAGACGTCGAGTACTGACTGAAACAAGACAATTAAGTTTATAACCTGATGCGGATCGATACATTGAAAGCTTTCATTACAAAATAGTGATAATAGTACTAACAATAATAATTGCACAGAGAATTCCGCTCATTATGGGAAGTCAGGACCAGTGTTATACCAATCGTTCTTGAAGCACTCGGAACCATACCAAATGGCTTGAATGGATACCAAAAGGAGGTTGGAGTTTTGATAAGAGTAGAGCTGCTACAAAAATCAGCACTTTTGGGAACTGCCAGGACACTTAGAATGGTTTCTGAATCCTAAGGAACTTGTTGGACCCGGATTCGAGGCATACTCCGGTTAGGTTATTGCACACGAAGAAAGATCACTAACGGTGGACATCAAAAATTATAATAGCGATAATGAGCAATTTATAAAAAGTTTAATAGCGATAATGAGCAATTTACAAACAGTTTGATAACTGCATATTTCGCACTTTGGACAAACTAATGAATACCACCTAAACTGAGATAATTCTAAAACAAACAATTTGCAATACTGATGAGTGTAAAGTGAAAAGATTTCCAGCGTGACGAAATTTTACTTCCACTTTTCCGCATAATGTTGAAATTGTGTGCAACATAAAATGAATCAACGTATTTTTTAGGCCACCATTGCCTTATCCCAACATAACAAACTGAAAAAAGAGAAAATAGATGTAAAGATCCTTGGCTCTGACACAAAATCCGGGCTCATTAGGCTAATCTTGAGCAGACTTACAGCATCTTCCTCTCATCTGCATTTGCTGATATGGTGGTAATTCGATTATGAAGTATTTCATTCGCCTCTCGCACTTCAAGTTTCGCGGGCACTGAGAGCTCCTCCGATGTCTGCAGATCGTTGGCGTATTTGTTGAACCTCGCGACATTGCCTCTGGTTTGACCAATCATCATGAAAATTTCCTAAGAGATAGCAAAAAAGACATGAAATCTTAACAATTAGAATCTTGATTTTTGCGGATTAGTAACTTTTAATCGTCCATCCTAAATATTTGACATAAAAAGATGGTGGAGTTTTTGAGAACTTTTCTGGACACTGACTTAATCTCGCTTATGCACGTCTGAATTACACAGAAGCTGTGTTAGTTTACCACTTGGGACTATCAAGCGAATTAGTGAGCAGCTCAAAGTTGAACAATGATTTAAAAAATGCTTCAGAGTCTAAAATCTTTTTTTACATCAAGGAACAAGTTATTTACAACTACAATGTCAAGCTACGGAGGCATAGAATGAATACGATTTATTTAGAAAATCAGCAGTTCCGACTACGCCACAGTACAATACGATGTACAACACGAAACCACAGGAGGTGTGATCTGGCAAATCTCTCCTGCAGCCAAAATAGATAATGAACAATACAAATACTAACAAATAGATAAATGAACAAATAAATAACTAAATAAACAAATAAATAAATAACTAAATAAATAAATAAATAACTAAATAAATAACCAAATAAATAAATAACTCAATTAATCTGCTTGTAGAGTTGATGTAGAAGACTGTTGCCAAGAGAATGCACTTATTTGTTGCCATAAAGTAAAAGAGCCTAAAATCTGCTATGCATTCTACGAGGACTCTTGATAATTATCAATTATAATTGTTTTCAGAACAGGAGCTATACTCAAAAAACTTCAGTGGATTTCAGTTGGAGAGGTTCCCTTCTTTCCGAAACAATGCCCCTATCTAACGAGTCTTGTTTCATGATGTAGGTCGAAACGGTTGACTTGATGGTAAGGAGTGTGAGCATATGACAGTGCATAAACAGTTTGTACCGAGAGACTAGTGCCATGAAAATATTATAAGAAAAGATAACGCAGCAAAGAAGTTAAGTTATCAGCAACATTCTTTATGAGGTATGAAATTATTCCACAAAGTAAGAGGCTCACGGTGATTGTCAATTTTCGAAACAACACGGTGATGGACATTGTCTGATTAAATGAAAAGGTAAGTTGTCGATGACTATCGCATACGTTTACTATCCTCTAAGAATCTTTTAGGAATGAGTAGTGGGCCACGAAGAGAAACTTACTGAAATTTGATCAGCATCCTTTGCCAACGTGTCGTAGCCATCTGACAGTGGGCCTAAACTATTAACCGTCTTCTCGAGATCGTCCATCTGGCTGACGCATACCGATAGCAGCTGGCCCTGCATAGCCGAAACCATCTTGGCGACTCTAAGACGAAGGTAGAAAATAGGACATGAGAGCATTTACCTGGGCAGCATAAAACAGACGAGCAGGGTAACAAACAAAAATCCCAGCAGAGAGTTACACAAAATATGAATCATTTTTTAGGGTTCACGACAAACAGCACTTCAACACTAGAGCATCAATGGGATCACTCTGCTGCTGAACTCAGCAAAAGTGCCAGGGCAGTGACTTTAATCACGAAGAAATCAGTTTTAAGCAAAGCATCTCAGCAAAGGGGCATCGCAGTCTTTCAGCGAGAAAAATTACCGAAGTGGGTGATACTGAAATACCCTTGAAAATCACATCAAACAAACTTTTGTAGAGCAGAAAAGAAAATATCAAACAAATATTTCTGGATGTCTGGACAAGAGTTCACCCATTGATGCATGATCAGTTCATATTGTGTTTATTAGTTTCTGAAAATACTGAAAAGCTTAGGTAACTGTATAAAAAGAACTAAGGACGACAGCTTAACGAATCCATGCATATGTTGTTGTCATACGGTCGAGGAAGCAAAACCAAACCTGTTTGAATGACAAATGAAAATGAATTTATTCACACGAATTCAGAGAGATCAACCGACAACAAATAGCATGGATGTCAAAGACCGTTTGACGTATCAAAATACAATAGACTGAGCTTCGGCCGTGGTTAATAGTCCAGCAACAGGACTCATAGCGTAGGGGCTGTGAGTCAGAATCCTGCATGGCGTACAATAAAAACGCTATTGGGAGGAAAGACAACGGGAAAACAATTCATACAAATCCACATCCCTACGAAAATTCGGTGCCCCCCCCCCCCCCCCGTCTCCCTCTGCTGCTGTCAGTTAAACTCAAAGTACAGAATGAAAGCCATTTTATTTTTCAGTAATAAGTTTCATTTTCCTAGAAAGCGACCTGGAGCCCTGCCACTGGTTTTCACTAACTTCAAACTCGAGCACCCTACGCAAAGCCAATATAAAGTACTATCCATCCTTAAACACCACCCCGACTTGTTGCTCATGACATTGCAGATACGAGGAAACACTGCGAACATTCCAGCACTGCTGCGTCAATATTTACTCGACTCACTGATAGCAATTTTCTGTCAATTAGCATAGAATGAAACTCCCTACAACGTGGCAGTTAGCATTGTGTATGGAGGACGTGCTTACTGCACTGAAGGCAGCAGGTTTGAGGTACACTCTTTTTCCCACTTCCCGATGCCCCCAAGCTGTTCTACCAAGAGTAAACGGGTACCTCGCATAAAGCTGAGGCTCAAGTGTGACGAAGAAGGGACGGGGCTACCCTACCAAACATTGCAGTGGCTCAGGATAGCCCCTCACTAACGCTCATTTCGACTATTTTACTCAATTTCACGTTGATGCTTAAAATGACATGCAAGATAATGGCTTATAGTCGTATAGATTCAGGAGAAAGCGAATCTCGGACATGTATAAGAACAAGAGAAACCCAGTCAAGCAAGGCTTAAACCGAAGATACGTATTACGCAGCTCATTTCTTCAAGTCGTTAAGCTTTTGTCTTAGTGAAATGGTGCTGCAATACAAAGAGGGAGCTGTGTGGCGACCAATATAACATAACACAGAGACTTGCAAGTATATCGAAGCTACAAAAGGCAATCAACTCAACGAAAGCATTCCATATTTGCATTAATCTTATGAGACATACCTGCTCTTTTTCTCCTTGATTTCTGCTTGAAATGCATCCCACTTTGCTTGGATGCTCACCAGCTTTTCAACAATGCTTTTGTGCTCGTCGGGGAGATCGGCTTTGACGTTCCCATTCTCCTTCAACGTCTCACCTTCTTTCACTAAGGCCTCCAGTATAGAAGTACGGGAAGCAGAATTCGACTGGATATCCTGAAGAAGGAGGAAATTCTGAGGTTAGTATCGCGTACTATGAACTTAAAATAAACAAACAGAAGCTAAAGAAGGAGATTAGTGGTTAAGCGCCTTGACTTAATAAAAAGAGAGCAGCTTTCTATTCCTATTAAGCTGTCAGAAAGATATAGATCTAATCCTAAAACAGAGGGATACCATGATACACGGGATAATTTGAACAATTACACAAGCCTCAAGAGAGAAGACATCTTGGTTGTTCGACTGATGTTTGCATTAACGCACCTCAAAAAGTTTAATATGCTGATATCCTTCCTAATCGACACTTATCAGAAGATTCAGTTCAGAGATCACTTAAACAACCTTAGCTTGATTGATTCTTTCATTCAAGTACCGCACGTACTATGCAATGACAAAGTATGCTTGCATACCCGAATCGCTTGGTCTTCCTCAAGCACTTTGTCAAGCGTTTCAGCGCTGTCCGTGGATGTCAACAAAGCCTTAAGCTGGGCTGATTCTCCATCAATCCAACGGTCAAATGTCTCGCATTTGGAGATCCAGTTGTTCACTTGATCAATCTGCTGTTGCTGCATGTTTTTCAGCTCTTCTAAAATCCTTCAGAAAAAAGATGATATCATGATGCTTTGTATGCAGTCGTAATGAAACATAGCTGCTCTAACTCTGGGTCCCATATGTTCTATGAACACTGCTGGACATTAGCTCGTCGCTCTAGATTTGCACGCGCGTCAGCAATCATGTAACGCATGCTGGCCCCGTTCGACCAAGAGGGTTATAAAGAAATGACAGATACCGACAGATACCGACAGATACCGACAGATACCGTCGACACGTGCTGTCGCAATGCTGACTATTTCTCCTGACGTCATTAAGATGTAACTCAACAATCAATTTAACTGTCAATGACCAAGGTTATTCTTCAATGTCTTCTATGTATATCGTAACATTCCATTTTACGCTTTCTACCTGATACCCCAGAAATGGATTTTAGGACCCTGCGAAGCAACGCCTACCCAATAGTGTCCTAGTAAATCCTCCCTTTGGACCACACCTTGTTGTTCCTACGACTCATAATTTCTAGGGAAATTTTAGAACACCGAGAAGCTATGATTTTTTAGAATAGTTCTGATCCTTCCTTGTAACATGACCACACATTTTGATTCTTACGCTTGGAGTTACAGACAGCTAATGATTGTCCTAACTCTGGCCGAAAGTTAAGCTCCAGGAGGCAATCAAACAACTGAGAACAGGATATTTGAGCACGTGTCTTGCCATAGAGCTATCTTGACACGCACCGTACACGAAATAGCTTTTTGATAATTTAGTGCACATATGTTATTCAATATATGAAGTGATAATGTCAGTAGTAGTAGAAGAAGTAGCAGTGATGTAAGCAACTTTACAAAGGAGGGTAATTTTTAAACATATCAATGGCGCATACTCGTTAAGCCTTGTGGTTGCATTTTGTTCCTTCTTCTCGAGTAAATCCTTCAATGATTTCATGGCAGTCTTAACGCCTTGCCTCTTGAGTTTCCCTAACTGTCCGCCTGCTATAGCCTCGTTTCCTTCAGTCGTTACTTTGTTGAATTCAGGCTTCAAGGCCTCGATTTCACCCAACAGATTCTGCAAGACGACACAGATTAATTGTTGTACGCATCGAAGTGAAAACGGTTAGTCGCACAATTTGTATGTATTTTTAGGAATGAAGCATCATTTAAATGCTCAAAGGAAGCAAAGGAACTTTTATTTGTTAACGCAGGCTGGGTATGTGGTAGCTGTCCAGCTGATGTGGGCCTGCGGCAATACTGTTTGTGCCCTTAGAGTTACCTCTGAGTACTCATTCACCGACATCGAGAGGATGAGCATCTGAGTTGGCTGTTGGCTTGTGGTTAATCGTTCCAATGACGGGATTCGAACCCACGCGAGTAGATCTCACAAGACTTGAAACACTAACCACTCGGCCACACCACCAAATGTTCGAATGGACCAATAGTGACACAGAATTGGCACAATACCAATGGTCAGCCAAATCTACATAGTGAAATTCTCCAAGTCAACTGCGACATCAAAATGGGACATTTAAATGTGACATTAAAATGTGACGTGTCGGGTCAAATCATAGCGTAATGGGGTCAAATAAAAATGCTACATTTAAAAGTAAAGTAATGAATCAAAATGTCACGTCAATAGAAAATTGCACAGCTTGCTCAATCCCGAGCTTGGATGGAACCAGAGGCAAGACTATGGAGAGTGAGTTTCTAGGGAAGAGGAGCTTAAAAATGATTTCCTTCTACCTTTTTCCACCGAGTGTGTTTCGCGGTGTAATGTGCATGACTCTTAGCCGCCACTTTCGTTTTATTAGCTGGCAGGGTTAACGACTGACTGTACAATGGTACAGCTAACGTCAGTCTATGATATCCAAACGTGGCATCAAAATAGCATAAAAACGCATACCTCTTCAGCTTGCATGTAAACCTTAGCACCATCAACTGTATCAATATTATCATTCATTTCTGTTTTTCCAAGATCTAGTACCTTTTCTTCGACATTCTTGCAGTGTTGAAGCCATATCCCAAATGCCTCGGTCTCCAAACGAGCAAGGTGATCAAGGAAGCTGGTTAAGCTATGAACAAGACATGGCAGGTTATTTTGTGAGTTTAGAATGTGAATAGGCAGCATGTAATAGCATAGGACTCCTTCCTGATCAATTATCATGTAAGGCATGGTGTATGCCATGCTTCAAATGAATCCATAAATTACAAGGGTGAGTTGCAGTAAGAAAAAATACAAAATAAACATATCTAATACGTCCATAACTATGCTCCGATCGCGTTTTCCCAAAGTATAACGGAAATCAATCAAATTCTGATCGTTTTGCTTCTGTAATTTAATATGTTTGTAATGTGTTAGGTTCACCGTCAACTGAGATCATCTGTTAACTACGTTGGACATCAAGAGTCGGTGAAGGCAAACCCAGGATTCTGACAAACTAGCAATAAATACCTTTCTTGTTGCCCAACTAATCGAGCATTCAACTTGGTTTTCCTTTTCTTCAAAGCTTTTAAGTCACTCTTCACCTTAGATTTGTTTTCGGTCGATCTCAGTCTTTTTCCTGAAAGATTTTCTCCAACGTCCAGGAGGTCGTTGACAGTCTTCTCTTCAGTTGCCAAACGAAAGACGAGCTCCTGATTATGTCGAAAAAATTAGCCAAAAAAATGAAGATTTTGGTTACACGTTCAAATTGATCTCAAGATCACTGATATATCACGTTGAAAGGCTGAATTGACTCAGTGATAAGATGAATTAAGAGAATGGCGATGGCTTTAAAGCATTGTATCAGAGTGAATATTATTTCTTTAATCGTCACTAGGGCCAAAATGGGTCATGAAAGGCAAAAATATGTTCAAAAAGAAGTCTAAATTGTTTTTTAAGGTAAGATTTATTAATATAGTTGAAGGACTTCCAACGTTTTTTAGACAGCATACATGAATTTTGACGATCTTTCTTGAGCTTAAGACAACATTTTATTTAGCATTTAGGAGGAACGAAATACGAATATTGAATGAACAATGAATGAATGGCATTGAGAAAAAAGTTTTTCGACTGATACTGGCCACAGCATTCCTCGTTGGACACATTTCATATTTGAAGTCATCGGAAAATTGATGATTGTTCTCTATGTTCTACTATGGAATGCGATAGACCTGGTCTGGCGGAAATAATTCACCAAAATATCAAATTTAAAGCAAGCAGTATCGATATTGCGTCTGAGGTCAAGCGACGAAATAATGTGTTCTGAGTGAATTGAGCGCGACATTAAGTCCCCCCACCCCTTATCAGGTTAAGCCTTCCAAAAACTTTGCCTTAGGTTCACCTCAATTTTTGGGTTCGGCAGTAAGGTCATATCGAAATTACCTCGTGTTCGGCAACCTGCTCTTCCACTTCAACGATGGTATCATGAGCTTTGTCAAACATGGCAGCCTCGCTCTCAGCATTGCTGAGCCAGTCTTCGATCTTTGGCCGCGTCTCATCCCACTCCGTCATAAATCCTTTTTCTTCAACTTGTCGCATAGCAACTTTGTCTTGAATGCTAACAGAACAAAAATTGACAAGGTTTCGTTTCTCACTGCTGCAAGATGATCCAACCGATTTAAAGATAAAGCCAAAATCAATGAGCTTCAAGGGGCAATATCCTTGCAAATGCCTTGTGATTTTTCGCGTAAGCACGAATACTCAACTGGCCTAGATATCAAAAAGACACCGGCGTCCTTTCTGCGTTGTCCATTGGCCCAGATGGTTACAAGATGAACTCGTTAGTATTAGTTTCCCTGAGTTAAGCAATATGGATCACGTGCTTCAACATGTGGTTTTTTTATCGAATCAGATTGCACTCTCTTGACAATATCTGACTAAGTCCCGTATTAATTGAACAACCTCAGTTAGGAAGAGTAAACGAAATTGGCTTACATTGGGTAAAACGGGTAGAGAAAGTCTCAATGGAATTGCGCTTGAGATGACAGCGTTGAATACTACCAAAACACAGGGACAATATACTGCACTTCCACACAATGACCCTCAGAATCAATGTTTGACACAGGCAATGAAGAATCTGGTCGCATTGCATATAACATATCTGATGAGTAAAGTCTTCCTCTCGCCACTTTTAATAAACAGGGTGACCCATCTCCCGTGAGCCCTTAAGAGGCAAGAAGCACAGTTAATGCTACAGCTGAGGACTGACCATCTGATATAAATTTTTTTTAATTCCTGTGGTCTTCTTAAAGAGCTGAACGCTAAGGAGCAAAATAGGATTTTCCAAATATTCGGCACGACTCGACCGGGTATCGCAAGCCGATTCGCCGCATACGAAACAGGAATTGTACTACAGTGCCGCAGGTCCGTTAAGGCATCTCAAAAGAACAGGCAACTTTGGTTTTTCAAATCATCATACTCTTGGGTTTTCCCTTCGAATTTACAAAAAACTAAGTCCAAAAAATGATGTAAGACATCAGTGCCAATCGATCAGCGACCAAGTTTTTTCAAAGACAGTTCAAATCACACGCTACCGCGTTATTGAATAGTGAAAAGATTTATCACGCTATTTCTTCTTAAGAGGGGATAGAAAAACAAAAAAATTGCGTCGTATGCTCGATTTCGAGCTTAGCAGAAACAAGAGACAAGGCTCTGAGTTTTTTCTAGGAAAGCGGAATTTACGAGGTGGTTTCCCACTGCATTCCTCGCCAATTGTGTTCCCATTGTGACACGTGCAGGATTCGAACTCATGACCCCTGTGTTTTGAGTCCGCAAGCTGGACCATTACACCACAGCCCAACTAGGCCGTAGTAAAAATGTCGTGATATCTAAAAGAGGCTTACTTCAACTGAACCGCCGTGCATTTCTCTCTCAGCATTTCCCATGCGCTTTCTAACGATCGAATGTCAGAACGGATCGAAGGCACCAGTTCACTCTCGACTTCTTCCTTGATGACGCTTCTGCCATCTCTTACTACATTCTCGATCTTGTCCTGGTAGCTATTGATTTCTGCGTACAGTGACTGTGAAGGAGACACGAAAAAATTACGAAATGGGAACGTAACATAATATATCAGCATTTTTGACTCCAGGGCACCCTGGTTTAAAAATGCTGAGCATTCCAGTCCAAAGCCATTCGTCTCATCAATAATCCTAACCTCACCAAATCGCTCCAACCCCTTTCCCATCGTCGTTTAGTTGGAGATCTTTCCATCTTTTACAGATACTTTAACGGACATTGTTCTCAGGAGATCAGGGATATTATTCCAGTTCCTCTGAGGCGTGTCAGGACCACCAGAAGCTCAACTCATTCACACCCTTTCCAAGTTTCACTGCCTAATCCACAAACTCTATCTCACAAATCATCATTCATCCCAAGAACATGCAACTTATGGAACGTATTGCCTTCTTCTTGCTTTCCTGAGTCCTACAACTTGCCATCTTTCAAATCTAATGTAAATAAACTTGATCTTATCTCTCTATCCTCTTAGCTGCTCGCTTTCCTCTTTCTTCCTTTGTTGGGGCTTTGTATAGGTCACCATGGCCTTTCCTCAACATAACCCACTAAAAAAAAAAAAAAAAAGATTTCAATCCTGGCTGTTATAAATGCCTCAAAATAGTGGTAGTGAGAGAGAGAGGGGGAGAGAGCAAGAGAGAGAGACCCTGATAGAGAGAGAGCAAGAGAGAGAGACCCTGATAGAGAGAGAGACCCTGATAGAGAGAGAGACCCTGATAGAGAGAGAGACCCTGAGAGAGAGAGAGAGAGAGAGAGAGAGAGAGAGAGAGAGAGAGAGAGAGAGAGAGAGAGAGAGAGAGAGAGAGAGAGAGAGAGAGAGAGAGAGAGAGAGAGAGAGAGAGAGAGAGAGAGAGAGAGAGACCCTGAGAGAGAGAGAGAGAGAGAGAGAGACCCTGAGAGAGAGAGAGAGAGAGAGAGAGAGAAGAGAGAGAGAGGGAGAGAGAGAGAGAGAGAGAGAGAGAGAGAGAGAGAGAGAGGAGAGAGAGAGAGAGAGAGAGAGAGAGAGAGAGAGAGAGTGAGAGAGAGAGAGAGAGAGAGAGAGAGAGAGAGACCCTGAGAGAGAGAGACCCTGAGAGAGAGAGACCCTGAGAGAGAGAGACCCTGAGAGAGAGAGACCCTGAGAGGAGAGAGACCTGAGAGAGAGAGACCCTGAGAGAGAGAGACCCTGAGAGAGAGAGAGACCCTGAGAGAGAGAGAGAGAGAGAGAGAGAGAGAGAGAGAGAGGAGAGAGAGAGAGAGAGAGAGAGAGAGAGAGAGAGAGAGAGAGAGAGAGAGAGAGAGAGAGAGAGAGAGAGAGAGAGAGAGAGAGAGTGAGAGAGAGAGAGACCCTGAGAGAGAGAGAGAGAGAGAGAGAGAGCTGTAGGAAAGGTTCTCCACTGTGTGTCGTTCTTTTATTCCTCCCAGGGTATCAGCTTTTTGAAAAATCTGTCAATCCTGGTTTCACACTGAATGGTTCTAAATTAACCAATGAACTACATTGTCATCGTTAAGATGAAAAGTTTCACTTTTATGACATTTTGTCTAATGATTTGCCATTTCACTGCTTGATTTAGAACTGTGACGTAGTCGAATAGCGTTGAAAAACACTGGAAGAGATAATCAGCAAGAGCTTGGCGTCTCAAGCCAGTTGATTAAGTGTTTCATATGAAGTTGATTAAGTGATTCAAATGAAGTTGATCCAGTGTTTCATATGAAGTTGATTAAGTGATTCAAATGAAATTGATCCAGTGTTTCTCTCAAATCCCTTTAACACTTAATGTTAATGCCTCAGCTACGTTGAAAATACAGGAGTGGGTCAATAATATCCGCCCCTTTGGGACTTCAGCTAATATTTGGTACGCATCATTTGATACATGAATTGGGATTTTTACATACAATGTATATAGGTAAAAAAGGGGAGAGAGGTGTACCCTAGCTGCACAAAGCAGAATGTCCGACTCGTTGACGTAAATGACGAGTTAGCATGCATGGTTAATAGGAGACATTAATGACTTGAAGAAGGAAAGTTTCCGGCTCTTTTGTTAGGCACAGTTCTCTGTTGCCAGCAGGCCGCTGATTACAGAGTGCTGGCTTAAGCATCCCGTTGGTGGACATACGGCTGTAAAATCCAACCAAAACTACACATGGAATGATTTGCATCGGCGACCCCACCTTATGGGAATGAAGCCAGCGGAAGGAGAGGCATTGAAATGCAAGTCTTAAAATTGTAAGAAGGACCTCAAACCTACTACTATTGGAGATTTGCAAACAGTTTCTGAAGCGCTCCTTCGAAGCAGACAAGTTGCTGGATAAACCGTAGATGAATAAGAAAGAGGAAGGGCCAGGTGTCCCCAAGCCCAATTATTTGCATTGCGGATATTATGATGCTCAAATGGTTTTTCCTGATTTCTTTGTATTCCGTCATTTGATCCATTACAATGGTAGCACAATGGTCGCCTGTCATTGGATTAAAAACAGGAATCGTGGCACGTGCGGGGTGATCAACGGATTGGTAAATCAGCTGATTATCTGCTAAAGGCCTATTTTGCGATGAACCAACGAAATAATCTGACTCGAAACTCAGTTCATTCTTTCCTATAGTGAAAAATCTCATCCCGAAAGTCTCCACCTCAGTTGAAATTTTGAAAGATGCGTTTTGCTACTACACAAATTTTTATAAGAAGTCGTTTCTATGAACATCAGTTCTAGCTCTAATAAAAATGATAAAAACAACCAGTACCTACTGCATCGAAACGATTAAAGAATTTTTGAATCGATAGGTTTGAAGCAATTAAACTTTAGCTATGACAATTTCGAAAAACTTCCTGCTATTTGTTGATCAATGATTTGTAACAATCATCTTAATCTGTTTACTTTCGGTCTTCGCAAAACGATTATTGGAATCGACTTTCTGAACATCCAGATTTCCTACTGCCCATATTATAAGAAAATCTGAAGAAACTTGAATACTCAATACTCATGGAAAATAGGAAGCTTTCAATGCTCGAATGTTTCAGTTCCTCACAAAAAGGTGGTAGGATGTCTTAGACAGAGGCCACCCGGAGTTGCAGCTATACCAACATCCATTATTTGATATCCATTTTCATTTGACTTGATTAAGGAGGGTAGCCCTTTTCCCGGAGCGGATTTGCTAGGGGCCCTCCATTTGAGAACTTAAATTGCAATCGGTATGAATATTAAGAATTAACTCAATTACAAAGAAGAATTACTGAGGATAAAGATTATGTTGAAGAGCAGCCGACGAATCAACCTTTCAGTGAATTAGTGTAGACAAGGGCTGTTCCACCACTTCTCGTCGAGGACCACTTCCATATTTAGGTTATAGATGGAGGACCACTTTTAAACACCAAAATATAATTCTCTTTCAACTCTGACATCGCAACGGCGGAAAAAATGGCGGCCACGCGTTGGGCAATTCTGGTCTAGACATTAGCACATCTTACCTTTGCTAGCAGAGAGAAAAGTGACGAATTTCATTGAAAAGGGCCCCAAGATCGACTGCATGCACAATAATTTTGAGTTTGCCCTTCGTTCATCATTACTTTAACTATCGAAGATTGTTAAAACGAAATCAAACCCTAAAATTTTGAGCTTCTAATAAATAGTGGCGTAAACATGGAATATTTTTCATGATGATTCTTGGAAGCATCAGGACTCAAGAATCTTTGGTTGTGTCTCTGCAGTGAATAGGGTAAACAACATCTAACACAATTCCCTGCCAAACAAATGGCATGCAATAATTTGGTGGAGATTTTTCCTTTTGTTAAAATGCAACGGTAGAGATCTTGGCAGATATTCACGCTACATCGTTGCATACTAGGAATGAAGAGATGCCCACCTCAAACTTTGACGCTGCCTCTTCTAAGATCACAAGGCTACTTTCCAAGTCGTCCATGCCATCCAGCTCCTTGTTTTTCTCCTTTATCCAAACCATAGCTGCGTCGCAACCGTGCTTCCAATGAAGATGCTTCTCCTTGCTTTCCAACTGATGCTCCACCCTGCAACGGAACGACAATCAACACACATATAAACAATTTTAAACCATTTGAATCCGAGCGAATTTCCCGCGCGTGTCACCTTCTGTTATGCTAATTACTATTTGACCGGTGACGGTGTCGCAAACAATGGGTGCACGCTTGCGGCACGAGCAAGGGTCTTTCCGTTGGTGATCATTTTAACTATCCTCTTAAAGATCTCGCTACTCCTCTCAAGAAGATTACTTGCATGGCAATTTTTTAAAAGAATGGCACAACTGATTTCGGATAAAATAAGGTTAGAATTGGGAATTATATGGCAGACGTCGAAAGGAATGTTATGGTGGTTGTACCAACAAATATAAGTGTTAATAAGATCCCGATTACAAAATATGCTTACTTATCCAGAGAAAATTCGCTACGTTCAACGCCTTTTAGCCTCCATTCAAAGAGCGCATTATGGTTCTTTTCTCCATTAAGAAAAAACAGCACTTTCTTCAATGTAGATCTTTTATCGGAGGGTTTCACTATTGCCTGTTTGCCTTGTGCGACAGTCACACGTACACAGGGGTGGACAGATGGTGTATAAAGGAGCCCAGTTAAATTTCGGAATATGAACCCAACAGGCTAGAAATTTAATGCTACATAATGCTATCCCTTGGAACGGGAGACCTGCTAGCTATTGGCACAGTCCCTATCCCACAAATCATCATTCATCCCAAGAACTTGCACTTAATGGAACATTTTGATCTCTGTATCACTTGCCATCTTTCAAATCTAAGATCAATGAACTTGATCTGATCTCCCTCTCCTCCTAGCCTTTCGCTTTCTTCTTTCTTCTATTGTTGGGGCTTTGTATAGGCCACCATTGCCTTTCCTCGACATAACTCACTAAAAAACAGTCCACCCGACCACCAGCCCGCCCTTTGTCGTACGATCACCACTTTGGAGAAAGAAAGCCGTCAGGAATTTTTCATGATTGAATAGCATAACGGAAAATATTCCCAGACTGCTGCAGCGGCAGAATGTCTCAAGATAAAATCTGAAATGGAAAATGAAGTTTAATCTACAGGGAATCAGGGTGTGCAAAAGGGATCTCGAAAGATTCAAAGTCGATAACTACGATTTAACCGCCTTAAAAACCAGCCAGCCAGCCAGCCAGTAAGTTAGGTTAACTACAGCAACGTAGAAAAAAGTCGGCAAAGCTTGAAAGACTGAAAAGGATTCTTACTTACCGTTTGGAAAACACGCAATTTTAAGGCAAGGTTACATCAAGACGTATAAGAAATAATGAGCAAATTGAGAGGAAGGAATCATGACGAGGGTCAAGTTGAAATCGAAGGAAATATTCAACACATGTTCAGCGTTGCTGCATTCCATTGAGAAAAAGTGAAACTGCTAAGCACTTTCTAGCTGTCTATACTCGTGGTTCCTGAAATGCTCAGAAACAAGTTCCTGAGGAAGGAATCAACTCAAGAATCAAGTTCGGCTTCAACGAGCACATACTGCAATTCAAAGGGGTGTACAAGATTAACTGAAAACGTGCATACTGTTTGGATTTTCTGGCAAAGGAGAGAGTTTTCCAGAAAATATTCAGAGCTCTAATTAATGAACAAATTGAGATAGTCATCTGAATATCAATCTGTCATTGATAGCATGAAAAGTTTGTATAAAAACATGGAGAAACGTGCAAGAAATGCCATAGGCCAGTAAATCGAACGAGACTTTAGCAAGTAGAAATGGAATATTTAGCAATGGCTGTGAAAATACTGATCAAAAATGAAACAACAATAGCAAAGGTGCTCGTGTTAAGAGAAAGGATACTTGTGGGAGCTTATACAACACAGATTGCATAAAATTTTTAAATTACGAAAAACATGAAGAGGAATATTAGAAGAAGTGCTGTTTGTCGTGAATGGGAAAATAAAATTTAAAAAGTAATGAACAAACCATAAAGAAGCAACTAAATAGACAAATCAACGAATAAATGAATAAATAGCTCGATTTATAGGAAAATTTTCGCCATAGATTACTCTCTACACATAAATACCTCGATATGAGTGATGCATATCGTTGACTTTTTAAATGCTTCCATTCCCCGTGCAAATTATCGAGATCTTTTTGAACACTTTCTTTAGTTTCATCGTCCAGACTGTCACTCTGCACCAGGGTGTACCCCAAGTCCTCTGTGCTTTGAATTGTCTCCTGTGCACGGGCAAATTCGTGTTCCAAACCTTGTATCTAAAGCCATGGCGATAAATAGATAAAAAACATCGAGTCAAAGTTACCAAACGATCAAACTTGTAGGTATTTACCTAACTACAAGATTCTTCGTTAAACGCTTCGAGGCATTTTTACCTTTGTAAGCATTTTTATATTTCACTGAAATACACGAAGAACTGAAATATCTTATATCACATTACATATCACAAATATGATACAATATTATATCATTCTGTAAACTAATGCGCCCTTGAGCCATGTGGATAAATGATCCAATATAAAAGCCTTCTTTATTATTCTTACTAATAGAAATGTTGCTGGCCTTACTTAGTAGTCATAACTATACATTAATTTCTTAGTCCATTATAATTGAAAGGATCAAGGGGAATGATTTTTGACGAACAGTTTCCGCAAATGAATGCATTGGAAACCCTTCACCTGAAAAAGCTCAAATTCTTTGCAAAAGTCCTATTTTGAAAGTGCGACGTAAATTTTTATTAATCTTCTCCATCTTGTAATGCTGCACGCCATTTGCAACAACTTTGTTTCCATATGGCATGTTCAGTACAAATCTCTTTCTATCTTTACGCTTGGCGGATACCTGATATTGTATAATGATTGCAGAGGGCAAGGCGGAGGTGGCAGGACGCATTTTCCTATAAAATTCGCACACACGATCTCGAAAAACGGCGAAATCATGTCATTGAGCTATTTTCTTAAGTTTTTCGCATAGAGGGAAGTCATAAGATGCCCACACATCGAGGAAAAATTTAGTTCATGTTGGATGGAAAATCAAGCAGCAAAAATCTTATCACATCTAGAGTAAAGTGTCTTTGATTGAAAAGCATTTCTCACGCTCTTGTGGGCAAGGATTCGAATCGTGATAAATCGAATAAAGGCTTCATTCTTCCTTAGTCGTGATGCATGTTATTGATTAGAATCAGAAGAAAAACGTGTTATTTTGTAGCTTTGCATTTACGTTGCATAACAATGCAAAACTCCAAGGGCTTTTACAACGAAATTGCATCGTATCTGGAGACCAAAAGGCGTAAGACGGCCCCTTTGCCGACCACTCCCACGAGATCGTGAGACTGTATATTTTGTCTAGTTTAATAGGCCTGTATTCTATAGCTTTTCACGACTTATGGGAACACACTGGCACATTAATAAAATGGGCGAAAAACTTCTATTGCTCGTTTCGCATAGAAGTTTTGCAAAAGCCATCGGACAGTCTTCCTTGCAACTTGAAGTGACAGCCCGTGGTTAGAAGCAAGGTTGCTACGTAATACAAAGGATAATCTCGTAAACAAAGGAAACCTCTTGGCTGCTCGGAGACCAACTGGCCATGTCATTTATGAGGTCGAGCCTCTCCTTGACAAGCTCAAGCGAGGCCCATGTTGTGCCAAACTTGATTGACCAGTTTTCGAACAATCTGCTCTGACGAAATTCTTGATGCTGGGAGGCATTTGAACTAAAGCAAAAGACAACAATTACTACCAATGAAAGAAGCTTAAAGTTAAAACCGATTCCCTCACAATTTTCGGTAAATAGGCTGGCTCCCATCTCCGTTTCTTTAGCTTTAGGCACCCCTCATAATATATGTCTTGGGTCGGGGTCGAAAAGAAATAGGTTGGGTAAATACTTTTTCGGGCAGCCTCTAGATTGGGTAAATATTTTTTTGGCTTCCAAGGGTTGGGTAGCATATTCTAATAGCTCTATAATGGTTGGGTGACTGTTATTTTTGTATTCCATCAGGTTGGGTGACAGAAAAATTTGCCCAAATAAGCATTTCTCTTCAGTTCCAGCCTGTGGCATAAAATATGAGTGGTCCCTTGGTGCCATACAGCGTTGAAAAAGGCCAAGTGTTAGATGCTCGCTTTGCATGTGGCAAGTCGGGTTCTAGACCCCAGTCCATTCATTCCAAAGACTTGAAAAATTGTACATGCTATGTCCTTGCTTTGCATTCTGCACTTTGGAAAAGAGCGTAGGAGTTAGACGTGCAGTGGTACCAGAAGGCCAGCCCAGATCCATACCTGCACTGCGAACAAGGAAACCAAAATCTTTCTACAACTAAGTCTAGGCAAATGAATGCTAAGAAAAGAACGGGTCAATCAGTCAATTCTATTTCCACAGATCAGTGTCCTTTTTAAGCGTTCTTTGTAGCAAAAATTTCTTGTCAAAAAGGGGTGCTTTAATCTTCCATGTATTTCAAGCAGGGGACTCCCTTAGCCCCCCTCCAAATGAAATCTCACGTCATCGTTTTGACTATGCAAACATGATACAGTGCCTAATGTTTTTATATTCTTCCTATCATAATACTTCCTGCTTTAATTTATCTAAATCATCCGATAAAAATTCATGCAAGCAAGCAAAAAAGAAACATTGCTGTCTGACATAAAACGGTCATGTAGGTACGTTGGCACCATTGGAAAACGCCTGGGTTTGAAAAAGGCTTCTCATGTTTCACAGCTCACTTATAACGAATGAATTCACACAGTATAGTGAGAAAAAGCAGCTCGGAGCAAGGTTCACTGAATTCTATCATAGATTGATCTATTGCTTTGGCATTCAACGATTATTTTGGCTTCAATTTTGGTCGATATCAGTCGGAAAAGGTAATAGCATTTTGGCTATTGCTTCATTGAAGGAAACACCTTAGGAGTCTTGTCAGTGTGCATGGTGTAGAAATAGATACCAAGGTTCGCATGAAAAATGAATCTGACTTTGGTGCAGCCTCTGAACGTTCAAAACTACATCTCAAATATTTCTCTCTTCTCTCAAACATCTGAACCAGAGGTCTGCATTGTGCCCCTTCAAAAGTGTGTTTCTATCGTCGATCAAAACTTGAGAAAGCACTTGGATTCTAAACTAACCTTAGAAGCTCGTGGATCTAGAAAAATATTGTCCGTATGGAGTGCAACAATTTCTAGCCTTCCATTGCGTTACTTTTCACAGGAGCAAATCTGCAAACGCTGCTCTGTAAACATCGGTCATGCATTTCATTCTAATACTCTGTGGTAAATTTTAGAATAAAATCTAGTTCAGCGCAACGAAAAGGAATAACAGTCTGTTCTAATAGCTGCCCCCAGTTTTGTCTATTTCAAACAGCAGCCTGAGGTGTCAACTTTGTATCTTGTAATTGGTGTGAATCCCGTGTTCTCTAATTCTATAAGGTACTCACGCATTTGTAGAGCTTCTCTCCGATTGAAAACTCTGACTTGACTTCCAAGATATCTGCGATTCACTTCTGTCGAGTGGCGTTCCAGGGGCAGAGCTCCCGTCAACGGAATCTGTTTCTGAGGCAGTCCTGGGAGACTTCTTGCTTCGTTTCTTCAAGTTCTTTCTCACTTTCTTCAACATTTCTGCATCTGAAAGAGATACGTTACATGGCAGTGGTTTGCATGTAGAGCATTTGTCAAGCAACAGTATCAACGCGAACAACAAGCTGAAGGCAGGAAGACGTTATGCGGTATGCTATGAATAAATAGGCCGTTATTGTATCGGTAAGAATAGGATCACAAAGCGGAACGTTGCATTCTACTTGTAATAGAATTACAAAATAACATTGATGGTTAGGATAGCTGAGGGCTTGGCATTTGATACTCTAGTACAAGAATCGGTTGACATAGCAAGCCATTGTTTGGTATCAAGAGCAAAGAAGGGCAATCTGAGTTGAGGTCTAGCATGATCCTATTGACAGACCAACTATGAATGATAAAAACTTCAAAGCAGTAGTTCACACCATGCCAATGACTAAGGTTCGGTGAATGGTGCTATTAGGGGTTTTAGTACTTTAATATGACAGGGGTGCTTTTTGCGTAAAATTTCGTGAGAGGATAACCGCTCTTGAGAAGTTAAATGCATATTGAAAGCTGTATATCAAACCCTACAGTCAAAGACCGATACAAAGTGCCCCCCCCCGAGAAGAAGCCTGGGCAGTGAGTAGTTGAAAAATAGAGAGATGTTTATTCTTCCTCGAAGTCAAGGAACACTCAGAAAATGTGTGTTGTGGTGTCGACATAACCCACCTTCTTAAAGTTACAATCCAGCGACGTTAAGAGCCAGTCCTAAGCCGAAGTTAATGGAATCAAGAGGTGCAGATTAGAGTCATTTTTATGGGACTGCATGGATACAGCGAAACAAGGGCAAGATCAAGCAGTTTTGCAGTAACCATATTGAGGGAGAAGTCAAGGACAAATAAGAAACTATGCCAGGCACGTAGTTACAGGGGGCGCTGAAAGATCTGCCCCCTCCTACGAAAATCTTGCCTGCATTTGTGCCTCCTCTTGTTAAAATTACAGCTGATCAGTTCGAGAATACCGCTACCTTCAGAAATAGTTGATATTTCATTAAACTTATCAGGGATTCTCACTTTAAAACCTGCTCCCAGAGGTATGGTTCTTGTTCAAGTTGGCCCACCCCAACCCACAGTTTGTATTCGGCTGGCCAAATTACAGGTATTTCTAGTGAAACAAAAAGTCAGAGAAAGGTGAAGGATTTTATCATGAAGAGATAAAGGAGGAAAGAATGCTGTTATTAAAATAGAAGGTCTGGGTCAGTCCAGGGTTTGTTTCGCATGTATGAAAATAGCAATAATGATAATCATAATAATAATAATTGCAATTTCTACTGGGCACATCCCGTGTTTTGAGAAAGGCTTTAGACTACCAGCAGTAGTTGGAAAAGACAGCCCAGCTTATATACACAGCTTCAGCTATCCTGAACCAGCACATTTTGGTTAATTCCTTCGCAATGAGCATTTCGTGAACAGCCTATTCAACAAACAACCCAAAGTGCCATTAAAACAACACTGTAAAAGCCTGGGCGCAATTTTAGTGGCTTTGATGTACGGAATCAAGCCAGGAGAGTCCTGCATTCGAACCCTGCACAAGTCACAATAGATATCTCACTGGCGAAGACGGGGCACCAGTTCACAAATATCTACATCTCTTAAGATCTCAGCGCCCCGTGTCCGGTTTCTGCAACCTCAAAACAGACTATGAAGCCAAGCTCTAGGACGTGGACGTTCAGAAGAAACCTTGTCAAATTTCTATGTACGAGAGGCGCGTGGGTTTCAATCGATATCAGAGATCATATAGTTGCCACAGTTTCCGTTGATGTTAGCAATAGTCGTAATACCATGGGTTCACACAGTTGACAGAAGTATCAATTATCGAATTCTGTTATCAGGTGCGGCTTATTGCGATTGCGGTAGATACAGAGATTAGGAATCTGAAAATGCACATTGCTAAGATGGTCGTCGGTGATAGCAGCACAAGAAAATCACTCTAACCAATAAGGTGTAGTGAGTACTTCCGAGTGCTTATGAGCAATAACCCCCCCCCCCCCCCCCCCCAATAAAAAGCGACGTCTTGCTTGGGTGCAACTTAAATGCTTTCATCACTAGTAGAATGCAATCCATATCGTCCTCTAGATATAGTTGGACCAGCGCATCCTCTCGCGTTATAAAAAGGGGCCAAGGCGACTGCTAGTAAAAAGGGCATCTCGTAACAAATTTAGGCTAAGCCGTCATCAAGGTGCGGACTTAATGACTGAGAAGCTACAATATGACCCCGCGCTCTGTGGAATCCTGTTGGGGTGGATTATCTCAAAGGGAAAGCAGGAGCCTTAGCATCTGGGGTATTGCACTGCCGATGCTTGCAGACAAGGTTTGGTCCTGTTGCAGAGATGCCATAACACTGCATCGGCTTGCGAATGGTGATTGAACTGATACGTTCACACAATCATGAATATGTATCAAAAAGTGGCTCAAGATTTGTTGTGCAAGTATCTACGTAGCTAATTGAGAGACCAATCAATCGATGGATACCTTCTTGTCGATGCCTGTTTAATGAGCTGAATACTCGATGCCTCTCAAAAACAACGTCGATGACCCCATCTTTATTATCGTTTTCGTCCATGCTCCAAGTTATCTAGTCAATAGCATTCCATTTCGTGCAGTGATGTAATTCATAAACATGTATGTTTGTAGGTTTATATTTTTGTATAAACAATCTATTAAATGGAGGTGTGCATTCCTTAGTGCTCGTGAATAAAAGACTCCACTGCAGACAAAAGCTGGCAAACCATTGACTGCGTCAAGCTCCCTTTCCGCCGAACAATTAGGCCTAATGTGTTAGTGATTGTGGTTCGCTTTTGTGTGTCGCACATATCCCGGGGGTCTTATGGACATCTGAAAGAAGGTTCGAAGAGAAAAAATACCTTACGTTTGAGTCATGCCAATGATTGTACAGAGAGTCCCCCCAGCAAAATTATGACTATAGGTTGCTTCTCTGCTTACAGTTACGATTGACCAGTGAAGAGATTAACGTCATTTTCAAGCAAAGAAAACATCATCGAACTTAGATGGGTATCTTGTTCAAGCCCCCCCCCCCCCCCCCAGTTACGTTTTCTGCTCGAACTAAATCCAGCTTATGCCTACAGTCAGTCACCTAACTGCAAAAGACTCAAAGTGGCAAAATTCCCCTGCTTAGAATTCAGCACTTTGGGAAAGAGCATGGGAGTTAAATACACAGTGCATCCAGATGGCCAGCCTCTCCGCCTCACCCCAAACTGTAGCATTAGCTGTGCTTGCACGGCTGTGCGGCTGAAGGGTAAGAGAAACGGCAACGATGATGGGAGGAACTTGCTTGGTATATCCAGTCAGAATCAGTCCCATCCAATGGAAGCTGCATTCGTGCAAATGGAGTAACGAGGTACAAGGAATCGCCCGCTATCTCCTTCGCACGAGCCCCCCATTGGAAGAAAAGAATCAGTTATCAAGGCCTCGGAGAATTATCTTTTGGCTTTTTAGAAGGAGTTTTGAATGGAATTTTGAACAGGCTATTGTTCCAATGCTTATTCATTGTATACATAGGGCATGTATTGTACTTATGTATCCTGGAGATCAGTTTGGAAGCAATCTGTTGTGAGGCAAATAATCCCCATAAGACAGGACAGTGCCTTGAAGTTACTTCTCTGAAGAACTACTGGTATTTCTATGCTATCCCTATTTGGAGTGGACATTCTTGCAGTTCGCAACGTGATTATGAAGAGCACGTGAAACATACACATCCCTGCAAAGGCACGCGTGGAAATGGTCATAACTAACCGCTTCCAGAAGCAAAATCTGAAGCAGGAAGAAAAAATTTTGCATTTCTGGGTGAAAATTTTTTAACAAAACTTCCCATCAAGATGAAGGTTGGGTGATCGATTGTTAAGTTCAAGACTGCCTGCAACGATGTTGGCTTTGACTTTTTACCTATTGACTTTTCTGTAAACTTGATCTTTGCAGTTCTTAATTTGTACATAATTTTTGGTGCAAATGCTTTTAAGTAAACAGGTCCTTGATTGATAGCAGCAAATAAATTTTTGCTGAACAAGCTAAGCCGTATAAATATCATTCTCTTGTTTCTATTATATCAAGGTTAACCTTTCGCCTTGCCTTAGATCTCCCATGGACTTAAATGAGACCGTCCGTTAAATGATGACATAATGAAATTTGATTTGCTTCGAAGCAGGCAAGTCAGACTCGTAAGAATGCTCTGTCCCAAGCTATTTTGTGTCACACTGCCAATAATGGTTACCATAGTATAATGATAAGATTGATACGGTTGGCCGGCAGACAGATGCGTATCTCTTCGCAAAGATTGAAAACTATTTCAAAAATAGAGCTAAGCTGGAACATTGAATTCTCTCAATGAAAAAGCTTTGCTACACTTCGGGGAGATAAAATATGGAAAAATAATTTATTCGATGTCTTTTTGCGCTACCTTTCTCACTCGTAAGTATAGTATTATCTTAAGAGCATTAAAACGCTTGCATCATCTAAAAGGCAAATTAAAAATGGAAAAATATTCGCAACTGTATCTTCTGTAGAAAATCCATTAGCCAGGTTGGGTTCCTTACACAGTCCATTCATTCTCCACATGTATACTAGCTTTACTTTTCTTCCTTTTTATGTAAATATATTGTTATCTTTTATCTTCTGTAGTATTGTTTTTGCAAATAGTAGGCCTTTATCAGCTTGCTTCTTAGCTACACATTTGCTTATGTATGCCTACTGTAAATAATTGAATGACAATAATAATACTAAGTAAGGGCGACTGGGCGGTTCTCAATGAAACAATAGATCAGGACCATCATTGATACCTGTAATTTGATCCTGAACAGGCTATACTGTTTTCATGTGTATAAATCATTATCATTATAATGATTGTCACCATTATTTCCATTGTTATTACATAGAATTCGGACGAGAGTCTTGCTTTCAGTATTCATCTTATTCAAATTGTTCGATGAAGTTTGTAATGCAAAAGCTTTCCAGTCAAAACTTTTCGCATTACGAGTATGTACTACGAAAGCATCGAAAAACAACAGTCTTGAAAAACTAACCACAAAAGTGTCCGAACGCTTTTCGTCTGACACTCACAGTAGCATTAAGTGTTGTACGTCATGATTGACGTATTGCGTCTAACGATTCTACTTCATGCACTTTTCGGACATGAAACTTGAGTATATGTTGTTTCTTCACGAACAGATCCTAGGAAAACGTGTGAGGGGGAAAGCAACGCTTGTGGTACACGGGCAGAACAAAACAGTCAACAAAATCGAACTTTAATGCCAAAGTCTTGAAAAAAGTGGCGATCAGCACATTTTAGAACATGAACACCATGTTGTGATGTAAATGTCTTGGACTAGAACGAGACACTTATGTCTCGAATTTTATTGATGATTATCAGCCGGCAAAGCTTTTGTCCTACGAACTTCATCGAACGGCATCAATAATCCCTACCACGACCCTCTGGAGCGAAAAATGTCGAAGAGAAAATGAGCGATCCTTAGAAGAAAAAAAAAATGAATAAAAGAGAAAATGAATTTAACGGTGCACTGTCCTGTCTACAATTGACTCACTTGAAAAATTCAGTACAGAAAGTAAAGAAGAAACGGCCTTATCAGAATTAACGGAGACCCAGAATTCTGCAAAATATTCCGGATACGCGTATAGTCCTGGGGTGGACTGGCTAGGTGTAAGGGGGCGGGCATTTTTGAGGATGATGGCCCATGGCTGCTGGAAATAGCATGTCATTCAAACTTTGATGCTTGAAATGCATTTGAAGGGGCTAGAGAACAGGGGGCCGTCTGGCGTTTACCCGGCGCTCCGCATCACCTAGTTCGCCCTGGTATACTTTCTGATCTTAGATAACGAGAGAGACCTCTTAAGTTGTAAAAATGGCTCAAAACAAGATATGAACTTACCTGTAGCTGAGTCCTGCTTTGGCGGTTACTATCCTGCGATGCCTTCTAAACTCCAAACAAGTGCGCTGGATTAGTTGCAAATGACTGACGGTTCATGCGGTGTTCTATAAAGACTGGACTGAAGCTACGCAAAGAAAGACCTAATTGCATCAAATTAACGAGTGTTGAAAATGAACAACCGAAAGAGGAAAACTGGCTGGCTAGCGGACTGGCTGGCTGGCTGGCTGGCTGGCCTTTGCTATCGTTCTATTCAGTTTAAAAACCTGCTGGTGGAGACAAAGAAATCTGTTATGAATATGGTCTGTTTGAATTAAGATACGAGGAATGCAGATCGATTGTGCTTCATAGGATGAAGCTCGTGCTGTCGTGCAGAAAAAAAACCGTAAAACGATTGGCTGTGACGACGGTTTATCAATACGTATGACTACGTAGTGAGTATGGGAACCAAGCAGTATACAAATAGGCCCTTGAGTACCGCGGAAATGCGTCGATATGTTGAGATGATGTGGGCAGCTTTCAACATTCGTAAAAGGACAGTTATTTGAATAGTTTAAGCACAGATTAAACAGGGCATTCCATCCTTTGTGTGAGCTAAGAATAATCATGAAAACATCAAATTTCAAGCAAGGTATGTCGGTTGCCATGAAAACAGAATGGAAACTGACGATACAGTGGAACATTATTGTGATGGGGACAATAGTTCCAACTTACGCTCCATTCAGGTCAAACTAGTGGACTCAGGACAATGGCACGGGGTGGGAAGACTTCGTACTAAAACCCCCAGCCTCCAACTACCGGGGTGAATGAGCCTTTATTGCATCAAGCATCAAGCAGGGCACAGTTTGGGACTTTTCCCTCTGTTTTCAATCATCTCGACCTTGGCTAAATGATCCGGTGCATCGATCATCCTTTCTGAGAACTTTTACTCTGACGTGTCAAGGAAAAAGCTTCAGAGATGGATGAAAAGCCAAATTTTCATTCGGTGGCAAAATGATTTCGAAAAAGACTTACTCCGATGAAAGCTTTTGAAGAAAGTCTTTTTGCTCTTCACAGCCTTCATTGAGGGAAGCCAGCCTCCTTCTCAGCTGACCGGCCACATCTGCATCGTTATTTTCATCAATGCTTGCACAAATGCTCGATGTATCTTCTATACGAGGTTTCATCTCTTGCAACATTGATAGCAACTCCTAAAGCGGAGAAGAGATCGAAAAATGCTATGAAATTATCTACAGACATCGTGAGACCTGGGGTAGTCCTTATTCCATTCCCCTACCAGGTTTGTGTGCTTTACCCTCCCCCTCCCCCTCCCCCTTATCCTATGGTCAATGGTTCGAGTCCCATTTCAGCTAAACTTTCACTTAGAGCGAGGAGAGTCGCCAGCCCTCTGTAATTCCGGGCGTAGGAATCACGAGGTGTGGTCACATCGAGAGGAAGGACCTGGACACTGCTCGATAAGCAAAAAGCTTCACAGTGTCCAAAATTTCTACCTCTGACGTCTAGGCAGAATCATGTGTATGAAAAAAAAGAAAAGAAAAATGTATGTGATGACACAAACAAGTTTGACTTTAGTTAACTTTCTTATAAGACTTCATTCAGTTATCTTGACAGTGCTATGAGTGGAATATTATTGCATTATCCTATGTTTCAAAGTCTCAGCTGTTGCTTAGAACATACTAGGGGAAAAGGACGCCTTTTACTCTTTGAATACGACAAAATATAACGCGAACATAAGCGTTCTTCTATTAGACTGCTTAAAGCCGGAGTACAGAAGGATTATAACGTGAATCATTCTTTAGTTGTACAGCAAAGAATCGATTCTGGGGAAATGGAAATATGGAATGGAAGAATTCAGAGAAATTATGAAGCAAAGTTACATGTACGGTTACCAGGTTAGAAAAGGCCTAGTGAATCCTCTACACAAAACTGATTGTAGGAAAAGCACTGGACTGTAGAATCCAAGACTTCTACAACGTTAACTAGACACTTGGGACAATTAGTAAACCTCAAGATTGGTGTCACTGGATATCGACAACCGAAAGCGATCTCAAATTATCATTTTCGTTGGCTCGCAACCGATTCTGCAACCAATTTTCCTCAAAGCACGTTTGAAGAATCGATGATTAAGAAGAAGAACTGGACACCCTGAAACGTCTAAGTTTCCTTTTCATTCGTCACAAGCTTGCGTGACATCTAATGTGGGACAAACTCTATTTTTTTGTTTTACACTTATTGAATTTTAAGCATTATAAACGGTTCGGACCGACTGACTTTGTCTCGTCCTACTGTATGTGGTGCAAGTAAATTTAGTTCTTTTTCCATCAGAGCATTTATTGATCAAAAATGAAAAAACCTTCATAACCCAAGTAAAACCGTCATTAAAAACTGTCCCATTACATCTACCCAAAGTAACTGAGACTCTTAACAAAATCAGGTGACTTGATAATTGACAGCCAACCCCGGCGACCTCTCTTCGCGGAAGACGCCTGCTGAAGATGAGCAGATCTAAACATCAAAGAGATTATATTTCATCACCGAAAAGAAACGTTATATGCTTGCATTACCTTGTAGGCTGAGAGCTTTTTGGATAGATTTTCACCGGTGGGATTGTTATTCAAATCGTTATCTGTCACTCTTTCTGCAGTGTGCAATGTTCTTTCCATCTCTTCGATTCGAGTGACCAAAAGATGGTACAAGTTTTCAGTTATTCTGAAGTAAAGTCAACGATGAAGTTAGCTCGATGCAAAGAAGCTCAATAAAAGATCAGATGGCAGCAAAACCTGAGCATGCTTTATGAAAAGAACTTTATTGTGAGGTAAAAATCCATCAGATTTATTGGATGATAATAATTGGTGAAGACAGCTCAGTGGTAAAGCATTTCCTAACAGGCCCTTTTATAAGTTGTGCAAGACCCATCCCAAGCTTGAATTTCACCAAAAGTAAAGAGAATCGCTGTCTTTATCTCTAGGCGTATGAATGATGAAACGCGATCACATTGAGAGGAGGGACCAGGAAAGAGCTAGAGTAGCATAGCTTCCCGTTGTACATAATATCTACCTTCGGTGCAAGGTAGAAAGCACAAAGATGATGAGCAAAGCTACAGAAAAGTGCATGATTTGAGAAATAGCCATTAAACTTATATGCAACAGAGACATAATTGCAAAAGTCTTCAAGAGTAATGAAAAAAATGAAGATTGCCCTGAAGACCCAGGCACTTTAAAAGCTCTGGCAGATTTTGTAAACTTATGAGAAAATGACGTCACAAAACGCAAAAGATCTATCTCCAATTCAACAAGATTGGAATATTCAACCAAGAAAAAGATTGCCACTAATTTCAACTGCATACCTTATCTTTATCTCCGCAACATTTTCTCCCAGATCAACAAATCTTTCAATCATTTCTTGAATGCATTTGGAAACAATTTCCTCATCCTCGTCAGACAGCACTTCTAATGCATCACCTGCCTCTTCTCCAGTTCTTATAGCCTCGATTCTGTTTTCTAGTTGCCTTAGTTCATCCACGTATTCCTGAATGCAGTAAAAAAGGAGCAAGATGAATTTCATTGTGTGTCGTGGTGAAATTTTTTCTTACCAGAAATGGACACACTGCAATAATTTTATCATTGTTATCAATACTAGCATATGGTATGTCTATAGCGGCGCCGTGGTGTAATGGTTCAGTGTAAGGACTCATAAAGTAGAAGTTGTGAGTTCGAATCCTGCAAGTGTCACAATAGAAACACTATTGGTGAGGAAAGCAACGGTAAAGCACCACATAGAGTTGTGTTTCCTAGAAGAAGCTCAGATTCCTGGCTGTAGTTTCTGCTAGGCTCAAAGTTGATTGCGTGACGCAATTATTTCAGTGGTATGTGCTATGATGTGTGTCAAAATTGGGATAGCTCTTTGAAGCGTGAAGTCAACTCATTAAAGTGAATTTTGAAACGCAATGAGTTAATGAGCTGCAAATGATTGTGCTGTGTTTTGGTAGTGCAAATATCGTGTATGGGCAATTTTTGGCGAATTTTTTGTAAGAAACTAGCAGAAGATAAATAAATATCTTAGGCCAATCTGTTCATAGGTAAAAGGACAAAAGGATATTTCAAACCATTTGCAACATTGACCGGAAAATATCACTATAAGGTTTCAAATCGAATAAATCTGATTTTCATTTGGAACCAAGTCAGGCAGTATGACATGCCCGTAGAAACTGCATCATCTATGCTTTGGGTTACTCCAGGTGATGAAATACAAACTACCGCCAACAGACTAACGTCAATTTTCAAATGCTAGTATGCTTTTAATTCAATACTATCATTTAAAGGTGGCTGAGTGCCATTTTGGTGCGGTGGCGTAGTGGTTAAACATGCGGATTCACAACATAGGGGATGTCAGCTTGAGTCCTCCATGTGTCACATTTAAAACGCCATTGGTGAGGAAAGCGACAGGAAAGCACCTCATGAATTCCATTTCCCTAGAAAAAAACTCAGAGCTCTGTCTCTGATTTCTGCTACGCTCGAAATCGAGTATGCACTGCAGTTTTAAGTGCCATTAAGGAGATGGCGTTGGATCGAAATTGCATGCAAATGACAGCAGACCTGAAAGTTCTTGTACTGGTCCCATGCAGGGTGAATTTCTTCTGGTTCATCAGCAAAATCTGCAAGCTTTTCTTTGCATGTCGTTAACTCTTGATCAGCAGCTATGATCGGTTCTTTTATTATTTCAAGAAGTGAGTCACGAAGGCTGAAGAAGTGAAAAGAACTTAAATTAACAAGAAAATATGCAGTGAAGCAAAGGTCTACCCTGTAATAAACAAGATGCAATGCAATTGAATGTAGTATCATGCAATTTGATCTAATGCAATTCAATGGTATGCAAATCAAAGTGATGCAATTTGATTTAACGCAATTCAATGTAATGCAATTTGATTTAATGCAATTCAATATAATGCGATTTGATTAAACGCAATTCAAGGTAATGAAATTCAATGCAGTGCAATGTAACATAGCTTAAGGTAGTAAGGTATAATGCAGCTTTATTCAATGCAAGCATAAGATGAACAATGTCGTGAAATGAAACGTGACGCAGTGACTCGACATGTAATGTTATGGTATTTGATGCAATATGATGCCATGTGATCTGATGCAATATCATGCAACTTATTGCAAAGCATTGCAAAGAAAGTCAGCGAAATACAGTTACCGGCATTATAGGTTTTCAATGCAATGTGATTTATATTCGGTGTAATGTGAAGTGACATGAGGTAATGAGACTCGATGCGAGGCAACTGACCTTTCTTGCCGTGCTGACGTCGCATCAAACACCTTCTGCCAAAGATCTTTCAGGGATTCGAGACTCGTCTGGAGCGGCTCTGCTTCCTCCTCCGCAACCAAGTTTGAAAATATCAGTGTTTCTATTTGATTGACAAGCTCTCCGACTTTCTCTTGATGTGGTTGTAGCTCGTCAATGAAGGTCTGCAGCGAAACAAAGATCATCAATCTATGAACAGATGTCATGTTGAACTCTCATGCACTGCAGCAAGGGTGGCGCAAGAAGGATGGTGGCAGGAGGTTACAATCCCCGTTGGGGAGTGCTAACCCCCCTGTCAGTGAAAAAGTCAAGTTTGTGACCATTCGTTGCCAAATGCAGGCTTCTATGAACTATTTATCTAGCCCCTTGTTGGGGAAATTAGCCCCCTGTCGGAAAAGCCCCGGCAACACCCCTCTACTGCAGTCTACCTATTTTTTATAAATTCTTAAGATATTACATACAAAGCCATTTTACGACATGTCAAGGACGATAGCAAGGGGAGCAAGACCATGAAAACCTAAAGGCCGTTGCAATCAAGAACATTAAACTATATCTAGATTAATACGAAAATAAGAAGATGAACAGCCACACGTGCAAATTCAAATACCGATAGATGCCAGCATCAGTTTTGCACTGGATGTCATATCGGGAAAGGCGGTAGTGCTGGAACAAGAAGCTCTTACCAAACACATCTGAACGAAATACACCCACGGTTCCGTTCACACGGTAACAGCTTCACTTCACATCTGATTACTTATCACACCAGATGGGCCTTCTGCTAGTTCGCTGCTAAATGGATTTGTTATGTTCCGAATCGCTTTTGAATAGCGAAATTGTACCAAATCAAAGTGATACATATAGAGCTTTGAGATCTGGAATCTCTACCATTGAGATAGGGAATCTCTATCCATATGGTGGTGTTGCCGAGTGGTTAAGGCGCAGTGTTTCGAATCCCGTCGTTGGAACTACTAACCACAAGCCAACAGTCAACTCAGCTGTCCATCCTTCCGAAGTCGGTAAATGAGTACTCAGAAGTAACTCTGAGGGCACAAACACTGGACACACATTGATAACAGCTAATCTAAAACTGAAGTGTTTCATCCAGTATAAAGATTCGAAAAAGGTCTAGTGGTGCAGTAGCATAAAAATGGGTGTGGTGCTGGGGTGTGGTGCTGCATTGTTTTGTAAACTTTAAACCTGAAATCCTAACATCGCATACCATTAAGTTTTGATATTGTTCGATTAGTTCTTGGTTGTTGCTGCATTCATCCACACTCATAGCGTTTGCAAAGAATTCATCACAGTCACTTAGGAAGTCCATCTCCAATTTAATATACGATTTGAGCTCGTTTACTTCTTCTAAGGTAACAGTGTCGTCCTGGAATTAAAAAGAAAGGCAATCGATAAAGAGACTCCATCCTCCGTCTTTGTTTATTCCAAGCGCAATGCCAATATTCTTGACTTATTAGAGCAAGTATCACGTCGATAATATAATAATGATAGCAATAAACCATTTGTTTAAAGTTGGTAACATAAGTCAATAGTACACATCAAAGGATGTGTGCTAATTAATACCAACTATTTACGTAATTTACAAAAATAAAATCACATGATAGGACAGCTTGCGACGTCTATTGAGTATTTTTTTCAACGTATTATTCGCTTGGTAATTCAGATGCTTCATACACAGCTAACGTTGAACACACAAAATTTGCGTCTCTTCGTGTCGAGGGTTCTGATTGGAGAAGGCCCCCAATTGCCCTCGCGCCCGTCTTGGATTTTGAAATTGAACTGTTTCAAAGACTACAGCAAAGGCTGTCTTCCAACCAGCTTTTGACCTTCTTTCAATGATTTTGGTTCTCGTGGAACAAGCCTATCTAGCTCACTACATACAAATTAGGCTATATACAATTAACTTGCCGTGCAGGGAATGTCAGAAGACAAGCGAGATCACCTTGCTTCATAACAAAGGATTATCTTATGAATTCCTATTGATATGCAAGCCCTAAGAACATCTCCAGCTTACCCTACCATACGTAATAATTGGTTTTTGATAGAAAACGGAGATTTGTTGAATTTGTGGGCTGATCTCTGAATATCGAATTTTCAGCAAAGAGGTAACTAACTAACTGTGTTGCATATTCGTTTTCGAGCATGGTAGAAACCAGAGACAAGACCCTCATTTATGGAACAAGACTTTATGATGTGGTTTCCCATTGCCTTCCTCGCCAATGGTTAGTTAATGTGACACGTGTAGGATTCGAGCTCATAAACCTCTGTGTTTTGAGTCCACATGCTTAACCAACACACCACGGCACCACTCAGTAAAGAAGTAGAAAGATTGAATACGTACTTTTATAGGGTCAAGCTCTTTCAGCTTTTCATACAACGTGCTCACATATAACACAACCAAACGACTGTCGATCATTTCACGTTGAAAATCTACGAGAAATAATTCGATGCTATAAATGAAAGATGCAATTTGAGTCGTAGCTAGAGAAGTAGAATGTTCTTGTAGTAGCCGCGTTACCCTAGGACTCCGTTGCACGTCTCCTGATGCTATCGAGCTGTCTACCCAGCAGCAAATGGGTGTCTACCGTAAAGCTAGGGGTGCTGCAAGGAAAATGAACTGACCAGTCTCAAAGGTGCTTGCTAACCAATCTTAAGATCATTGGTTAGGGGCCCTATTTCAGCTATCCACTTAGTTAGCTAGACTTTCACTTAGAGTGAAGAGAGTCGCTATTTTCAGGCGCAGGAATCAGGAGGTGACGTGCGGGCACATTGAGAAAAAGGACAAGGGCAATGCTCGATAATCAAAGATTCTCAATATTCTTAAGTCTACGTGTAGATGGTGTGTAGAAAGTGTAGAAAAAACAAATGGGAGTCCCTCAGTGACCTAATGACGGAGAGATTACTCAGTCTTTTCAGAACTTAATTCTGCCTTGACGAAAACTGGTGTTATATCTGACGATAAATTCCTTGAAGAAGATGAGAGTCGTTATATTTGTTTGCTGGTTCACCCGCCTTCACTGCTTACAACTTTCTTCGTTTAAAGCATGTCGAAACAGTGAGAGGTTTTTAAAAACTTATGATTATACCACACATGAATCAAAATCCAACGACCACTTCTTGGGGCCGATTCTTTGAAGTCGAACAAAGCTCAGGCAAACCTGCAGGCTCCAGCAGTTTGTGAACACCAAACGATTTTTCTGCCAACGTAAATGCATGTTCCAAGTTATCCAGTGGTGATTTTGACAACAACGACTTGTAAATGAACAGATTTGGCCTGTAAATAGAAAATAAGTTTGAATTTTGACTCAAAATCGAGAATCTCAAATCAAACTCGACGGCAAAAGCAACATCTCTAGACGCCATCTATTTGGTAAATTCAGGAGAGCGAGAATTCAACTATGGTAGATGTAACCGAGGCTGCACTCACTTGTAACGATGCATCAGAGCATTGAATGCGAGACCATCTTTCCAGCTTGTTGAAAAGTTCTTGATATCGACTTCTTCGTAGCTGTCAAAAGAGGAGAGGTATCTATCAATCTCTGTTGGTGCATTTGCGTCTGCGAACAGGTACACACATGATACTTTTCCATTCTTATACAATTCCACCGGGACATCACGTGCCATTTTTTCCCTTAGGCTCTTAAGAATGCTTCTAAAAATCTACATTTTGCGGGAATAAAGTTAAATATTCATATCAAGCAGGTTTCAAGGTTACGGAGTCGAAGAAGAAAGGTATAGAGGACATTCTTAGAACAGCAAAAGCGACAACTTAAAGCCATCTTCAGGACAAAATAGTTAAAAAATTCTTCTATCTTTAAACAAACAATTTCAGACCTCTTCGACATCTAGAGAGAATTCAAAGCAGCCTAGCTTACAGTGCTGCATTTCATGCCTTCTCCACCTTTTTAGGCCATGAATGAAACATACGATGCTGTTGCAGCCTCTTTCGGATATCTCAAATACAATGGAGGCTTAGACAAGAATCCTGCCCTCCTTTGCCAGTCCGTTTAAGATGAGCCTGGGTATTTCAGGAATACTAGCTAGCAGTACCGAAACAGCCCTCTCTTCCTAGAAGATTTAGTTGACACGGCTGCAGAAAAAATGTGTCACATGACTTACTCCTTCACAGCCTCAGTACACCAGTCAAGAATTGCCTTCTCTGCATCTTTTTCATCAAGTGGAGAGCCTGGCCCTTTACTTGTTTTGAAGATATCTGCAAGGGCACCTTGGATCTACGAAGAGAAGAAAAGCTATGAAAGACTGAAAATAATACAAACCATTATGACCTCTCCATGAGAAACGTATACAAGTGTACAAGTGTACAAGTGAAATCCAAGACATTTTGATTTATTCCTAATGATTTGCGTATGACAAGGAATGATCAAGCGATGCAATAGCCACACACTAAAAACTGGGAGGATGTCTTCATTACCAAGAAACTTGATTTGGGCTTACGATATTATTACTATATATCTATATCTATATATTATAGCTAGTATTATCGTTACTTCTGATTTCTATGACACAGGCGTTTTCAGATATGACTAAATTAAGGCTAATTGGAGCCTACTGAATGATTGATATCATTATCAAAAGAACTAACAGTTTCAAATAGCAACAAAAAATATCCATATCAACATATGCCTAGTTTTTCATAAGTACATGAAACAAAATCTCTTCTATAGAAAAAGAAACTTGGAATATGTCGTTTGATATCTGATGCAAAGGTCAAATTTCCACATAGAATAATGTCGTTTTGTTGAGAAAGGCAGCAAAAATAGTAGGCAGAATCGCAGTCAATTATTGAAACTCTCGTGAATAACTTTTTTGGTTAGGTCTGAAATTACAAAAGGTTCTGGCGCTATTGATGAGTATGAGATCATTTCAATGATGATTGATACGGCGTTTGCAACTTGCGCCCCCCCCCCCCCCCCAGTGGCTACAAACCTTGTCCTTACTAGTTGCGGTTGCCGTTTTTAGAGCTGACTAGGCCATATTTTAATAAGTAATAAACAGGGAATCAGATAATGCAGGAAACATATCAATCAATCGATAACAATGTCAAAGTCCCGAAACAGATCCATTTTCAGCTGATTGAATGCACAGACAGCTCAAGAAAATCCTCTTTCGGAGCCATCCAGCTGCCACCACCAATTGATTGCAAATGAAAACCAAACTTTGATAGATGTTAGGGAGTTGTCATGCTTTACATTACACGCTTTCCGCCTAACATCCCGTCAGTAGATCGTAGATTACTGAGAAGCTATGCTAATCGGGTAGTAAGTACTCTAGTTCTTCCGATCAATGTGACCACACCTCTTGATATCTGCACCTGGAATTGCCGTAAGCCAACGATTCTTCTCCATCTAACTGAACGTTAAGCTTGAGGTGGGGCTCAAAACCTCTGACAACATGGCCAGTCAGCGATTACTTTACCACAAAGACATCCTCGCGCCTAATTAGGTATCCCATAGCTGCAATGCATTCTATAGCGAGTTGAGCCTAATGCTGACGAAAGGCCATGATGTCCTACACAAAGCCCCAACAAAGGAAGAAAGAAGACAGCACGAAAGGCTAAGAGGAGAGGGAGATCAGATCAAGTTGATTGATCTTAGATTCGAAAGATGGCAAGTTGTGAGATTCAGGAAAGCAAGAGGAAGGCAAGGCGTTCCATAAGTTGCAAGTTCTAAGGATGAATGATTATTTGTGTGATCAGTTCGTTGATTAGGCCGGTTAGGCAGTGGAACTCGGAAAGGGTGTAAATGAGTTGAGCACTGCACAGATTGAGCGCATAATTTTTTTTCTAAAAAAACTTCATTCTTTTATCAAATACTTGAAAGGATACAAATACAAATCTCACTAGAAAGGTAACTTGTAATTGGCTGGCTTACAGCAAATACCAACAACAAGAATATAGAAAAGAAAAAAAGTCATATTACTAAGTGCATGTTAGTTAATAAGGAAGAAGTTTTGGGTTTGACCATGGTTTGCTTCTGGAAAAAAGGATATAATAGGTGGTACGGATGACGATGGAAGAGATTTTGGTTAAGATGTAATTAAGATGATTTTGGCCGATTTCAATACATTAACAAGCCTTGTAATAATAATAACATTATTAATGTGTTTGGCATCTCAGGGTTCGGGTAGAACTCCGATGTCGATTGTAAAATTCCGATGTTTAAGATGGTGCTCATCAAAAAAAGGAAAAATAAATGTCCTGGGGTAAGACTAACAACTGGAACCGGCTGTGGAGATTCAACATGGGATAATGAGGTTACCCGTTGCCATTGAAATTGAAGCGAAAACACTGTGGAAAATGATGTCATCAACAGATCCAACTGTAGTGGGAGCACTTGGACTCATCAAGAAAGGTCTTGCGAAGTACGTAAGTCAAATTCTTGGTCACAAACGGATTGAAGAATTGCAGAAGACTTCTCTCTTTGGAAGCGCCCACATCCTCAGAAGGACGTTGTCCATCAAGTGAACACTGTTTCTACCTATGAATCTACTTAGATTTAAAATTCTTGGTCACTTAGAAGCTTTTTGTTTATCAAGTAGTGTCCAGGTCCTTACTCTCAATGTGACCACATCTCGTGATTCCTACGCCTGGAATTACAGAGAGTTGGCGACTCTCCTTACTCCAAGTGAAAGTCTAGCTAAGGATGGATTCGAACCACTGACCATAGGGATCAATGCGCAAGATTCTTGCCGCTGAGAGCTATGACCTGACTTTGGCAAAGTTGCGTGGACTGTACAGCATTGTAGGTAGAGAGCAAATAATAATGATAAACATCTTTATGCATGGTGACCTTATCATTGCAATAAACAGTACTTCTATCAACGAGGGCCCTACTCAAGCGCATCTGCAAGCAGTTGAATCAAACAAATGCTTGTTGATTAGCGAGTGGTTCTTACAATTCCTGTGCATAACAATTTACCAGAAGCAAATATTGACATGCAAGTTTCGCTGGAAGCAGAATAGCAGAAAGTTTCGTTGGGTCAATAAGTTCCGCTTGCTATTATTTCTCCATTTTCAGGCTGCTTCTTTCGTGACCCTCCGATTTGCTGGTACTCACGCGATGGAATAATAAGTGGAATTCTAAGATGTGAGAATTCTAACTGATGTTAGCCAAATGATATCTATAAACTTAGCGACAATCGGATTGATGATAGTTAGTTAATGAAGAAAGAGGGCAACGTCTACCGCATTTGGGATAATGATCAAATCTTCTTCCCATATCTATGATGAATTATTCAGTTCTGATGCAAAGTTCACTTCTACATCTCAAGAAACATCGAAGCCCGGCGCAAAAATCAAAGATATTATCATATAGGGAGGATTCTGAACTTATAAACAAATTAAAAATTTATTCCGTCGTTTCTCAAATTACTTAGCAAAAAGTGTGGGTTTCGCTTAGTTGCTGAGCTGTGCCAAATCGTTCAAGCATGTCTGTGTCGTTACAACAAAATCAGCCGCCTTATTAAATCGAATTACGTCTATTGGAGAGAGAGCCGACCTACTGCTAATTTGTCGCCCAGCTGTCTTGCTAGCCCGAATCATTTCATTGATTTCAAGTTTACATGCCAAATTTGAAGGTCACATTACACTTCTTTAGTAAATTTCACTACACTGTTATTAGCTGCGAGGACTACGACTAGCTGGAGAACCAACTTTCCATCCATCCATGCAAGCCACTGTACCTCGACACCTTGGCTGGGTCATATTCTAATTTGAAGTCTGATAAGGAGGAAGGGTCAATCTTATTCAGGACTCGTCCCAGGCTCTCCCTACTTTTAAACGGACATTTCTGAATAAACAGTGGGCAGATCTAAATGAAAAAATGGGCAGTTTCGTACTTACACCCGTTTCTTCTTGAAAGACTTAGGAAAATAGCATAACACTGGCCAATAACGTGCAGCTAAAGCCCCCGTTGCTTAAAGTTAAAAGTTCCACTTCGGAATGAACATTGCCAAAAATCTAGATGTAGTAAATTTAAGTTCAGAGTGGACATGCTCAAAATATTTGCCCTCTAGATGACCACTGGGATAAGCATGGGAATTTTGAATACCTAATTACCTGAAATCTGTATATGATGCTCCATATAAGTCCAAGAGTTGGCACAGGAACACCATCTACAATGTCTGTATTTCCAATGTTTACAAGCTTGATCTAAAAATCGAAAACAAGAATTTAACTGCAAGTTTTGAAGAGCGTTTGATGGAAATACTGCACCGAGCAGTTCAAAGGTGACTTGTAGCTGAGCCAGAGAGAAAGGAGAAGTATGACATGTGAAGAAACGCTGAATCGTCTTACTATTGTATTTGATGTGGCAAAAGAGTGTCTTCATTTCTACATTGAATATTGAATGCTACATACACGCAATGAGACTTAAACCTCAATGTTATGTAAAAGCTTGCTTTGAAGAAAGAAAGAAAGAAAGAAAGAAAGAAAGAAAGAAAGAAAGAAAGAAAGAATACTGCCAATTATCAGAGAAGAGATATATGCAAAACAAGCAATATGATCATAGAATAATGAGTTGGTCGAAACCAATATTATACAATTCGTTACTTCGAAAGAAACCTTGAAAAATTTTTGCGGCCCTGCTTCTTAATTTTTTTGTCAATCTCTGTACAAAATTTTCATGACAATTTTCTTAACATGAGAGCCTAATTTTCATAAAATTGCTATCCTTAACCAATCTGTTATAGTTATAGCTTTCTTTTTAAGGGCTCTTGTCGAAAGGAATGCATTGGAAGCACTGTACCTCCAGATTCAGGGGTCTTTCAGTGCTGCAGAGGGCTGCTCTGGCTTACTCTTTTAAAATTTTGAAAAGCAAATTTGAGTTGGAGTTCCATATCATATTCAATATCAAAACTTGATGATGCAACAGCAAAAGTTCGCTAAATTTTTCAACCCACAAAAAACCTACTATCAAAGTTTTCTAAGTTATGGAAATTTGATCGTACAGCTTAATATGGTGGGCTTCTTATAGAATGAGTGTAATTTCTTTAGTGAGGCAAAACATTCGCAGAGGCATGCGGCATTTATAAGAGTCTTAGAAACATTAAAAATTATCTAAATGTCTTTTGAATGGATCAACGTTGGTTTAAGATGTCCAATTCCCAATGCTATACTGCGGTGAATCGCCATGAACAGCGGTCAACCATTTAAGGTAAAAAAATTCGTTCTAATGTACCTAGCATCTGAATGCAGGTTTAGAACTCTGACAAGCTATGCTTACAAATCTGTTAGAACCCTGAGATTAGGTACAACATGGGAAAACATGATTTTTTGGTTATATCATAGTCATAAGGTGAAGGAAATCAATTACAAACATTTTGCAAAGTTTCCTCTGCGAAAAGTGAGCGCATGCTAATTCGAGACACTTGTGTGCGAAAACTTCTAGAGCAAGAGATAGCACTGCGTTGCCAAACTCAGTTCAGATCACTATTGATAGAAACTGGCTCATCATCGACATGTCGAAGTAAATCAACACGGATAAAAAAATTCGTCATAGTTTGGATTTTGTTTAGCTTGCTAAGCGCAGTGGCCAAACAAATGCGTTGAAAAAGGAGGCGAAATGCTAGCAACATGAGACTGTATCTGAAGAAGATCGGCATCACGTTGAGTTTATTTGCTAGCCCTGCACGGGGGTTGAGAAAATATCAGTGCTCGATCAACCTAAAAATCCCGAGATGCAGCCTGCGATAGACGGTAGTTAGCGGGCGGTTGATTCAAAACGGAACTCCTGTCTGCATGTAAAATTCGATTGTACGTGCACTTCATACGCATGTGGCATTAAATCACGTTTCAGATTCATCCAGCTAGAAGGCGAGCAACCTAGAAAGTCTGTAGCAGGTGTTGCAAATTGACGATTGACAAAATGCGTCGCGATTGGCCTCAGAACTGACAATCATTTGAAGCTAGTGAATGTGCAGTGAAGTCATATCATACACCACGCCGGTTGAAGTATTGCATATTACAACGTTAAAAGCATCAGCAAATTATTCACAGTTTTGTGTGCTTATCTTCGTACGTTGCGCTTGGATATTCAATTCCATTAAATGAAGAGACAATGGTCACTTTTGTGAAGCATTGAGAACAGCAAATGACAGAGATTGCAACGAGAAATTTCGAGGTGAGTTTCAGGAAGAATTACGAGCTTTCGATATTGGTAACGAGCTTTAAGGGAAATTTTAAGTGAGTGGCTTTCGCAGTCGAGATTTGAGAAGAATCGAGTGCAAGAATCCAGTAATTGCTTGACTGCATTCGAGTATGACCTGCAACATTGGCATGCATTCTGCAGCTGGTAATGACACCTTTGAAAATACGCGGTAGTAGGAAACAAAATCATTTCGAAGTTGTCGTTGTCACCATTAAATAAAGGGGTAAAGAGGGAAGAAAAGCTGTCGCAGGTGCCTCATTGCCACAGTGGACACCTCATTTGATTATTTTTTGCGACATTTAAACAACGAGCTCTCACTCTAGGTTATACTGCAGCGTGGAAGCTATAGAGCAGAGAAAGAGTCTTGGGCGAACTTTTAAAAGGAAGGCATAATCAAAACGTTAAGACTCAAAATAATACGATTGTATGACACATCAGTAGCTGATGTCAGACTTTCAATGAATAAAACAGACGGGGTTTGATGAAGGACCAAGACGAAACTAGTTAAAAAATGCCTGATCCATGTTTTCCTGGTTCCATAGCTCCAACACAACTCTCCTACTTTACCTCTGGAATTTCAGCATTACTGGCAATCATCATTACCATTGGAAATGCTTTGATCATTTGTACCGTGGCCAAAGATCCATTGAAGAAGCTTCGAAACCCGTTCGCCTTCTTCTTGGTCAACGCGGCAGTGAGCGACTTCGCAGTTGGTGTTGTTGCCATGCCCGTTTCCGCAGTTTTTCACTACAAGGAAGCGCACCGCGAAATCAACCGAACATTCATTTATATTCTCCATTTGACATACTTCATCTCAGCCACCGCAAGCCTCGTGAGTATGGCTGCCATGGCCATTGACAGATATCTCAAACTCGTCTCCTTCACTGCGAATAGAAATGGGCTGACTTTGCGACGTTCTATCTTCATCTCGTCACTCATATGGATACTGGCGTTCGGATTCTCCGGATTCTACTTCCTAACCGGCTACGTGACGTTAGTGTTGATATACGTAAATACTTCGCTCATCTCATCCTTTGGCATCACACTTGTTACGTATGTTAAAGTCATTCGCCAAATGCACGAAACGAGAAAGTCAATGAGAGCGGGCACAAACGTGACACCGAAAACTAAGAAATCCGACCGCGCCATTTTGCGAGAAAATAAAGTTACGAAAGTTTTCATGGCTATGTTGCTTGCGTTTCTCTGCGTGTATTTTCCAACCACGGTGTTTTCATACACACTACAGTTCTGCATGTCTTGTTCCTGCGACGTCAGGCATGTGTTAAGAGACTTGGCGTTTCTCCTCGTTTCAGCAGCAAGTGCGACAAATCCTGTAATTTGTCTCTGGAAAATGCCAACCATTCGCAAGTCAATTTACGCCATCTTAAAATGCCGCAAGAAGAACAGACTGGCAAATACGACACTGACAAACTCTACTTTAGTAGAAAATAGAAATACAGGTGGAGCTTATGTTATTGATAAAAGTAGTCCGGTGGTATTGATAAGATATCAAGTCATGCTCTAAGATGGAGTAATTTGGTACTCCGTGCCTCTATAAGAAGCCTTGGTGTGTAACGGCTAAAGAATTTGAATCTCACGACGAGGAAGTGTCAGATGGGGAGGAAACTTTGAATTCGTGTGCCAGTGGGGATTATTTGCTCGACCGAAACGGCTGTCTGTAAATCTGAAAAATTGGAGTTGGTCAAGCAATTGGATCATTCGCAAAAGGGATTAGTGCTGTTGAGGTTTCCCGGGCATATCCAAAGAAACGAAGTTGAAAGGAAAGTTGACAATCGGCCCAGCGTAAATTCCTAGCAAATAATGCGGGTAACTCCTTTAAAAGTTTTACTGAAAACTTTGCCGTCTTTACACACGATAAGGCAAACTACTGCCTCTTGATAGACATGTGCGCAAAATGTTGGTTGTATTTATTTGACTATCTAATTGTGAGCAGCATCGAATGCTACGAAAAATGGCAGATCTATTCCTATCTATGTAAATTCTCGAAATGTACAGATGTGTAGTCAAAGACCAGTTCGATTCTAATTTATAATTCATGCTGAGTATGTTAGCTTCTTTATCATCACTTCGATACAAAATCTAGTCGGTATCGTCTGAGCCTAGACCAAAGCGAGCAATCAAGTCTTTTTTTATACGCATGATTCTGCCTAGTTGTCAAAAGTAGACATTTAGATACCGAGAAGCTTTTTGCTTATCGAGCAGTGTCCAGGTCCTCCCTCTCGTTGTGACCACACCTCGTGATTCATACGCCTGGAATTACAGAGAGCTGGCGACTCTCCTCACTCTAAGTGAGAGTTTGGCTGAGGTGGGACCCGAACCACTGACCATAGGATCAATGCGCAATAATCTTACCATTGAGCTATCCCGCAACCAAGTCCCGCTTTGCACATTGAAAACCTAGGCTTAGGGATGTAGGGAGCATCTGAAAAGTGGGGGGCAAGTCAAAGAAGGGCACGTTCTAAAACAAGAGAGATGACCGCTAATTACAAAGTATGACCACAGACGATGCAAAGTTGATAAAAACAATGCAGGCAGTCAGCCCCTTGATTACAATGTAGACACAAGAGAGAGACTCTCTGTTATGACTATGACTAAAAATACTGTTCTGGGTCCCATCTAGCTGCATATAATCCGGGCAATAAAATGATTATGCAAAAGAGCACTTTTGGACTTAGAAAGGGAATTTTTGCATAGCTTGCCAAAACTTGGGGGGCATAGTCCCGGTTCCTCCGTCCCGGTTCCTCCGTCCCTGCCTGAGCGTGCTCGGCAACAATCTTCTTTATTCTGGGGGGAAGGGGCGTGAGTGTAGTGGTTAATGCACATGTCTGAGGTGTGAAAGGTCTGGGACTCGAGGCAAATCCGTGCACGTCTCTCTTCGCCCTCTATCCGTTTTCCAGCTGTAAAATGGGTACCTAGCATGACGCTGGGGATACAATGCGGAGAAGAAAGAAAATAGCCCCTTACCCCACAATGCCGTGACTCAGGATGGTGCATCTTTCAACCAGGCCACCCCGACCTCCTCGAGCGACTCATCTCAGACTTAACTTAAATTTCTGCTCTAACTTTCCAAGGTAAATTTTGCGGCACTGAGAACCTATGCTCATTAGCAATGTACCGGTTTAGTCTTTTTTGTAAACACGATTCCACATAGATACCTGGATGTCAAAGGTAGGCATTTGGACAATGAGAAGCTTTTGCTTATCGAGCAATGTCCAGGGCCTTATCTCTACGTCACCACACCTTGTCATTCCTACGCTTGAAATGACAGAGAGCCATCGATATGGGCTGAATCCACTGACCACAGGATCTATGCGCCGTTGCATTATTATCCTGGCGTCCTCTCACTATCTTCCATTCACCATACATTCAGCTATCATTCATTGGGATATGATTTAAAGCATTAATAAAACATTGTATGAAGAAGCATCTATAACGACCTCTACCAAAAATATATAGATTGACAGACGTCTTCCTAGCCATTTAGATCGATAAGGAAGTACTCGACTTGTCATGTCAAACACCGTTTTTTCATTCGTTAATGTATTAATGATTGCCTTATTTATTCAAAACTCATGACATTGTTGTAAATGCTCAGTCCTCAGAAACGTGTCTGCTTAATAATGGCGTAGTTCTTAGACTGATATGTGGAACAGAACACCATTGCTTTTCTAAATGGAAAATTTAAGGACCTTATTAAGCTTCAGTCATAAAATGTTTTCAATTTTTTGAAACAGGATATTGTTTTAGCAGTTTGTCTTATGAGATGTGCGATGCTATGAAGACCACTTAACATTAAGCAACGTTGACATGTGTAGTTGTTGAGTGTACGAACTCGTAGCACCGTGCATAAAGTTTTGAAAATGTGAGCAATGCCTAGTGCTGTTTCCATTGCTGCTATAATGAGCAATACTGATTTATAATGTTTTTGTTATTGCCTTTTTGTCGAAAAATGAATACGACCTGATGAGATTCGATTGACAAGCAAGGAGTGTCCGTCGCCTCGTGATTCATGATCGTTGGCTAAGCTGCCCGGCATACTTTCTGTGCTTCAAGACACGTAACAGAATCCAGGGACCTTGCTCCAACCTTTTCTATTGCCACTTGCAATCGTGCATTAGATGGTGACATAGAAACAATCTAAGTTAATGCTAAACAGCTATGAATTGACGGAGTAATTGATTGATTTGGACTTTTGCCTCTGCTCGTCTTTTACTCCAATTGCACATTGAGCTAGTGACATTTTTATAAGAGTTTAACTTCCCATTTGTAAAAGCTTGTCGACATTTATTGGCTAAACTACTGGATTTCAGAGGTGTAGGTGTCAGAGAGGCTGAAGAAGGGGATTTCGATGAACCCGGTTGGGTATTCCTTAATCTCATTCAGGAAAATATTAGTAACAGGTAAGGCGTTTGGAAATTCGTCACTTTTCATTGAACCAGATGGCTTATCACTATTCATTAACTAATCATAAACTTCATTCTTTTATCAAATACTTTAAATTCTACAGATACAAATCTCACTAAAAGGTAACTTTTATTTGGGTGGCTTACAGCAACTAACAACCATAAGAATGTAGAGAAGGAAAAAATAAGTAATATGTAAGTATTAGTTAATAAGGAAGAAGTTCCGGGGTTGACCATGATTTGTTTCTGGAGCAAAATATATAATAAGTGGTACGGATAATGATGGATGATATTCTGGTTAAGATATAATTAAGATTAATTTGGTCGATTTCAATGCATTTACACATCTCCAGAAAAGAATTAGACGATTATTTTTAGCATGATGATAAAAGTTTTAATAACAATTATCATTTCTACATTAATAGAAATTATCATTAGTACAATAATTTTATAATATTAACAATAACTTTATTATAATTGCATAGAAATAATAATAATGCTATGGTACTAACATAGGGCTAATATGATAATAACAATAACGACTTTTTAGTACTTATACTCTATGATAACAATAATCTTCATATTTTCGATACCTTTACAACGACAATGTTCTTCAGGTGATAAGCTAAGATAAATCAATTACCCAGTCACTGAGGGGTATGCTGGGAGGAAATTCTTAGTGCTGGTCCTTGAGTGGGGAGGGTTGGGGCTGGGGAGGAAACCCGGCTGGAAAACAGCAAAGCCCCATGCCAAATAAAACGCAGATGTAGATGAACGCTCGTCCTTCACAGTGGCCCCAGTTGAGTTGGATTAAAGCAAGAAGACTAGGCTAAAGATGATAACAGATGGATCAGTTAGGATTACAATAACATTATGAATGATGCAACTATTGACTAAGCCTGCAATAATCGTACGAAGTATCATGCCATCCACATAATACAATAATATTATGAAAGTTGCAGTCTCCGTTGGCAGTGTTATGACTTGGTGGAGATTTGGGCGGCCATCCTTAATCAAAATTTGAATCATTTATCTATAGAGAATATTGAAATAAGAAACTGCGATTGTTTTATATGCTGGGAGAAAACCAGGAGAAAAATATTCCAGGCATCTTAACTGCACTGTATCACATTGAATGACAGGATGGTAGAAAATGAATGGTAGAGAACCCTTGAATGACAAAACCTCAAAAAGAAACATGGAAAAGCATATAAAATGCTTGCAAATGTGACTATTCAGGGAGACGGATATTGATAGAAGAAAAGCTTTCTCAACAGGAATGCCCTCTCAGCGTAGAAGATCTGGAACGGCTAACGCCTATAATCAGCATGAACTTATAAGAAGGTGACAAACTTAAAAAGGTTTAGAGAAGAAGCAAGTAAGCAGCGAATTAAAGAAAGATTTGATCGACCATTCAAAGAAACGTGAGAGGGAAGACTTTCGCTGTTTACAACCATCCCTCTTCCACTGGTCACCCTCTCTCTCTCTCTCTTGATAACTTTGATACCATTATTCACGCTAATAGCAAGACGGATCACAGCCTCTTCTAACATTGTCACTAGTAGGTCACTTGCCCCAGTAGGCCCATTGCCAACCCCACTGGTAAGCACATATATTGACTCTTTGCCCCACTGTTCAGGGCCCTATAGTTGGTAATACATGCCTTAAATACAAATGGTTCTCTTTCACGCCAGTTACATGTTATTTGGTACGACTTCTAATGCAGACAGTACATATTTTTGTTCGGTATATATATTTGCTATTTGCACAAGCGTGGGCCCCTAATAATGTGTTTCCCCACCAGTCAAGATTTCTGAAAAGAGGCCCTGCTCTCGCATGAAGTCTGCTTACCCTGAGAGATCGAGAGATCGCCCTTCTCTTGATCCACGAATGTCGGCATTTCCTCTCACACCTTTTAAACACACAGTGCTACCAGATGGCCAGATGTCATTTGCCTCCAACTGTAGCGTGAAGTGCTTTGCAAGCCATGTGGCCCAAAAGCCAAAGAAGCGAAGATGGGTGCTACCTTATTCATCAGAACTGTGAGGGAAGGAGCTTTCATTTAGACAATATTGACTTCCTCTGTGCTGATGCAGCATCCAATAAACCCTCCACTCTCACGAATCCAAGAAAGACTGTGGAGATTTGATGGCATTTGCTTGGAGAAGATAAGGGCATGGAGCTACACGTTATTGTGAAATATCTAGGAGGAAGATAGGCGAAGGGAAGATAAGGGGTGAAGTTCTTCGGTTGGACGATTTGGTTGCTTTTGAAAAAGACAGAGAAAATTGGAGATGAAAAAGGCCGCAATGGTGTATTTGCGGTATGAATATGCACCGACACAAGAGGATGAATTGTCTTTTTTTAAATATCTGGGTCAGGTCCTCTCTTAAAGAAGTAAAATAATAATAATTATGAAAATAATAAGAGACGATCTATGCTTCTCCCTTTTAGAGTGAGGCCTCTATACATTCATCCGTTATCAAAATTCATCCTATGACACGTTTCCCAAAAAGTTCTCATTTCAGTCCTTCATCGAGAGCACAGTGTTAAAAAGGATCATGTTTCGTAATTTTCACGGTTATCCAGGCAGTTGGAAACGAGGCCTTAGTTTATGGACAATGCTGCTTCCGAAGGGTGGTGATCGAATCCTTCATGAGTCATAAGAATTACCGAAGATGAAAAAGGACCATGGATGAACTTGGTTTTGAAAGAGGCAAATGACTACATGGCAAAGCAACGATGAAAGGGGGTGAACGGTAAACTTCATTGCATACTCAATTGCGAGCATAGCAGTAACCAGAGCCAGGGCTCTGAGCTTTTTCTAGGGAAGTGAAACTTTATGAGGTGGTTTCTCGTTGCCTTCCTCACCAATGACGTCACATACTCAATTGCGAGCATAGCAGTAACCAGAGCCAGGGCTCTGAGCTTTTTCTAGGGGAGTCTACTTCAATGAGCTCTTCTTGGAAAGCGGATTTATGAGGTGGTTTCCCGTTGCATTACTCGCCAGTGGTGTTTTTATTGTGAACGTGCTGGATTCGAAATCATAGGTCCTGTGTTAGCAGTCCGCACGCTCAACCACTACACCATGGCACAGTCAAATAGGGACAAAAGAAAACGGTTTCTTTTATACCTAACGCAACTTTTTATTCTCTGTTGTCTTTTTGGGTTGAACCATGCAAGTTTTCATGGACGAATTCGCACGAGAGCTGAGTCATTTTATTGAATTATCTTTTATCGGTTTTCGCAATTGTTTTTCGAGAAGAATAAACTAATTCAGCCACCGACGATGCTGTCTGATGGCTATTCTGCACGTGAAATCTCGTTTCTTAGTGGAAAAGCCAGCCAGTCAAAGAATCTCAATGCAGCTTAGACTTGGTAGACATGCAGACAAACTACCAGGTCAATGGAAATTCTGCTTTTTCCAGGGGTGAGATCTAAGGGCAACCCAGATGACGTAGCTATCTTGTCAAAGACGTACTTCATCCGCGAAGTGCAACCCTACGGCTAAGCAACAGCGATCCAAAGTGCCTGCCTTTTCTATGCTCAATGGATTCACAGCGTATTTATTTTTCTAATTACGATTGCATTCATCAGAAATAGATAGGAGCACAACTAAGCATCAATGAAAGACGATAGTTCCCATCTACACAGACTGAATGCAGCTACGCCTTTTCAATGCCTCTTCCCCTACCAAGGAAGGAATACAAGTAAGCAGTTTTGAGGTCATGCAACTAGAGTTGTGGCAGGTGCGTCAATTTGACTGTATGCAGAATACCCTACCCCCGTTGACACTATAGGCGGTATGAAAATGAGTCTCAGAAACGGGGGTCGCAATAATGCCAGGTGGTAGTTTTGTCAACTAATATCTTTTATTTGATGAATTCAAACTGGACAAAGCGCTGTACACTTAGTACGTCATGGTTTGCGTTGGTAAGTCTTTAAGAAAATACCCTTTTCCAGTGTTTGTAGCAAGTCGAATGGCGTTAGAGTAACGATAGGTTATGTCTGAAGTCAATCATGCTCGCATTATAATTGGGTAAAGGACTTGATAACACCATGGTAATTTAAAGCAATACCATGGCATAACATTTTTATGTTGATGAAATAAGGTGAAATTGCATCTGCGACAGCGAGGGGTCAGCGTAAATAATCACGTTCACCCTCCAGCAAGTCTGGGTAAAAATAACGCTCACTTCCGTTCTAAGAACTGCTTTTGTTATTGATCAGGAATCAAGAATGTTACAGCAAAGCGGAACGTATTCCTTCCTATTCACTAAAATGCATGGCTTGTAATTATGCGGCATACAGAGATCAACTTTTTATCGAATGCAAGACGCAAACAGGCAAATCGATGCTGACTTTCTTGCTCACTCGTTGCTTCAATTCAGTACGGGTTTGAAGAGTCCCGTTTCATTGGCTTCATCCCCTTAGAAGTCGGCAAACTCAGAAGACTTTCGTTAAGAATATACTCACCAGACCGGAGTTGATATTAACCCCGAAGGAGTAAGTTCTTGGAAATCCAGTGCAGTTCACTGTAACATCATGTGAATGAATTGTTAACATGATACCAAGTTATTCGCGAGCAAGATTCACACACAGTTTGGGATCAGTTGAAGTTTAGCAGGACATTGAAAACATCTCAAGACAGCCACTTCAAAATGCCTGATCCATGTTTTCCTGGTTCCATAGCTCCAACGCAACTCTCCTACTTTTCGTCTGGAATTTCAGCATTACTGGCAATCATTATTACCATTGGAAATGCTTTGATCATTTGTACCGTGGCCAAAGATCCATTGAAGAAGCTTCGAAACCCGTTCGCCTTTTTCTTGGTCAACGCGGCAGTGAGCGATTTTGCAGTTGGTGTTGTTGCCATGCCCGTTTCCGCAGTTTTTCACTACAAGGAAGCGCACCGCGAAATCAACCGAACATTCATTTATATTCTCCATTTGACATACTTCATCTCAGCCACCGCAAGCCTCGTGAGTATGGCTGCCATGGCCATTGACAGATATTTCCAACTCGTCTCCTTCACTGCAGTAAGAAGACGCGAACTTTCGCTACGAAATCGCATCCTCATCTCGTCACTCATATGGATACTGGCGTTCGGATTCTCCGGATTCTACTTCCTAACCGGCTACGTGACGTTAGTGTTGATATACGTACATGTTTCCCTTGTCTCATCCTTTGGGATCACACTTGTTACGTACGTTAAAGTCATTCGTCGAATGTCCCACAAAAGAGTGGCCAGAAAAGAGAGCCGTGGGGTACCCACAGAAGTGAAATTGACAGAGAGGGCAGCCGAACGAGAGCGAAAAATCACTGCTGTCTTCATGGTCATATTAATTGCGTACATTTGTGTATACCTGCCAACAGCTCTTTGCATCTACATATTGCAGTTCTGCATGTCGTGCAGCTGCAATGTCAGGCACGTCTTCAGAGATGCCTCATTCCTGCTTGTTTCGGCAAGCAGCGCGACAAACCCCGTCATCTGCTTGGCAAAAATGCCGGTGATACGAAAGTCGCTGCTCGCTATAATAGGACGCAAGGAGCAAGCATCGGACACCAGTTTCCTCAACATGACAAACTCGAAAAGCGGAAACCACGGTTTGGACAGGAGAGCTATCCCGAACGAGTGCAGTCAGCGTGATGATTAGGCTACTCTGAAATGCACTCAACGAGGATCTATGTTCAATGTCACAACACGAGTCCACGATGAACAATTGGCAATGTATACAATTAATCTGGATACTTGCTACGTTGAAAGACGTTGTCATGTTGAACGGAGGGAAAGCTTTTTTGTCTGACGCTCATCGAAATTCAAGTGCAATCATTTTATCCTTTCTGCATCTTATTTCTATAGTGCTCCTGTTATCCTACCTAAGTCTCCAAAGTGCATCAGGTCATGTCGCCTTCCAGGCAAATTTTAGCTAAGTTTAACTTTTTGCAAAAAGTATCTTAAACCTTATCACGGTGCGAACACCAGTCAGATAATCAGTTTGTTAATATTTCTTTGGCCTGCCTTAGGGACGAGTTTTTTATTTGGCCTTTAAGAACGCGCCTTTGTTGATTTGATCCATATTTCTACACACTTTTACCTCACTAAACGCTTCTTCTGTCGTGACTTTCGACGCAGCAGTCAAGAGCTCTCTTGCTGCCTTCTTCGAAAACCAACTTGTGCCGGTTGAATCCTCCAGAACTCATGAGGATGTGTGAAGTTATAAAAACAATTTGACATTCCGCAGCGTTTTTGCTGCCCACAGACAGAAATATTAGCCAGGCAAATTTACACCAAGGTCTCTCGTTCATATCATTTTAAAATTAGCCATGAAAGTTCCTCAAAACTTTCGAAAAATCTTTCTTAAACTCAAATAATTTGATTGATTATACATAAGGAACATATTTCTCGAGGAAGAATGTTTCAGCAAGGTTGATTGGATAGTTTGCTGAATGATAGTATAATTGGTTGCAGAGCCTAGCAGAGAAGAGAGGGATACTTAACATACAGCATGAGCAGGTATTCTTCACCTGTGCTAATATCACCTTGCAAAACGTTACCGATACATGCCGCTACATGCAAACAAACATTTGACTCTACCATTGACGTGTCATTGGCATGTTCCAAGCGTATATATGATAGTCAAACACGTTTTTAAGAAGTAGACCAGAAAATTAGGAAGAAAAACAGTTTGTGTAGTATAACTATTTGTTAAGCCAAAATAGCCGCGTGAGAGGAGATCGACGCTAGTGGAATGAAAAGCTACAGGTCTCTTTAAAAAGCAGCACATTGTCCCTCTCTATAACCACATCTCTTTGTTTAAACTCCAAAAATGAAAAGAGCTTGTAAATCTAGGATCGAGTATAGTTTCTGTGACCTTATGTTTCTGTTCAATAGCATTAGCCACAAATCTATCTTTCCACAACTACTATGATCTGTTTACAAACAAAAAAGATTCGTTCATATTTTTGCCGTCTCTCAGTTGACATTTCATTTTAACAGGTGGGTTGACAATGAGATACCAGCCCATCAATACACAGAAACTTGAATGGGAAATAATTTTGCTATGCGAAGCAATCAATTCGCCTGCCAAGGGAAGTCCAATATAAATATGTATGCAACAATTTGCGTACCCATGGAAAACTGTAAACTAACAGAATTACCCCCTGCCCATTACCAGGTGGGCGACGGGTGGACTCGTGCTTTAATCAAAGTTTATAGATTCCCTACTGCTTGGGTAATTTTTCCTAAGCAGATGCATTAGAGGCTACCCCCGACATGAACTAAAGAAATGGAAAGACCATGAACTGAGTTGCAAGCATGTGAGATCAAAACAAGGTTGAAGAATACAGGAGCCGAGCTGCGAGGGGCAATGCAAGCAACATAGAACTAGCAAATGGTCAGTAGCCGAGAGCTGGTGCTCTCACAGTGCGCTTCTCAATGAAAGAGTAAATGAGTGAATGAACAAATTAGGGCATGAACAAATGAAGGAACATATAAATCAATGGATGAATGAATCAATGAATAACTAAATTAATTAATTGATTAATTGATGAACGTATGATTGAATTTATGAATGAACAAATGAAAGAATGAATTAATGAATAACCGAATGAACGAATAGACAAATAAATGAATAAGCGCATGAATGAACGTACGAAGGGGTGGTTTCCCGTTACCATCCTCCCAAATGGTGTTTTTATTGTGAAACGTGCAGGATTCGAATTTACAACCCCTGCTTACAAAGTGGATGAACAGAATTAAGTCTCCTGCGCAGAAAAGCGAAAACTTAATTGCATCACACTGAAGAACTTTTCATCCCACACTCGTGAGGGTATAAAAATTACATTCAGTGTGACGAAATTAAGTTGCTACTGTTGTTTACAGCGAAGTCGCGTCAGAAATATTCCGTTGTAGATTAAACTTCGCAGCAGGAAATCTCATGGCGATCAATTCGCTTCGATTCGTCTCGTGTAAATACCCAGCTATAAAGGCAATGTTGACGTTTTGTTCCATACACAGTCGCGCATTTGCATCTATCGTTTCACTAAAGGAAATGTGTTTCACGAGCCTATACACAGCATAGAAAAACTTCGCTCGTTAGCAAAAAGGGGGCGATGAGTACGTCACAGAAAACAGAACAAACCAGAGTTGAGCAAGTGACTTCTTTTCTTGTTGAAGTCAGCGAAGAAGGTTTCCTTCCTCCTCCACCACGACTTTCCTTCTACACAAGATGAGAAACTGGTTTGAAGGTCTCGTACGTTTCGCACCTGGAAAGCGCTAAATCGTGTCGTATCAGAAGGGAAAAAAGCGAAATTCAACTACCTTGTATTCCTTGAGCAGATCCAAGGCGATTTGAACATTGTTCAGTTTGTGTAAGCGAAGTTTTCCACTGACCCTATTCTGAAAGTTAAGAGAAGGACAAAGTTCAATGGTGTACTGATAGCTCAGTGGTAAGACTCTTGCTTATTGATCATATGGTCAGTAGTTCGTGTCCCCCTCAGCTAAGCTTTCACTTAGAGTGAGGAGAGTTGAGAGCCATGTGTAATTCTAGACGCAGGCATCACGAGGTGTGGTGACATCGCGAGGAAGGACCTGGACACTGCTTGATCAACAAAATTCCTCTCAGTGTCCAAAATCTACCTTCGAATTTAAGGTAGAAATCGTGAAGAAGACCTTCCATGATGGAATGCTGATGCTTATCTAAGATCTCTAGGGATCTAACATTGGATTCCGATAGCAATACGTCTTGCGAGGGTATCAATTTCCTTTACATCGTTTCGATGTAATGGTATAATAATAAAATAAAGAAGATAGATAGACGTGCAGGAACATAACGTACCAAGTGTTTTCCTGTTAAGGTTTCAAGGAGAGTGACCAGGCTGTTTCCGTCTCTCAAGTCGAGAAAAAGATCTTTGATGAAATTAGATCCATTTTCCTACCAAAAGACAAAGCAAACTTATTTGGATGGCAAATATGCAACAGAGGAATTTGAAATACGGAAAATAGAGCACTTTTGAAGCCATATGGCACTGTGAAATAAGTGGATGGATTAGCTAAGTCTAGGGTGGGATTAGAGGCCGAACGTAGATCATTTGCTAGAGGAGAATGATGATATAGGACAGGAGACAAAACAGTCGTGATGCAGTTGGCTACTCAGTGAGTGATTTCTCAAACAGATGCAGGAAAAGACTGATAAATTTCATAAATAATGAATTTCGAATCTTAAATATAGCATTAACAATAATCAGATAATCAAATGTCCCTTACTTGATGGTACTCTCTCCCTAACAAGAACGATTATTTATTATCCTAACTTGAACCCAGTTGTTCCATTTCAACGTGGTCTTCCCTTTTGGTTGCTCACGTCAACTGATTTACACAAAACCGTTCGTTTGGCGGGAATGGTGACGTAACAGTGACGCTTATACCAAGACGGGTACTGTTTTTCGCGCTCCCGACAGGAAGGCTAAGTTCTCAAAAGGCTTAGATTATCAATTCACATAAGCTTGCGCTTGGCAACGACTGGTCACAGACTTGAAATTTTCCCTGATGGTGGGATAGTACTCGCCGGTGGGGGCTACAGCCCCCTGTCTCCCTTCTGGCACCACCCCTGGACCGATCTCGAAGCACTGAACTCATCTTAGACTTTTTCCAATTTCTTATGATGGTCAAAGAGAAAAAGAAGAAGTGTTTTCCCCAAAGTCTGCATTTTTCAAACTCTTGAGATCGTCATCTCCCCGTCGATTTTGATTCAAGATGAATGGAATTAGTTGCAACCTACGTTTTGTATCTTTGAGTTCACCCATCTTGTGAAAGCCTTCTTCTGAGCATCTTGACGCTTCACTGCAAAAATAAAACTGACGTTTACGACATAGCTTTAACTCAGATGGACGTTTCAGTAATTCGAGAAGTCATAAGGGCCTAGACCGCGAAGAACAGAATGTGTTAGAACCTCCGCTGCAGCATCCCAGCCTTTCGTTTTCCCTTGGCCTCAGACGAGACTGAGCTCGCACCTCTCCTTTGAAACTCATTTCTAAGTTCAGCTACTCCGAAGCTGGCAATGGCCAAATCTGAGCTTTCATATTTGATAAAATTAATGTTATGTAATGGTGATTCTACTTCCTTCACTAAAGGGTTTGGCTTGGCAGAGAAAAGCGGAATGTGATTCCACCACATTGACGAAGCAAGATTTTGTCAAAATAAGATCCCTTTGTTCGATACTCATCAGAGTATGAAATGCTTCGATCCGCATATGGGTATAAGTTTATAGTCTTACACTTCGGTCATTTCCCGATGTTGCATGCTCTGATGATTAATGGACGAAAAGATGGCTAGTGGGGCCCCAGTGCCATTAAATTGGGGACCAATTGAAGAAATATTTTGTGGTGGCATCAATAAATTCTTAACAGGAAGAGCATAGAGCTCATTATTGTGAGAAATTTTATCTATTTAATTCCTTTCAATTTCTTCTCCTTTGGCTTGTGATTGAAATCGTAAATTTAGTTACCAGGTGACTGTATTTAATATTTCAAAATTGGCTTCTTTTAATTTTTCTTTTTGATTCTTTTAAGAGTTAAAGAGCCACACCTGTAGTGGACATGCTCATTATCATATTTTATTATCATCGCCATTATCATCACCATTATCATCATTTTATTAAGCATTTGTACAGCGAATTATTTAATCAAGGATCAACCAGACTAGCCTCACAAGAGATATATGCATAGTGATGTAAATTCGCTGTGGGGTCGCATTGAAAGAATGTAGGTACACTCCTTCTTTAATCCGATAGAAGGACACCCAAAAGGCGGACAAATTTTGGTCGCGAAATTATTACCTCATCATACAAGGTCAACCGCTCTCATTTACATGTGTTCTGCCATACCGGTACAAGTGTTAGTAGATTTTGCTTGTTATCATGAGGGGGCGTCCGCACATCCTCTTTAGAAGACCAAAGCCAAGCGGGGGAACCGGTTTAGTCGCCAATGGTCCGACTATGGGACAACTAGCACTGGTTTACCGGTACAGCTGGGAGTCAGAGAGCCAACTGATAACAAATGATGAACACGCAAGCGATGTAAACCAGAGACTTCAATTATTTGGGTAATATGCCATGAGTGGGGCAATCAAACACGATCTTTCACACGATCAAAGCTGACACTTTCCGCTAAGATGTTGAGTGGTTACCATAAGATTAGCATCAATTTAGAGAGCCTTCCTTGAACTGACTAAAAGTCACTCAATTCATCTAATGTGAACTCAAGCAATTCATTTCAAGAAAATTCTTTATCTAAGTCAGCCTCTGGCTGCATCAGAATTAAAAGGACTTTTGATGAACTACTCTGAATTGCTGCAAAGTATATAACCCATAGGAAAGAACATAATGCGAGATGCTTTGGGACAGGGCTTATCTTAACATTGTCACTAGCTGACCATTTCTCCAGTAGGCCCTTTGCCTCCTCCGCTAGTAAGCACATACATGTGAGACCTTGTTCCACTAGTTAAGTCTCCTATTGATTGTAGTACACATCTTAAGTGGCATTAATTCTCTTTCACATTAGTAAATTGTTCTTCATTACAGCCAATGCAGATTGTCAACTGCACATATTTTAGTTCGCCTTATATTTTTGCTATTTGTACAAGCATGGCCACATATCGTGTGTTCCCCTCCAGCCAAGATTTCTCAACAGAGGCCCTGCTGCAGGGCATTTTGCAGACAATTTTCAATTTCTACAAGGGCCGTTGGCATTGTCGTAGTTAGAGCACTTGTCGCTTATGCGGACGGTCTGGGTTCAAGGTACAGTTGCGGACGTTCCTCTCCACCCCATCTTTGCCCAACTAGCGATTAATGGGTACCTGGTGTAAGGCTGGTGGAAAGCTGGGGGTAATCGACGACGAGGAAAGCAACTGGCCACCCTTCCTCACACTGCCGTGGCACAGGATGGTCCCTCTCTAACAAGGAGCTTCCCAACCCTCGATTCGAGAACGGGACTCAACTTTACTACTTTTTCAAAAAAGTGATGAAATTGGCGAATGGAGCAGAGCGCTTATAACGCAAATTGAAGTGCAGGGGTACTTGCTGTTAAGTATTGGAGATGCTATTTGATCTTGAAGCTCGCCATTGGGAATGAATTGGGGACGTCCCCAGTAGGTACATTGTTAAAAAAAGGTCCTCAGAGCGCACCCACAAGTCACATTGGATAACAAACCTGCTTTCTGCTCACCATATTTTCTACTTACAATTCACATGTATACCTAGTCTTTGTTTGACATCCATCCTATCTTATTACCACGGTATCAGCATATTTTATGCCTTGATATTCCTTGTACATACCATCGCATTAGGAACCTTCCACCGCTTTGAAACAAGACAACCACAGACGTGTCCTAGCAACATTTGCTTAAAGAAGCAAGGTTTGATGCAACAACCCTTAGCCAGTGTCTTCGTCCGTTGAGTCATCCAGAATAACAGTCATGAAAATTTGACAACACCTGTCACTCACAGGTAGGTAGGCCTCATCAGCCACCCGATGAAACACTAGTAAGTAATTAAGTAAGGTTCCTTCAACTGCAAGTAGAAATCACACTTGCGTATAAGAGGGATTGCGGACGACGACAGCCGCGAGGACAAGAGCGGGGGAAGAAGTGAGATGATCAAGACCATTAGTTGACTGCCTCTAAAGTGAAATGCATTTAAAATGAAGATCTGAAATGCTTTTCGGATTAGAACAAGGTTTAAGAAGAGCAAAACGGCAATAAAGAAGATGAACAAGGTAGCACGTGGGCTGACAGGAAGAGTTGTCAGTTGTCATAGCTTAATGACTGCTCGGTTGGTGGGAACAATTATGAGGAAAGAATTTATTGCGGCTTTTCGCGGGTTTTCCCTTCTTAAATTGAGACAGAAGGAGAACGATGAGAACCATAACTGTTGTTACAGCATAAATGGATGGCGACAATCACAATAAAAAGCTGCGACCACTCCATTGATACACCGATGACAATCCCGAGCTAGACTATCCAATTTAACCACTACAGTGCAATTATTTCAGTGGAAAGAAATAAGCACTAGAACTTACAAGGTGGAATGAAAAACAAATAATCAAGTCCCTAAGCGTATTTAAATCGTAAGCTGGAATGAACAACCACTCGGTTAATGATCGCAAAATGTAACTAGCTATAACATTAAAAAAGGGAAAGAGGAATTTATGACTGTTGGAAATCAAGAGAGAGGAGGTTACGTAGAATGAGAAGCCCTCCGTAAATGAGCAAATCGGCGACGCTGTCAGCCATATGCCAAATATTCGTTGCAAAAATGCTTGCAAGGGATAGCGGTTCCCAGAGGATTAGAAAACCACGACGTTCTGGTGGAGGCGGAGGGGTGAAAACCTCCGACTGGAAAAGTTGGCCATTTCACTTACTTGGAACACGCAGCTTGAACTTACATTTCACTTACTTAAAACACAAAAGTACGAAGATGGCATCTCTTGGTTGGAAAAATTTGCACTGGGAAGAGGTGCTATTTGGAGAGGAAGTTTAGATAGGCCTAAGTTTCGGTGCAATTCATTTGCAACGATTTAACCTCATGGAAGCTCAGATCATCCCAACGAATCTAAGCAGACTTGAAGGAAAGCCCTAGTCAGCTTGAACTTACTGTGAATGCAAGTCAGTAGCGATCAATTACGCAAGAGATTTAAGGCAGGCATTCCTTCGTAACCGAGGCTGCATTTGATTTCCTAAACAGCATAAATGATAGAATTTTCTGAGTGAAGCAAAAAATTGCAGAAATTTTGAATGAATTTTCACAATCTACCTGCTTCCATTCCCGTGAAATCTTCCGACTTTATTCTTTCCGATAAGTTCGATGCAGTAGTAATGGTAGCTACCTATAACCGCTTCTGTTACTAGAGGCTCCTAGAAAAAGTCTCCCGCCTTGGATTCTTTCAAAATCTGTCTTATGTGGGGATATCTTTTTTAGCTGGTATCTAAACAGATAATGTTGTTGGTGAACAAAAGGCGAAAGCCTATCAACAATCAGAAATTTTTTCATAATGAATAACCTTTCATCGCACAAAAGAGATGTTTTTCTTTAAGAGCATTAAAAAGAAGTTTTCTTAAACACTTTTTGTTACTGTCTTTTGTACATAACAATCAATGCATTACCTTCCGTATGCTGGAGAGAAATGAATAGATCAAATCATGATACGTTTAGAAAAGAACCGAAACAACTCTTCATTTGGTGCATTGTATGAGAACAAGACGCTCGAATGAAAGTGAATGCAAACCTACTATCAGAATACGAAATTGTGTGAGAAAAAGCACATATTTCTTAAATGGTAAGAGCTTCCCAATGAGTGATGTTGGAACAAAAAGAGAAGGTGAAGCCTTCCGTAAATATTATTTCAGACAACCTCCTGGTCAAGCTGGAACAGAGCTTGTCACTTAGATACGCTTCCTAACATCTCTAGTGGTGCAATGCAACCATTTTCTACTATTAAAGATTTAATGCTATACTCGGAGCAAGCTTCGAAGAGCGCCTAGTTAGAGAGGTACCGTTCTGAGCCATGGATTTGTGAGGTAGCGTGGCCGGCGCCCTTCCTCTCTCCATTTGAAACCCTTGCAGCTTTGATTTAGGTACCCGTTATCTGATGGGCAGAAGAATTGAGGGAATCGAGAAAGGGTGTTTCGAGCCCGAGACCTTCAGCAGAGTAGACATGTAAGCTACCCACAAATATATATATATTGTCTTCACATCTATATCATAACCTACTTAATGTACTGTATGTCGATGGTGATGATTGTGATGATGATTGTGATGATGATTGTGATGATGATTGTGATGATGATTGTAATGATGATGATGATGATGATGATGATGATAATGATGATGATGATGATAATGATGATGATGATGATTGTGATGATTTTGATGGTAATGATGATTGTGATGATGAATTGATGATGATTGTGATGATTTCGATGGTAGTGATGATTGTGATGATGATTTTGATGATGATTGTGATGATGATGATGGTAATGATGATTGTAGGGATGATGATGATCATGATGATGATGATGATGATGATGATGATGATGATGATGATGATGATGATAATGATGATGATGACGATGACCATGATGATGATGATGATGATGATGATGATGATGACGATACCGGCTTTGAGCTCTTTAAGTTTAGCCCTAAAGCAGTATATTTTCTCACTTCAACCCGACCAATAGCGCTTTAATGTAGCAGCTGAGCGTCATGCAGGCTAAGAAGGGATGCATCATGTGGTTGAATCATTCGCGCTTCACAATGAAAACACAGAAAGAAAGTTACGAGAAACCATCTCATAAAATCCAACTTCCCTTCAGAAGCTCTGAGCCTTTATTTTGGTTCCTGCTGCACTCAGAATCGTGTAATCCATGTAATTTTTTATTGGAAGAGGAGAGCTCTATTGCAAAAGACAAGCATGTAATCTCAGTATCTACAGCAGCTGTTTCATCTTGAAAAAAAGACTCAGGTAATAACATTCTTGAGAGGTTTCTAGCATTCATCTTCTTGATTAAATTTATTTGTTTGCTCTCTTGTACAACACCTACGAGCAAGTGTTCTTATGAGAGTAAAAAACTTATGTGGATGGGGAATCAAAGGAAGACTTAGCCTCGATCGTAAGACGGCTGGTTTCCCCAATACGAGGTCACTGGTCCGACCAACGCCTAGATGAAATTTTTTTCTACGAATTCTGAAGAGAGGGAGGGCTCCCGCCAAGCCCTAGAGACGTGTACACCATGTTCGGTACAATGTCCGAGGGGAATTATTGCTTCTTTGACTAACTATGATCAGATGAGCGAAGAGTGTTTGTGTAAATATGTCCGTCTTGAAAGTACAAGTGAAACTAAGATACGGACTGGGGGTGTTACCACAGTACTAGAGCGTAGTTGTGTCAACGCCAACATGACATGGAAAGTGGGGCGTCAATCCGCTTCATCGTCGCTTTCATCCGGCTTACTCAATACAGCGCACATAGTTAATTGTGAATTGACGGCGATAAAGCCAAAGTTCACTGTATGAAATGTGTGTGAAGGCGAGGTCTTCTATACCAAGGGCAAATGTAGCCATCAATAAGCCATCACGGCGGTACCAAGAGTGCTGTGAAGTGCAGAGTTGGCCGTTGGATGGGGGATTAAGAGCGCGAACTAGTGGCTGAGAGCTTCATAGTGAGATTTTCTTATTAGCAAGGATTTGGCTTAGCGTCAGTGAAGGACTATATTCTTATTTGAGAACTTCTAAATGACTTTGAGCACGTTTGTAAGAGCCCTTACGTAGGCCTCTAAAGTCTTGCAGATAGAAATTCCAATCATGCACGTCACCTTATAGGTTTCATTTCTAAAAAATCTGAAGCAATACTTCGTAGGCTGAAGCAATACTTCATAGGCATTAACTTCGCGCGTGTGTGATGTTCAGTTAAATACGCTTCATCTTAATATCCATGATATACCCCCAGTGGCTCAATTGGTGGGATACATATTTGCTGGGTCCAAAGTTCCATTTGCCATATTGATCGATAAGATTGGCTACTGGCATAAAAATTGAGATAATGTGTGACTATCTGACTGAATAAAAATGGTTGGTGACAGAAGTGGAATTTGACTGTGAAAACCTAAGCCAAACCGTAAAGAAGATGCATACTTGATGTGAGGCGGTCAACATCAGTGACCACAATCGGAAGAAAGATCTTATAGGAGAAAACTATTTCTAACCAGCCCAAAAATGCAAGAAATGAGGAAAAACTTAATCCATTCCATCTTGCACAGAAAGTGGCACCACAACCACGTCCCGCTAGAGACATATTTGCTCGACATTCACCAGATTATCAAACGGCGGGTTGTGGCCGGAACAGGGCAATGCACACTATCTTAGATGTAGATCTGGCATTTTTTCGGCCACTGTCCGACGTGTCTTGCTCCGATGATGGTCGGATGGGAAATTTTTGCCTACTTTACATTTCGTTCTTGAAAAGCTACATTTTCTCTCGTCATTGATACACTGAGGTTCTGTACATGAAAATGCTTATTTACTAAAAACCCATTTAATACAACGATACCTTTCTGCTCCAATGCGATTCTCTCGTAGTGCCCAAATAGCTCACTGTCTGACTTGTACCCATTGGTGGTTGGAATTTCAAGCGAATTCCGCCTGGAAGTCGACCTACTGCCACTCCCTTGCATCTTTTGTTCGAGTAGGTATAAATCGAAGTCTAGCAACCCAACTGACGTCATATCTCAAAAACGCCAGGAAGGTTCATTGCAAAATAACTGGCAAAACGAATGGAGGAATAGAGGTGTTCTACTATGAGAGAGATTAATGATCGAACTTCTTTTTGCTGCGGAGTCTATTTTTTGTTGCGTCTAAGCAAGGTGTTCCTCTTCAGCCGCAAGATACCCTCATTTTTCACAGCTCATTTCGACGGAGGAGAAAGGGACGAAAACTCGGTTGAAACCAAACTCTATTTGTATAACAGTTTCATTGACAATTTGAACGGAAATGGATGCACCGAGCACCCCGGATTCACATGCCGAATGACACTGACGCGCGAGTTTATATGCTTACGAAAGTGAGGTAGCACGTTCCAGAACGAGTTTTGTCGTTACTAGGCAATTGCTTAGTCAATAACATGGAGCGTGTTACTTGCTGAGAAATTGCAAATGAGTTGATAAGTTCTTTGATTGCAATAGTAATGAAAGTGATAATGATATTAAAGATAGCAATGATGATAAAAGATATCATTATCATTGTCATGATTATTGTTTTAACTTTACATGAATTTATATACAGAAGTAGCGTAAAAGCATGAAAAACACACAGTTATCGCTGGGGTTCTGTGTTAAAGAAACGCAAAAACTAAAAATAGTGAGATAAGGCTTGTTTCCTGATTAAAAAATCTCATAGAATCGTTTATTCACACATCAGCTTGATTCAATTGCTTGATCCGTTGATGTGTGGTGAAGGAGCAAATGTTAGCAAGTAACATCTTTTTGTGAATGGGCCCGATCAAGGGATTAAGCCTCCATATAAAACACGGAGGAACTAGTCACAAAGATGCCTCTCGCAATGTCGAGGCTCTCCTTTGAATGTAAAAGTAACCTTTAGACAACGGGCACCTCTTTGTAACGGATAAGTAGAGTGCCAGTGTAACAAAGAGGAACGGTACAGTTGCATGATAATTGAAGCACCTTTTTGTGAGTTATGTTGGGGAAAGGCCATCTTGGCCTATGCAAAGCCCCAACAATGGAAGTAAGAACCAAGTGAAAGGCTATGAGGAGAGACGAGTCGGATTAACTTTGAATTTAACTTTTTAATCAGAGCTTAGATTTAGGTTGACATCAAAACGACTCATTTTAGGAAAGCCATTTTTAGAAAAGGAAACCGCCCTATGATAGTCATCATTTAATGAGTGAATACCAGCAGTTTACACTGGTGCAATTCGTATGACCTCTCCGTCTAAAACAGGCAAGCACCTAGGACAACAGCTAATGTTTATCAAATGAGAAATTGCATGGATTCGAATTTTCAAACGAAAAAATGAAAAATCTTAAAAGGAAATTAGTTTGGGTCAAAATTGCTTTCAAAATTTTCCAGTAAGGGATAAGGGGGGCAAGCACAGGCTGATTGTCAGACAGATAGCTCTCCGGATGCGCGAAATTTCTACGAGAAAGGGTTGTGCTTTTACGATGTTAGTGGCACTGTACAGTTGCAAAATACAGAACGCTAACTAATGCGATATCACTTATTCTGTCTTGCTAACAATTCGTGCTTTAATCAATCTCAAGGCCTTCTCTCTTACATTTGCAGGGGGAGCTTTTACTTGTTCTCCTTGGATGGAATGTGGTCGATCAGCTTGGGATTCGATGTCCAAAAGGGCGCTAAAGGACACAGTGCTTATGATTCCATTTAGGTCAGCATCCCTTTGAAAATCAATTCGTCGCTTGCCAAGCAAGAATTCTTAGGATTCTCGTTCAAAGGAAGGGAGGATTGGTGGAGCATGCATTTTCTGTGTTGAAGGTTGCGGGTTGAGCTTTAAGTTCAACCTCGGTTCAGAATTGAAATAAAAACCGTGAGCAGTTACCATGGGAAACGGAACTTTGGCCTGGAATCAGAGACCAAGTAATAAAATCACGATCAAAATAGAAACCGCAAGCGAGCCTGAATCATCGAGTGTCAGTCTAGATAACCCTTTTTAGAATGTTGGCACAGATTCAAAGCATTGACATGATCATGAGCATGGTAGCTGTAGTTCAACACACCAAACTGTCTGAAACCGAGGGACCGAGAATAGGGCCTTCACAAGACAAAGTAGGGCCATGTTCGGTGACAATGCTTTGGACCAACTCCATCAGCTCATGAAATAAAAATAATAACAACAGGCGTCAGAGATACTAGAATTTCATTTGAAGTAAACGAATGAGGAATTTTGATGTCTTACCGACACTACAAGCACCTAGAATTAGAGTGTCCTATGAAATTTGGCGGCCTTGGCGCAAAGACTAAAATACTTCGATCGATCTGATAGATGTTTTACATGATTGACGATTTGAAAGATGCTTTATAATTTAGTAGATTTACTACTGAGTGAAAACATTTTTGGCAGCAAACCATGAAAATCACTTCATACGAATTGAAGTGCATGAATTTTGCGGTAAAACTGAGCTTACTCGATAAGAGGTTTTCTGAGCTTTTCCAAGTGCAGGAAAGAAAGACGAGGAGATGAAAACGTCGTGCAGTCAAAATCTTCAAACATTTGAACAACTGATTGTTTAAGGCGGTGAATAAGAAAAAGAACTTAAAGTACTGTGAGGTTATGCACCGTTGAATCTTGTTTCATAGTTTACATATATGTGATGGTGGATTGTCCATTTTGTTGACTCCTATATAAATTCTTAAAAGAGCTGTGTAAGATATCGAGGCCATCTGTAACGCGTCCCACTTCCAATCCAAATAGAATCGATCGATGTAATCAAACAGAACAGGTAAAATACTCAATAATGAGTAAGTAAACAAATCTGTCCCCATAACGACCTCGCTCGCTAACTCTCGCCTCTTTCACGTCCAGTCTTGACATTCTTGATGGCCTCAACCTCGACACGTTGTCTTCAACCCTTACTCAAAGTCAAAAACAATGCCCTCCTCTATCAATTGTAAGTGAATTCTCCAGACTAAACAAGAATTTTTGCTACAGTATGTGTTCCGGATAACGTAGGCATTGAAGACCTACTTGCCATTTTGATAATGATATTTGGCTGGGGTCTATAGCCCATTCATTCTAACACTGAAGAACTCCGGACCGTGGTTCTCTTATGAGGAACGTCTTCGAAATGAGGGCAAACGATCTGCAATAACTACCCCCCCCCCCCCCCCCGTTGCTAATGTTGAGTTTGGAACTTTGCGCCTCTCATTAGAGCTCGGCCTACCTTAAGTCAATTTCTGGCACGTTGATTTAGAAGCGGCCTCATTCTGACGCAGAGACAACGAGTAATGCATACGCGCGTGCATCTAGTCGTGGCATTGCAGCTTTTATCCCGCTTTTCAACTCGTTAATTAGAGCGTACGATCAACTAAAATACCTTTTTGAAGGTCCAAGTTTGGGAAGCAATCAATGTCAAAACAAATACGGCTTGAACTGTCATAGACCTAAATGGACTGGAATTTTGTATTTCTGCTGCGTAAATTCAACAATGATAAGAAACAAAGGAAAATGAATGCTGGTATGAAGGCTGCATGAGAATGCAAACCTCTTCCTCTCAAATCACCCAGTTAACCTCGCACAAGCTCCGCAAAACTGCCACTGATCTACGGCTGTTCCAATAGAGACCTTCAAATGGTCTGACATTCTTTTCCCATAGAGATGCCAAAACATGGAATGGCCTTCCTGGCAAGTGTAACAAGCGATAGCAACTCGTGGTTTTGAATCTTACTTATGGAATTTTTCTAATTAATTTTGAATAAAGCCTTTTTTGATAAATTGTATTACAATCCACAACTGCATACGCATTTACAGCTGCATTTAGGCATTGCTCTACTGGCAGGACTTCTAGCTGCCATCTGCAATGCGGTCCGTTCACCAGGTATTTTCTAACCATCCGAGGCCAAAAATACAAGGTAAAATACGTGTGCACCTACTGCGTCATTCTAGATTAATCTTCCGCGTAGATTTTGCCCCTTTCAAGGAAGCAACGCCGTCATCAGAACTGATAGTGTCAAAGGTCAAGGTTTCTCTGAGAAAAGGAATCGATTATCCAAGTGGGACTGTGGATAAGCTCTCGAAGCTTCTACGGCTAATTTTTGGAGATAGGTACTGTATATACCGAACAACTGAATTCAGATAGTAGGTCAATCTAGACCATGCATAGATCTGTTAACCTCCAATTAGCCTGTAAGCTCGATATTTTGACAAATTAATAAAGATTTTTATTGATTCATTGATAGTTTGATTGATCAATTTGTAGATCGATTGATTGGTTGATTGGTTGATTCATCCATGCATTGATAGAATGATTTAAGTGATGTTTACTTCTAAAAGCATCACTTGCAATTTCTTACTTCGCACTTTATTTCTAGCAATTGCAAAGTAAAATGTGCACATCTTCCTATCATTACCGGAGTTTTTCATTTTCCTATTATTACCGCAGTTTTTCATCTTCCTACTATTACCGCATGTTATGAATAGGTAAAGATCTGGCCAATAAATTGTGACGCCCACCACGTTGCATTAAAATGATAGCGAAGTCATGGAAGGTTTTGAATTATCCTCAAACTAGGCTATGCCTCCGACACTCTTTTAAATACAGTCAACTCTGTCTGTTACAAAATCTCCGGAGGATCGTAAAAATTCTCGAATTATAAAAGTTAAAATTCGAGAGATTCGAATTATAGAAGTCTTTTGTTAGGAGGTTTTCAAGGGACCTAAAAGTTTGTTCGAATTTGCAAAAGTTCGAATTACAGGAATTCGAATTCGACAAGAGTTTATTGCACAGAGAAATCTAGTTTCAAACCGAGGTTCCCGGAGCATTCAAAAATCATCTCGAGTGGCACATTAAGTTTAAATTAAACCTCGGAGATAAATCTCGATAATCAAAACAAAGAAAAGAAATGCGAACCACAGATGGCTGCGTGACACATGTGTCATTTGATAAGACTTCCTTCGTCTCGCTCGTCCGTCTTAAAAAGCAACTGTCATAGCCCTTTCACAGGCTTATCCATGCGTTTCAAGCTATACACAAAACTCCAGGGCAATCTCTCTCCTGCTCAGTAACAATCATAACCTGCTGGCTGAATCGTGAAATGAGCAACCAGATGCCCACGAGTCACCCAAACACGGAATTCGTTTGATGTCTATGAAAAACACGAACCATATTTACCTTGACTAACTTTGAACTTAGCAGTGGTGATATCTGGAAGCTGTTTATTGCTGTCATCTTGCGGACTCGATGCTCCATTTTGCATATCCACGTCTCTTGGTAAACTCATACTGCATCAGCCAGTTACCAGGTCGAAATATCACTCAATCCATTTTAGATGTATCCACAGATTCCTAACAATGTTTTTTCCGTAGCCACGTGTACTGAAAGGCCTACTCTGGAGTTACCTAAACAACGATGTGTTTCTAACTTCTCTCTCACTGAGGGCAGATGCATTTACCAATTTCGTTCTACTCAACCGCGTTCACGATTTAGCTTTGTCCACACCGTTTTGTGTTACCAGCCATCCTGTTCAAATTGTTTAAATAGCGCGCTTTGTAATCTGCGTTGTGAGTAACCAAGCCCCTTTATATCAAATAACAATGACATGAAAAGATGGCCTCCAAGGAATTCACAGTTAATGCTCTGCCAGCATTCTCCTGTCAGTTGAATAGCACACTCAATTTCGAGGGCACAACTAAGCAGAGGCAGTGCCCCGAGCGTCATCGAGAGAATTGGACTGCTATGAGACTAGCTTCCCGTTGTACTCCAAGTCAATAATGTTTATGTTGTGACCTGTGCATAAATTGAACCAACGAAAGATAACGCACGTTTTCCTACACTTTCTACCACTTCACTACGAGAAATGGCCGCAAAGGGTGTTAGCCATGCTGGGAAAGATAACGAATAGCTACGAATAAAATAATCAATTGTGCCTTTTAAAAATGTTTGCTACCGTCAATCTTTGAGCCAGTGGTTGCATGGTGCATAAAGAAGAATAGGTATGCTATTTCAGCTGACAAATATTTACACGCTGTTGGCTAAATAAAGTATAAACAAATCTGACCAATGCCTTTGTAAATAGGGTTGCTTCCAAGCTGGTGTCCCTACAAGTATTCATTGAAAGCTTCCGTCATTGGACCGTAGAAGGCAACAAATGCATTTTTGATTCCTGAGAACAAAGAGGACTAGTAAAGTAAATACCATCACTAAGCAAGAAGTGGGGGTCATGCCCCCTGACCCCCTTTTGTTGGGACCTGCATTGCTTAACCCTTCCAGTAGTTTAAGATTCTCTCGTCATTGTCCTTTAGGTAAGAACGAGACTTCCAAGCGAGTACTAAAAACTCGTATCAAAAATTTCATTTATATGATAAAACTAAGTTTCATATTCGATTTAAACTATCCATCTGTGCTTTTTTGTATTTGTAAAGAACGCCCTAATTAGCATTCTCAATTAGCCAGAAAAATTACAATTTTTTTGCAAATGAATTGAGCCGATCACATTAAAGCAATCAGATATTATTTGCATCAGTGAAAAGCACGAAAACTTAAAAAGCAAGAAAGCATATATATAGACGCTGGATAAGTCGCATTCCCAGATCAAACGCATTCGTGGAATCGAAAGAAGATTCCAATGTTTGCAAAGGACAGCTGTTTGGCTGGAATAAATCTCTCGTTAACGACTCATAACAACGTTGGCAGAAAAGTGAACGCCATTCTCAATGCAAACACCATTAACTAACAACCTTTTTTTATTTGCTTATAACTATGCAGTTGTTATAAATACAGATTAATACGCACGTAAACAGCTACAAAATGCATTGTGTATAAATGCTTTTCTAATGTTCATACCTCTAATTCCATTTTCAAAATATACTAAAATTTGTACAATTAAACATTTATAAAACCTACAAAAATCTATGCTTAATGCTAAGACTGCTTTGTTTACTAAGGATGTGAAAATAACTCTTTATATACAAATATTTTCTATGGGAAACTACGCTATCTATCAAGCGTTAAAAACTCCCATTAAAATTTCTTTTTTACGAATCGAAACATTCGAAGTAGATAGTTGCTTTTTAGAAAGCATTTCTGCATGTAGAAATATTAACTGTGGCACCATTTCAAGTTAGCATCTTCTAACACATGAAGTGAAGTAAAATAATATATCATATAACATTAGTTTGAGAATCAAACTAGCTTATCAAAGGAGAAAAGATAGAGCGAATAGGCCTTTGGTAAGGTCGTCAAGATAAAAGCTATCCAAGAGGAACATTCAACTTCTGATGCATCAAACTAGCCTGTAATGAGCTGCCTAAAATTCAATCTACATTGAGCTTCTTCAAATAAAATTTATCTAAAAAGTAGGGTAAAATCTAAGCTGCTGACCAACCTCATTTGTCGGTCATTTAGTGCATTGCATTCAAGCATTAAAAATATGGCCTGAATTTTTTAGATATTCTGACAATCAAATTTCATGATAATTTTATTCATCGTCTGTCTGATCGCGCAAACCTACAATTCAGGCATTACAAAAATTAACGCGATAGAAGAACTTACATATTGGATGGGATTCTAGTAGGATCAAGACGGAATCTATGTGACGAAAAAAGTACCGAAAATTTTATTAAAATTGGATTCAATACGTTATCTACATTGGCTGTATAAGCTTCATAATGAAAAAACAATACCTTTCTCCCTCGAAAATATTCAAATACTCTACATCACCTTAAACAAAAGCAAATTTACTAAGAGATCTATATTACACGTTAACATTGAATACTGCTGCTCAGAGGGCAAATATAAAATTGAAATTTTTATTTATCTGATCATTTAGATACCATTTACAGTCACTGATTGATTCATTTTTCTCATCGCACATATACTGACTTAGTTAATTAATTGCCTCATTCATTCATTGGTTCATTGGTTCGTTTGTATCTTTGTTTGCTCATACCCTCATTTGGTCATTTATTGCCTTACTAATTATTCTCCTCATCAACTCGAAATCCTTCGCTTATTGATATATCAATTTTCCTTCGCGAATACTTTAAACTGTTATTCATTAATTTCTAAATCTGATTTCTCTTTATCAGTCCCTGTTCGTTTCTTTTTCACATCATCTGGCAACAACGACACCAGCTATCCAGATTGCTATAACAGCTATATATTCATGCACCACGCTGAACTATGTGATTGAATTAATTAAAAGATACAGCGTATCCTTATTGCCTTTCAACGAGTCCTGCTAATTTTATAGGGTAGCCCTAAATCTTAAAAATTTTGTTTTTTAAAAGTTACCCTTTACATATCCTAATAAGATCTTTATTTGTAGAAGTAGTTAGCGTGGTGATAAAAGCAGGTGTCTTTTTTGCAGAAGGTCACGGGCTCCTTCCTTTCCTCTATCTAGGCACCCAGCAATTAATGGGTACCTAGAGAGAAGCAAGGGAATCAGATGCGGTGAAAAAGAAACCGATAGTCCATCCTGACAGTGACTTCCTCCTTCGGGGGTATCCTTGCATGAGATTAGCAACACGAACAAACCACCTGGCTTCAGTCGTTGATCACCTCTGCATCCTTTCGTTCTTTTAAGATGGCAGATGTCCTGGGTGAACGCTTCAAAGTGGCATTATGAGCAAATTACTTAGTGATACAGAACAGATAAGCGCTCTTAAATCTCTCTCGACTGGCCTTGTCTAAAGCGTAAGTACAAAAATAGGCTATAAACTGCAGTACTGATCTCATTAGTTCATAAAATCTAGGAATTCGTGTGTGTGAGTTCAAAATCTAACCGAAGCTATCTTTATGATAAACGAATGAGTTACCATGCTTAGTTGTTGTGTGACACAACTGGAGCAAGACGGGTGATATTTGCCTTGTACCCGTGTAGAACACTCCAATTTTCTCCCTAAACAGTGAGAAAAATGATTATCAGGCGTGTGCGCAGTGAATTGAGATTGATGTGCTTCGATTAAAAAGTACAATGTAAGTTAACTCAGACCTTCAAATGCATAACATATTCGATTGTAGCGTAACCAAAACCAGATACCTTGGTAGGGGCTTTTTTTTGGGGAATTTATTTTTTGCGATGGTTTTCGGTTGACTGTCGCACTATTTGCGTTTCTGTTGTGATCAGTGCAGGTTTTCTTCAATATGATTCTACCTAGATGTCAAAGGTAGACATTGGGAGGCTTTTTTACCTATCGAGCGATGTCCAGGTCCTTCCTTTCGACGCGACAACGCCTCATGATTCCTAAGCCTCGAATTACAGAGCGCTGGCGACTCTCCTCACTCTAAATGATGATTTAGCTGTGGGTGGATTCGAACCACTGACCATATTATCAATGAGCGAGAATCTTACCACTGAGATATTCTGACGATGCAGGTTTGAATCCTAAATTCCCTCGCTGTATGTTCTTATACTACCGCACTAAAGCACCACTAATCATTTAAGACTGAGTATAACACGAAGGCAAATCTCACAGAACAGTGGCTCGAAATTCATTCGTCCGTGTCTATGGTAATGTGGTAGAATGATTGCTGTCCAATTGTGCAGGTTTGGGTTCGGTCTAGCCTGGCCTGGCCTGGCCTGGTCTGGTTTTACCAAAGACTTTGAAACTGGTGCACATTACTTCCTTGCTTGGCTTTATTTAGCACTTTTAGATAGAGTGTAGGAGTTACCTATGCACTACCACCAGCCAGCCAACCAACCAACCAGCCAGCCAGCCAGCCAGCCAGCCAGCCAGCCAGCCCCACACTGTAGCATTCACTGGTGGCACAGAAGCCGATGAAACGGAATCGGGTGCTTCCCTATTCACTGGAAATGGGGATGGAAGGACTTCGAATTTGACGGAAGAGTACCCCCATCAAGAAGTAACCAAATTATTGAATACCAAATTCAGTAATGTTAGCAAGCATAAAATTAGTATAGCATTGCTTCATGAATAAGGATCCTAGCCATACAACGTTGTCAAAATGAATGAATTTATGCCAACCTTTTGTGATTCCCAGCGATGTTGTCAAACACGTCCTCCCATTTAGGCCTTCCAAAATGTAGCCTACTGCTCAACCATTCCGTACTCAAATTTTTATTCAAACTGCTGGCTCCCTTTAGCAAAGAAAGATGCAATTTTTCATACCAAAAATGAATCAAATTTTCAACCTACTGCCTTGATAGATGGATGAAAACATGAATCCAAATGCTACTTCTAATGAAAATCGTGTAGAAACCCCAATTTATGAGCTGATTTATGTAGCTCTACCTTAGCTGGGGCTCCTAAAATACAAGTTAACCAGTTCTGTTAAAAGTCTCCAGAAATTCTTAGATATGATTAAATTTCCTATGTTTTGCAATAGAATTTGCCACGGACTTTCTTCGAATCATCTGAACCAAGCAATATTACCATAAGGCACGATATTTTAGAAAACTGAGAATTTCAAAGAATTTTCGTTCAAAAAAGGTGATTTTCTTCGATGTGATCGAGTTTCCCTGAGAATGTCTCTCAATTTGTGGAGTAGCTTTAAGCATCAACTGAATTTCGTTGCTTAAATGCAAATGAGCTCTACGCTTCCTTTTTGGGGAAAGCTTTTTGATCATGGAAACTTAGTCTCACTAAAAAAAACCTTCGGGTTCACAAGAGTTGATTGGGTAGACTAGCAGATCAATACCAAAAGCATTGAATCAGGTTATGCAATCTACATCTGCATGTACAGATTACGATAAAGCATGATTAACTAGCATACCTTCTCGCAATCGTCGCTGTATCCAGTGAGGTAAAATTTACAGATGAAGAAATCCGACTTGTTTGCCTTCATCATCTACAAAGAAAGGTATGAATCTTCACTAAAACGGTGGCTGAAGTACATTTAAGCCCCACACTCAGTGCTGGCATCAAAAATCACCTTGCTAGAAACGCACTGCTGAAATATATTTATATGAGGTAGTGTGCCGTGGTGGTGTGGTTAAGCCTGCGGACTCATAAAACAAAGGTGGCGAGTTCAAATCCTGCACGTGTCGTAAATGAAGACACTTATGGTGAGGAGGGCAAGGGAAAACCACCGCATAGAATCCAATTTCATAGAATAGGAAACTCAGAGCCTCGTCTCTGGCTTCTGCTACTCTCGAAATCGAGATGCGACGTAGTTTTGAGGTAGAACGGGCAGTTGCTTTTCTCGTCCTTTTTACAACCAGCTTCGTCCGGATTCATTAACTGCTGAATTGACATGTAGCAGGGATTTAGAAAAGTGCGAAAACGTGGCGCTCTAGGTTTTTCATTCAACTTTGTAGACATTTACTGTCAACAAGCAAATTCAAACATGTTAGAAACCGTTCAACGTTGGGCCCAAAATACCCATCAACGATTCTCAAAAAGCCTCCGTTCCAAGAACCTCTAGCTTTGGGATTTACATAGGCATGTGCACCGTGCGACAGTCTAAACCGGGGGTTTATCTTCATTGTTTCAGATTTTGGTGATTCTTACCTCTTGATTAAACTCGTGAAGAAGCTCCAAAAACCAGTGGAAATCGTGAAGTTCTCTTGAAACCCATACGAAATACAGACGTCTAAGTTTGCCACGCTTTAGATTTGCTCTGTTGAAAAACATGCAATGAAAATGACAGAAATTTCCAGACCAATCTTCATCAAAACTGAGATAACATCCACCTCTAGATCTCTCGGCTAGCACTATAATCATTGGGAGAAGACGGGATCAAGATGAGAGTTCGACTGACCATTGTTTTGATACAGAACCAGGTAACCAGATATATCTCCATGAATATTGATACAAACAAATTTAACTTTGTTAAAACATTATATTCATCTTAAGCTGGTGCAAGAGTCAATTGCATCTCTGGCCGAGTGGCTGAGTGTTCACTTTGTATGCGGTTGGTCGGGACTCGAGGTACCGGTATCGTCATGCGAACGACTTGAAAAATGGCACACGCTGTCTCCCTGCTTAGTACGCAGCATTTCGGGATGAAGTATAAAGTCAAGCATATATTGTTACCAGGTGGCCAACCCCCAGCTGCAGTATTAGCTGTGCTTGCACATCTGCATGGCCCAAAAGCTAAGAGAAGGAGATGGGCGCTGCCCCATTTACCAAAAATGGTTAGGGTCTCAGGGCTAGGGTTGACTTTGAGTGCAAAGCTTCGCGATTTGACATCTGGTGAGCATCTTGGTGTAAATTAAAGTTCATTCTCGAAACGAGCATCCGATCTTCTAAGTGTCAAAATATCTACCTTTGATGTCTAGGTAGAATCATACGAATCAAGCCTAGATTTACACTACGTCTAGGTTTACACCGCCCCGTGCTCAGCCGTATCCCTGTGACCCAACCAACTAGATTTCTTTAGCTAGTTACAGCCTTTAATTCAAAATGCTATGTTTGCAATCAATTTTTGCAATCAGCCTGAATAATCGCATCTTATCAATGTCAATTTTAGATAACTCTGCAGCTCATTTCCTAAGTTCGTCTCTTCCTAATGCTGCAAGCACGAACTTCTACAGCCTAGCATGCTTCAGATACTTTCTTGAATATACGACTGAGGATTAGAGCTTTCTTCTTAGGTCAATAAAGGTAGTCGACTCTTCACGATAAATGCAGCTTGATACAGGTATTTACCTTAGCGAATTGATTATGGCAGCAAAGGGGGTAACGCCAATGCCAGCAGCGATGCAGACACTGACCGAATACTTGGTAACATCCTAGAACAGGAGATGACGTCAATTTAATGCAGTTTATAAATTCGACTCAGTTTACTACTGCAATTGCATGCAAAGCTATACGCCTTCAAGAATCATTCCACATTAGTTAGAAAACAGACATGATATATCGTGTAAGCAATTAGAAATATTTTCGACACTGCCAACAGGCAAAACTTCGTGGCTTGCATAAGAAATAATACAGTTGACGCTGTCTAATTCAAACTCTCTGTGGAATCGTAAAAATGTTCGTATTACAAAAATTTCGAATTGCAGAAATTTCGCTGCTTGTTCCTCTAACTTCCTGATTTTAATTGCTAGATATGCAGTGGTAAAATCATGTAATATAACGTACAATTCACATCTATACCTGACAAGGGCTGCCATAAGGACCATCAACAAACAGCCTGAAAACAAGAAGTTGATTGAATTTTAAAAGCAACGCCCTTAAGGCTTTCTGTCTCTCTATGTTATAACTAGCATCTGAATGTAAATTTCATGACACTGAGAAGCTATGTGTAGTGATCAGTGTCTTGGTACTCCCTCTGGTTGTGACCACCAATCGGGATTCTTATGCCTTAAATTACAGAGAGCTGGCAACTCCTTCCAATCTAAGTGAATATCAAGCATTTGGCGAGGCGTACCTCACCGACTATAGGTTCAGCTACCTATAGGCATTACATTCGTTAGGTGGTGCCCAGTGGTTGCACCTCAGCAGACGATTTAGTAGAAAATAGAGCAGAGTTAGTACTAAGAGCAATTAATTTAGTAGGTGAAGGATCTTTGGGGCTTTTCTCTCTAATGATAACCTGTCCTATATTTCAACGAGGTCCTAGCACCGCAAGAGCAGTGCCTAAGCTATGATAAATATCCAGAAAAATCTTCGTCTAAATTAGTCTCAAATTGCATTGAGCTTTGCACATCTTAAGGTCTGCGAGGATTCTTCCTCTTTATCTGATTCCCACCTTAAGGAAGTAAATTTAAGTTGAGTCTCATAATTGATGCGACGGCAAGGGAGTACTTTGTCAGAAATGCACCACCCTAAGCCACAGCATCGCAAGGTAGGGTAGCAAGTGCTTGCCTCACTGCACCTTACCCCCGGGTTTCCATCAGGTACCCATTTACTGATCAGTGGATAGACAGAGGACAAAAGAAACATACAGGAGGGCCCAAGTTCCTATGCACAATGGACATGTGCTCTTACCACTGTGCCAACTACCCCCCCCCCCCCCCGAGTTCCCTTTTTAAGCAAGGGGCTATACGCAAACAGCAAGTACACAGAACAGCAAAAAACAAAAAGTAAAATACCTTAACGAATCGATGTTTCTGACTAATTTCGTGAAGTAACCACTGCATGATTTTGAGTATTCAACCAACGACTGTTTCCTTCCTGATGTCGTCATGGTTTTCGAAAACATCTTACTGCTAAGACTTTCTATAAAAGAATAGATACTCGTCTTGAAAACAAGCTTTCGTTCAATCGAAACAGATTAGGAAATTTGCTAAGCAAGCTATCTACGAATACAACGAAAATTTGTGCAACACTCATAACAAATAAAGGATAAACGTTAATAATAGCAGTTTTATCATTTTTGATGTCTTTACCCTGTTACAATATTTATAACTATTATTACCATTTCTATTCATTCAACAGAATCTCCTAACGGTGCAATGATCTGAAGCGAAAATATCTATCTTGATCATTATCCCATTGTGGAATAGAATTTCTAAGAAGTGTGAATACCACGCGTCAATCTGTTGTTCAACGCGTGCTGGTTTTTCAGTGCACCGCCAGAAAGACTTTGGAAAGAACTCTATTTTTCTTCCTTCAAGCAGAGTACATGCTGCACATTGCGGACATCTTTAATTATCATTTTTACTTATCATTTTCAACACCGCCTGTTCATAGAAGCTTTGTTGATAGCAGCTATTTAGTATTGCAACTGGAAATCCTGCTAAATATGCATAAATCATCATCATTAATTATTTACTGAAACATTATTAAGAGACTGATATCAGAACGTAGGCTGAACCCGTTCGAAGATTTCCGATGGTCTTGTGTCAATACCATGTGCATATGTATTCTCTTATCATGTGTCTATTTGATTCGCAACTGACTCATAATTGCCTATACTGCTGTTGACCGTTTGGTTTAATGAATCTGTGATTGTCTGACGAAAAGAGCATTTTAAATTTGCGTCATGCTTGAACCTCAAAAGACTGACGATCATTTTGCAATTCGCTTTCACTTGATGAATAATCACATGCGATGGTGTAATTGGCATTGGGGTTAGAGCAAATGTCTGTTATGATGAGAAGTCCCGGGCTTAAGGTAAGCTCGGTTTTGCTAGTGGATCTTCTCTTCATGTCTGGACAGCAGCAAATGGATAGCTGGGGCAGACCTCAGGGGGGTGCGGGGAGGAAAAGCAACTGACCATCCTACCTCTTAACGCAATGGCTCAGGTACGCCTTCAATAAGGTTCTCCCCAACGCTTGTCTCAAGTACGGTGCTCTACGTTCATATGATGGATTCAACAGAAAATCACGAGAAGAAATCAAACATGGCCTACCGGTCCACTTTCCGAGGATTTTTATGTGAACAGAGAAGTGATCATTTGGCACGTCTCCAACAGGGCACTGGAAATAAAAAGGTGACAATGCGATTGACTCACCAGAAAATGTGCATATTGCAACTAATATGAAATCGCTTGCTGCGCATTGATGGATTCTGAGTTTCTTCGAAAAAAAGTTGCGGATTGATTGAATTAGACTTCACTTGCCATCAATAAATCGGCCTATTTTTTGAAGCATTTTCAAATGAATTCTAGATATGTGCCTAAACAAAAGACGTTTAGGGCAGATGTATGTTTTAACAACAATGATAACAATAATAACATCATAATTGGACAGGTTTAAATTCAGCCGTTATCAACCAAGGATCTATCTAACTGCTAATTGCTAACTGCTGTTTTCAATTGCTAATTTAGTATTATCAAATACGATAATCATGCAGCTGATTTAGAGTATAGGACAGTGTGTCTCTTCAACAATCTACGTGTATCGAAACAAAACTCTTGTTACCTTTGTTAGGGTGAATGGATGCCATTCAAACTTGGCAATTTCGGGGCATTGAATCTGGATATACTAAAATGCAAGATACCTGGGAATCATGATTTGGAGAAATAAGCTTGCAATACGAATAAAAAGCATCAACATATTAAGAGTAAGCATCACCATAGACTTTAGTCCAATACTTTTCTCCAGAGATCATTATCAAAGGAAGCGAAATGTGTTTTATGCTCGTAAAAATTTACCGACATTAAGGCCCCGTTTACACAGTGCCGGACAATTCTTGTCCGCTCGAATTTTTGTACGAGTAGGTCTTGCGCTTACACGGTACCTATCTATCCGTACAAATATTTGTCCTGTTAGCCGTACAAAAAAACTTGTCCTGCTAGGGCGAGGACAAGATGTGAATTTGTATGTACAAATACCAAATACTTGCGCGGCATCGTGTTAACGCGAGGCCTGTCCGAATAAATATTTGTCCGGTATGCCTATGCGTAGAAAAATGTGTGTTGGTGAATATTTGTCCGGCGCAGTGTAAAAGGGGTCTAAGCATACAACGATTTGGAGAAAATACCGCAGGGGGAGCATGATAGTACATAGCAATCCTGTGGCAGTTCACAACAAACATGCATGAATTCATTTTTCAAACAACATTAATGCAATCATCTATTCAAAAGGGAGAGGAGGAGAGGAGGAGAGGAGGAGAGGAGGAGAGGAGGAGAGGAGGAGAGGAGGAGAGGAGGAGAGGAGGAGAGGAGGAGAGGAGGGGGACTTTACAGCATTCTATTACCAATTAGACCAAACGTTTTGCTGCGTTGAAGAGGACTTTGTTAAAAACCATTTCCCGTTTTGTGAGAAAAATTCCCTATCGATGTAGTGGAAAGGAAACATCAGGATTGGTTCACTTCAGATCATATTTAATTACCAATCATCGCGTTGAGTTTCAAAAGCATTTTTTCAGGCTGCATACAATAATGAGTATCGACCAAAAAATGATCTTGCTTTTGTGATCATTTCACAATGAACGTTTGAAGTAAAATACCTCATAGTACGTACCTGTCCTGGCAGAGCAGCGAATCCTCTTTGGGCCAATTGCAGCTCAATTACATTGCCTTTGTGCAACACAGCCTTTGATGAATGCAAGAAAGCATTATTATAGTGATACTCTACTGCAGACTATACTGAGTGATACTGATGCAGTTCGACTGCAGATGCAAATGATATCATAACAATCAACGATTTTGTCATTGAGTGAGCAACGCATATCTACAAAATCCAAAGTCCACCTATTCTGTGAAAAAATCTTAGCCAAGTCTACGAATTAATCAATTCGGTATTGGTGTCGTGAGTAAGCGTGCCGACTCATAGCGCAGGGGTTGTGAGTTTGAATCCTGCACGTGTCAAAAGTAAAGCATGATTGGCGAGGAAGGCAACAGGAAACCACCTCATATATCCTCTTTGCTAAAATAATTTAGGGCTCTGTCTCTGATTTCTGCTACGCTCGAAATCAAGACTGCAATGCAGTTTTTTAGATATAAATTGATGCCTATGTGGATCTATATAAATATGAATACATCTACTGTATTCGTAAATGTAACTGCATCTTAACGTAATCATAAATGCATCCATGCACTGAGCTGAATGGCGGTGGCATAGTGGGAATATAGCAGAGCTCGTACCACATAACATTCGTCAATAATGCCAGAACTACCATCATTCATTAGAAAAGAAAAGCCACGTGGCACAACGATACCTTGTGTAGCATCATCGGGTTATCGTAGCGTCAAATAGTTTTAATGGAAATATTAGAAATGAAAGCAATGACATGTACTGATTATTTTCCAAATTGAGGTACTCTTCGTTTACCTTAATGATCTCGACGTCTTTGCTTCCTCTCCATCGTCTTATGAGCCGATCAACAATGTACAGAACTAACGGCACAATAATCCATTTCCAAGCCTAGATTGCAGACAATAAGCAATATCAATCTAATGCATATGATGGTTAAAACTTCGCTACGAATGGAAATATTAAATCGCAAACGATGAGCAATTTAAACGAAAAGAATCAGAATGGTCAAGGACACAGGGGTGTGAGAAATCCATGCATTTTTACATTGTTAGAACAGGAAGCAATGCACTTCATTTTTTCAATAAAGATTTCACAAAATTTCTGTAAAATCATCATTCGTCCCAAGAAGATGCAATTTATGGTACGTCTTGCCTTCTTCTTACTTTCCTGGATCTTAAAATTTGCCATCTTTCAAACCTATGATCAATAAACTTGATCTGATCTTCCTCTCCTTTTAGCCTTTCGCCTTCTTCTTTCTTCCTTTGTTGGGGCTTTGGATAGGCCACCATTGCCTTCCTCAACATAACTCACTAAAAAAACACGAGTTTCTTAACTTGTTTTTCAATTTCTGTACAAATAGCTGCGACACTAATTCTCGGCCTCGTGAAACTCCGAGTGGCAAAGAGCTAGATGGCCTTCGAGAAGAAATCCAGAATGAACATAGCAGCTAATCACCTGCGCAGGGTCATGCTCGAACTGCGGAGGAGCTATACATATTTTTCTCCCGTCTGGTTTATAAATCAAGTTTTTGCTGCTACCTAGCGTTGCATTCGGATATGAACAGCCAGGCCAATGCTGTGTCAAGTTTTTCTGCCTTTTGATTATACATCTGCAATGGAAACAAAATATAAAAAGTGCGCATGCGCAAATGACGGGAATTAAAAAGTCTCAAAAGTTTTCCCGCGTCAATTAACGCGAGTCAAGACCGTTTGGAATAGCAGAAACCTTTCAATTGCAACATTGTTAACATTAACGCTCCCCACATGCAGCGCCTAGATTGGTTTTTGATCATATTTGTAGACTACCGGCGTTCTTTGTGCTAGCTTGGTAAGAAGCCTGCTTAAGGAGAAACAAACGAGAAGTCACTGTACTTCTAATCATCTCCTGGGAAGGTCTGAGACAAAGGTCGTCAAGGCCCTAGCAGGGCTCCCTCGTAATGAGGGGTGGGAGATTAGAAATTTCCTGGTGCGCTGCTATGGTACAAGAAGCGCATAGCCTGAGGAGCAGGTGAAGCGTGGATGCCGCAATGCATTTGGGTTGAAATACTCCCATGGCCAGCAATTTAAGTGCGATTAGCAGGGTGATGTCATCATGATGTCATAACTCAATTCAGACTACTCTCTCACCAAGCGTTCTGTTTCTTCCTCAGATAAATCAAAATCTCAGATTTCCATCAAAATTTAATTTTACTTTTCATTTCTAGGGTGTTCCTGATAGTAAGCTTGAAAGCTGGATGACAGCAAAATGTGGTACAGTAAGTCCCCGCATAACAGCCTGCCGGGAGAGAGGATGTTTCCCTTCTATAGGAAACATGGCAGCCTGGATTTTTTCAATTTATTATGAATAATGAAAAGCTGAAGGAAACTTTTTAAACTGAAAAAACCAGGTATCGACTGCTTTGGTTTTTTCGGATCTTGCACACTAGCATTCCATAGTTGAGATGAAATTTCATAATACTTCTTCCCCCATAGAAAATTCTTGGGATAGTTCCATTTCACGGTGTCGTATAAACCAGTCATTTCTTAACTGACATACAACAAATCAGCCATCCTTATCTTAATATGTTTTCTCGCACACAAAAAACCAGACAGCCTGACTTCAAAATTTCAGTTTCTTATATGCGAGGGTTTGCTGCATTCGCACAGCTAATAAGTTGTCACCAGAAAACGACTTACCCGTAGCTATGAAGTAGAAGCAATGCGATGAACGGAAAAGCAAGGTGATGCGTGTACCAAAATATCACATAATTCTTACGTCTGTAGAAAAGAAGAAATTCATTCACGGGCAGAGTCTAACGAGGCAATGATAAGACTAGCAAAAACTTAACAAGTCACTTTTTATATACTACATTGTTAATAGACAGTGAGAAGCTTTTTGTTTATCCTGCAGTGCCCAGGTCCTTCCTCTCCATGTGACTACACCTCGTGATTCATACGCCTGGAATTACAGAGAGCTTGCGACTCTCCTTACTCTAAGTGAGTCTAGCTGAGGATGGATTCGAACCACTGACCATAGGACCAAAGCGCAAGAATCTTATCACATAGCTGTTCTGACACCCAAATGAGTCGCTTACCATACCAGCTGCTATATTATTAGTATAAAACGCATGCAATGCTAGATGGAAACAAAAGACAAGCAAATGGAACTCTAATGATAAAGGATAATGACTATATAATTATGAAGACTATGAGATGACGAGAAGGCAGACAAAAGATGGAGCAACAAGTTGAGATATCCCAGCAGAAATTGGTCAGTTTCAAGCACGCAGTGGCAACATGGCAATGATTCTAAACAAAGATATCCGTCAAAATCAGAGGGAAAGATGGCGAATTCACTCTATTGAAGAGCGAACTCGTTCTTGCACTACAGCATCCATTATGTGTCATGGTCCCGATCAAGATTAACAAGTTCTTTGGCGATTTCACTTTATAAGTTGAAGTGTCTTAATAGCCACTGTGCCTTCAAACTCGATTATGTTGCACTGTTTACATTGACAACACCAGCTCGGCTTCTACCTCGTACTTATCAGTTATTCGTCATTATCATTTTTATATACAGCTAAAAGCTGTTTGTCGACCATACAGGAAATCTTAGTGGTGAAACTTTTATTGAAAAACTGGCATCCAGACAATAAGATTTTCAAACGAAAACTTTGGCGCTAGTTTCATCCTCGTGTTTCTTTAAAAACATGTTTACCAGGGACAATTTCTACTCAAAATGCCATTCACCGCGGAATCTGAAATCCCTTTTGATTGCTAAATTCCGCTAGCTACCAACTGTACCGTGTAAGCCAGTTTCAACAAATTAATTCGACGAGAATGCAATTAGTTTTTAATGACAGTGAGTTTCTTTAAGGCTTTGTCGTGTCGCTCTCCAATTCGTCAATCCCTTCTTGAACACGAAATAAATGTGCAAAATAAGGAATGCTCATTGAAATGCATTACAAAGCTACGTGACCGAGGGAGATCAAACTAAAAGGCAACATTTTTCCTATGGGGAACAGACCTCACAATAGACAAGGAATGAGCAAGCACGTATAGGAGACAAGAGCGCAAACCAGTAACAAAAGAATCGTTATAAGCGACCAACTCTAATTGGCAAAGCATCAAGGTGAAAAAACCATGACCAGAAAATGTATTTAAACCTAGAAATAAGATATATTTGCAGAAAAAAATTATGAAATGCTTCAAGGGTGGTATTTGTTGATAAGTATGGAAAAATATGCTTTAAATGTTCCAAAATTAGGATATTTGCTGCTTGTTTTCAAGTGTCCATTCCGTGGAGGTTCAATTTTTCGACAGTGCAAAAGTAGAAGTAAAGTTGATTCCAGTTATCTAAATGAACGTCGGGGGTACCTTGTTCGAGAGGCAACATCCTGGGCCAGGGAATTGTGGGATAGGGTGACCAGCTCCTTTCCTCCCCGTGCTTTACCCCCAGTATCGCGCCTAGTATCCGTTCACTGCTGGTTTGACAGAGAGGGGGTGAAATGGCCGTGCATGAGGGGGGCTTCAGCCCGGACTGTGCGCAAAATAGACATGTACTCTTAATCACTATGCGAACTGCCTTCCGAAATATATCATTACACGTCCGACAGTAACTTCTATAGCTAGAGAACAGTATCGAGGATCTATTGGGGAAATATCGGGCTTGCAATAGGACTCGTGGTTAACTTAAGAACAGAAGAATATGTGCTAAGTGGTTTATCGAACTTGCTGCATAAGGCAAGTTGAATTTACAGATAGATAATTGAAGTGCATACCTTACAGAAGCCACTGATGACGTAAACTGAAAACAAACGGAATGGTTCATAAAAACTGATTAAAACGCAGAATCGAAGCAATGACATAACACAGGCAAGCATTGAACGTCAATTTGAGAGAGCAAGTAGCAGGAAGGCTTTTTCAAATGCGACGGAAATAGGACATGATTGGTAGCATCGAGAAGGAATCGCATGTTGTTGCCTAAAGACTACCTCGAAAAGAGACTTCTTCATTGGCGATTTGAATATGATAGAAGCGTCTTTTGGTGGCATTCTTTAGGCAGAATTACTGTAAGCAAATGAATAGATGACATATCAAGTGTAAATAAGAATTCATAAGGATGGGGTATGTACAGAGCAAGGGTGTATACTAATCCAACAATGTCCGTGATACACATTTTTGTGCTCCTAGGTAGATTCCGCAGATCTGCATGTGAAATGCTTTATAGTCTCTGGCATGCAAGAAATGCCTGACTCAATGAGATGCGATGGATTTGTAAATAAAGACGAATTGGCATTCGTGCAGTAACGATAGCTGACGAGAGTAAATGCACTGTATATTGGAAGGTTCAGGACAATCATGCAGTGTGTAGATACAGTGTTTGCAGAGCATGGGGTGAACTGAACAGTATTGAAATACCCTGTGGTATGGTATGGTATGGTATGGTATGGTATGGTATGGCATGGTATGGCATGGTATGGTATTGTATTGTATGGTATGGTATTGTATGGTATGGTATTGTATGGTATGGTATGGCATTGTATGGGAAAGTATGGTATGGTATAGTATGGTGTGGTAATGTATGGTGTGGTAATGTATGGTGGGGGTATTGTCTAGCATGGTGGGGGTATTGTATAGTATTGTGGGAGTATTGTATAGTATGGTATGGGATGGTATGGTGCAGTGAAACTATATGCAGTGTTGGCAGAAACATGGAATGAACTTAACAGGATTGAAATACCCTATAAAGACATGGGAAACGGTTCTTAGAAAGCCACTCAGTCATAAATGCAGGCTGCGAGCTTCAGAAAAGGGTGTTTGATTCGATCGTGTCTGGAAACAGGACGGTGGAATTTTGATGTATGATGAATGGGCTATTCTTGAGACTGGGGAACTCATTGGAAATTGCAATGACCTAGCTATCAGGCTTAACATCATCAAAGACGTATCTAATGGTATTTTCTAGAATATTCAAAGCTTATGGTTGGCAAGAATTGAGATCCAGAAAAAGTTGTGATTCTGATCCAGAAAGAAGTGTAAAGAGGGGAGATTTTTTCCATCGCAAATGACCTTTTCATTTCTTAATGTTATTCTTCTCTCCCATGGCTTACAAAACTAGCTGAAATTAACCTTCAAGGTGTCGAGACTCGTTGACGAGATTTTGTGATTCCGGGGGAAGGATTTTTCGCACTCGTAATTGTTCATCGCATATTTTCATGTACGTATCTTGTTGTGGCAAAACCAACAGGCTTAAAACATGGTCAAAAACAAAAGACCACATCTAAATATTCCTTTGTCGATTACCAGCGATAATCATCCAGTAAATGTAGTGTTACTTATACTCTGGCATAGTACTTGCACTTCTCATAGTGTTTCAGATTTGCAACATTCATTTCAAAGTGATCATCACGAAAAGACATTAGGCAGGTGGGCCTAAACTTATGTAAAACAGTATCATATTTCTTCGTGACATTTCAATTTTGCCACCTAGCAACATCGTTCTGTTTGGGTTTAGGGTTAGCAGTACCGGCGGTGTTTTGGTGGGCTTAGAATTTGCTAAGGTTTGGTTAAGGTGTAAATCCATTACTATTAGCTGTTTCTGTTTAATACAGCTGTACAGTAGACTATTTCTAACCACTTCTAAAACCATAGATATTTAAAGGTAGACGTCGTGCTAATTTCGATGACGTATACGTGTGTATTTATGTATGCATGTATGTATGTATGTATGTATGTATGTATGTATGTATGTATGTATGTATGTATGTATGTATCTATGTATGTATGTATGTATGTATGTATGTATGTATGTATGTATGTATGTATGTATGTATGTATGTATGTATGTATGTATGTATGTATGTATGTATGTATGTATGTATGTATGTATGTATGTATGTATGTATGTATGTATGCATGTATGTATGTATGTATGTATGTATGTATGTATGTATGCATGTATGTATATATGTATGTACGTATGGATGGCTATGTATGCTGTATATGTACGAATGAATGACAATGAAGACGAGAGGAGAACACAACGAATCAAAATAAAATTGAAATCTGGGATCTAGGAGAAGGTTTACAGAACATCTATTAAATGAAAAGTGAAACTTACCATCAAGACAAGAATTACAAGCATGAAAACTCCCGTAAGGCCAGTTGCTAAAATAGTTACGATTGGTGAATAAAAAGGCATGTAGCAGATAATCTATGTCAATTGCATGATACAGACTAGGATAAAAATGAAACTTTGAATGGCATTCAATGCTAGTTGAATTAAACCTGAATTCGTAAATTCTTCTCGTAATTTCTTGACATGATTTCTTATAGCTTTCTGTTGTATTCTACGAAGCATTCAGAAGCACAATTTATGATAATTAGAAGCTATGCAATGCACATTGAGCAGTTCCTTGGCCCTATTCGGACTTGATAATACTTCGGGATCCGCATACCGTAAGGTACAGAGACGTATTGATTGTTATTACTCAAAGTAGAATTAATCTCTATGTGGGCTTGAACCACCGACCACAGGATCTGCAATCAAGCGCCTTAGCTACGGAGCAGTCTTCAACTACCCAGTCTCTAATTGATCTTACTCGAAAATGAGGATGCGATCTGCATGAAAAATTGAATTTAAAAGATTGAAAGCCTCTACTGAATAACATACCGGTGAAGAATACTGAGAACTTTCCCATCTGTAGGAAACATACGAGCAATTAAGACAAATACCATTATATAAAAGCGGTCGTGCATGCAAAATTTTTCCTGCAGAAGGCTTAAGAAAATTCAGCAATGGTGTGGTTGTGACAGAGTTAACCACTCTGGCCAAGCTCTTAGCTAAGATGATATGTCCTGGTTTTATAAACCTATGCTCGTATTCTGCTGCGTTGCATACTAGATTTCAAGCGTAGTAGAAACCAGAGACAGGGCTCTCAGCATTTTCTGGGCAAGTGGACGTTTTGCGGTGGTTTATCGTTGCCATTTTCAGCAATCGTGTTTTATTGCGACATGAGAAAGGTTCGAACTCGCGACCTCTGTGTTATGAATCCGCAAGCTTAACCACGGCAGAACTGCTCATATTCACCAAGGGTTTCATGCAAAGAAAGAGTAGACAGGTGAGCAATGTGGATTTAAGGCAGGCACCAGGCTTATAAGACTATGGTGTGTGGAAGCTGCTGGTTGAATGGCATGTGCAGTGAGAGGTAGAGAGTGCGACATCGCATTGACTGGAGTGGTGTGAAAGAAGCGGTCAAGATACCGCCTCACTGCTGGATCTCTTCGCTAGCTTACCTCTTCATACTCACTAGCTTACTTCTCAAAACTGTGGAAACTCAGGCAGCTAAAAGCAATATCCACTGAATTTACAATTCGTTAGTAAGAGCAGATCGAAGAGAGACTCCGAGCAAGAACGCAGCGCACGGCCGCCCGAGCTGCCCGACGGCACTGGGCTACGTTGTCACGTCTGCCAACGGCCATGCAAGGGAAGGGCTGGCTGGTCAGCACACGTGCGAGTACACGATCGGTGAAATTCGACGAATCGTCGCGTCTGTCTACACAAACATACAGTACCAGTGTTTCAATTGTATTTGAAAATAAAGACGAAAATTAATAAAGGAGCCACGTTTTATGATTTCAGTAAATTCACATAATCGTAAATGTAAATTCACTAGGATTAGGAAAACGGCCCCTTTATTGGTCGTTGTCATTATACCCAAATTCATCCTGAGCTGCGCCTTCCCTCAACGAAATCTAGTGTTCATATTTTGGAAGAAAGAAACGAAGTGACAACGCCTAAGGGTAACAAAACAGAGAGTTTCGTTGCTGACAGAGAGAAAGTATGGTCATTCAGAGAAGTGAGGTGGACATGGGTTATTCTAAGCCTGATTTGTCGTTGCTTCCAAAAAGAGGGATATTTTGGCAGTTGAAATCTGAATCCCTGTACTTGAGCATACTGTATGTATACTTTTTCGAGGTTCAAATTAGATAGAAACGAATTCTGACTCAACAGCGGTCATGCCAGTTCTGTTCCGAGCAAAGTTGCAAAAAGCTGAAAGTCCTTCACTTTCCTTGCGTCTCTATTTCTGCACTTTATGGCCTCTCCAATCTCCTTTCCTCCGAATAGAGGAAGATTCGATGGCTCCTGTTCTGAAGGAATACTCAACTTGAGCTGAAAACCTTCTTAGAACAACCCCTGGGAGGGAGCAATGCGTTTCAAAAGCTTCTTCGCTCCATGAATGGCGAGCAGTGCAGCATGCATCTTTACGTGTAACGACTTCAACTCCATGTGCACTTCCCTGAACAAATCCCCACAATTGTGCGCTCATTAGCGTAATGAGTAAAGTAATTTGATGTCATTGGAACGTTGAAAACCAAGCTGTAATATTCAGCATAGTATCAACCTAAAGTGTATTAAATGTTTTAGCTTCTATTACCTTCTCTTTTTCAGGAAATAAATTCAGCCCTCTCCGCTCCTCGTCATAATTGTTGCAAAAATTGAAGTTGTTCACGCAATGGGCGACCGTGTGAATCACTAAAGCGAAATATGAAAGATAATTTTGAAAGACTGAAAAAAAAGCCGACACAAAGATTACAAAGAGTTTGCATTACCAAGCACACTGGGATTCCGAACTAAACAGAAACCAGAAGCAACAACAATCAAGGGTAGAATCACATGCCCTGTACGATACTTAGACCGTAGTTCAAAATTTGTCAAAGTCTGATGCGTGCCAGGTGAAAAGCGTCATTATTGCTTTGGGCATCATCGTAGTCTTTTGCTGACAGAGATGCATGTCCATTGGCAGGGCTCGAGCCAACGTCAAAAGTCAAGAGCCTCCATCAACGATCTCTCGTCTCTCGAGGGTATAGCAGTGATTTCACATTGCTCCTAAGGATTCGCATTCCATGCTGACGTCGCCCAATACCCCCTTGATATTCATACCCAACATTGATGATCAGACCTATAGATGACGTCACGTGGCGCGTGCTTTGCTATTGTGAATGAATGGAAGTTAGCCGAAGCAAACAACGTCCTTTAACAACATCCAAATCAGACACAATTGACAGTAGACCACCAAAATGGACATCTGCGGTAAAAAAGATGAGGCTTTTCAAAGTCACCTTTGGGTTTGTTAATGGAACGATAAAACCTGCAAGCTAATTGAAACAGTCAATGGTTACCGGCGTCGTGTTACCATTTGACCAAGGGATCATCGACATGCTTCTCTCGAGAATTCACTTTTCAGCCAAGCAAGCATGCATGGGACATGTCACTTTGACAGGGGTATTTGAATAAATGTCAGTTGGGTAGAAGATAACAAAGTTAATTGTTGGAGACAACCATGCAATTGATATACCATGGAACAGACACGTCAAAGGAAGGGAAGATTGAAACATCAGCTAAATGAAGTTGGCATCTCTTATTTCCAGTCCCTCGTGAATGCAAAATCCATCCAACAGACAGGTCTCTATGAATGGGGATAGTACCAGTCTACATCAATAATTGTGTGCACTCAAGTACCTGATGTAGCTTCACTTTGGCGTCCTATATGCTTCCCAGGCAAGGCATAGCCCCACTGGGGGGTGGTTAAGGACAGCCTTTACTTCGAGGAGAAAAACTAGACTGCGGGATAGGGGAAGTAGGCTGGACCCCCTTCCTTACAGCACCGATGGCACGGCTGGGAGTCGAACCACCATCCTTCTGTTAAATATTTTCACCACATCCAAAATACAGTGCACCCTCATATGCTGGCACTGAAATGGTTTGGAAAAGATTTTGACCCAATAATTCGGTGACGGAAAAAGTATCAAAAGCCACAAAATGTGTTCTATCTCATCCACTGGCAAAAATAGATGAAAGTGCAAATGTAAATGGGCTGAAAAGATATGAAAATGACAGAAAACAGACGGAGAAGAACAATGGATTAAACACGAAGGGAAACGAAGATCGCAGGAACGACCTAAGCTCAGAAGGGTCACTGAAATCATGCAAAATACATGAATAATTTCGAGACACAAACTGGCTGAAGTCAGTACACAAACTCGTGCTCAAATCTTAACAATGCAGTTGTCTGTAGCAAGTCGATGATGATGATGATAATGATGATGATTGTTAATGCTGGTGATATCGTAATGCTGATGATGATGATGATGATGATGATGATGATGATGATGATGATAATGATGATAATGATGATGATAATGATGATGATGATGATAATGATGTTGATAATGATGATGATGATGATGATAATGATGATGATTGTTAATGCTGGTGATATCGTAATGCTGATAATGATGATGATGATGATGATGATGATGATGATGATGATGATGATGATGATGATGATAATGATAATGATGATAATGATGATGATAATGATGATGATGATGATGACGATTGATAATGATGATAATGATGATGATGATGATGATGATGATAATGATGATGGTAATGATAATGATGATAATGATGATGATGATGATGATGATGATGATGATGATGATAATAATGATGACAACGATGACTATGATGATGACAATGATGATTGATGATGATGACAATGATGATTGATGATGGTGATGGTGATGGTGATGGTGATGATGACAACGATGACTATGATGATGACAATGATGATTGATGATGATGACAATGATGATTGATGATGGTGATGGTGATGGTGATGGTGATGATGGCGATGATGATGATGATGATGACAACGATGACTATGATGATGATAATGATAATGATGATAATGATGATGATGATGATGATGATGATGATGATGATGATAATAATGATGACAACGATGACTATGATGATGACAATGATGATTGATGATGATGACAATGATGATTGATGATGGTGATGGTGATGGTGATGGTGATGATGGCGATGATAATGATGATGATGATGATAATGATGATGATGATGATGATGATGATGATAATGATGATGATGATGATGATGATGATATGATGATGACAACGATGACTATGATGATGATGATGATGATGACAACGATGACGATGATGATGATGATGCTAATGTCGCCTAAATCCTTGCAAAGTTGCTCCACAGTCGTGTTTCTTGATAATACCTGTCAACAGCTTAAACCTACATGGGGGCTGAAGGGTGTGGGTATGATCCAACATACAAACATAGCCGCATCGTTTAAAGAAACCATGGAGGTCTTTTTCAGATGATTAAAAAACTTTGTTGAGAGGTCAACTGTACGTCTACAAAATTGACGAGACCTTCTTTAAACTTTATACTGTGGTTTTCAATTACTGATAAACAGATAGTTCTAAAAACTAATGTACTGAGTATTATTTCTTGAAAATGTCTAGGTCTTGTTTCAATCACTTGCTAAAGTGCCATGAAAATTCAGCACTCCGTGCGGTTATTCTCATCTTAGCAATGCTCGTGATTGGCAGACAATGGACACGGCGCCTCGTGGTGAGGTTTGGTAAATGGGGTGAAAATGAGGCTTTGATAAGTTAAGAAACTCTACAAGGGCTTCTCCTGTTATAGCTGGGCTTTAGAACAAGAATCTTGTCAAACAGAGTGCCGCTTGCACACACACACACACACACACACACGCACGCACACACACACACACACACACACACACACACACACACACACACACACACACACACACACACACACACACACACACACACACTCACACACACACACACACACACACTCACACACACACACACACACACAGATACACACACAGATACACACATACACACACACACACTCACACACACACACACACACACACACACACACAGATACACACACAGATACACACACAGATACACACACACACACACACACACTCACACACACACACACACAGATACACACACACACACACGCACGCACACGCACACACACGCACACACAACCACGCATTTTGGCATTGCGACATAGAATTTAGCAATAATTTTATCAAAGGTAGAACCTCACCTAGCAGCATTTTAGTGGCTCAAACGTGCGAACTTACACGGTAAGGGTTCTAAGTTGCAATCCTGCACGGTTCACAATAGAGAAAGCTCAGATTCCCATACTGATCAAGTTTTTTGTCAAGAGATAAAAATGATGCCAAAGCATATGAAATCTATCATATGAGAATACTATGATGTCACCGATACAGAAAGAAATCTTGGTATTGACACTAGCGAAAATGGTCCGTAGTGCATAGGGTTATTTGGACAAAACAACGAATTCAAATCAACTGGGCTGAGTCATAGCAAACAGGTTTTAAAACACAAATACACGATAAGTAAGTCAAAGTTTTATACTGCATACAAGGCGACAGTAATTTAGGAGTAACTTACTCGATAGAAAACAGACCAGAAGACCACACATGATATGCATTGACTTCTTCTCGTCAAGAAGTCTGCGCATTCCAGCCAAACAAATCTACGAAACAAGAAGGAAGGAAATGCAGTTAGATCAGTACATACACAAAATCTATTTATCCTGGGGAGCTCGCGATGTGTGACAATTTTGGGTGTAATGCATATTTATGATGCACTGGGGAAATCGATTTTGGGGGATAGCACTTCGAAGGGTAACAGCCTCTGAGGGCTTCGTGTTATCAAAAGCTACATAGGGAGAAAACACCAAGAGAATCCGAGCCAAATGAAACAGATGCCGTTTATTCGAAATTGATCAATTGGTCCCATTTAAATTGGCTCGAGTTTGATCAGCACATGCAGGTAGCAAGGCGGAAATAAAATGGCCTACCGCAAAAAATTTAATGATCTTTTATCGTGCATGCTAGACACGATTATGAAGCAAATAATCGACGAGGCTTAGTCGCTTGCTTGTGAAGAGGTACCGAAGTATGTCATGAAAACGCAAGTGGACGGCACGACTAGAACCACATCGAGTTAACAGATAAGTAATTCCTAGCTTCAGTACAATGCATCCCACAGCGAGGCTTTGGCAGATGATCAAAGAAGATATGTCCCAAACACCACACAACAAGTTCCACAAAATTAGCTGCACGAAATGTGCTTAGATTTCTTGTTAATATCAGCGGCTTGAGGTGCAAAGCTTGCTAGAAACCTAGATCGGTACTGCATGTAGAACAGCCCAAGGAAGCTTTGCCAACACGTGTAACTTTGGCTTTCTGGGTATTTATAGATTAAAACGTAATCAATAAGATTTTACATGCAGTTTGCATTCTCAGATTAAACAGTTAATGTAACGACAGCTACTTTTAACCTACGAGTTGTTCACTGTGACTACGCAATTATGCTTTTGATAAGATCCTGCGGTACTTTGACATTTGGACGAAAGTTAAGCTTGCATTGGGACTGGGTAGAGTTAGGAGTATGGATAGGGGTGAGAAGAATATCATAATGATAACATGGTAACTTTCCTTTGAAACTTCATTTTGATATGTATGAACTAAGAATTAAAAATAAAATTATCTCTAATGATAGGTAATTTGTATCCGGCCAGCCTAATTACAGATGTTTCTAACAAGGAAAGGAAAGAGGAATCTAAATCTCACAGGAAGAGCTAAAGGAAGGAAGGAAGGAAGGAAGGAAGGAAGGAAGGAAGGAAGGAAGGAAGGAAGGAAGGAAGGAAGGAAAGTACTAGTAGCGCAGAAGGTCTGACTGAGTCTTCGTTCTGCTACGCATGCAGTAAAAGCCCTAGGTCGTAAAAATAATCATATTAGTTAACAATAATAACAATAGTAAATAATGATAAGCACGATAACTATTTTTATGATAGTTAATTGAAAAAAATGATAATTACGACAATGAAAACAATTGCGATGATGACGTCATAACAACTACGCATATTTATACAGGATAGCCTCTTCATCTCGTAAAAACTGCTATGAATACGTGTCCAGTAAATGAAGGAAAGCTACCATTAGATTGAGACAAGATTTGGCATACATTCAAATAAAGGGAAATAATAAAGAAAGCCAGCATTTCCAGAACGTAAAGATTAAGGTAAAGAATGTTCACCGTCTCCTGCCAAAATTTTCTCATGATTTTCATTAATATATCAAAACCGTTTAAAGTTTTGATAACAGATACTTAAGGATATAAATACCATTTTTACGGACCAAACCTGATCTGGTTTACCACGTGAGATGTAAATAGCCTTGATGAGGGAACCGATCCTATTACTTCTATTAAAAGATTGTGTTAAAAGAAGGTACTTATTTGGGTGCCAAATTGATCTTATCACTAGAGGATTATTGAATTATTATTGCTAGCTTCTGATTCATTAAAATTTGGTTCTTTCAACAAATAATGTTCTACTGCCTGAATTATTGTGCACTGCATAAAAATGATCCAACGAAGTTTCAGCAGAGAGTCAATTACTTGGCCATGTTTTTATTTCTCAAGTCCGTTTCAGTCAATTTTGAACAAGCCATTAAAGTTCCCAGCGCCGCTCCGAAGCTCGGGTAACTAGGGACGATGGTGGAGTAGTTGTGACAGCGCCAGGGAGGGTTTCGAAGCCCAATGTGAGATCATTCTATGTGCGGATGCAGGTGAACAAACGGCCAGCTGCACCGGTGGCCTTACTCGTCGTCGGATTCCACTCGCAGTCCGAGTTTGGTTCGCGTTCTTCCTTCAAGAATCCTTTTGATGCTACTTGGTGGCCCTACTAATGCGGGAATGAAACCAGAAGACGAAAAAGTTACGGTCGACTTTCTTGTGATTTTCACCCTGACAACTGTCAACAGAAGACACTTCGAGTAAATGACTTCATGATCCCTGCTAATCTCCTAAATCTCTTAGAGAAGTGCGTGTGGGTCTGTTAAACAAACGATGAGTCCAAAACAGACAAAAGATGTGAGAGGAAAAGTTGAGCGGATAGGAGAAAGTTTACGATCTGTTCACATCATACCTTGGAAAGGAGGTTTCGCAGGAACGAGACGAATATTTTGCACATTGAAAGCATGACGGCAAAAGTGTTGAGGCAGATTGCAGCAGCGGATGCACGGGCCCAGCAGAGTGAGTCCTGTTTAAACACGAAAAATAAACAACAAGATTATCTAAATTAACCAGATAGGGTGTTGGTATTCTGCGCAGTCCTTGTTTAGATATCAAAAAGTTTTATTCCAACGAGTGTCAGACAGAAAGAGTTTGCAGCCTCTTCACAAACGCTTGCTCTAAGAGCACCAAGTTGCGTCGAGAATTCAGGAATTTAAGAGGATCAGTTAATCTAGGCTTCCTGAGCCTAACAGATCACTTGAGATTCTATTAGAGACTTCAAGTGCAAGGATCATCATTAGCGGTCACATTTATTGGAAGGTGCTCAACAAGGGCGGTTCATGGTACCAAGATACAGCCAACTCTGTCCAATCCGACCTCGTGTAATTTAATGGACATGTTCGAAAAAGAAACAGACAACCAAAATTTTATCAGGAGAACGACCGAGTTTCGATATGAAGTAGGACCTACTGAGGGGTAAGACCAGCCCAGGGGAAGACTAGGAAGTAAGGCCTGGGGATTCACTGTCATTAGCGACCCTGAATGGGAGCAAATGTAAAAAGGCGATGATGAAAAAGCACTTACCCCAAGCATTTGATGCAAGTAGAAATACTGCATCTCATTCTGATATGTTTGATACGTTTTGTAGAAGACGAAGGCATTTGCAGCGAGAAGAATCATCTGAGGAAAAAAAATTTCATTTCACCATTATCTTCTTTTTGTAACTAAATGTATTAAGCTTAAAAAGAAGACTATGATCTATATATTTACATACTTATGTAAATATATATTTATGCATATAAATTAGGCATTAAGTTTCGCTAATAATAGCAATAGTATTTGACACCAAAGGAGACAGCAATTCATTTGAGAAGTCTGTCCGCCGATGGGGCAGTCCAGCCCCTATGAAAATATAATCCTACTCACAATAGTACCTACATTTTTGAAAATCTATAGCAGATTTACAAACCACATGTTTAACCTTTCAACTATCATTAATCGTCCTAAGAGATCAACTTGTCGATTTAGGAACATTAGTTGGGAAAGACCTTTCCCGATTCTGTTGTTAAATTAATTAATAGCTTCCTTGATCAAAATTCAAGATCTCATCGCCTGGATCCTTTTTTGCTTGTGAATTAAACGATGTTAACGATTACAACAATAATTTCGGTGCAATATTCGCCAAATCACCCATCTGTTATTTCTAAGAGGGGAGGAAGAAGCAATTTTTACTCTCGTTAGAAGACCCGAAGGGCAAGCTGAACGCTAAAATAAAGACTACGTTGAGACGAGGCACTGGACCTAGAGTCAGAGCGAGATCGAGGTGCATTAAGAATACATGAAAATTTAGGCCTAGTCCTTGTATTGAATGCTCAAAGATTATGGTCCTATTCTAGTTGGATACTGTGCCAATGATCAATCAATTGATCACCTTCAATATTCACATCCCTTTAGTGAACACAGCATAAGGCAATGTGACACCATTTAAGGATATTGTGAGAAATAAAAGCAAACGGAAATCCAGGTACACCATCGTGGAAATCCATTTTTTTTTTAGTGGGTTATGTTGAGGAAAGGCCATGGTGATCTATACAAAGCCCCAACAAAGGAAGAAAGAAGAAAGCGAGCAGCTAAGAGGATAGAGAGATAAGATCAAGTTTATTTACATTAGATTTGAAAGATGGCAAGTTGTAGAACTCAGGAAAGCAAGAAGAAGGCAAGACGTTCCATAAGTTGCATGTTCTTGGGATGAATGATGATTTGTGAGATAGAGTTCGTGGACTAGGCAGTGAAACTTGGAAAGGGTGTGAATGAGTTGAGCTTCTGGTGGTCCATGGTATAAAGATTCATCGTTATTAAATGCACATGTAGGGAAGCTGTAGAGGGTCGATTGGCATGGGAGGTAACGAACATGTACACCTTGCAGACGGTCCGGGATTAGGGCGCTCTCGTGCACGGTTCCCTTCGGTCTCTGTCTGTCAACCCAGCAGTAAATGGGTAGCCGGCCTATAGCTCAGGCGAAGTGCATAATACGGCGAGGAATGGACTGGCCACATTATCTCACAATGCAGTGGCTCATAATGGTACATCTCTCACGAGGCTCTTCCCAACGCACGCTTCGATTTTGGGCATCAACTTTATTTTTCTTCCCCAGGGAAGTCTTTGGGCATACCAGGGACATAGCGAGGGGTAGGGCAAGGGTAGGGCAAGGGGCAGTCAGAGTTCCCCATGTCTTCAGATAACATTTGTGACTACGATTTGTTGTGAACGCTAAATGAATGAAGAATGAAGCTGAAGACGAGAAAGCTAAAAAGCTTTGTTAGTATACGCCAGCGATAATATTGATGATGTTCACGGCATTATTTCTCCCTTTGTCGGTTTGAAAAATAGACGTCTGCTATCAATCTAACACAAGGCTATTTTAGGTATGTTTTGTATGGCTCTGTATATCAGAGCTGATTTTTTTCAAGTTGCCCGTCATTTTTCAACGTTCCTTTTATTCCAAAGAGATCCCTCAAAAAGTGTCTTATCTCTACCTTATCTATCTTCAAAAAAGTGTCTATTCTCGGCCTCAAAAATTTGGTGTACGGCAAGTGGCTCCGCCCCCTTCAAATTCCTGGCTATATTCCTGCGGCATACCCCCGTGTAAAATGACTGTACGGAGAAAACTCAATGCTTGCATCCGCACGGGCGGTGCGACTGAGGGGGGCTTCCCACAAGTGCTGCTCTGGTACCCATAGGGGCAAATCCAGCAAGCTAAGGAGAGAAAACTCAATATTCCTAACGTACTCAAAACCATGTTACATTTGGAAAAATTTGAAAGGAGGTCGTCGTCAAAAAAATTGTCTTCCAATTTTCAGTTGTGCGTTCTTAACGACAGCTAGGTAACATATGATTCTCAAGACAATAAATCTCCAACAATAAATTTTAAGTTCTTTCGCGATGTTTGAGTGCCATGCATTGAATGCAAAGATCAAAATTCAAATTTCTGTAACAGACGGAGGTGTTTGGCTGAATTAATGAGATAGTCAGAACTGGTGGAATGGAGGCGTGCAAAATTTAGCAGAAAGGCGCAATCGAAAGGGGTTGAATTTTTGAATTTGTCTTCAAAAACAACCGTTATCATTCGGATTGAGAAGGCTCCAGCTGGTAAAGCAGCTCAGATTGGATTTGCGCGACTGCAGGAGCAGGAATAGTAGTAATACAGTACCAAGAACTAAACTAGAAATGACTGGGTAACAAATTCTCAACATTTCAACTTGAAGAAAAAGTTTTACTCACAAAAACGGTGAACTTCCAACCATAATTGTAGAACAAACTTCGCAAATTTCTACCCAACATAACGATGCCAGTGGTCCAGTCCCAGCAGCTGTTGGTCGATCCACCCTTTCTTCCTCAAGCGTCCAAATGAAAATTCTTCCCCGTTCTACCTTCCAGCGGTGGGCATTGGCCTAAACTTTTGTAATCTCAAGATGACAAAATCTTCTTCGAATTTGTAGTTCGTTATTGTGATGTATGCTTGCGGCTATACGTAGGATAAGTGCGGAAGCCGGTATCTATTGCGAGAAACCGCTGGTTTTTAACCCAGTTTGCGAGCAATTGAATTCAAAATGATTGTGGAATTAGTGATTTGAAAGCTGAAATTATAGAAGCCAGTCAGTTGAGCTCATTCATGTCAAGCAAATAAGGCATTTGCAAATCTCTATTGCTACGTAGATTGGAAAAATATATTTGTCAATTGCCAGGCAAGTCTCCAAAGATTAATTCTGCGATCAGTTAATTGCATTTTCAGTTTGGTAAAACAGAGAATTCCTAGCCAATTTCTTCCAATTTAACTTGCCACAGACATTGCTATTTTTAACAGGAGCCTCAACTTGATACGATATGATGTGCCATCACCGTGACAATTGAATGTGGTTGACTGCCTTGGAAATATATGTCAAAACTATTGTGGAGATGGGAGTGAAACAAATTACTTAGTCTCTCTCAAGCAAAATCTTCCCTACAAGTGATGGCCAATTGATCCGTAAGGAATCAGTAAAGGATTTCTCTACTGCCATCTTCCCGTTGTCTCGTTCCTGTCCGGGCCATAGTACCGGCCACCGTTTTTTCCTCAGACAAGGTCAATGTCATGAAATAGTCAAATTCCAGCACCCACAAATGGGAGTTCGCTTATTTTATCATCGAATTCCAGCCAATTAAAAGAATCGTCATTAATCGGTTTGATTTTGTTTAATTATTGGCTGAGTGACAGGGTTTGTCTGGTTGGTGCTATCTCTTGGCACTATGATTTTACAATGATAACCAGCGGTTCTGAATAACAATCATGATAATCAGTGTGTCTAAAGTGCATGAAAATAAAACTTAAAGCTGGAATTTACGCAAATATATGAGCAGCAATTGATCTGTGCAAACAATTTCAGGCGTGGTTACTGTCTTTGAGGCATGTTTTGACAAAATTCATTCAGCTTAAGTGGAATCTTAGCGGCGAGTCGATTGGCTTAAAAAGCATGCTAGAATTGCAATTTCTCTATTAATTTGCCACAAAATGAAATTACAACCGACACCCAGGAACGAGCAGTGGAAAATACTGGAACGCAGATGAACGAAAACAATTTAAATATTATAACAGAAAGGTAATTCACTTAAATGTAGCATAATTGAATTATCGATCATGAATGAGAAACAAGAACTTACCCTAGAGACCGTGAAAAATCGCACATTTACCGCGAATTATTGATCGAGAAAAGCAAATGACCCAAGCAAGAACACTTTAAGTCCAGACTTCAGGCTAACTCGTGCACTTGGCATTGCCAATTTTTCCGAAAGCAAAATACAACAATGCCTTGTGTGAAGTTTTCAAATACAAAAGGATTACGCTCGGTCAAAGAAGCCATTAATCAAACAAAGAACCAAGTTTTCTCATTCACGGGGGTTGCATGCATTTGTCCACTTCGTTCTCGATTTTCGATCACAAGTGTTGGCAAATCGCCCTTCCAATGTATGACTGTCAAATGCCATTCTGTCGTCAAAACAGGAATTTCTAGAGAGACACCCTCGACTCCAACTGGAGCTGGTTAGAACAGTCGTTTTTAAAATGTTGTTAAATATTCCATGGCCATCCTCTTTCGAACACATTTTAGACAGAAGTTTTTTGGTGGCCTCGTATCCTTGGGGGTAGAACGAGGTCTGCTCAGTGCGTCATCAACACCAGTACAATTATTCAATACTGTTTTCCCATTAATGCCTACCGCGCAGAAAAACTCCCCATGTGACATTTTTGCTCGATTCATTTAAAATTGGTTTTATAATTTCAATAGCAAAAACAGAAACCAAGCAAAGCCAACTAAAGCGAGAAGTAAATATGATTTACAATGAAGAGCATGGAAACGATGAATATGAATTGACCCAAAAGTCCCAAATCTCTGATAAAAGCTCGCTACGATCTGCAGGTGCATGGACATGGATGACTGTAGGCGCCTTTGCAAATCAACATGCACCTTGACTGAATTTCCCTTGAGAGATAATTGCAAGACACACAAGGCCGAAAAGAACGTAATCAGAGACTCGGTCCGGCCTAGAATCACTAAAGAGAAAACTTTTTTTGAATTCAGTCAACGATTTCCGTCCTTCGTTAACATTCGCTTTGATTGAAGCTTTATTTGCAAACGTAAACGACCATTTCTTGCACCTTCCTGTACAAAATTAGTCTCTTGTCCATCAATGGATGACGTCATATCTCACGAGCGGACACCATAAACAATGCGCCATTCATGATTTCCTCCTTTGCAACGGCAAGGAGACCTTTCATTAGCTTAAACCGGGGGTACCTGCACAAGGAAGGCAGCGGCAATTGAAAACCGACCCAAGAAAGAAAGTGCCCACATGAAGTGCAGAGTGGTTCGATCTGAGACTATAATTTTAGGAACGATATCGTATCATCAAAGAGGGGCCGTTGGCACAGTGGTTGAAGCTCGTGACTACTGTGCACAGAAGACACCGCGTTCAATGGATACTCGTGCGAATTCCACCCTCCATCTTTTCACCCAGCGTTGGATAGGCATAGCTTGCGTAGACCTGGGTGTAAGTTGCGGCGAGGAAAGCAACTAGCCACCCTAGCTCTCTTTGCAGTGGCTCACATTGTTGCCCCCCCCCCCTAAGAAGGTGCTCCCTACCAATCCTTTCGAATACGGGATTCAACAACGGGCTCAAACAAATTAGATTTTTCCAACTTTCTAGATATCCACTACAATTAACTTTCCTTCAACACAACTGTAGATGTTAAATAACTTCTTCTTTTATCCTTTATTTTCGTTTACCAGACACACTTGTATAACAGCTTTAAATAGTCGAAAAGTTTACCCAGTTTAAATATTTGCTTATTACTATTATAATTATTAACTTTACCTTTATGGGATGGGGTATGTTGGCCACCAGAGGATCTGTATTCGGAGGGGGGGGGGGGGGTGCGACAGAGACATACCATGAACCTCGCAAGAGGACGGAGGCCAAATCATGACGCCTGAAAAAATGAGGGCGTGGCTCAACCGGTGTGGGCGAGTGGTTAAGACGCAGTGTTGCGAACCTTGTGAGGTCTTCTGTCCTCGGTTGGAGCCCCACCGTCGGAACCATTTTACCACAAGCCAACAGTACACTCAGCTGTCCATCCTTCCGAGGTCGGTAAATGAGTACTCAGAAGCAACTCTGAGGACGAACACTAGACACACGTTGATAACAGCCAATCTAAAAGCTGAAGTGTTTCATCCAGTATAAATATTCGCAGTTCGTTCGTTCGTAGTACAACTATTCTAGAGGCTGCCAGAAGAAGTTGATGAGGAAATCGTTCTATTCATCCCACTCAGCTTAATAAGCCTGCGGGCAACCTAAACAGCTTGCGCTTTTTTAAAAAAATAATGACCCCTTGCCAATAAGTAACAGGTGTTCTTCTAAATATAAATCTGGGATAAGTTAGAAAATTTTCGGACAATTAAGATTTCTTCTTTGATTTATTAAGTGAATTATTGACTGCCAAGTATTTGTAAATGGCCTATAGACACCTACACAGTGAAAGAATGTGCTTCGTAGCCCAAATGGAGCGTCATTGGTGATGTTCTGTTTCAAAATTTGAATACCGTAGCTACATGGATATACATACATGGCCATACATGCATAGCTATAAATACATGGCCATGCATGCATAGCTATACATACATAGCCAAACATACCCTTTCCAAGTTTCACTGCCTAATCCACGAACTCTATCTCACAAATCATCATTCATCCCAAGAACATGCAACTTATGGAACGTCTTGCCTTCTTTTTGCTTTCCTGAATCTTACAACTTGCCATCTTTCAAATCCAAGATCAATAAACTTGATCTGATCTCTCTCTCCTCTTAGCCTTCCGCTTTCTTCCTTTGTTGAGTCATTGTATAGGCCACCATGGCCTTTCCCCAACATAACTCATTAAAAGAAAAAGTACATACCTACATACATACATAGCCATACATACATACAAAGCCATGCATGCATAGCCGTAGATATACATCCATAGCAATGCATAGACATCCATACACAGCAATACATGCAAACATAAATACATACATAGCCACACATGCATACATCATTTATTTTGTAAGGAAGGTTTAAAAAGATGGCAGATGATGTGGACCTGTACAACTCTGTTCTGCACAAGCTGTTATCATGTCGTTCTAATCACAAAGTTTCCTTTTCATAACAACAACGCAAAAATAATACCATACCTCCTCGAATAATAGATACCTGAAAGCTTTTCTTCTCGGTATGGCCAGCCATTTTTTTCCCCGAAGAAATGTTCTGTTGCAAGGCATTTCACCGCAAAAGCCGCATGTGTGCTTTGGCAAGTTCCAATTAAACGTCAACTAGAAATTCCATTGAGCGAGTGCAAAAATCGATAGCGTAGCGAGAATATCGTGTTAATTGATCTCCCAGTCTCCAGCTTCGTTTCACCTGAGGTCACTGTTATTGCGTTACTGCGTGAGAATAAGCATAAGCGATCCTAGAAGACCTATTTGTATTAAACTCTTCTTTAAAAAAAAGGAAAACCGCACAGTATGCTAAATTTCGCGCTAGGTAAAATCAGAAACATTAATTTCAGATTTTTTCTAAGCCAATGGGCTTTTTGAGGGAGTTTTTCCTTGCTGGCTTTGAACCAATGACCTTTATCCAACGAGTTCCTCACACTTGAGTCTCTGCACTATAGCCGGATAGAGAATAGAGTCAGTGGATAATTACATCACTTTGCTTTGACGCCAGCAACGTTGAATTGATAAGTTATCCATGAGAGCTCTCTCTGTAAGGGGGGTTGAAACCAACTCCTATGCAACAGATCGCAGGTAAGTTCTAGTGCTATCGCTGAAAAGCGAAAGAACAGGGGAAAGGGCGACACCTCAGATTTTCTACGGGAAAATGATGTCTGAGAAATAGTGGTGCCAAACTTAACATCTTATCCCTTCATTAATAGCTGCATTTATATGAAACCTTTCTAATCGATATGCTGTCACTTCAGAATGTGGTATCTGTTTGAAAAATTCCCCTTGCTACAGCTTTACAACTGAATACGGGTATCAATGTGGACACAAATTTTCCTTGCTGCTTTGTGGGTCCTTCTGTATCTGCCTCAAGCTCATGACTCAACCTAGCCTCGATTTCACGATAGTTTAAATCTTCTAGCTACCGTCTTAGTTTCATTGCGGTTTCGTAACACGTATGGGAACATCTGCTACCTATAACTAGCGAGATAAGTCTGGCAAAAACAAAGCATTGCTAGATAACTGCACGGCCCACAGTCAAACACAATCGAAGAGAGGGCATGGAATCTCTGCGCCCCATAAATCCACGCATATGCCTGCAAGAACCATTCGAGGGTGCACTGAAGTACAAACAAATACCAAACGGATGTATCTCCAGATTCCACAATGATTTATTGCTTGATTAAGTAAATATACACATTCAAACATCGGACATGTTATCATCCTAACGAAATGAACAACTTGGAACACATAATAAAGCAGCAACGCGATGCAAAGGGCCCTTGTGCAGAACCATGTAAAGAAAAACGTGTGCGACTAGGCACCGTTCCTGGGACGTTGCAATGCAAGGGACTTTAGCCAACATTAACACACACATACACCTAAATCGTCAGCAGTGAAGATGGGATTTAAAGATCGAAACCAAGCATGGGAGAGAATAACCAAGGTCACAAGATTAAGCATGTCCAAGTGAGGTTTGTACGACTCTGTTAAGAAGCAGTGGCGCCGGCAAGGACGGGTAAGAAAGGCAAGCACCACCCTCCCCCCATGTCAGAATCCTTCCGCGTTACCCTCCGAATAGCATGTATGCAAGACCAATCGATTGTTCCAGGGCTGCATTCACAAGGAGAAAGAATCCGAGCATGTATGTGACAGCATTAGTACGCTTATTGGGGGGAGGGGGGTTTAATCGGTCCACAGCATATGATGAGAAATAGCGCAAAAAGGCGAAGATGTGTGGGCAGGATTATGTAAGGCGTAGCCAGCCTCCATTTGAGACATTTCCAAATTAAAACCTTCTTTAATTATTGCGTTCAAAGAGATCGATTTTTGACGGGAAAAAGAACAGTAATGTTACACTAATACTAGGAAACAACAATTTCCATTAAAAGAACTTATTAATTCTGGTGCGTATTTGTCAGTGAAGACTCGTTCGAACTGCACAGCATACTCGATTTTGATTGTAACGGAGCCCAAATGCTATAAGTTTTTCGACGAAAGTGGAAACTCATGAGGTAGGACCTAAACGATACTGTTCTGCAACAGGTGAAGGGGTCGAAACCCACAACCCCTGGGTAAGGAGAGCACACACGTTTCGAAAAGGTCGCAAGTATTGAACCAGATCACGAACGGAAAGTGTACGCAATAGATGAACGGGATGAAGAGACGCGGGGATCCAAGCACCATTTATCAAACGTAATACAGTGAGTCTTAAACCAAGACATTACAGTAATAAACTATGGCGGGGAATTAATGCAGATCAACGCCGTCTGTTATGGTTCAAGTGGCTAATACTTCGAGCTCTGCAAACCAAAAGGCGTGGCACAGCAAGGTGGTCCGATTCGGTGCAGATTACTCACGTGGTAAAGATACGTTGATGCATGATGCACTTTATAGTGTTCGCAATTTGCCAATTGGGTATTCAACTATACTGCTACTCTAATCATCATTACGTCAGGCGACTTATACTCTGATGGATGTCAGAAGAAAAGATCTAATTCTTTTATGACGTTTCCTGCCATCAAAGCAAATTTACAATTCTATAGCTGCATGGATAACCCTGGCTCAGCAATGGGAAAGAAAGTCTTGAGGTGGAAGCTAAAGCTTCAAACGGTTTTCCAGCGCGACACAAAGTAACCAATGAGGATAACGCTGAGTTTGTTTGGTTGGTACACGCATGCAACGAGGATTCGCACTGGTAAGTTACTCATGGGAATGGTGGTGCATCAGGAGTTCGGTATGATCGGAAGCCTCTAACTTTCAACGAACAGAGAACAACTCAGATCCAGGAAAACAGCCCCCCTCCCCCCCACCCCATCTTTCCACGCATCAGTTTTGTATAGCTTGATATCACGTACGGTTGACACTATATAAAGGCCGAATAAAATTACACTAAACTAGATGAACACAACGCTATATGATAGACAATTCAGTGCAATTAAAGCTCTTATACGACGAATACGCGATACGAACACTTAATCAACGAATGCAGACGTTACCACAGATAGCGCTCTAAGTAGGACGATCGGTACTTGTAATAGCACGCGATTAGGTTGACCGCGTAGAAGATTCGAGAAAATGCTCCAGATGTTACAGTAGCTACATCCACGGCTGTTGCAGCATCGCCTCGATAATCTAACCATATCAAACTCAATGCAAGCAAGGATGCAAGAGGAAGTCTAATTGTGCAGGTACCTAGATGACGTGCTCCTACATGAATCAAATAGGGCGGAATTTATAAAAAGATGCAAGTTTTTGCAATGTCTTATTCCCCAGCTTCGAACTGATTTACAAAACTACAATATTGCACAGAAACTCGTGACCTCGTGTACTATGTAGAACGAAGAGATTCTGCTTCAGATGTTCTGTGCCGCGCTTCTAATCGAATTGCTCAGCTAAAGGACAGGATTATCGGGCAACCTAGTGCGAACCTTAACTCATATGAGTATTCAACTACGTGTCCATCAGATTCCCAATAATCTTCAACTCAACAAATCTACCATCGCCCCTTCTAAGCGAGGCGAACTTAAAAATGCACGTGTGTGCACCTGTTTGTCGTGAAGCAATTGAAAAACTTCTACAATGAATTGATTAGCTACGTGATACCTCAACCACTAGAAGCATTCCTCCAGCTCTAGTTTGCCCTCGACTAACTGCCAAAGAGAATTCTCTTGGTTGCTTTGCGTCTGATCATTTCTAGTTGGTGTTTGCTTTTCAAACGAGTTTGAAATATTGTCCTGGTTGTCTGCCATCACTTTCTCGGCCTCATTCCATAAATGCTTCTCTTCTTCTTTTATCTCTACATTCTTCTCGTCCTCCTACAATGGAAATACGCAAAGATTACTCATTTGAATTTGTCACTTGCCAAATTCTGTCCGTCACTAATTTCAGCGGCATTTGCCCGATCACAATGGTTATAAGAAACTACCAAACAATTAAGGGCATAACATAGATCTCATAGCATTAAGAAGCTGTCTCATATGATCGTTAATATCACAAGATTATCTTCTCCATAAGGTCGCCGGATCCGCACAGTCGCCAAGGCTATTTTTTTTAAACATGTTCATACACAAATTAACCCTTCAGCTTATAGAAAGAAAAATATAACCAAGAATCTAATTACAGAAGTAACATGCTAAAAACAATAAAACTTAATATAAAGTCTAAAAATCTGGAATTCTACAGATAATAAAGTCTACAATTGGAAACAACCAAGTGCAGAGGACACATCTCAAGGGACTGTCGAGGATGGACATAAATTTATGAATGATACAACGACGAAGAGATGCATCTTTTTTACTTTCCGCGCTTTATGATAGTAGATGATATTACTTACCAGCGTAGTTAAAACTTGAGCGGCAACAGGACTAAACAGTGACTATGAAGGGTGTTAAAAACGAAGAACATAGTCCTCTACACGACACTTCTTTAACCCAGGATAACGCCGACTCGTGTTAAATTTTGTCATGTGAAGCGAGCCTATCTTTCTAGCCAACCCAGGTTTAATCCAGGCTGGGTCGCTTTACATGACACAATCTAACACGAGTTAGCGTTAACCCGGGTTGAAAGTGTCGTGTAAAGTGGGCTTATGAACGGTGACGATAGACGGTGTTAAGATATGAAATAGTGTTACGATGATGACTTTACCGAGGCTCGAAACGTTCAAATCTTAAAACACCGTTTCAAATCCTAACAAAGTTTATGGACACCGTTAATATTCTTAGATTTTCACACCCTTTACAGTCACCGTTTGCTCATGCTGCCGTTTACGTCTTAACTATACTGTAAATTACATTGCCTTTCGTCACGAAAGACTAAAATTAAGAAGATGTCTCGAATTTGTCGTTGTCTTATTCATAAATTCCATCACTTAGCTGTGATTTCTAAGAGCAAATACAACAGAAGTAAACCATAACAACACACAAACGATGGCGATAAGACAATTTAATGTTCCAATAATGCTTCGGTTTCCACGCCATATTATGGAAACGTGGCACGCACAAGGTGGGATGAACTTAAAGGGAATTTCTCCTTAGGGGGGGGGGGGCAATTGATTAACTTCTTGTGAGCAAACAAGTCTATCCAGGCTCAACCGAATCCGATCGGACACAAAACAGATACAGAAAGGGCGACGGCCTGTTGTACTTAAACACAACACAACTCATTGCAAATAGCAATCTTTATTTATTAACTATCAATAACTCTTGTTACACCATTCATATGTCAAAACGATTGTTAGGATGATATATGAAGAAATTGGTGCAGAATAAACAATGAAAGGCCTGATTCTGGAACTTACATAAGCGATCAACATCGTTAAGACTGGCGGAATCGCACAGGGATGCAGCCTGATCTTTTTATCGCCTACTACTCATCGCCGGTAAGTCTAAATTGCTTGGTGGATTATGTCTCAGTCGCAAACCAAATAGCAGGAAATCGTTTCTCCTTCATTCACTGCGTCACTTACTTGGATATGCAGGGCTCAACTAGGAACTTCACTCTTAATTACCAAAACAAGATAGGCCAGCTCTAGTCCGATCTAGTGTGGAGCTTTGGCTCATGGATAGATAGATAGATAGATAGATAGATAGATAGATAGATAGATAGATAGATGGATAGATAGATAGATAGATATATAGATATATAGATAGATAGACCGATAGATCGATAGATAGATAGATAGATTGATAGATAGATCGACAGATAGATGGATAGATAGAGATAGCTATAGATAGATAGATGGATAGATAGAGATAGCCATAGATAGATAGATGGATAGATAACCGATTATCGTTCAACCCTTTATCACCGCCGTAACATCCGAAGTTAGCAGTTCTACCCTTCCATCCAGTCTCCAACTGTCCCGATCTTCCGCGAGGCTTTGGATGTCTTTTCTGCTGTAATTGGTGTCTCCCACCACATTCACGTTTCTTCTGACGATGGTGGTCAGAACGTCGGGTGGACTTATAGCTCATGGACAAGAGATTAAAATCATTTAAACCAAAATGCAAGCAGGTAAGGCCTGTAAAGGGTGCCATCTATCCATTCGTGCAGCGATACAGCCCCTGGTTCCGATCGATTGTGAAAATGATTCACTTTAGCTGCATATATATAGCCTACTCGATTATGAGCATAGCTTCAATCAGAGACAACAGGGATCCGAGCATTTGTTAGGGCAGTTGATCTCTCAAATAAAATGCCGGGCATACTCAATTCGGAGCTTAGCGGCAGAAAATAGAAACGGTGCTATGAGTTCCTTCTAGGGAAGTGGGTTGAGGTGGTTTCCCGTTGTATTGCTCGCCCGTAGCGCTTTTTTGTGAACCATGCTGGCACTGCAATGACGATCCGGCATTACGAGTTCCCACGCTAAACTGCTACACTATGACACCACGTCTGTGATGCATACTTCCAATAACAGAACACCTGCCATTGCACAAATGGAAAGCTACCGTGGCAAAGGTTCCTATTTTTAAGAAACTTGTCCATGTTATCGATTAAAAGTCAGTCAGCTGGGACCTTTGAAAGTTAATAACCAGGCAGTCCTACTTCGGTCGCCATTTGGAGGGCGAATATTCCTAGCAGTGTCATATGTAATCTGTAACAATGTTTTGTTCCCACTGGTTTAGACTTATCGATATGAGAAAGACAGGCCATTAGGGTACAGTCCGAGCCGTCATTTTGACGTCATCAATTAAAAGGGGTGTCAAATTACAGATCAAATATTCAAAATGTATGAATATTCGGTTTCCACTTAAAAGAGGAAATTGACCTAGCTGAAGATGGCATCAATAGAGGAATATTATTAAAGAATTCACACTTCATAAATTCAAATATTACACTCAAATTCTTCCTACCAAGGAAACTGTTTGCCTTGAGTCTTGAATCGAACTGTCTGTTCCATTCTTTATCGAATGGTCGACGTTTTCGGAATTTTTTCGCTTTTCGTCCTCCATCGTTAGCTTGTCGGCCTCGGTAAGCGACGATTCCGAAAACGAATGGTCAGCAGTCGCTTGGCCGTTCGTTTTCATTGAGCCCGGAGATACGGTTTGCTGTGAAGAATTTTCCTCATTAGTCTTAGGGCTCGTCTGCACAGGTGATAGCAGTGGTTTGACGATGTTTGGCGCTTCGCCATTCTCACCGTCATTATAGGAATCCTCCGACTTTTTCTGGTTTTTCTCCAATAATTTCTGTACACGATCCCTTGCAGATGAAGCCGTATCAATTGCAGGTGGCGAGTTCTATCAACGGAAAAATTACTGTCATCATATCAAGCATATATATGGTAAAATCTAACGAACTTGTATGGTGATCTTCCTAAGATCTCCTCCGTTATACAGTAACGACGATTACGTCTAGCCGGCCACTGCTATCGAAGTGACGAAACTGTAGCAAACCTAATACTATGGAAACCGAAACATGGTTGCAGGACCCGGCAGACCTAAATTTGACTATGCCACCCGCCTCACGCAAGATACCGGCCTTACTTATGAAGAACTCCGCACAGCCATGTGGAGAAATTATGTGGATTCGGGTGCGCCCGACTGATGATGATGATGATGATATTAAGCATCGTCGGAAAGCTATATCTCGTATAATGGGTTAATGAAAAGAGGGGGCGAGCCCTGTGAGTTACACAATCGAAAAGGGAACAAACTCCTTCACCAATCTCTTGCCATGATACACACGTTTTTTTTGTTTTTTTTTTCCAGCTTTTTTTCTTCTTGCTTTTTCATCGGTTACATTCTATTTCGATGCGTATCTATTTCATTGTTCGAAAAATATTAGCGTTGCAGAGACGCTGGTCCGTTGACTGATTCATCGAATTTTTTGATCGAAATAGAATGCAATCGATGAAAAAGCAAGTTCTTGCTGTAACGCTACAACACATCGAATCCACAAAACGTTTTGAGCAACTGACAACAAAATACAGTCGATTTACCCTCTTCCTCCTTTTTAAATAGATAAAACATGAATGTTGATTGCAAATTGTTATTATACACATTTGCTGTGTTTTCATGGGGTTGCTATTCATTACCATGTACCCTGTAATGTCACCGTTTAAATCTCTGCATGCCGTCTTAGGCTATGTAGACAGTATAATGATATTATTACTTTGTCTACATGGTTGGAATGAGAGTATAAAATAGCTATAGATGAATAAATCTTAACTATAAGAAATAGCTGATAAAAACCAACTAATTCATAGTCGGATAACAGAAACGGAAAGAGTCATAAAAAACCCCCAAAATGGAACGGAATTTCTGCAAAGCCTACACACTGGCAATAACATTCAATTGCCTACTATACTTTCGTGTTGGTTTTAAATTCAGCCAGGTTAGTATAAATATATGTCATACCTCTCCGACAGCTTCTTCTGAATTAGCTGTTGCAAACGGAATAGGTGAAACAGGCCTTTCACCTACTGGTGAGCCACGCAATCGTGTTCCGAGGATCTCTTGAACTCTCTGTTTGGAAAGAAAAAAGCGCCCCGTAACTCAAAGCAAAATAAAGTCAACGAACACGAACACGAACACGACAGAGTGCAGTGCGGAGTGTGCAGAGGTAATGCGGCTGATGGAGAGCCACCTGGAAATGAATGTGAAGATCAAGTGCGAAAGATTTGGAACACAAAATAAATCAAAGTGCATCTCTACGTGCATTCATTCGAAGGAAATATCAGTACCGCATCAAAATCAATTTTTATTCACGAAAGGAGCCATTTAATAAGCTGATTAATCATAATAGGTTTAGGGTTTCAACGGCTCTCGCATCATCAAACAAACAAACATCAATACACCTTGCTAGACAATAAAGCAGGCAAATCTTCGTTCGCTCTTTGATAAAGGGCAAAATTAGACTCAAACATACCGCGAGCACTAAGAAAGGAGACATGGATATCAAGTTGACTCAAATTAGTTCACATTAACTAATAGTGGAAACCAAGCTTGAGGAATCAACTTCTAAGTCTCGTCGTAGTGCAAACAGTGCCCCCATTTCTAACGAAACCGGCCTCGCTATTAACGGTCGAATTGCTAGGACGCTTCCATTTTTAAACTCTCTCTCTCTAAAGACCGTCAGGTCGCGTGCGACCTCTGGCGACTCTATTCGCGTAGTTCCTCCACCCAGCCCTGTCCCTGCAACGGGCACTAGTCTCTCTCAGGATCCCTTCACCGGTCACACCATCCACCCATCTTCTTGGCGGTCTGCCTCTCTTTCTCCTCCCTGCCATTTTCAAACACCCGCCTTTCATATAACCGTTTCCATAAAGCCCTTCTCTTTAATAACACTCTTACTTCCTAAGCACCTGCCTCTCAAATATCACAACAATTGCCAAAAGCACTCCTCTCGGACAACTCTCCCACCGTTAAAATACCCCATTTCCAAAACACCCGCCTCTCTTACAATGCCACTATTTCTGAAAGCACTTATTTTAAGCAAAACTCTCCTGCTCTCAAACTCTCGTATTTCTAAAACGCCCGCCTCTCTAGATGCCTCTCGCATGCTCTAAAAGCATTTCTTTTCAATTAAGCTCCTGTGTCTCAAAAGCCGTACGCTAAAATAGGAAAAAACACTTCACTGTATAACCCTACAAACAGAAAAAGGGAATGAAAAACGAGGGGGTTCTTCGTTAAAAAATCAGCTGAATATGACGTTCAAATGAAAGGTACACATATGAGGTGGAAAGGAACATACAACGGCCATACCTTCTTTCTTTCCAATCTCTCCGCTTCCTCTTGTTGTCGCTTGTGCTCTCTTTCCTTGGCTCTTTTTTCAACTTCTTCTTGAGCCCTTCGATCAATATCCTCCTGCCTTAGCCGCTTCTCTGCTTCGAGCCGTTCCTTCTCCTCCAGTTCCTTCCGCAGTTTTTCCTCTTTCTCTTTTCTATCTCTCTCTTCTGCTTCCTTCTGCAGTTCCTCAAGATGTGCCTTCTGCCTTTCCTGTTCTTTCAGAAGCTCTTCCGCTCTCTTTTTCTGCTCCTCTTCCTTTCTGATTCGCTCCTCTTCCAGTCTGTTTTCTTCCTCAAGCTTCTTGCGCTCTTGCTCTTCTTTGACCTGCCTTCGTTTCTCTGCCATTATTCTCTTTGCTTCAGCTTCATCCATTACAGCAGCTTTCTTTGGAGCACCAGCCTTACCTGCCGGGGAACCTTCCTTCGACGACCTTCTTTCCCGCTTCTCTATTGCCGTTGGTTTAGCGCCTTGATCGGGTCTGCCAGGGCTTGATCGTTGAGGCTTTCCCAGATCTGGCTTCGGCTTGTAGGAGGATGAGCTGGGTCTTGGCGGGGCTGCTTTTGGCTTCGCCTTTTCCGCGCTTTCTGGTGCTTTCTTACCCGGTTGCACTGGTCCTTTGCTATGAGCTCCTTGCGGCAGAACTGAACTCGCTGACTTCGCTTTCTTCATTTCTTTCTCTTTACTAGGAGGAACGAGCGGTTTGCCTGGAAGCGGTGGCATTGAAGGCCTTGGCCTTGCTGTCGTTGATTTTCCTTTGAGTTCATCCGGTTTTTTGGGTGCAGTACGACTGGAGGCAGCCGAGGCTGGTCTATTGGGAAGGTTGGATATAGACTGTCTAATTTTAGGTTCTACACGGCCACCAAATGAAGACCTTGGCCTAACACCTGTTTTGTCAGCTTCAGACCCGTTCTTCGCGAGTGGCTTGCTCCCTTTATCTGACGAAAATGAAGACGGCCTCTTCCGTTCCATAGCGCTCATGGGTCTAGGAGGCAATGTCCTCCTCTTGTCTGTATCCTTTGAATGTGGTTTGGTCGATTTGTCTTCCGCTTCCTTTGCCTTTTTGGGCTTCTCGTCGCCGATTTCGATTTCCTGTGCGACCACGTGAGTCTTCTTTAAATAAGCCAAGCTGGAAAACGAGGCTGCTCGTCTTGCGGGGGCGGACACTGGCCGCTTCGGAGCAACTGATGTTGAAGAGATCTTCTTCAGTAATGCTTCGTGTTTCGCTCTTTCTGCTTCTTCCAATTTCTTCTTGCGCTCCAATACAGCTTTCCTTTTCTCGTCTTCTTTTTTCTTATAATCTGTCAACTTTCTTTTTCTAATCTCCTCTATCTTTGCTTTTCGCTGTTCATCACTAATATCATCTCTCTTTTTATCTTTCCTCTCAGCTGGAGGGGTTCTGCGGGTCTTCCCTGGATCAGCTTTATCCTTAGTAAGCCCCTCTTCGTCGGGATTCGCTGTACCTTCCTTCTTTCCTTCAGACACAAACATTTTTTCGTCATTAGAACTATCATTACCGGTCTGTATTACATCAGCAACTGCATCTTTTGTGTGTGTGGCACTTTCGGTGCAAGTCTCTTTGCTTTCTACGCTACCCTCATCTGAGCTTTTAGGTTCAATACCTACAGTACTCTTTCGATCATTCGATTCTACAAAGGGTTCGTCTTTGTTCTCATTCTGAACAGCTAAAAAAGAGAATTAATCACATGAGTCAAGAACGGAGATGATTTACATAAAGTAGTTTCCTGCTGCTTATTAATCGCGGTATCCTTTGTACCGTGGGGAGGACTTGAGCCCATGATACCTAAACAGTGAGTCCACGCATGCAGTCAAGCCTACATCGCAGCTAAAACACAGTTACAAAGGTACATTACATTACGGTAGACGGGGACATTTCTACTGCCAACTTTGTCCTTCAAAATGAACAAACACTGCTGGACATGTTTATGCATCACTTCAGGACCCTTAAAATCTGGCAACTTTTTGCCGTGGCTAAAGCTTCGACAGCCAATGCCCCTTAGACGACTTCCGACTTCAAAATATGACTACATGGATTCTCAAAGGACTTCTGTGATAAAATGTGTAGTATGTGCATCGTATAGAAATGTTCACTATTTTCGAAATATTCGAAGGGTTGATCATTGAGATGGGCAAAAACTCACGGGAAAATTTCCGTTTTAAACCATTCATCAACTAAATATTTAAAATACAAAAACACACCTCTCTTATAGCAGGCAGTGTGTAATTGGCTGTTTCTACTTAACACAAATGACAATACAACGAAACGAAAGGAAATGCAACGTTTAATTAAGAGAAGAATATGTTATAATAATGACAATAACAATAATGTAAAAAAAGGAAAAAAGGAAATGAAATCGTTAAAATTATGAAAAACGGTATATAGTACAACTTATGTGGAGAAACTAATTCCAAGTGCTCCATTCACAATTTTACCTGGATTGGTCCCAGTGTTCAGATTCAGACACTCAAAAGCGACTCAAGCATGATGAAATATGACAATAATAACAATGATAATGAAAACCAATCTTGCTCTTATGCACAATAACGCAGAATAACTGATAGAATGACCGTTATCGTTCTTCAGAATAAGGGCTTTGGATGAGATGTGCTGGTCCGAATAAGACTCTAAATCTTTATAGAAACATGGGATAAAAAAGAACAATGGTATTGTTTGTCTGCTTGCTAACTATCAACACAAACTCTCTGCAATGTTTTGCTATTCAGACAAGTACTCATCGAAAAATATCAGCAGGGAATCCAAAGCTCTTTTATGTTGAGGAAGTAAGCCTGAACAGATGTTTTCAAATTTCATCCCAGCTTATTATGTTATGAATAAATAAATCTCTTAAATGTAGTGGATTCAGAACATTAAGTTAAAGTAAAAACTTGAGACATCATAAATGAATGAGCAAAAAGGACAGCTTTTCTTCTTCTTAAGAGCACATCATTGTTTACCAAGTAGCTTACTCTGTATTGTTTCTCCCAAGAATCTTACGAGACACTACATTTTTGGTAGACATGCAGCTGCCAATAGAGAAACTTCCATACAACGCATAGCAGTCACACAGGCGTTCTGGCAAAAGAAAAATCAATGTCGCAACACTGTGGAAATGCGGCCCAAAAACTTTGTGTTTAACGTTTGAGATACCAACTCCATTTAGGTTTTCATTTATTTCAGCTCTAAGGTCTACACAGCTTGACTCTGAAACAAATATGGGTTCTCTAGAAACAGTTGTTTTTGTTGCATCACTAAGATGAAGGTCAATGGAACCAGAACAAATGCAGTCTGCACAAGCAGCATAGTAAAACTGGCCCCAAGCTTGGCAGAAACCCGAGGCAAATCTTGAAGCTAGCTAGAACCAGTGCCTAAACACTTATCATACTCCTCCCTGCTCCATAGAGGCTCTAAAAACTTGAGAAACGTAAGCACTAATCTCTGGACAAGTTTCAAGCCAACACAATCTCTTAGCCTACTTGTAAAATTTCAAGCAGATTGGAATAGTATTTGCTAGAACAAACATCTAATGTGCAAAGTTTTGGGTTCCAGGTATGCTTGTGCGGGTTTCTCTCTCTCTCTCTGTCCGTCCAAAAGCAAATGGGCACCTGCCATGAAGCTGGAGTAAAGTACAGAATGTAAAGGAAGGAAAGGAACTAGCCACCCTTTCTCACAATGCCCTCAATCAAGATGGCACCTCTCTAACAAGGTGTCCCCAACACTTATTTTTAGTATGGGACTCAACTTTTTCACTACAGACATGCTGATTTCAGAAAACTACAGGCTACTATAATATTAGACAAACGCATTGGGTAGCTTTGCTCACAAGACTGCAATGCACAAAAACGTAGGCAGCTTGCAAGAACCTCGACAGTAGATCATTCCATACCAAATCAATTCACTTACATATTGCTTTTAAATTGTTTCATAGCATCTGATAAAAACTTCAAGGAAACTGGGATCAAATGCTAAAAGTCAGAAATGAAAGATAATTTTGCATATAAAAAAATTAACACATGAATTATATTCATATTACTCCATCGAACCCTATGACATCATACTGTACCATATTACAGTATATTCCATAATAAAGTAGGTAAATTTATATCATATCAAATCACATGATATCATACTTTAGGACACATCAGTTCCTTTTCTTATTACAACCACTTCAGCAAGACCAAAAGAGAATTAAATGTGCGAGGAATTACAAGAAATAAGGCAGAATGGGACCAGAAAGAATTTTAAAAACTGGAACACATAATACACTTTGAAGGGACAAAGACCAAAATAGAATCATCCTGGGTAAGTTTTATATTGAATAAATCTATCATCATCACACGACTTTCTACATGGGGACTCCACAACCATGTAATGGGATGTTACTTGAAACTGATTTGAAGGAGGAATATGAGAAGATATCATTGCATGATGTCATATTACATCATATCATATTACATTACCTAAAATTATATTACATCACATTACATCACATTTGATACAGTGGACAATTCTTAAGCACGAGTCACCCTCATCTATCTCTTTGAATACATTTACAATTAGGTCCGGCTATTAAAACAGCAACATTTGAACTTGCCCTGATAAATGACAAAATATGGGCATATCCAATGAACAATGCACCAAATGAGATGGAGCTTGAGAATCTATCATCAAAGCACATAATCCAAACCAGCTAATGCATATTATCTATTGTGAGCATTAAATCAAGTTTTCAGAACAATGATCCTTTTTAAGAAGCACCTGCAACTACATTATATAATATCATAGTGCTTGTAGGTCAGTCATAATGGTCCATATTCATTAAGTGAGAAGGATGACAGTGCAAGACTGAAACTTTCGAACCAGGTAAAAAGCAGAAAACCATGAAGGGATCATGTCTCTGTGAAATTTTACGGCTGCAATCTCGCGATTGAAAAATCAAAGGTTCCCATTAACAATCACTCTAAACAAAGCGATAATAACAGCACCTGTCAGAACTTTACCAAATTACATTATCCTAAATGCCAATCATCTTCACAAAACTCAACTTAGTGCAAAATGCTGAAAGAATTTATTGGCCACAAGTACAGATCAATATATCTTAGAGCGAGCATCTCCCCTACTCCTGAAATCAGCTTTGACTTCCTCTTTGGGTGGGAGGAGGGCAATTGGCAAATTAGTTAGATCATGTCTACAGCGTGGAAGGTCCAATATTTGAGGCACACTCGTGCACTTTCCTCTTCGCCCTCTATCTGTCCACCTAGCTGTAATTGAGCACATGTCATTAAGCTGGAGGCGAAGTGCAATGAGGAATGGAACTAGCCACCCTACCACAACACTGTGGCTCAGGAACGTACATCCATCACCGGAACCTTTTTAACGCTCATTTTGACAGTGGAACTTAACTTTCCTTTTCCGTGGGGTACAATCTTGAATAGAAAGGCTGATGCTGGATAAAGTACACCAACAAGTGACACTATAACTAAGCTACAGAGGATGGCTCCCATTTTACTTTCCATAGCCTCTTAACTGCTAAACTTGGCAAGCATGGCAAGTGCTGTAATAAAATGCATGGCTCTATCTTATTTATTTTGCATTTGGATCCATACTGTACACATGGTGTAAGAAACTAAATATGTTGAAATCGTTTGCTTGGGAAGTCAACTTTTCACATGCAAAAGTGCACCCCAGATTGATCAATTACAATATAATCTTAACAGGGGCTGTCATAGCTGCACTCAAAGGAATTCTTGAAAAGTAACATTGCCTTTCCCCTAGAATTATCCAATTAGCAATCTTGAAAATGTTACCATAGAAAAATTTTGACATCTAGGCATAAAACAGACCTGAATCATGAGGAAAATTACTACAGAAAGCTGCTTTTCTAAAGCCGTCTTTCCTTTCTCAGCTATTATTATTTCTCACATTTCATGTGCAAATAATCACGCTATCTATTGAAGACAATTGCAAGGGGTAATTTTGACACCACATTACACCTGCTGCATCTAACATCATCAAGACAATACGAGAATCACTTCAACAATAGCTTTAATCAAAAGCTTCTTATTATCTTAATTTGATCGTCTGGAAATCATAATGCAAAGACTTGCACTGGCGGCTCGAAAATTAATACAACCGTTTTCACGCCTAAATGTCAAAGTTCTTTTAATGTAAAAAGCTCGCCATTAGAATTGAAAAGTCCCTTTGCAATAAGCAAACTGTGAAGCTTAAATTTCAAAAATGGACGGGATTATAAATCGATATGCCATCGCTGCAATTCATTTCATGGAAAACTTAACGCCTTATGCCGTGGTCTCTATCACTGAGTAAGGTTCTAAATATAAAAATAGATTTTGGCGGGCCTATATACCTCGAGAAGAAATCGCCGACTAACGGTGAAATAATACCGCTCTCCTTTAACATCCTCTATATCATGAGCGCTATACTGACTTAATAAATTACTATGATTACAAAAATGATTTGCCTGAAAGCTGCTCCTAAAGTGGACCATTTGTTAGAATGGCGTGCTACCGACCCGAAACGACCCCAAACTTCATAAACACTTTCTAGATTGTTCTTCGTTGTTGTTTTAGCGGTGATTAGCAAGTCGCAGAGCAGCATAAACTTCTCACACAATATCTCAACAAACTTCAAAATTCAAAACTTCAATCATTACCGTTGCTAGTTGCGCCCTGTTCGACTGGAATCTCGGCACTGGAGTCCGCCATCTTTCGTTTGATTCGGCCTTGCCCAGATAAATGTTATACAGGTAGAAAATAGCCACGGGCTAACGTAGTATACCGGTGACGTAAGCTACCTCGGTCCTGTAACTAGATATTTCTAATTGATGGTGGGCGTGTTGTAAATAGAGTCGGCGCAACGCTTCCAAATAATTAAAGTTTCGATTAACATTCCGTCTTATTGTTCTTTCCCTTATTACTCAGACTTACCCACTAGGATTTCTCAACAATTATTTCCTCCGAGTGCTCCATTATAGTTTTATAGAGCTTTTCGTCTGACACCCATCAGAGCAACAAGACCTGCTTGTTAAAACACGTAGCACACAGCAGTTTGTCACAGCAGTTAATTCAACTTTTCATGCTTTTCATAACATGCTTTTCAATGATTTCACACCATTTAGAATTAAGCTGATATGACTCTCCAATTTTCTCGATACTCAAGCTGAGGACTTTTTCGAAACACAAAACCTTCTCCTTGATTAAATCGATTCTAGGTTTGTTAGTATTCATTGGTTTGTATCTTTTAGTTTTTTTGCTTTCCTGTTTCCACAAAGTGCATGATTACCCAACTTAAAGTTAATCATTATCATTATACTGGTTTTAGTTTCACTTTAGGCCTGCGGTCAGAAAGAGTATTCATCTCCACCCACTTCACGGATAGTTGAGCCCGGGGCTTCGTAAATTTGTGGCCAGATCCCCAACCCAAAACCCTTACCATAGCCCCTCCTAGCAGCAGTCGTGAATTCTCTTGGCTTTGAATGTGGGAACAGAAGCTGATGAGCAATCTCGGTGGCTGGGATGTGGGAACAGCAAACTTAGACTAACAGACAACCCTCAAGACCTGGCAGGAAGAGTGACGCCATGAAATTGAAAGCAGACAAGCCCTGTGATTTATAATCAACTGCTGCCTTTCGCTAGACCATCGCAAAGGCCGTGCCATATCAACAATATTTGGAAGCAGAACAATCACGTATGCAACACCATAATTGAATCAAATGAAGTCAAGGCCAGTCAGTCACACCCATAACCACATTGAATTAGCTTGTGTAGGCTAGAATTAGCTTATAGCCATGGTTGTTAAGAACCTTTCCTGCCAGCTGTAGATAAAGTTATTACTGTAATTATTACACCACCGCGATAAACTTATTACCTTGCTCAAAGGTTCCTGAGGAATCTTTGGATAATCTTGCGATTCGTTCAATCAGATGTGTGCCGATCTAACTACCAACTGAAAGCATATGAACTGCATCATTACCAAACTAATACAATCATTCGCACCACATTTAACACTTTCTGCATTCGCAACAGTACTTGGACTAACCTGTGCTTTCTATCTTACCAACAGTTTCCTTCCGTCCTTTAGCTCTGTCTGCTAAAATCATATACCCTTCTCTGTCATTTCTTCTCTTTTTTAAGAAGCACAGAAGCACCTGTACTCAGGCTAGTCAGATGCAAATTGCTTATCCTTAGAGAGATTTGCACTTGCATGTTTCTATTTATAAATATCAAAATGAAGTTTTTTACAAAAATTATTACTATTGCGAGGCAGTTGAGGCATGTCAGCAGTTTCTTGGATTCCTTTCGAAATTCTGCTACCCTGGTGTTCTCCGCGGTCCACCGCCGTTTCCAGCCCCGAATGTTGTTCAGCTAGTTACGTTGGGGTCACCCTTTCTGTCTTGTTCCAGTAGCAACCAGGGATGTAGTAGCAGAATACGGTACATGCAGAGAAGTCGAGCCCGTCGAAGATTGGCCTAAATCTTACTTTTTAATACAGTATGAAAGAGAGAAGAGGGCGTCCACTGAAAAGATGACTGGAAACAGTGGCACAGGATCCCTGGCTCAACCTCGCTGCGGTCTGTGTATGGATCGGGCTGGATGGAGACATCGCATACAGACAGTCGCCAGATGTCTAACAAGACCTGATAAGTGAGTCGGTTGATTGATAGAGCCAGATTATGGCAAGTGAAGTTTCTGATCATTTTATTTCCTTGTCAGAGAATGAATAAATCTTTTTATAGATACTAGGTATCAGTTTTGCGAAGGGAAAACTCAATTAGGAACAGCACATCATAGCACAGCAGCATTAAAAAGGGTAACTCAAAATATCGGTAACCGAAGATTCGGTAACCGATACATCCACTAGCATTTTTTGATGTTGCTGTGCTGTTCCTTCCTTCAGTTTTCCCTTTGTAAAACTGATACCATAAGTCTATAAAAATATGTACCCATATAGCTATATGGATGCATTAGTGTCATTCCGATACTTCATTCTCACTATTATTGAAATGGAAGAGTGGCAGGTAACAAAACGTTATAAAATCTACCATTAAATGTATACACACAAATAATCTTTAAGATACAAATTTCTACGTGCACGTGTTCATGCGAGGAATTCGAAAGAATCGTGTCGATAGAAATGCTCTTGCTGGTCTCTGACAGTGCTGGTGTAGCTAGATCACTAAGGCGGCTATTCATGCGAAATTCAAATTAGTCCATAACATCCGATGGAAAGAAAAGCATCATCGTTTGACCCTAAAATAAAAGGAAAACAACTCATAAACCTACACTCAATTTTTAAATGAAACTTCGTGAAATATCTTTGCACTAGTTTCTTAATCCTTTTTCCACCTTCTGCACAAAGACTTTCTTTGGGGGTTTTTCTTAACATGACAATGAAACTGTCCGGTCATTGTAAACTCCATCACACTGTCACTGTTCAATCGATATTTCAAAGCGATCTGGTCAACACGAATGCTTTGCAAGTCACATTCAACGAGATTTGGGCTCTGATTTTGCAAATGGCTTATATAAGTTGCTCTTTCACAGTTTTAAAAAGCAAATTAAGGCTTAAAGTTTGATAACAGAACAGCAAAATGTTCTGAATTTTTCGACCGGATGAAACGGATGAAACCTTGTGCCAGATTTTGAGTTTTGGAAACATTCTTTAAACATAATTTAAAGGCATCAACAGTCTGAGATTCGATTACAATGAAGAGGAAAAATTGATGACGAATATAGAATCTCCAACTCTTTGCCATCACAGGTAGGGAAATCAGAACGTTTTGTTATGAAAAGAGAAAACATTGCTGTTCCACAGGTGCAGCTTTCTAACGTTCTAAAATTGCTTTCCGATTTTTTTAGTGAGCTATGTTGAGGAAAGGCCATGGTGGCCTGCACAAAGCGCCAACAAAGGAAGAAAGAAGAAAGTGAAAGGCTAAGAGGAGAGAGAGGTCAGATCAAGTTTATTGATCTTAGATTTGAAAGATGGCAAGTTGTAAGATTCAAGAAAGCAAGAAGACAAGACGTTCCATTATCTCATGCTCATTAGAATTTGAAAAACATCAGACCTGACAGTACAGGCCCTCATTTATTTTTAGTGGGTTATGTTGAGGAAAGGCCATGGAGCCTATACAAAGCACAAACAAAGGAAGAAAGAAGAAAGCGAGAAGCTAAGAGGAGAGAGGGATATGTGACGATTAACAAGCTGATGAGTTTTAGGCAAAAAACCGGGAAATGTTGTCCAGCTTACTACTTGTGCAGCAAGTGACCTGAGTTGAATCTTGCATACAGTTCATGGAATTTACAGATAAAGCAATGCAAACAAACCCCCTGACTTACCATGCAAACTTTCTACGAGCCTTCTTTCTGCCGGGCTTCTTTCGCTCCACTTTGCGACGGTCTCTCACCAACAGACCAGCTAATTTGAAAAAATCCAGTCATTATTCAAATTTTCCTACTCTTTTTTAAGTTAAAAACTCTACACAAAGAGGAAGATAAGCAACAAGCTCTTTCTCATCGTCGTTTACTTGGAGATCTTTCCATCTTTAATAGATACTTCCACGAACAATGTTTTCAGGAAATCAGGGATATTATCCCTGCTTCTTTGCGGTGTCTCAGGAACACCAGATGCTCAAATCGCTCAAACCCTTTCAAAACCTCACTACCTCATCCATAAACTCTATCCCACAAATCATCATTCATCCCGAGAACTTGCAATTTACGCAATGCCTAGCTAAAATTTTCCTTCTTCCAGATCTAAAACCAATCAACCTGATCTTATTTCTCTCTGCTCTTAGCCTTCCTTTTTCTTCCAGTGTTGGGGCTTTGTGTAGGTCACCAAGGCCTTTCCCCACATAACTCACTACAAAAAAATATATACAAAAATCAAAAAAAAAAAGTAAAAAAAATAAAAAACCATCCATGCACGAGGGAAATCATGGGGCTTAGCTGGATTGAGTTGAAAGACTCCAATTCACATAAGGAGTACCGTTTAAAACGAGGCGCGTAAAAAGATAAAAAAAAAGCAAAAAAATCTTGAAATAAAACAATTACAAACTGGCTGGATAATTAATTGATTGATGATGAAAATCAGATACCTTCCTCTAATGGCTGATGAAAGCTCTTCGAAAAACTGAGAAGTGCTCTACTTATACCAAGTCGCATCGCGCCAGCTTTTCCTGAAAACGAAGGCTTTAATGAAACAATCATTCGTTAACATGATGAACGGATTAAGATAACACGAGCTGAATGGATGCAATTCACTAAGTAAACTAACAGGTAATGATGGTGGAGATGATGATGAATGAATTGATTCATGAAATTGTTGAATCGATTGATAGTGATGGTGATAGTGTTGTTGGTGAGAATGATGTGGATTAATTGATGATTATGGTCGATATACGATGATGAATTGATTGGTAACCGTGATGGTGATAATGATGATTGGTGATGATGATGATGATGATGATGATGATGGTGATGATGATGATGATGATGATGATGGTGATGATGGTGATGATGATGATGATGATGATGATGATGATGATGATGATGGTGATGATGATGATGATGATGATGATGATGATGATGATGATGATGTTGATGCTGATGATGATGATGATGATGATGATGGTGATGATGATGATGATGATGATGATGATGATGATGATGGTGATGATGGTGATGATGGTGATGATGGTGATGATGATGATGATGATGATGATGATGATGATGATGATGGTGATGATGGTGATGGTGATGGTGATGGTGATGATGATGATGATGATGATGATGATGATGATGGTGATGATGATGATGATGATGATGATGATGATGATGATGATGATGATGGTGATGATGATGATGATGATGATGATGATGATGATGATGATGATGATGATGATGATGATGATGATGGTGATGATGATGATGATGATGATGATGATGATGATGATGATGATGATGATGATGATGGTGATGATGATGATGATGATGATGATGATGATGATGATGATGATGATGATGATGGTGATGATGATGATGATGATGATGGTGATGATGACGATGGTGAAGACGATGGCAATGTTTGTGATGATGACTGGTGATGATAATGATGATTACAACGATCCTAGTGATGCTGACTACGATTATTATCATTCTCATGACTGCGGTATTTACTACCATTATCATCATTACTATAATGACAATCATTACTTTGTGAGAAGTTTTACTGGTATCTCTATGGTGGTGATGATGATAATGATTGTGATAACAAATCGTCAAATCACTCACCGGTTTCGCCCCCACCGATCACTCCAGCGTCCACATCAAATTTTCCCAATTGGTCAATCACCATAAACGGATAAAGGACTTGCTGCCTACGAAAGAAAACCTTTAAACGATGAAAAACACAGCCAAATGATCCAACCATACATTCGTATTCACTAGCCAGCATTTTAGAACTGCTGCACATTCTAATGTTTCTATGATAAATGTAATAAAAAACCAAGTATAGCAATTCTGGGAATGTAAAAAGATGCAGTATATCAACGCAAATTCTGCCACTGATTTGACCATTCAGTCTTGTCAAAACATTGCTAAACTCTGACGACCTTTCTTTTATATGGCATGAAAACATCAAAAAAAACTCCCCACTCATTAGGATGAGGTTACATTGATGAGCAGTACATCAAACACCACCTGACCGATGCGGCACGCGAATAATTTATTTTCAAATATGCGAACTCTGCATAAAGAAGTTCATTTCTTATTGGTCCTACCTGTGTTCGAATTTGGGAAAGAATCTCGTCATAGGCATGTTGTTGACCAAGATCTTTCCTGAACCTTCCTTCATCCTCACTTCAGCAATTGCTGTCTTCCTGTAACCTGCATGTGGCAAACCAATAATGCAGAAAAACCTCCAATCATTTCAGGTGACGACACAGTTGTCTCGCAACCAAAACTTCCCCGATCAATTTATGAATAAATTAGGACAAATGGGATTTCAATACAGCGATGTAGGGCGGATTGAAGAAAGGATCAAATAGAGAAATTCTGAGAGAAGCAAAGCAGCATAACACTTTGCCTTCTGTAGCTCACAACCGACTCCCTAGAATTGTGCGAATTGAGCTACCAGATGGCCAGCCCCCCCCCCTCCCCCCCAACTGTTGCATTATATGTGCTTGCACAGCTGTGTGGGCAAAAGGCTACAGAAACAGAGATATTCGCCGCTTTATTCATGAAAAAGGCGTGGGAAGAACTTGAAGACTTAAAATCCATGCCATATAATGTATCGCAACAGAGAACACATTCTTTTCATGCATCTTCAGCTATTAAACAATGCAAGATCCTCCTGAAACATGACCTCCAGGAAGAACAGTTAGATTTTAGATTTATATTTTATTTAAACAAGCTGTAAATATTCTTCATATTATTTCCTTACTTTTGTAATTTATAGTGATTGAGTTATCATGTAAAAAAAAGATTAACTGAAAAAAAATGAAAATGAAACTTCCGTTTAGCGAAAAATACTTGCCCCCAACGGCCATTACAGTGCCCTCATTGTTGATGGCAGTTCCGGTGCTGAAGAGGTCAACCCGTGTTAGCTTTGTCATTACTATCATAATCATTATCATATTTTTCACTGTAAATAGCTGTAATTAGGCCAGCGGAATACAAAATACATATTATTAGAGAGATTGGTATATTTAGTTTATATATACATCAAAATGAAGTTCTAACAAAGATCATCCCTTTTATGACTATAACTAATTATAGAGAAAGCGACGGGCACCGCCTTACTCCCTGAAAATAGCAAGGGGAGGGACTTGAACTTTTGACGTCCAAACGTAGACCTAGTCATTCAAGATTGAATGAAGATCGAAACCGAAACCGAAGTTTTCAACAGGAACTATTGCGCGCAAAGGCATATGAAATAACAACCCACTTCAAGCCGAAATCGCTCGATATGAAAAACGTCTTGGCACAAATAAGTGAAAAGCGAATCGCAAGACCCTGGTCTCTTACTTGTTTGAAATCGTTTTCTATGTAGTACATCCTTACAGATACGACTCATAGAAACGCGCCCTCTTCCCTAATACACAAGTGAATATCTATTAATTTACTGGCACCGTGACTGTAATGTATTCAGAGCCCAGAGCTCGCTGCATCTCCGCCGCCAACCATTTTGATCGCCAGCCAACCTCCTCGAGTCATTTCTTCCTACTCCCAAATCACTTGCGACTACCTGCTCCAGATTGAAGGGGGGCCTGCCCCTCGGCCGTCGCCAGCCTGCTGGGACATTTTGGGGTATCTCGTGCCTCACCCGGTGGCCAAAGTTTGTAGCCCGCCTTCTTCTATGTGAAACACTCGGCCAGACAATTATGTACCCTGCCTCTTTCAGCTTATCTTCCACCTCAGCATTGGCGGCATGGGCATCGAATCGATGGCCCAGAATGGAGCGCGCCTTCCGGTACACAAAAGCGTCCTGCCGTTTCACCTCAGTATTCTTCAGGGCTAGCCAATGGAGGCTATACGTCAATACTGAGACAGCGGTCGCAAAAAACACCTGCATTTTGTTCTTTACCGAAACGGGAACCGATTGCTTCAACAATTTTCCGTACAGCTGACCATGTGCAGAGTTTGCTTTGGAAAGGTGCTCTTCTATACATGCTCTGGTGTTACCAATTTCAAACCAAGGTAGTTAATGGCCGATGCCAACTTCCGTGACTGCCATTCATTGGCAGCGTGATTAAGCTACGTAATTAATTATGCTAGTGTATGCTAATTATGTTACAATATCATATTTGATGTCTGGTTTTACTGTTCAATAGGTGTTTTCCTACCATGCACTGTATTCCAACACCGATGACTATCGTGTGTAAACAGGACTTCATCCCAAAGACCCGAACTAAATAAGGTAGAAGAATCTTAGCGCCATGACAAGGGGATATGTGATAAAGAAGAATGCATTCGTACCCATGACAGTGACGTATCCATCTTCATCGATCTAGAATTAATCAATAAAGTTAGATTAAGAAATTAAGTATTAAGGATAGACATAGAATAAGAAATAAATAGATTATGGCCTCAATTGGGTTTGGAAAATCCTAAAGGCAATTATCTCAGTTGATGAGATAAGAGCTTGTGCTTGGCGTGGATATACCCAGCCCTTCTTGCTTCTAAAATCTGACTGATGCTTAGAATTTCAGTGGTCTTAGTGGTAGATTGCTGAGGGCGAGGACAGAAGGCACTTCCCCATTATTGGGTGAGACGAGAATGCACCATGGGGTGAAAAAATATTGATTCATATTCGTGAGTAGACAGCTCAATCGGTAGACCGTTTGTCTAGGAATCACAAAAATCCTAAATTTGATACAACTTAGAAAATAGCAGCACAATTTGGGCATCCTGACTTGTACAGTGAATCGCCTGGAAACTGATGGAGTTGATTGAGACGGTGTTTCATCACAGCAGAAAGAGCCTCCTTGATCCATCGCAAACAAAAAGGGGATGGATTCAGCCAATATCGACAATTTCAGCCCAATAGGAAGAATTTTTTCCACATGCCGGGATGACAGAAAAGATGTTTCTAACCTAGAAATAGTTTTGTCTACTGCTAACAGCAACCTATCTTTTGATCAGCACATACAGTTCAACATTAAATTATCAGGAAAGGTTTTTAATCACAAATCGAATAATTGCAACACAACGCCTTTAGGAAATACCCCATCTCATACTGTCAAAGAACGAACCTGAATATTTATCAAATTATCAGCTTACATAGAAAGCTAAGGACATTTGATTAAATTGCGTCGCATATTCGATTTCGAGAGTAGCAGAAACCAGAGACGCAACTCTGAGTTTTTTCTATGGAGAGGATTTTATGAGGCGGCTTCCTGTTGCCTTCCTCACCAGTGGCGTTTCCATTTACAGGTCCTTGAATGATAACAGAGTTTTACGTCTGAACAAGTCAACCTGTCAAATATTAGTTATTATTACTAGAATGACACATAGAGGAATCGAACTCACGACCCTTTTGTTATGGGTCCGCACGCTTAACGACTACACCAAGGCACCACCGACATTCATTTACAACACTATACGCGAAAAGCTATAAGATAAAGCCTTAGATTGAAGACCCAGAGAAACTTGGAAGTACAAACCTCTGTCACTTCTATCTTCTTTCCACCTTGGGTAATCTCAACTTGGAGCGTCGACAAGAAATCCTGCATCGTCTCTCCCATAGGATGATTGGCGATTCGGGTTAATCTTCGTATTAACAGATCATACTGGAAATGATAAAGAACATAGTCACCACGCTATGACGTGAATGGCAACACGTCTACGCCTCGAGCCGTGCATTCACAGGTCGAAGTTGCTTCGAATGAAAAGGGGGATTGTTCTACGGGCTTCGAATATCAACTTACGATACGGGCATTTTTCTACCTGGATAATACGTAGAATCCAACTATTTGAATACAGTTATTCATCAGTTGAGATGAAGAGGCTTTGCTGTCGTTTCACTTAAGTCATCAGGTGTCAGGATAGCTCTGTGGTAAGATCCTTGCCCAGTGATCAAATGTTCAATGTGTAGCGACCTCAGCTTTCTCATACCTCATGAGGTCACAAAAAATGGTTCGAATCCACCCTCAGCTAAACTTTTACTTAGAATGAGGAGGCGTATGAGCCACGAGGTGTGGTCACGTCGAGAGAAAGGATCTGGACACTGCTCGATAAGCCAAAAGCTTATCAGTGCCAAATGGCTATCTGCAGATGTTAGGTAGAAATTATTGCACAAGATTCATTGGATTTATTCCACGTATTACTCGCAATGAAATCGATTGATATTGACCTTCGTTGCATTATCATTTGGCAAAACCACATTTACCTACGTATGGCGAATGCTATGGGTTTTAGGGTCCAAACTGACGGGGAAACCAGGGATAACGCTACCTCCATTAATCGTCATTTTTCTCATGACGTGTAATATATTCAAGTCAGTTCTTTCAGACGAAAGGGACTAAGATTTAATCAACGAGAGGAAATTTAGAAAATGATTCATCCTGAGAACAATTGCAACTCTCAATCCCGAGCTTTGCAGTAACTGCTGCTACGTCCGAAATGGAGTATACAACGCAGTTGATTTAGGCCCTAAATCCCAACCCCTCAGGATTCAGATACCTGTTCTTCCTTAAGTCTGCAGTCCAACTTCTCTTCCATTTCATGTTGCTTCATCCAGCGAACTAGCAACGGTTTGTCATAGAAGAAATTCGTCCTGAAAGAAGATACAAACATTAAATGCTTGATTGATTCACTTCCACTATTTTTGTACACATTATTCTACCTAGATGTCAAAGGTAGAAACTTGGACACCGAGAAGCTTTTGTTTATCGAGCAGTGTCCAGGTCCTTCCTCTTGATGTGACCACACCTCGTGATTCCTACGCCTGGAATCACAGAGAGCTGGCGACTCTCCTCACTCTAAGTGAAAGTTTAGCTGAGGTGGACTCGAACCACTGACCATAGGATCAATGCACAAGAATCTCACCACTGAGCCATCCTGAGAAACTGTGATTTCAAAGAGTGTTCAAGGATTGCATGCATGAGCCAAACAGCAAAAACCTCCATCAATTTTTCGCTTGCAGTAGATCAGGTATGTTCCTCTTGGTTATTTTCAGAGGCGTGACGCCACACCTACCATCAGATAGGAGACTCCTGCATTCAGCTTAAGACTTTGAGATTCCTCGGCAAACACTGCACCAGCTGACCTACCACAACCATGGCATTTGAGTATTTGGCGAAACAAGGCTTTGATTAATACCTCATTAGAAATACACTATAGTCCTTCAGGCTTGCTTCCAATCTAACAGTTGACATTTAAAAGCGGAAGGGTTGATCACAACAAGCAATATGAAAATAATGCACCAAATGGGAACACTGGTGGTAAAGCAAATGAATAACAATAAAAGCAAAAAATAATGCCTTCTAATACCGCATAGCTACTTCTTCTAGATTTTGTGCATGATTTTCTGAGTTTCCTGTTTGTTAAAATACCATCAGATCCCTGGACTGATGCTTAGTCTACATGATCAGCTTTGGTGTTCACAATCAGACGAAAATGTGTCCGAAAAATATACTTTGCTGCTCAATAGTGATGTCCATACAGAATTCTAAGTCAATGTAGACACCAAAATATCCATATCGAAATCTGCACTTACTCTTCTTCGCCTTCAAAAATCGATTCTTCCGGCTTTAGCTGGTCCAATTTTTCCAAAGATTCCCATATTTTCTTTAAAAAATGATAAAATTTTCGCTTTTATGCAACCATTCGAAGACTGGTCTCGCACGTCACACATATTAAGGTGCATGTTGCTGCTAAATTCTCAAATAATGCCGTCATGCGACATGAAATTGTTAATCCAGCAGTGTCTATTCACATCCATCGATAAGACCACACTTATGACTCCTACCCCTGGAATTACACAGAACTGGCAACCCCCCTCACTCTTCGTGAAATCGAAGCTACCAGTAGGGTTCGAGCCACTGCCACAAGATCTGTGAAAAATAACCTTTCTCCTGAGCCATCCTCTGACAGAATAATCCTGTGCATTCATCCTTTCGTTTGGCTATTGTAAACATTGCCAATAATTGCTTGAGAGAAGCAAGCAAAGCAAAAAATTACTGAAGCTTCACGTCTAATACTTGTCTTCAAAGACATCAACATTGATGATCGAAAGAAATACGCGAGACAAATAATAAATACACAATTCTTACAAAAATCAGCTCGTGAAATGCAGGTTGACCTGAGTAGAAGGCAAAACTGAGCGGTCTTCTATCAGCACCGATCTGCTTCTCTGATGAAGAGAGAGCAGGAATAACAAGAAAGTATCATACAATAGTCGGTGATATCAAGTTTAAGAAAAGTTTAAGACAAAGTCTGTGTCTAAAAAGTGACTCGAACATCTTATCACAAGAAATAGCGTCATCATTAGCAGAATATCGTAAATTCTTGAAATATGTTGACACTTGAAGATAGGTTGGCTCAAGCAAAGCGTGGGATTTCATTCATTATGCTCAAAAATGGGCCAGATTACAATCAATTGTAAGATGCCCTTGCACCGTGCTTCATCTATCTTGAAGTGCAAGAACCCATTCAAGTGCATACGTAAAAAAGTTTGATAAAGTTATACTTGATAAAGTTTATTTTACGCTATATTTTGCAAATCATTGCTATCTTTTCCACGGGTTTTGATTTCAAAATGACCCTTAAAAATACACAGATTTGAAAATAGCATGGGATATCTTAGAAAAAAATATAATAAGCCATAGTTTGTTTTCAAGGAAATATGGCACCTTCGAAAATAGAATGGATATATCAACATATCTACATATGCACATATATAACATATATCTATACCTATATATCTATATGATTTTATCCATATTTATTTATACATATACATATGTAAATGTATGTAGGTATGAATAAATATATATGTTTATGTATACATTGTCAGCCTAGCCTTGAGAAAGCTGTGAAGAAAGGATTTTTCATTAAAAAGTAGCGAATTTGTTCATAATGCAGTAGACAAACTTCACTATTTCCTTCATTACATAAGGTTATATGGAATAGCAGTCTGAACGAAACAGAAGGGCAAGCAAAAATCAGTATCATAAAAAACAAACAATGGAAACAGTGACTCTACGCTTGATTACGCAGAGATGACCCCATGTACAATTCATGTCACAGTTGAAAAGCTCAAGTCATTAAAATATCTAGGCCTCTTTAAAGCAAAAATTCCAAATTTACCTTTTCCTTTTCCAAATAATTTAATAGGATCCTAAAACGAGAATTCAAAGCCTCTGTTACAGCTGATGGTACAAATTATAAACAAAGAAAGTTTGTCGTTAACATTCCTTGTTGCTGTTAAATTCTAACATGTCATTGTATATGAATAAAGAAAAATTGCTTGAGAAAATATGGATGACCATGAGTAATATGCTAACGAGATGATGCTTCTTCACTTGTCAGCAGCAGTCCCATTCATAAGAAGTACAGTGCAAGGGAGTGAACCAAGGCATTGGTTTAAGAAAGTACACCTATTAATTTATTAACCTATTCATTAATTCATTTCTTAGTTTCTTCTATCTATGCATTAATTTGAATAAATTCAGGGTTAATTCAGGGTTAATTCAGTTCACTGCAACTGTTTACTTCTTCATTTTTGTGTAGCTTTTTGGTGTAACTTCTACAGTTTGTGTATTATATATAGTATCAGTAGCTGTAATAGTTGCAAGGTTGCAATGTATTTTTATGCTCCTTGCACTTAAGTCTTGCAGAGTATCTGGTTGTAGCGTTTTGTAAATTTTAACTGAATTTATACATAAAAGGAATTTGACTATTTAACTACAATTCATTGCCATGTTCATCGATCTGTTGACTCTAAAAAAGGTAGGGTGTACCTTTGTGAGGGCATAAACTTCAGCTTGACTCAACTAACTAACATGTGAGGCTATCATTTTTCAAAAGCAATAGTTGTAAACTGAAAAAAAATTGTATTGTAATTACCATCATAACTGGTCTTGCATCCTTTGCAAAAAGATGGCTTGGTAGCAGGTACTTGATTGCTTCCTACCAAAATCAAGAATAATAACAGAATTTATAGATTGCACATGGTAATGACAGGCAACATAATAATAATAACAATGATAATAATAATATACAAATTTGCATCCCGGAATAACCTATCAGCATATCAAGCATGCTGTTATCATTAGGGTCCTGTGACACGCATTTGCATTGGATCAATAAAAACCATAACTGCTACTCTTCTATGCTCTCCACTTACCACCCGTAAATTTGTTTGTCAATGCAGATTAATCCATTTGTATACAGGCAAGTTTTCTCCAGCAGCATACTTTGATCTACCGAACTCCAGCCAAGAATAACGGATCAGGCTTGGAAGATGGATTAAATAGTATAAAAACTGTGTCTTTCAGTACTTACATCAATTTTTTCATCTGTGAAGGTCTCTACATCTTCACCCATCATAGTGGCTAACCATCTTTTACCAAGTTTATACTTCTCTATTTCAGATATGAGATACCAGTCAGTGCTTTCTGGATCACTTGCATTGTTGCTTGATGAGCCTATTGATAAAAGAGCTTGTTAATCACCGAGTAAGAGATCCAAATTCATTTTTTAAGACTAACTTTAAATTAAAATCACCTGTTTGGCTGAGGCAAGACTTAAAAAGCAAGGAACAAAATGGTGCCCTGAAAAATTGATTGTGACAATGATTATGATGACCATGATTGACTCTGATGCCAATGTTAATGAAGGCTTCTAGGCGTAGGAATCACAAGATGTGGCCACATCAAGAGAAATGACTTGGAAACTGTTTGATGAGCAAAAACGTCAGTGTTCAAATGTCTACCTTTGACATATAGGTAGAGTCATATGAAAAGAAGAAGACTGGTGATTTAGACTTGATGAACCAAGAAGATAATAACTTTGTTCAGGACTCTACATTAGACCACAATTTAACATTACTCTTCAGGAAGATTATGTGCTCTAGAAAAGCGTCATTTTTAAATAATTGAAGAAGCGTAACCCTTCAATATATATCTGTTTTCCAGCAGTATTTCCTAAGAAATTAACTCTCTGCCAATTGAACCTGATGTTCCATATTGAGTGGAAAAGAGTATCTTTATAATGAAGCGGGTTGATACATAATGGTGTAGGAACTTTACCTCTTTCCTCACTTTCTTTCGGCAATGGTGCATCAGCTACTGTTGATTTCAACGTTGCCTGTAAATTTCAACAAATTTTCATTTATCATTTGTTCCACTTGCGTTTTCTTCTTTCTTATTTAGTGAGTTGTGTTGGGGAAAGGCCATCGTGACCTCTACAAAGCCCCAACAAAGGAAGAAAGAAAGCGAAAGGCTAAGAGGAGAGAGAGATCAGATCAATATGTAGCATTTTTCCTTTTCTATATTTCATTATATCTTTACTTTACTTTAGTACGGTATTATCTACTAACTATGGAGTATTCTAACTTATTGTTACTCATTCACAATATGATACTCACTTCCACTGCCTCTGCAACTGGTTTACACAGAGAGGTTCCAAAGTTGCGAGATGCTAGGCCTAGATTTGACCGGTTTTCCGTCGGGAATGCTGATGCTATTTTGCAACGGCTACTAGTACTTAATTTTTGGATACTGAAATTGAAAAGCTTCTTCAGCGTGCTTCGCTGCGCTGGTAGCATGCTTGCGCCCAAACATTCGCCAGGCAATGTCCCTAGAATCTCGTGTGTAACCGAGCTGCCATCTTCAAGAAACACCGTCCTTATGCATCAACCTCGAGTTGAAATGCACGAGATATCCGAGGTTGTCGACGGTATCCACGCTGAAATTGTCGTTTTTTAGCATTCATGTGCGTGCGTGCGTGCGTGCGTGCGTGCGTGCGTGTGTGAGTTTATTCGGAAGGACCAGACAATATATTACGTCAAACCTTCTTTTCTGGAAGATGCAGTTGACATTGCACGAGGAACTAATGAATAGAGGGCGGCCTTGGGAGCAAACCGACTGGCCTCTCTTTGCAACAGTTCCTTCCTTTTTATACCTGGACAAAGTTAATTAAAGTCTTGCTTAAAGCTAATTAAGTTTCAATTGATGAAAAAATCATCCAAAAATTAGTCGGTGCCAGGCAAACTATTTGAACTGAAGGACTTAGCTATCTTGTCAGTCCTAAAAACAATAATATTGACGTGCAGAAGCCGATACCTTGGTCAATAAAAACCATTTCCATACTCTCTTGATTTAATTTGATTTAATTTGGAAATATCCTGCAAGAATATATGTAATTGTCTTTCTGAGATTGGAGTTTGTTTCCTTCTCGGTGCAGGTACTTCCAGGGGTGAATACCAAAAGCTCGACTCACGCCCATTCCAAGATTCGCTGCCTACTTCGCAAATCCCACCCCACAAATCATCCTTCAATCCCAAGAACATGCAATCGTTTTGCTTTCTTCTTGCTTTCCTGAATCCTATCAATTTTTGACCTTTACATCTAGGATCGATAAACTAGATTTTCACTTCCTCTACTCTTAGCCTTTCACCTTCTTCCATTGCTGGGCTTTGTATAGGCTACCAATGGCTTCCCCAACATAACCCACTCAAAAAAGAATACTGCAAGGGTTTGCGAGCGGAAAGGCACCCCATGAACCCATTCTTCAAGTGAAAATGATAACTGCTTTTAATTTGGACACAAACACAAAAGAAGAAACTGTGTTACATAATAAGAAGTTTGGTTCTTGGCGACTTGTGAATTTGAGGATTAGCTTAATGAAGACAAGACGCTTCTCGCATGATAAAGCTTCGTTTTTGAATTCAAGATATGCTTCACATAGTTGGAAGATGTTGGGAAACCGAAGAAAATTCGGGAAGAATTTAAGAAAGCCGAAAAGTGCCTTTTCAATGAAGAAAAAGTAAAATTGAGTCCCATAATCGAAGCACACGTTAGCGGCCACCTTGCTAGCGTTGTACCATACTGAGTCACAGCATGGACAGTTAGGATGTTCAAGTTCTTATCTCCCTCAATTTATTCCCGGTTTTACAGCAGCTACCCATTCAGTGCTGGATGGACGGAGAGTGGACGAGAATAACCTTGAACGAGGCTGCCTCGAGCCCGGGACCTTCTGCAGCGGGCGTGCCCTAAGCCCCATACCAATTGCCTCGGATGTCAATTTGCATAGTGAAGTGCGTTCTCTCATGCCAACAATTACATTTCTGGGTGCAAATCTCTTCAACAAACTTCCCATCAGGATTAAAGTTGAGTGATCGATTGTTAAGTTCAAGACTGCTTGCAAAGATTTTGACTTTGACTTTTTTAACTCTAACCTTTTTCTTTTAACTTGATCTTTGTAGTTTTTATGTTGGCTATGATTTTGTGTAAGTGCTTTTAAGCAAACAGATCCTTGATTGATAACTGCAAATGAATTCTGCTGAATAAGCTAACCCGCACAAATAGTATTCTATTTTTTCTATTATCATTTTTAGCAAGATGTCATGACAGTTAGATAAGCGTATACAGTTCAGCTTTGCTTGAAAAAATGAAGTAATATAACAAGGACGAGCTCAGACGTCATGTAAGTTTACAGCAACGGTAGTTGTAATACCATTTGCCCTTTGATTCGATCAGCCAGTAATATGACAAAGCATAGCCACGTGCACAGCTAACTCTCTGTCTATCCAAGAACACCGCGTTACCATGTCCAGAAGTCGTACGCCGTGTGCTGCCGTAATAGTACTTGCGACGCGATGCAGGACAGCAGAAGTATTCGTAGCGGATTTTATTCCCAGCTGCGTTCCTCCGCACACGAATGTCGTTGACAAACCCGTACAAGCCACAGGTTGCGATATGGTACGACAAGGCTTTCGCATTGCCACCAAGGTCACTTTTGAATGGCGTCGTCTTGTGCTTCAGGGTGCAAAATCGTCGACAGCATTTGTACCGGTAGCGTATCTTGTCCCCTTTTGGGTTTCTCTGAAGTTGAAACATTGCAAGTACATTGCTCTTGCTGCCACAGTTCATACGATGCCGATCCAAATACCAGACCTTGCCTCCTCCATCAGACGAGTAACGGGTGTATTTGTAATAACAGCCTAAGGCAAAGGATCGAATTAAGATTTTCACTCATGTCAAGGTTCCCCACATAATTTCAAGACCACGAATCATCACCAATGTCTATTACTGTTAAAGATGTTTAGGGAGGGTACCCTTTCAACCGGAGCTGGTTTTTGAGGGACTCTTCCACTTGATGCCGAATTGATTAGCAGAGAAACATGCAGATGATTTAAAGTTGCTCCTTCCCTTTGAAAAAGAGATTGGACTAATTTTTACACTACTATTCCATGCTGAAATTATCCCACCGTGGCATGTACTCAACACTCCGCACCTCCATGCTGCTTTTACAGCCATCCATCAAAGCCTTTCTAGGACGTCTCTATATGTTTCTTACCACTCACCGCGGCTCCCAAAATGCTTAGCGTCAGATTGCTACAGAGCAATATATACGTAATAATCAAGTTTGGTCTTATTGGCGCATTCAATGAATTGCCTATTGACATTTAGTTCACTGAGAATGCCTGTGAAAAGAGGAAACAAGAGTTACGAAAGAATATCAAAGTCCATGGTAATCATTTTTTCTTTTTCTGTTATATGCGAACTTTTCCACAAAAAGTGTTTGAATTCTGGCATTCATAAGGATGTTAGATGCAAGAGAATTGATTTTGCGGGAAGCAGTTTTAAAAAGGTCCGAGGGGTAACGGAGATATACTCAATTTGTCTTTCACTGGGAGAAAGCTGTCCAGATCTGAACGTCGACCTGGAGTAAAGTTGGCGCAGCTGGATTGTCTTGGTCCCTTTAATATACAGGGACACATAGCTTTCCCTTCTTAAAAGATCTATGCTAGCTTTATGTAACATTTCTCTTCTATTAATGCAAAAGATTTCAGGCATTTTCTTGCAACATTTTTAGAAAAAAGCTCAGATTTCCTACTTTCTGCGCCCTTCCCTCTAAACAATCGTTGTAGAGGATTGAGGAGTTTTGAAAAATTTGAAAACACACAACCATACAGCGTAAGAATAAAAAGAGCGCTCGAAAAGTACCTTGCGATGTGACATGCCACACCATAAGCAAAATGTGGAGTATTTTGATCCAAATTGAAGCCATAATTTTCCTTGTAACGTTGAGTTGCTAAAGAAGCAAATTGTTGGTAGTGTTTGAAGATGCGAAATAATAGCATTTCATCTAAACTCATTTGTTATGCCATATACTTATGTTAGTGGTGCCTTGGTGCAGTGGTTAAGTGGGTGGACTCATAACGCATGGATTGTGAGTTCGGGTCATGTATGTGTCATAAGTAAATCATCATTGGCAAGGAAGGCAACGGGAAGCCACCTTATAAAATCCACTTTCCTAGAAAAATCTCGAAACTAGCCTGGTGTAATTAAAAACATCTTTTATTGTTAATCAAAACTGCTAGCTTGCCTTTGATTATGATTATAGCCTTCTTTCAGTAGGCACCAATTAGCTTTGATTCAGCTACGATTTTAAAACAGCTACTGCAAGAAAATTGATTGTAATTTTTTTAGACTTGATAATTCCCTGATTGTAGGCCTAATACTAAATATGCAATCACACACCTCATTGCTTAAAAGCAGCAATAATAGGCTTATCTGCATAAGATAGAAGAAAAGAAGAAAACTATACAAGATCAAAACTCTGTGCAAATCCGGGTTTGCCCATTCCCTGTATCGTCCGCAAAATATGCACCGAAATACAATGGCCATACTTTTTTCATAACGACTTGCTGCATTTAATTGTCAAAGTCCAATACCTGACGAAGCATTACCAGTAAATCTCCCGAAGAGCGTTAAGAAGTTTTTTTTTTTTTTTTTTTATACACATGATTCTACCTAGATGTCACAGGTAGAAATTTGGACACCGAGAAGCTTTTTGCTTATCGAGCAGTGTCCAGGTCCTTCCTCTCGATGTGACCACACCTCGTGATTCCCACGCCTGGAATTACAGAGAGCTGGCGACTCTCCTCACTCTAAGTGAAAGTTTAGCTGAGGTGGGACTCGAACCACTGACCATAGGATCAGTGTGCAAGAATCTTACCACTGAGCTATCCTGACACCCTGAAGCGCGTTAAGAAGTGATATGGCATTCAAGGAAAAGTTTACGTAATGGATGATAATGATGGTAAAAATAGTACAGGTAAAAAAGTTTAGTAAAAATTGGATTGGGACAAGGTCAACTTGCTTTAGTGAAAGATTCAATGGAAATGCAGAAATGCTTCTTAAAATCAATTTCCTGACCAGTGAATTGTCATGCTCAGATAAGTTTGGCGATTTCTTGTGCCAAAAGTTAATTAAAGGCGGATTTCCACTAGACGTTTTTTGTGACCATCGTCAGGAAATTTCGTGACGATACATGCACAGTGGCAAAAAATAAAAATGTGAAATTTCTGAAGGTTTGGTTGTGACTTGACGATCGTCAGAAAAAAAACCCGAAATTTCTGACGATTTTTTGTTCTGACTTGAGGATCGTCAGAAAAATCGACTAATGGAGATCAGCCTTAAAGACAGATATATACCTGGTACGTGCTACCGATTCAAGTCTTCTTTCCCGTTGATTCCTCGTCCCCGCCTTCACGGACCTTTCTTGCAGCTTGTCACTCACCGGCACACTTCTGTTTTCTGCGCCTTTTCTCTACATTTATAGCTTTTCAGAGCAAATTGATCAGCACATCTGACGTTGGAACCGTTCTTAATTATCATCATAAAGCACTTCCAAAAACTGATTATCGTAATCTCGGACAGGTCGTTAGATAAGTCATTATTCAAAACTAATCAATACACACATAATAAAGCGAGTAAACACCGTGTAAGTTCTATGAGTAATGCCAAAAACTGAATTAATCATCAAGATCAATAAAAAATGTCCAATGTTAAAAAATCTTTAAGGGCGTCTCATCAGAATTCAAATTGTCCTTTTTTGCTCAACATCCAAAGAGTTAATTGCCATTTCTCTTCCAACTTTTTCAGATTCCATTTCGTTTTTTTCTGATTCTCGGAAGAGTGAATTTGTAGCTCTACTTTACCCTCCAAAAGTAAATGTTAGCAAAACGAGTGCATATTCATATGGAGCAGTTTTTGGACCTACGTCTCATCTTAACAAAACCACAGAATCCATGCCCCTGGAATTCAATAAGCACATGGCCCTTTATTTTAGCAAAAGTCTAAACAGAGATTCAAGCCACTAGCCATAAGCCATGCGATCTACGACAGAGTCTTGTTAACCCAATAACGTTATAACGGTCTGTAAGTGTTGCCCAACCCGTGGCAGTTCTACGCGGAAAAATTTCTGAAATTCTAAGCATTTGTCATGAATGTATTCACAATAAAATGTCTTCTCTTTGATGCTAGAAAATATGTGTATAGAAAATATAGAAAATGCAGATTTCATAGAATATACATAGATATGTAGATTCAATTTACATATGCAAGTTCATTACTCGAAATCTCAGGCCCAGGATATGACTTGCATTCGCATCGAAGTATAAGATAGTTGAAATTCTTCTTAAAAGCATGTTCTTGAAAATAGACGGAATGGACTTAAGATTAAAAATGAAACGCCAAATTCTGAAAGCCTTGGTGAAAGCCTATTCAGTATTGTGAGCACCTACCCTTTGAGTGGAATTGAAAAGCAAGGGAGACCATCATTGTCTTCCTATCTCAACAAAGTGTCTCTATCCAAACATAGAAAGTCAACACCAAGCTGTGTCTAGTGTTTCAGTTGTTCAATGCAATGATTGTTTGCTCCTTTTACAGAAGCTTATTGACATTGTGGACATCAGAGCATGTGCAGTCTACCGTTCAGACCTATGGAATATCTGACAACGTCGCCAAATAGGACAGTTACTTCTAAATCTACTTTCAACCGCTCCTAACAACGTTATTCACAAAATTTAATTTCTATTCACCAACCAGGAGAAACATGGGAAGTGGTTTCGTTATTAGATTCTGCATCTTTGGTGGTATCAATGGTAACAAGTCAACCATTAGTTTGTAAAAGAAATCTGAAGAAATGAGCAAAGGCAAAGCAAAAGCTGCACAGTAAGTTGGTTTCGCTTTGACAATCTTTACTGGTACCTTAGCCTTGGTACTGACTAATTGATTGACAGATTGATCGGTTGGTTTTCTAACTGATCTGTTGATTAAGTGACGATTTCAAGGCCTAGCTGTTAAAAACATTCCTTGCTGATAATTTCACTGTAAACCGAAACAACGCTATGATTTCATAATGCCCTCGAATAGAGCCAAAGCTCACTTTCGCTCCTGATAAGCACAAAGGATATAAAAGCCTGTTTGAAATCTTGTTACGCGATCACGCACAGCTCGCAGTCCAGGAAATGGCGCTCTTCAACGATGCTTCAAATTCATTTGTCAGCAAAATGAAGGCCTATGCTTCTCTGGTTTTACATACAGTACAAAGAGTGCTGTTTTGTAATCTTTAAAGATTTGATGTGAAACCCATATCAAAACTTCGTGGGAGAATTGATAAATGGTCAATGCTGACAGTCGTGTTAAGGGAGAGTTAGCTCGAGAGATATAGCTCCGTAGGAAAAGCAAGACAAATTCTTCGAGATGGAATGAAGGATGAAACATGGATTATAATAAAGTCTTCATTGTCCAGATAAGCTGAATAGCCGTGCGGTCATCTCGAACCATATTGACTGTATATATTATATTCTTAGAAACCAAAGACCTCCATAGAATTTCCAGTTGTAGGCTAAGATGTGTCCATGAATATCTTTGCTTACTTTTGGTGTTGCTTCAGAAAGAGTGCTTTAGGACCATCACCAATTTATTTCTTGTCTGGGAACACAATTCTTGGTGAGTAAGAAGTCGAATAGGATCATTAAACATTGCGGTGGAAAGTGAACCCACGAACTCTTAGCTGCTTTCTTTGCATACTCCAGGGGTGGAATCGACACTTTGCAAGGCAATGCAAGGTATCGGGCATAAGAATATTCAGTAAATACATTACGTTCCTCATGCGATCGTAACATTGCTGTAATCATAGCAACTTGGTAGCAACGTTGTTTACCTCGCTCCAGTTCCCCAATCTATCAATCCAATATGGCGACCATAGCAGATGATCAAGAGGTTAAATAGCAACTCAATCGAGTATCATTCACATCCAGTTTGCAAAAATGGGCTCTAAGGCTCCAAAAAAGAAAGATTCTCGTGAAAGAGTAGCATCCGCTGCACAGAAACTTCAGGAGTAAGTAGAGCCTAAGAGGAAAATCCGCTATCTTTCGAAATTAGGCCTACCAATTAAGCGTCCTTCAGGCAAAACTGTCTGTTTAGCATAATTCGGGATAAGCTGCTTTAGTCTCCAATCATTCTGATGTAATATTCAGTTCTGATCTTGTAAGAAGTGCGCTTTATCGATCAATTCATTGTTATCCTTCTCTTAATGAACTACGTAACTAATGTTTTTGTTTGCTGCATTTTTAGCGCACCTAAAATCTTGCTTAGCAAACCTACATTGACAATAATAGTGTGCTTGTGGTCTTTGTTGATGCACCTTTTCTTAGAATGAATAAATCTATTGCCTTCCAAAGTATTTGTGCTGAAAATCTTTCTTCTTGACGTGTTGCCAAGGAAGCGGCGATTTCAGTATGATTACAGACGGCAAGACTTTTGGGTGTAATGGGATCGTGGCTGCTTTAGCAAAGTTGCCATAAAGTTGCCTGTGGTTTGCCACGCGATTAATATTGTAGAAAAACTAGCTTAAACACTTGCTTCAGCCATCGAATTTGCATTCAGTAACCTAATAACACCTGGCTTTGTGTCAAGACAAGCACGATCTTTAACATGTATATCTAATATTACGAGATGGGTCGTAAAAGCAATTAGAAAATGCCAAGGAGGGTTTCGATTCAAAGCGGAAGGATATCTATCCAAAGTGGACATCATCCAGGATTAAGTTTATCTAGGCTGCTTGAAAGGTAATTTCTATTATTTGTCCTGAACCTGAATATGCTAGAAGAAATCTCCTTATCAGATGCATGGAATGTAACTTCAAAGAATTAGAGAAGGGAGTTCTCTTGTGACCCCCTACAGAGTCTTTTCTACTGCAGAAGGGTAACAGTTATAAATGCTTCATATCTTCAAGCCCTCAATATGAGCTATCCATAATATAGGATCATTTTAAATGATCTTTTCATATGATATTCCCAGCTTGCCTCTAAAGATGATTTTTAAAATCCCTTGTCTCCATTAGCAGAAGTCACCTATTTTTCTTTAGTATCTCCTTCTACTTCTGGATTCTAATGTCACTTGAGTAGGGCTGTTGGCACACACAAGGGCTCACTTTTATCCACCTCATGTATAATTTGGCATGGGTGGCTGCTCGCAAAGTTGCAACCAGATGCTATTCTTGCCATCAACTGTTTATGTTTATTAGGGAGGCACTTGACCGATAACCCTGGTGGCTAGGTTAGGTTTTCTAATACCAAGGCTGTACAAAAAGCTCTCAAGATTGTTTGAATTTCAGAGAATCGTGGCTAATTTGGTCTAGAGAGGGCATGACATCCTTATTGCAATCATTGCCCAGAGTATGCCAGATTTAAGCCAAACATGCATTTGTTAACCTAACTAGGTTCTAGCAGTCCAGAAAGCTGTTTTATTAGCAAACTTGTAATAAAATTTCATTTAATTACTTTCAGACCTCCCACTGCCATTCCTCCTATCCATGAAAAAGATGAGAAAGGACGTAAAGGTGGAAAAGTCTCCATTCCAGTCTGGCCTGAATGGAGTGATCAAGATATTGCTGCAGAAAAATGGGTAAATGCTGATCCCAAAAGAACAACGCAGCTTTAATCGCATACATGAAAATAATTTGGCATGAGTGCAACGCTTTATTCTATTTGTTAGTCAAGCAACAATGCGCTCAACAGACTTTTTTTGATGTGATAATTAAATCCCTTTATTTTCAAACTAGCTATTTTTTATAAGCTGAGCCTAAAGGAATATTTTATCTGCAGAGCCACTTCTGTGCATTCACAGGGCCTGAAATTTTAAGGAAAGCGATTTTGAACACACTAAGTTTCTCAATTTCCTTTTGGTTCTTTAAAGTTTTTGTGGAAAGCGTTTTCTGTAATTCTTCATTTTCTATGAAAAAGCATTTGCAGTTTAGTGTAAGGGAGCTAATTTTGAAGGTATCAAATCAAACCAAATTTCAAAGATTTTCTTGCAAAAGATGCAAGATGATAGGAGTGGAATGATGCCCCAAGTTGCCTTGGGCCCAAGGCTCCACTGGGCTAAATGGAACGCAGGTTTTTAGGCAGTCAAACAGAGTTCAATGTGATTTGAATCTACCACAATATAATGTACCGATTGCTGTTGCATAGCAATGCCTTTGATATTGCCTGGAGACGTTTCTGTCTGATGGTAACAAGAACATCAATGGACGGTGCTCAGGGAGTCCGAGAAACAGATCTTTGGTGTGGCAAAAGCGTGAATGCTTCTCTGTGCAGTATTGAGGCTTTGTTGAAGAAACAGTGCACCAATTTCTTACTTGCAAAACAGATTTTTTAATTTCTTTTAAAATTGTTCTCTAGGATACTGGGCACCGAGCCAGGATGGAACAGAAGGGTAGAAGCCCAGCAACATCTATGGTAAATGTTTACAGCGCTGCAGCATTTTGAAATTTCACAATTTTGTAGGAGCTTCAATGAAAAAATAGATCAGATATGTAGTGAACACTAACCCAAATTTCTCATCTTCTTCCCAGCACAAGCACCTATTGTTCTCAACATCTTGAAAATCTATTGTGCATACACATAATTATCGATCTCTTTTCTTTTCCTTTTTGTTATCAATTCAATTAACACGGTTAACGACTTTTAAATAGTTAGCATTTAAGCGAGAAGACGAACGGATGCACAAAATGTGATGATTTTTCTTCTTCCTATCCTTTTTGATCAATACGGTGGCAATGCAAGAAGTGCTCAACCGAAATTTTATTAGTAAAACATACCCATACATTTTACTAAAGATAAATGGAGGTTCTTGGGAGGATTCCAAATGTAAGGGGAAATGCTTCTGTAAACAAATCAGACTTTGACACTCTCCCTGGAGAAACTCTTCTTCAATGCAAATTTTAAAATAATTTCATCGTTTTAAGCTATGGAATATAAAACTAGATTCGTAACTATAAAAATGCCACGTTTTGCACACCACTGCTTTTGCCCTATGTGCATCAACTTCTCTTCATTTTATGGTATTTTCTTTTCAATTTCTCAGCATTTTTTTGAAGAGCCAGAAGGGAGAACAGACCTTCCTCAATCTTTGAAAGAGAAGGTTTTTAGCTGGCGGAGATTGCAAGATGTGGTTTCAGATGGAAAGGTAATGTATTATCGTGCTTTATTTTCATAATTATTGTGATCGCAAGAATCAGATTTGGCCAGTATTCCAGGAACACGAATGATCCATAATAATCTGTGATGGTTATCTAATGATAATCAAATGCATCTATTGTTTCAATTTTGATTAGTTAATGTTAATGTATAGATATGATAGTGCATGTATTGTTAGCTGTCGTATATATTATAAAATTAAAACAAATTTCTGACACACACAGACACACACGCACACACCCACACCCTTACACAAGCACACAAGCACACACACGCGGGGCAGTTCATTGAGTGTCAACACAGTCAATGTAGCCTGCGTGCAAGACAAGCTTCCTGTTGCTTACATCTGACAACTTGTTTACACAGATCCCTATGATGGTCGATCAGGATAGTTTGAAAGGCAAGGAAATTGATTTGCTCTCGTCATCTCATGAAGCAGTCACAGACAGTGAGGTTTGTAGAAGAGTTCTTCCATAATTATTTAAAAAGTTCCCCAACAAGCAAAACATAGAGGAACTCAGAGCTGTCTGGTTTGTAATGAAATCTATGGTTCCATGGTATAGTGTAGCTTAAGTTACGATGAAGAGGTTGCCGCTTTGAATCATGCATGGTTCTCGGTAACAGAAGTATTGGTGCTGAATGCAACAGGAAGAAACCTTATCAGAACCTCTTTCCTGAGAAAGATCTAAGAACGTTGTCCCTATTTTCTACTGTGTTTGAAAAATAGTATATTAAGCAGTTAGTCATTCTTCGGGGTGCACGGGAAACTTTTGCAATGATTAACCATGTCATGATTGCAGTATAAACATTTAGCTTGCTTTGATATACTTGAGATCTTTTCATGACTTCTACCTAGCAGCCAGTGGTAGATTTTTGGACACTGCCGTCTGCTGATCGGGTAGCGTCCAGGCTTTCCCTCTCGATGCGACCCAACCTCGTGATTCCTACTTCTGCAATAAACGATATTTATAGAGTCTCCTTACTCTAAGTGAAAATTTATCAGAGAGTGGATTCGAGCCACTGACCAGAGGATCAGTGGGAAGAATCTTGCCCCGTGGCTATCCTCACACCAAAATATAGTTGCGATTAAGCATTTTGAACGTTTTTGTCGAGTTAGCGCTTTGCAGCTCACCATCTTTGTATAACGGCTGGGTAGCTTATGAATTTTCTTGACTGATTTGAATGTTAAGGCAATGCTTTTTAAACCGGTTGACTCTGCCATCGTCTAAGAAAAAGCACTGCAGAATCTTGAACTTTTTTACGAGAGAACGGTTTCTTTGACCTGCTTGGCTACTTGATTTCTACCGCAATGGCATTAATTTGCTCTAATTGGCATCAATTGGTACGCCTAATACATTCTTTGTGCAATTTTGATAATCTACTGTTTTCCAACAGCTCATGAGATGGATCATTTCCGCAATTTCAACGATATCGAAATCGTATGGGCATGTTGAAGCCGATTCGTCGTATTCTCTGTTGAAAACGAAGCCTTCAAAGGAGCAACGAGACGCAAAAGAATCGAAGTATGACAAAACGAAAAAGGAGAGCGACATTTCAACCGATGAGATGTCTGGGTGGAGACCTTGGCACCATGTTTGGCCTAAGGATGCGAACTGCCGCTATCCTTTAGTACCACTTTACAATCCTGGCGGGAAATATTGTGTCAAGATTTTCTGGATGGTATTTGCGGCTACTTCGATTGAGCAATTTATTCACCTAACGGGAATGAGGGAAAGGTCACACAGGGAATTTCGCACAAAGTTCTGCTCAGTAGATTAGATGAGATGTGGCTGAATATAGGATAGTGAGCGTCGATGTTAAGTAAAGGACGTAGAGGCAGAGGCCGTGCCTTTAACCAGTGATAAAATAAGCTAAGGTGTGTTAGGCCCAAGTTATATAGACGTTTCGCATGCGAGTTCATGCGCCACTTCACTTTCTTGTCGCTTGTGCTTCCACAGTTTACGCCATACAATCATTTTCTATTTGGTGAATAGGAAATCCAAACTGAAGTAAAGGCCGAAAGAATCATCTGTGCTCAAATAAGCTCATTTAGATTTTCCCATGGTTTCTGACTGCATAATTTTCTTGCTTCTATCGTGTGCATCAGTTAATTCATCCTTTACTACAGGCTTCCACCACAAATTGGAGTCGTTGAAGTTGACTGTCAACCATCATGTCCATATCTTCATGATGGTTTGGCAAGGGTTGTTATGGTCAGATGCCACTCCTGTCACCAACCTATTCTAGTTGCCTTGATGACACGCAGAGGATACACTAGTGCAATTCTACTTGTGGGTCTTGCAAAAAGATTCTCAGTATTCAAATTTCTACCATTGACATCTAGGTAGAATCATATAATAAGAAAATGCAAAATGCCTCGGTTAGCTGTTGGATTGGTATTTGCTTTAGGAATAATGGCAAGAGATTTTCAAGATGAAAATTATCAAAGTGAGACTGAAATGATACGGTTGATTTGATTTCAGGGTTGCTGGAGGAAGATAACTGTCGATGATTTTGTGCCATGTGATGAAGAAGGCAACATCCTTCTCCCGACAAGCAAAAAAGATAGCGAACTTTGGCCAATCCTGCTCAGCAAAGCTTTGATCAAAGTTGCCTCGCTCGAGTTAGTTCTTCGCATTTTCTCAATACTCTCGCTTAAACCTACTGTTAAGGAAGACCGTTCTTGTAGAGAATAGAGCAAGAGAGAGGGGGAGAGAGAGACCCTTAGAGGGAAAGAAAAAGCTTCTTAGAATTGCGAATTCATTTCCCCCCATTTTCCTGTTGGGAATGGAAGTTGTTTCTGTATCAATGCCCTTGTTCGCTCATGTTGCCTAGAGATGTCATTATATACCAAAGCAGTTTGTCGATTGTTTTCGTTGGCTGTGCAAGTGGGGCAGAGTTAATAATCGATAGATTGCTCGTCGCTCTCGGCATTTGACTATTGAAGCTGGCAGTTGCATAAGCGTAAATGCTAGTTAACTACTGAATCCAATAAAATATGCACCCTTCAATCCGTTAAAGCTGAAGATGGTGACCGACTGCCACGCCTGTTCCATTGAATATGGATTTATAATGAAAATATTTACTTGTGTTCCTATCAAAACATCCAAATCATTGGAAAATGTCAATGATTTAAAGAATTCAGTTGGACAATCTTAGACTGAGAGCCTCTGGCGATCACGTCTCAAACTTACTTTTTCCCAAGAAATACTCCAAGAGCTAGCTGTTAAAATGAATCGTTCTTTTTTGTAGCTATTTGGGTGGAAATAGCTTCAGCGAGATGGGAGATGCAAATGTCATACACTGCCTCACGGGCTGGCTACCTGAACCTATACCACTGAAATATGGACACACCGCTGAGATTTGGAAATTGCTACTGGAGATCTTACCGAACTGGAAGCTTGAGAGTGCAGAAAGCAGGCTGAAGTTAACTGAAAAAGACAGCAGAATGTCGATCGAGGAAGAATTGAAAAAGGAAGAGACGCCGCGTCTAGAAATGAAAGAAAACAAAGATGGGAAGGAAGGGAAAGAGGGTAAGGAAGGAAAAGAAGGAAAAGAAGGGAAGGAAGGAAAAGAAGGGAAGGAGGGGAAAGAAGGAAAGGAAGGGAAGGAGGGGAAGGAAGGAAAGGAGACAAAGGTGAAGAAAGATGATAAAGAATCAAAGGAAACTGGAAATAAAGACAAGAATGAAAAAGGGAAAAGTGATAAGCAAAGGGATAAAGATAAGGGAGATAAAAGTAAAGAGAAAGGTTAGTCTCCGTATACCACAATTTTGCAAGGCGTAGCTTTTCAGGGTCTGTTTTTACAGCAAAGGTTTGCCCGGCATTTTCCTGCGGTTCCGGTAGTTCGTATCAACTAAAAACGTTCCTGGGAAACTTGAATTGGAATTCGATTGTTGCTTCGAATTGCACGATCTAAGATGAAGGCACTTGCTTGGAACCAAACTTTGCAGATTACCGAACCATCTATAGACAGTTTAATGGCATCGTGAGCACCTTCGATGCTATTATATGCTCAGAATATTGCACATTGAAGGAAAGGACCTGGGCACTGCTCGATATGCAAAAAGGTTCTCAGTGCGAATTAACAACGTGTAAAAAACCGACCTTCAGTACGGGGTCCTCCAGCTACTGCGCCAACCGTTTCTATCCGATTGATCCTTGTAAATCTCCGCACTGTGACCATTTACTGTACATAAATGTTGCACTTTCTTTGCTTCCTTCGATCTGAAATGAAAGTGTTCGGTTTTAAGCGACATGTTCTGATACTAATGATGATTGCATACTGTGTTGTTGTTTTTAGCTGGTCTAGGAAGTAATACCCAAGCCCGATTGAACACTGAGCCGGAGTTTGTCGTATTTGCAAGCTACGCTCCACCTCCAAAAACACCAATGAGGATATCAACACTGCGTGAAATGGTAACTCTCTTTACTAAGTCTCAGATTTATAACTTTCTTTCATAAATCTCAGATTTATGATATTTTTAAGAATTAGATTTCATAAATTTTCGACGATTTGATCGCCTTCAGAGACACGAGAAAAAATACTTGGTCGTTGCGTCGACGATAGACCCCCTCGTACTCTTCATTCACTCAAAATGGGAATAAACGGTCAAGATTTCTTGAATGAAGAAAATGGGACCGGTAGGTACATCTGCTTCACTGCAAACCATGAGATTTCTCAACGTAAATGATTGGACTGTGACAAAGAGGAGCAGATTCTGATCGTTCATGCTCTTATTGTCACGTTTTTTCAACAATTTTTGTGCTGAAACTGTTGCCCTAATACCTGTCTAGCTCATTACGGAATTTCAAGTCTTTCACGTGAGGTAAACAAATTGTGTTCAAAATTGACTGCCCTGATTGATGTGGACTACGACGCAAGACTGAAGCCAGAATGACCCCGGTTTCGACTCAGCCTCGTTTCATCGATCTCATACTATTTTTGAAAGCCTTTGAAAACGAGCACCCCTTACCAATACAATCACTTTATTAGTGAGTTATGTTGAGGAAAGGCCATGCTGGCCTATCTATACAAAGCCCCAACAAAGGAACAAAGAAAACAAGTAGAAGACTTACAGGAAAGGGAAATAAGATCAAGTTTTCTGATATTGAATTTGAAAGAGGGAAAGTTTAAGTGTTGAGGAAAAAGAAGCAGAAGGCAAAACGTTCCATAAATTGCACGTTCTTGGGATGAATGGTGCTTTGTGGGATAGAGTTGGTAGATTAGGTAGTGAAACATTTGATAACCAAATTGCATCGTTTGCTTTGTTTTGCAGGCTGATGCTTCCGAAAGACTTCGATTGTTTGGTTTATCACACAACCACCCACACCCCGTTCATCTGACCATGGCAAGGAACTGCCCCCTCGTGCCGCCTCCTACCCCTGCGCCCATACCGAGATGGAAGCTGATAAGACAGAAGAAGAAGACACATATCATCGAGCCACCTTTGAATAAGGAGCCACCCAAACCGCCAATGTTCGTTGAGTTGTCGTCGCCGTTCATCAACTACAGTGTCAGTCCCATGCCTGTGTGCAGAGTACCGTATGTTTGTTTGTTTGTTTGTTTTTTTTGTACGTTTATTTAATTGCTTTTTCTTGTTTTTTGAGAAACTGGTTGCCTCTATTCGAGGCAGTCGCTTGCAAACGAACCAAGAGCACCTGTATCATATTCGTGTTTAACCGTGACGTGAAACCATGCACCTGGGTATGTTGAATGTGTGAAGCCCTGTAATGTATGAGCCTGAGCCAGAACGAGAGTATTCTATAGTGAGATGCTGTCAGCTTTATGTCAGCTGAGTCTCTGACTTGCACTGGTATCATGTAGCATAGTGCAAGCTGTTTCGTGGTCGATTCAACGGCGGCCATCCCCTGCAGCCATCACTGGTGCCAACGCATTGACCCTGTCTTTCCTTGGAACCCACCAGTGGTGGTCAAGAATGGCTCATGCAGCTTGGGCAACGCTGGAGTCCATCTTCACGCCTAGGCTGGTGTGATGAAGAGAGAATTATATCAATGTAGATTGGCAGTATATGTGCTATAAGAAGTCATCGAATTGGTAAAGGGTGGAAGAAGAATGGCTTGCTCCATTAGCCTAGAAAAGGACTGCAAATAACTGACTGCTTAAAATTTCTTCTATTTTGCACTGTATAATATCCTGTAGATTTCGCAGCCATTATGTATATGTATATGTATATATTTATAAGGCTGTTAAGATGCAACATCGAATAGAGTAATGCTGCTAGTTGCTCAATGTCTCTAAGCGAAGTTAGTTAGAAGTCTTTCATAAAGTACACTATCGTAATTGAAGAGCTCCATAATGAAAGATTTTGCTGTAACCATTTTTTTCTTCCAGAACGCCAGCCAAATGGAAAAGTTACAAGCCTGACACACCGATGGACAGCTTAACAGAGGAGGATAAGTCTTCTGAAGCTGAGAATGACAGTGGGATGGGGACAGACGACAACCAGAAATATTGCAAAGACGAAAATGATAATTTGTCCAAAACTACTGACGTGGATGCTGTGAAACCAGCAGACGACCTGTCAATGGTATATGTTATTCTGTGTATACGTGAACACTTTTCCATAGGAAGCTATCGTTGTCAAAGTCTCGTCCAGTGATTAGAAAACACTATTGCTATTTATCTTCAACTCTCCTCGTCTCTTCTGTAATTTTCTGTCTTGCTTTAGGAAGGTGATCAAAGTTGTTCTCTCCTGACTCTCCTGGCTTCTAAGACAGCTCTTATTTGCACTGTAGTGCATTGTTCATACAACTGTACAACCTAGCTGGATTCTGATGCTTGATAAATCTTTTACGACTGTATAATCGGTCGAAAATGAAAAGGTGATTTTCACAGCACACGATGGTCCCAACTGTGACATCCATTTTGCCTAGCCCAAGGCGTTTGATATAGAATGATATTTTGCTAAGAGATTGGGGTTTAAACTGCGGTGCATTTCCTTCATTAGTCCGCAGCAAAAGCTAAGCTAAATTATGAAGCCAACCCAGAAAATACAATGGAGAAAGAGAAGCCAGCCAACGAGAAGGACCCCGGCAAATCTGCGCCCGCAAAATCGAGTCTCCACGTGAAGAAGGAACGCACTAATTCTGGCAAGAGTAATTTAGCTGACCTGGATGCTTCAGAGAAAAAATTGGGACGAAAGGTATCTGTAGCATCAAGCAAGGTAGAAGTGGGATCAGCAAAGGCAAGGAAGACATCGAATTTTGCAAGAGGCAGTAAGTATTGGTTGATGTTGCTTCTCTAAGAGGCCCCATCTCTTTCTGTAATCTTAGTTAGTACGGGGAACCGGGAGCTTGCTGTAAATGGTTTTTGCGATGAATTCGAGGAACGAAGGTTATCTTAAGAAAGATTTAAAACTCCATTTCAATAAGAAAATGATGAGAAATTGAGGAACGAAAATGGAGATTTGAAGGTGATGGATGATTCGAGGCTACGAAGAAAAACGAAGAGATTTAGCTTATTTTTGTATCCCTGATTGAAAGCTAATGAACATAATTTCAGCTGAATTAGAGTCTGTCCCTACTTTTATTCTGGATCCAGGGATAATTTTAATTCCCAATTGCATGCGAACTTTCCCAGGTGCCAGAAACACTAGCAAACCCAGCAGGGAATTGCTTCCTCCTACTGACAAGAAGAGCAATCATAACAGGAACTCCGTGGCAATATACATTTCCATACATAGCATATAGCAGCAAGGCATGTACATGAACATTTTCAAATGACTCTGAAGCTCAACACTCCTGGCTATCTCACATTGTGCATTATTGTGGGCTTCATTAGGTGGAGTTCAGAGTTCAGAGTTCAGAGTTCATAGGCTGGCGCATTCTGTCATTCCAGGAATAGGTATCGCGAATCATTGTAAAAGAGTCCGTTAGCCTGCTCAGTGATTTGAGATTTTTAGTACCCATGATGTCACACCTAAATGCTTCGTAGCCAAAATATGAACACTACCAGGATTTTACTTTTCATCTGCCTACAGACCCCTCAATGTCAGAAAAAGATGGCAAAGACGGCAAAGATGTTAAGGAGCTCAGGTGGAAGGGAAAAGATAGTATGAGAGAGATTCCCGACATCCTCCCTGAGGTGGAAGTAACAAGGCCCGAGATGGAGAGCAGTGGAGAGAATATGGATTCCGAGGCGGAAAAGGCTGACGAGACCGGGAAGGAAGCAGACAAAAGGGAGAAGGTGTCTGAACTGTGGATGGATTACGATGAGTTTTGTCATTGCTTCAGGTACCGTTTATTTGGTTCCATCTTCGCTCACTTGGCGAAATGCACCTTGATCTGCTTGAATAAAGTTCGTATATCGATCTTTACTCATCCATCTTGACTTCCACTTGGACTGATTTCAGTATTTTACAGCACGTCCACCAACTAGCCACTAAAACACGTACGGAGTGAACCCAGATTTCACCACTTAAGCCCTTATTACTTGAGAAAACGGCAAGAGTCAGTCACCTTTATTGACAGTATGCTTCCTGCGTTGATATTTTATCTATGTATAATATTGCCTTGCATCAATCTGTTGTTGTTCTTATCAGTCACCGACAGAACAGTAAGCCTTCCATTCGATTGTTTCTATTGATCTTTTCTCAACCTCACCTCGGTGCATCTACGTGAAATTCAAGGTATGGTTTGGTTTCATTTTCAGTACTCTGTGGATCTTTCACAAATCGCAAACATATAGCTTTTACAAAGGAAATTCTGAGCTAAAGGTTTGTCGCAGAAATCTTCTTTCAGAAGTAGTTGCAATATCTAAACAGCTTTTCCACGACCTGACTGTTGCGTGTGGCTCCACTAGCAATGTTTTTCGCATTCGTTTAACTGGGGTATTATGAGGCAAAATATTGTGCCCCGATCCAGATTTCCTCGCCAGATATATACTGAGTGTTTCCAAGTATCTGAGGGCACCAAAATAAAATGAATCGCTTTTGATAGTGGCTAAGATGACGTCGTCTCAGAAGCAACCTAGCTGCAACTGTGAGGCAAAGCTTCCGCAGGCATGCAATCTCGGGACTCAGCCAAGCGGCAGTAGTAGCTCAAGATCGAAAGAAGTGGAAAAATTCAAGGCCAAGAGTCATGGCAGCTAGAGGCGTTCACACTTGATGTGCTTCGTTTTTCTTTTTGCGAAAGCATTTCAAAAACGCCGACGCGATATTGGGATGATAACAATGATAAGAAGATGAGCAAGTAAACTTGACCCGCAAACTTAGCAGGAGCATTTGAGGGCACCTTAGCAGAAAGTTATCACCTCGAGTCACAGCTCTGAGGTAGCTCACCCCATTTTTTCTACGCAATACGCCTAGCTTAAAGCAAGGTACATGTTTACTGATTTATGGACAGTTAGAAGACATGTATGGCCTTGAATGCTTGCTTCAACCGTACCAGAAGGGGGAGTCGTGGAGCCTAGCCTAGTCTATGAGTGAAATCTGTCTTTCTTCTTTCTGAATCTCTCGTGAGGTAGACGTTGGTTCTACTGTGAATTTGGCAATGCTCATCTACAAATTATGATGGTTTTGTGTGTCAAAATTGAGAAAGCGAAATGGAGGTGTTCCATCCTCAAATTCCCTTGAATTCCACTTTCTAGAATAGACTGACATGGGTTTTCTTAACGGTACCCAATACGATCTTTCACGGATTTGCCCCATGTGATGTTCATGCCAACTCTTGCTTGGATCAGAATTTGAGTTGGAATGGGAATTTTTCATCCATTTCTCTACAATTTTTACCTGCTTCTTTCATGTATTTCTAGAATGCCGACCAAAAGGTGGATAAAGCGAAACGGGCAGCTGGACTCAACCCGTCGACAACGAACGTGGCTCCAACCCCATCAGGTCGCAACCCATCCATTACCAGCCCATCGGCCTACGGGTCGCATCAATCATTTACCGATTCTCCAATGCCGTATTTATTCGTCGATAGCTTATCAAAGATTGAGCTTCTTATATCCTTTGCATCATTTTCGCGCTGGTTTGAGCCTCTCGTGCAAACATCACCGGCACTCAAACAGGAAAAGGAGAAAGACAGTTCAGGTGTGTTTGAATATTTTGTGGTTTGTTTGTTTCTTTATTTTGTTATTGTTTATTTGAGTTTTTCTTTTTTCTTCATTTATTTCATTTGTTATAGCAGGCTATGTTTCTAGGCAGCTATCCAGCAGGTGTGGGCCTACGGCATTACTGCTTGTATCCTTAGAGCTACCTCTGACTACTCCTTTGCCAGCCTTGGAAGGACGGACAACTGAGTTTGCGGTTGGCATATGATCGATCGAAACGAAAAGAGGCATAAATCTAAAACATTTTATGAAAGAGTGTGATGTATAATAAGGGCAGTAGCTCTATAAGTAGAGCGTCCATTTGCCTAGGAAAACAAGGTTGGAGTTCGTTTAAAATTCATTGGCGTTACAAGATGGGAGCTGGTGGTAGGTGTGGTGCTCGACCTTACCAAAAGAGAACTGCTCTGCTCAATCACAGGCGGTCAGCGGGTAGACTCCCTCACTGTTCGCCGTGTACCGACAATAGCTCACTACGAGATACTGTTGCCTTGGGCTGCGAAAAAGCAATGGTATCTGCTACAGATGTACAATGAAAGGGAACGGGCTGTCCGTGCAGACATGGATTGCGTGATTATGTAGGAACATATGTAGTCAAATAAAGAATCATCTGAGAATGTAAATCTGGTTTCTATGATTCCAGGACTCCAATTATTAGAATCCCTACTAATAGAACACGTATAAACTGGAAATGTTCATAAATTTACAAAAGTCCAAGGCACCATAATTTTGCGATTCTTTTTTAAGAATTTTTTAAAATGTTTACTCCACCATGTCTCAACACGAACCTTGAATTTGTTGCCAATGATTATACCTGAATTCTCGTACTACATTTGTCCCTCTTGACTAGAGCCTGAGGACAAACCAGTCAAAGAAGTGACCCCTGTTCCTCCGTCACCTGGCGTATTGATTGCCGAGGCCTACTCATGGAAAAGTCTTGTATCTGGTCTGCCTTCATTGCGCATCAAAACAACTGGAATCAAAGCGGCTGTACTGAATTTACCACCTGGGTAACTACACTTTCACTCGATTTTATGCATCATACTCTGATTTTTTACTCTCTTCGTATTTACCTTTCTATTTTTTGTTTCATTCCTCTTGTTTTGGCCCCTTCGTCTATTTCTCTACTTGATTTCGTTTTTTTCTTCAAAACATTTTTCACTTCCTTTAAGTTAATTTCGGATCTTTTTTCCATCGAAACACCACCAGAGTTTTTCCTTAGAAGAGAGTCAGCCTTTCAGTGTGACTTCAAGAATTTTCCCTCAACAACCGAGTTAGAATCAACATTGTATATCACTTTTCAAATTTTCACCTTTTAATTGCGAAAGAAACTTTTCCCATTCGGTGCCAGTTTTTATTGATTTTAACTATGATTTAATCCTTTTATTTCGTAATTTTCGTTTCAATTTCAGGCGCCATGTTTTGAGAATCATGATTCAAGCTCCGATTGGTTATCACGTGGACATTTGTTCCCAAACCTCATTTGTATTTGGAGAAGAGGATGTTGTCATGCAAAACCTTACCAAGGTGATTGGTGGATTTTGTGATTGATCGATTGATTGATTGCACTCATAACTGATTGAAATCAAGATCGACAGGCTTGTGGTGGGGCGTTGTTAAGAATGTGGTTACAAAAATTGCTGAGTCATGATTTGTTATGATGGTGATGATGATAATAATGATGCTGATGATGATGATGATAATGATGATGTTGATTATTATAATGATGATAATGATGATAATGATGATGATGATGATGGTTGTGGTGGTGATGATGGTAATGATGATATGATACTGACGATGATGATGAAGATGATGGTGATGATAATGATGATTATGATGATTACGATGATGATGATAATCATGATGAACTTATGACCTTTTCGATGAATCTATTAATGATATATTTCTAGTGTTTACCTTCGCCCAGCGCACAAGTGTTGCATCTTTAATAAAACTTCCCCATCAAAGCACAATTCCTTATAAATGAAACTAGGCTCGATACCGTCTTGCTTACGCTTCTGTAACCCTGGCCACTCTAAGTGCATGTATTTCCTATGCACCGTTTGCTACAGTCACATTAGATAGCACTTTATCAACATCTTGCAACACTGCGTCAATCCAGTGTCACGAAAGCAACATCAACTAATGTGAACTGCATTGGCGCTCGCGGGCGGTCAAGTATTGCTGCACAGTTGCATTTGTCATTCTAGCGGCAACCCCCATTTTTCTATTGTTGCTCTGGCCCTCCTAGTTGGTGAATGCAACATTTCCAGGGCTTTTTCCCGCATTGAATGGTCAGATAGAACGGTTGACTGCCATTCATTTTTGCCGTTGCCTTTGATGAAAGGGCCATCCATTTCCCATTACTCCTTCCGTGATTCCTTTCATTTTGCTGTTATGGTTTTTGCCAACATCATCATCATGACCGTCCTGTTTTCGAAACAAAATTTGAGTTGTCAGAGCCTGTCATTTCAATTCTATTTCAATTCTATTTCATCCCAACTAAACGTCCCAATGTTTAGCATCAGTTCTCTGATCCCACCGTATCGACTTCTGATCGAATCATTGCCACAATTTGCAGGAGAGTCTTCGATTCACGCAGCATGCTGTAAACACACTGCTGAAAATCAACGAAATCATGACGTCATTTGAAGATCCACAGACCAATTGCGCGAAGGCGCTTGAGTTGGGAAGTGAAAACGAATCAATCTCCACCTTTTCTCAGCACTTTCAGGTACGTTGGTTGAACAGTGATTCATTGTGAGACTAGCTTATGATGACGGAAATGGGCCTTGCTGATGTGTATAGGTCGATACCTTGCATTTTACGTCAGCGTGCACAGCGCAAGGCTTGCATGGATAATGCGCCAGGTCGCAAGATCCTTAAGCAATTTGTAGCCGAGCACATCCCGTAATGGAAGAACGCTTTCATTATGAATACTTTCTAAACAGAGTGTACCGTCGCCTCGATTAGTTTTTCTCTTAAAAGAGCACCTCCATTAAAAATCATCAACATGCAAATTACAATTTTTCTCACATTTCTATCATCATTTGTATTTGCGCTTATTCAACTTATTTAGTTTGCGTTGCAATAGTTTGTCTGCAGCGGAATTTTGTAATGAGAAACTGAAACTGAAATACTGTGAAATTTTCCGTCTGAGAGTGTACCGAGATGGCATGTACAATAAAGCGATGGCAATGTGTGTTGCGTATGGTAGCAAGTTGCTGTGTCGCGGTGTGGTCATAGTGTAGCGAAGCATGGGAACTCGTAACACAGGGGTTGTGAGTTCGAATCCTACACGTGTCACAAATGAAACACCATTAGTGAGGAAGGCAATGGGAAACCACGTCATGAAGTCCACTTCCATAGAAAAAGCGCAGAGCCCTGTATCTGGTTTCTACTGCAGTCGAAACCGAGTATGCGGTGCAGGAAGTTGCAGTCGAATCCGAAATAATCATGAATCTACGGTGTATAGAATGGTTACTTTTTATTGCAGGCACTCTTCTCCAGTCTGAAAAAAATCGCCAAGTCGGAAATGGGTGCCTCGTTCTCTAAAGCCACAGCATTTTCGATAGAGGCATTGAAGCATGAGGCGACGCTGTGCCTGAAAAAGCATTTAAAGGCGTTGCAGAAGCAGGAAGTTAAGTCTCAGGAAATCGGTTCCTTGGAGGATGGCAATGTAGAGGAGCAATCTAATGAAAGCAGCTTGGAGAGAGATATTGCAGCAAGAAAAATACAAGCTTGGTTTAGAGGGACTTTTGTGAGGCTACTCGTTAAAGCTCGCAGTCCTGGTAAGTGGCAAACACTTATAATGGATGTTCTTACGTAATCATTCAACTTTACTTGACCTTTTACTAGCCTTGCTCTTTCACCTATCCTTGACCTTTGCCCTGATCTCGACCCGTCGTTTTGACTGTGCTAAAAGTTTTTATAGAATTCTACCTAATATCAAAGAAGTACCTGTGGGCACTGAGAAGCTTTTTGCTTGTCGAGCAGTGTCCAGGTCCTTCCTCTCCATGTGACCACACCTTGTGATTCATACGGCTGGAATTACAGAGAGCTGGCGACTCTCCTCACTCCTAATGAAAGTTTAGTTGAGGGTGGATTCGAACCACTGAACATAGGGTCAATGCGCAAGAATCTTGCTGCTGAATTATCCTAACAACTTCAAAGCTTGCTGTTTACTTTATCATTGATATTGGCTGAACGCTGATGCGGACTTCCCTTAACCACTACCTTGTGCGCTATAGTTTGCTTGAAGCATTTGTTCCTGGCAAAAACATTTTGTTAGATGACGGAAAAAACTGAATAATATCCCCGAGCCATGAAATTCTAGTCTCTTTGGTTGCTTTTTTATATAACAACTTATATGCAACTTATTTTGATATAACAGTCTATTTCAAATCTATGATCGATAAACTTGATCTTATCTCCCTCTCCTCTGAGCCTTTCGCTTTCTTCTTTCTTCCATTGTTGGGACTTTGTATACGCCATCATGGCCTTTCCTAAAATAATTCTCTAAAAAGACATGTCTCATTCAAAGATTGGTTTATCTCAATTTTCAGGCACCGAGGAGAACAAGCTAGTTGTCGAGAATTTCAAGAGCATTGCCGAATCTATTGATGCTAATACCGAGGGCTTTGCGTTACACATCTACAGAGAAATCTTCAAGGAGAATCCTGAATTGTTTAAGATATTCCCCTTTTACAAAGACGAATGGACAAGAATCGCATTTGCTGACTACAATGGAAGCTACCCTGAGCAGCCAGTCAATTCGTGGTTTATAGTCTTCAGGTAAGATTTTGACTGAATGTTGCAAGCACTCAAGCTTTGAAGCGCTCCCGTTAATATTTTAGCGGGTAGATCGTACTGGTACGTACGAGTCATTGTTTCCCATGACATCAAATTATCAGCAAAATGTCTAATTGTCTCGTAGGTTCTTAACCGTATAATCTTTCCCTCTTTCTTGGGTTACCTCAAATCGGGAATTATACTTGTCGTTGTGCCTTACTAGCATACTACCCTGACGACTCTTTAGGAGGTGATCTGAAATGACCTATTGAACAGGATCTGAAAGTATATGACTTCACCTAAGCTGACCTGAGCTGACCTGACCCGACCCGACCTGACCTGACCTGACCCGACCCGACCTGACCTGACCTGACCTGACCCGACCTGACGGATCTTCGCTTCAATTTAGCTAACAAGGCAGCAATTTCATTTACAGGGAAGTTTTCTATGTACAAGAGCCAGTACTTGTTGTACCCAAACTTTACATCAACATTCCAAGTTGCGTGCTACGCGTGGTGGACAATGATACTGGCGAAGATTTGCCTCGCGTTTTCATGAGGGTCGCTCCGCGGGTACTTCAGAAAAACAAGGTAACGATAGACCCTTTACTCCACAAATATTGAAGTTAATCGTGGGGACTGAGTCATATTTTACGTATCATAATGCGTGTAATTTTGGATTTTCGTGGTCTTCGTAATAATCTTTCGATCTAAATGTCACAGTTTCTGCTTTTCAGAACGGTTATACATTCGTTGCCGAGGCGAGAAGTGGAAATGTGCCAGTTCAGCCAGGGAAGTTTCGCATGCGCCTGATCGGTGCAACGGACCCGCTTCCATCACCGATCAAAGAGGGATCCATAAATACGCACTTCACTACCAAGGAAATTCGTGATTACTACGTTCCCAATAGAAATAATGCCATATTTAGGTAGGTCGTTTTTTGATCCATTCTACTCAACCCTCAGTTTGGCAGAAAAAGGGAGCAAACGGGTAGCTGCTATATATACATATATCTATATATATACATATATATACATTTTCAACATTTGTGTGCGGCCATGCCTCAGATAAAATGTGAATATAGAATAGGCTACTTTTAAGGCAAATTTATTGATAGATTACTTCAGACGTTTCGCCTTGTGAGGGCTCACAAGGCGAAACGTCTGAAGTAATCTATCAATAAATTTGCCTTCAAAAGTAGCCTATTCTATATTCACATATATATACATATATATACATAAATATACATATATATATATACATATATATACATAAATATACATATATATATATACATATAAATTTATTTTTCTAAATATATTGCACTCTACTGCTCGTCATTGTGATTCTTTCGTTCTTGAAATAACCTAGCGAACTTTTTTACAGATATACTGTTAAAGCGATGGATGAACATCCATTAAGCATCCAGTTGGCTACGTCAAAACCTGATGTTTACATTCGGTTAGAGGTTAGTAGCTGAGAATTTTACCGATCAAAAAGGCAGCAAAATTTAAATTCCATTTACCCAGCATCCGATGGTAGATTTTAGGAAATTGAGACCGCATCTCTTGGTTCTTTGCCCTAAAAGTGCAGAAGGCTAGTGACTCCTCTCAATCTAAGTTAAAGTCAAGCACGAGATGGGTTTGCAGCCACTGATCTAAGATCCCTGAGCAGTCCTTATTCTTCTGAGGTGCATTTATTCAATGAATAAAGATGCCTTTGTTCGCTCTTAGTTAATTAACTATGACTGATTTAAACACGTCATGTAAGATTGATTTACAGATTTATTGAGATATTTTCCTCTACGTTCTACAACATATGATTTCACGACTCCCTGGATCAAATTTGTACACACAAATCTTCATTGCTAACGTAGAACTATGATGTATGTGGCCTGCATACGAACTGATACTTTAAAAAATGTCCCCAGTGGTGCCATGTTGTAGTGTTTACTACAGGGGCTGTGAGTTCGAATTATGCGTCACAACGCCACTGGCGGGGAATGCACCGGGAAGCCGCCTCATAAAATCCATTTCCCTAAAAAAACTGGGAGCCCTGTCTCTGGTTCTTGTTAAGCTCGAAATCGAGTATGTGACGTTGTCATTGGCAGTTATCTGGTATCAAAATATCGAAAAAAATAAAATTTATATTATCTACACAGATTTTAGATAATGAGGTTGTTGTTGCAACTGCTAATGGAAAAGGCCACGTTGTCTTGCCATCTTTCACATTTTTGCGTGACCACGTTGACGACGAGGAAGAAAAAGCCAGCTACAGAAGTACGTTTTACTTTAACCTCTATGCTGAAAACTATCTATGATGTGCTGGGTGATTAAGTATACAAACTCACACCGCAGTGGTCTTGCTTCCGAATCGAATACAGTGTCATCACAGAGCCTTGCTTGGTGAAAATGTTCTGCTTGAATTCGAGTTTGCTGAACAGCAGAAGTTGAAGAAGCAGTGCCGAGCATTTTCAGGACACTTCATGGATTATTGGGTCTTAAAACTTTTGTCACCATTCGAACCTCATAGAAAGCAGTATAAAACGGCTAATGTATATGGACGTGCTTAATATTATTAATTAACGTTGGTTATAAATTCTCTCATTCTCGATTCCGATTACCAGCTATAAAAGGTGCCTGACTCAGCAACCCTTGTGTCCATCTTAACTCTTAAAGCGTCAATATATAACTTGTACCTCTTACCATGTCTAACATGTATTGCATGGTAAGAGAATGCTGAAGCAGTTAGCTTCCATGCTCGGTGCATGTACTCGCAGTGTTCGCTAGTGGGTAGGCCTTCTTTCATGAAGCCGAGAACTTCACTCATATCACTGAAAGTACAGACGTAACAAGACTAACAGGAAGGTGCTTGATTGTACCATTCTGTTTTCTCCTCTTTTCTCCTCTTTGGCATTTCCCTGAATTTTTTCGCTACTGACCTGGCCTAGTAGCTATATTCACTTTATTAGTGTTGTATTCCTTTGTATTGTATTTTTATGTATTTTTCCATTGTATTGTTATGTATTGTATTGTTATGTATTGTATTGTTATGTATTGTATTGTTATGTATTGTATTGTTATGTATTGTATTGTTATGTATTGTATCGTATTGCATTGTTTTGATTTGTATTGTATTGCTTCGTACGATACGTGTAACTCCCGCATTCTTCCACAGGTTCGCGGCTCGGCTCAGGGCGATCTTCAGTCAAAGGGAATCGTGGACAGAAAGGCAATACAGGCAGCAAAAGAGCCACCTCTCCATTCGAAAAGACTGGGAAGAAGCAGTCAAAGTTGAGCCAATCCACGAATCAAAGCGTCTTGAATGATGCCGTACGTATCACCATTCTCGTTCCTCAAATCTGTTTCCATTCGTGTACCAATCAACGCGAGGATAGTTGCGTTCATTGCTTTCTTCGATGCAATGGAAAGCTGAAAGACGGTGTAGAGCTTTAGCCACTGAGCAGCATTTGAACCCCCTCTTTCGCTTTCATTGGACGCATCTTGTGACCACCCGGGTATGGTTATCTAAAATTGCATGGAGCGGACCAACGTTATCGTTAGTGGCCATTAAAAATCAATAACCCTGACCGTATAGTTTTCATCGTTCACCAAGATAATTTTTCTGAAGTTGCCTTGTGTCATTTCTTTTGGTAAACTTTCATTTCTATCTCACATCGTAATATGGCAAGTTTAAAGGATGCATGGGCCTTCTAGCTGCGTGCTACAAACAGCTTTATCAAACTCAATATATTCCTCGTCATTAGAACTACCATTAATTTATTCACAACGGAAGAACTTATTTAGAAATCTATGCATTGAATACAACAAATCACAAAGCCTGCTCTACTTGTATGAACATCTCCTTCCTCAAAGTTATTAATACATGAAAAAGACAAAACATCTTGATACGTTTAGAGTTAGCTTCTTGTCAATAATGCAAACAAATGTATAAATGCTTGTGTCCTTTTATCAGGTTGATAAAACAACAAATTCAAACAATTTAAAAGCTGCTGAAAGCAGTGAGACATTGGATCAGTCCACCGAAGAGTCGGATCAAACACAGGTAAGCAGACCTTCCTCTACCATCTTACAGAAGTTTCGCAAAAAAACTATTAAGATTATTCTAGAAGAATTGGAAGCAGCGTGATGTTATAAGACAGGGTTATTTTCTCATCACAGATACACAAATACATCATTCAAGCAGTGGTCCTCAGGAATAGTTGGCCTCTGTCAAACAGTCAATGGAATTTTATATCCATGCTAAAGAATATTGATAAAACTGATACCGAAGGTGCGTTCTGTATTCATTTACATCCCACGCGTTAAGACTTTCCTCTAGCCATGTTTATCTTAGCCATAGTCGTTGCCTTATCGTAGAGTGTTTTTTATACCAAACGCATAGACCAGACCGGCTTCACGACTGTGAGGTTTAAAGAATTTAAGGTGGCACGTACTGCTTTCCTACTAAGCATACAGCTTCTTCAGGAAATAGAGAGACAAGCTATAGTGCTAGTCAGTGATTAAGTAGCATTCTATGACTCTAGAGAAGATGCCATGTGGAAAATTAACAGAATGGAGCTGGCTGCTTTTTCTGTTTTCTTTCCAACATCTGAAGTTAGATTTTAGAAAACTGAGAAACTATGCTTTAAGAGCATTGTCCTGGTGCCTCCTCTCGATGTGACGACACCTTGTGAATGAAAAAACCCTTGTGATTTATAGGTCGGGAGTGGTATTGAGCTAGCGACTCTCCCTCACTGTAAGTAACACTTTTCCAGCTAGAAACATTGTGAGAAGATTCTGTGAGCAAGCACCTGGTTTCAGAGATATCTAGTTAGGTGCTGCTACATATATAAGCGACCTTTAAAATTAGATAAAACTTATTGAATCAAAAGATGAATTCATCATCAGCCGCAGCGATTGAAACCTCAACAAAGATTGAAAAGCACAGTGCTGGTCCAAAGGGCAAGAAGGGGGCAAAGGATGCAAAAGAAGGAAGAACAAGCAAAGCACACCAACAAGCAGCCAACTCAAGACCTGGATCACAGGTGGGTTCCATCAGAGGTTTCCTTAAGCAAGTCCTAAGAATGTCGTGACGTCATGATTTTATGTGGCTTTCTAACAAGCAGTTGTGTTTCCTGGCACAATATTGAAGATACACTTAGATCTAACGCTTGACTGAGGGAGCAAGCTGGAACAAAGACGCAATATTTTTCTACCTCGTGTCTAAGTTCTTTTTTATCAGATCGAGGCACTCTAACTTCTAAGTTACACTGGTTCTAGCAAAAGCCTTGCCTTCTTGCTATCCTGAATCGTACAACTTGCTATCTTTCAAATCTAGGATCAATAAACTTGACCTGGTCTCTCTCTCCTCTTATCTTTTCGCTTTCTTCTTTCTTCCTTTGTTGGGGCTTTGCAAAGGCCACCATTGCCTTTCCCTTACATAACTCACTAAATAATGAAAAAAAGAGTATGGGTCTCAGATATCATACGTTTTCCTTGTTAAGACTCGTACCTATCTCGTTGCGATTCGTACAAAAACCAAATGTGTCTCAAAAGGGGTCCTTGTTATTTTATGTTGCTAGCATGACGTAGTGAGTCATAAAAAAACTCCTGCCTCACAAAGGCAAGTAAATGGCGCATCGTCTCCGTATTAGAGATAATTTAGTTTACACAAAGATTCAATGACTTCGCATGAGGTGTGCAGCGAGACCGTCTATTTGTGGAGTTTTCTCTCGCCGTTCGCTTTTCTTAATCATTCAAGCGAATGAAAATTTCCCTCATGTCACCTCCCGCCATGCGGTCACTGCAGAACTGTCTTTGCTGTCCAATGGAACCTGCCCTGGTGGTCGAAGAAGTTCTGATGCCCAAGTGTTCAAATCATTACTTTACCACATCTATTTATATCTCTTCTGAACATTCTTATTGAATTTCAGCAATTCGATGCCACCAAACCAAATTGGGTGTTCAGAATTGTTAGCGATGCAGCATCGGTAAGTGAAGTTAATTCACATAATGCGCATGCGCTAATTACATATGATGTCATTGATGTCAATATTTTCTGATTTACCATACCATAACTTTGCTAACATGACTAGCTAGTCATTAAACTGACGTGATCATTGCAATACTAGTATCCACTGTCACAATCTTAATGACTGTGCTACTTTATACATACCAATATGTTTTGTACTCTATAACCGATTGCCTTAATTATGACCGTTTTATCATTTCCTAAGTAGCTGATTCAGTATGCTTTTATTTTTGTCATCATTATTATTGTAATTATTATCATTATCAAACATATTAAGGAGAGTAGCACTTCGCCCGCAGCTGCTTTGCAAGGGACCTTCTATCTAGTTACAAAATAAACCGTATTAAATTTGAACCTTAATTGAAACCTAATGACAATAGAAATTTCTTGCTAAAAAGGCTATTTATTAGAAGAATTAAAATCATACAAAATGCTAAAATACTACATGAAGCTACTTCTTAAGGTTGCAAGCTTGATGTCCACTTTAATTTTCTTTTGTCGTTATCTAGTTATACAGTAGGTCCCACATGCACCTCCTTTCGAACAAACTTGAAGTATTTATACGAATCGACATTGCTTACCGACCAGCTTGGTAAGAAGCCTGCTTAAGGAGAAACAAACGAGAAGTCATTGTACTTCTAATCATCTCCTGGGAAGGTCTGAGACAAAGGTCGTCAAGGCCCTAGCAGGGCTCCCTCGTAATGAGGGGTGGGAGATTAGAAATTTCCTGGTGCGCTGCTATGGTACAAGAAACGCATAGCCTGAGGAGCAGGTGAAGCGTGGATACCGCAATGCATTTGGGTTGAAATACTCCCATGGCCAGCAATTTAAGTGCGATTAGCAGGGTGATGTCATCATGATGTCATAACTCAATTCAGACTACTCTCTCACCAAGCTTTATTTCGTCCAAATTTGCCAGTTTCTTCACCAATAGTCACGTTAGCAGCTTAATAATTAAGGCGAGAACCTTTACACACGCTGTCTGCTTTGTAAGATATGAAGTCAACAGTATCCTGCAGCCACTAAAATGTTGACACAGATAGATCCCTCGGGAATTAGTGACGTAGAAGGGATTGATTCAGCCTTGACAAAAGATGGAAAGGGTTTATGTAAACATGGGGGTGATGTGCGTTTCGCCATAAGTAGTGAATTTGGTGAAAGGGTGTTTTGTTTTCTGTTGTTAATTAATGCACGATTTGATGCGAAACCAATTAACTACAGATTGAAATGGAGGTGAAAAAGGACACAGAAAGGCAGGATGAAATCAGAGCAATGAAAGCAGCGTGGGAAGCAGAGCAGCCAGGAAGAGCTGCCAAGGTAAAGTGATACAGAATATCTCTGAGCAATCGGATTTACGGAAAGAAACCGAAATGGGAGTCGTTAGGAATCTTTTTTAATCTACAAGCTTTTCTGCCAATAGCAGATCCTTTCAGAACTGATTCCCTGTTTCTACCGCTAAAGTCACTATCCAGAGATATCGGCCTAGCTATTATTAATGTGACGTCACCGTGGGGAAATGCCATTTTGCCGAAATTCGCACTGCAGACAGAAGTTATCCCGGCGATAAGCGTGAAGCTTTGCATGCGAGGATGTTGTAGAGGGGATGTCTCAATTTTCGACTTCTTTAGCATGAAGAATAAGTTGGGAGACTCCTTCAATTAGACAGCAGATTTACCCAGCGAAGCGCTCAGTTTTTAGTTGTAATATTGACATGACCGATGATCTCGTTTATGAGTGCAAGAGAAGAATGTTAGATGCAGATTCAAGGCAAGTGGTTTGTGACCTCTTTTTCAAACCAGTGATTCATGATGGTGTCTCAATTTCAGGCACAAGAAACTCGTATGAAATTTTTGAACGAAAACACGTTCAAAGTGAACAGGACCGAGAAAGACGGAACACAAGATGAGAGCGAAAAAGAAAAGAAGCCAGAAAGCCTGGAAAACTCAACGGAACAAGGTTTGTTTGGCAGATTGATCGTTGCTCAAATATTTTGAAGGATCACACTTTACTTGACATCATCATCATCGCCATCATCATCATGATCACAATCATCATCATCATAATTCTTTTGTCAAACTTCATTTCTTGTGATATATATACTTAAATACAACTGCAAACCTCTCTAAACAAGTAGTTTACAATTGACTATTTGAACAAAAAATAAACAAAAAGTACAAAGAATAGGAAGAAAAAAATATATAATAGCTGTTAGAAAAGAATGAGAAGTTTCAAAATGTCATTAGTTCAGGATTCATCATGATGATAATCATCATGATAACAATCATCATCATCATCATCGTCATCGAGTCCTTCGCCTAATAGGCCGTGGTTGCATCAAAACACAAGCCCTAATATAAAAACCTTTAGCAAACCTTTATTTAGACAAAGCATTGATGAAAAACGAGTTCTAACAAAAACTGATCTGTTAAAAATTAGCTGTTTAAGCCTTCGTAAGCGTGACATGAAAATGACCTTGGCACTGAGCACGCCGATTCTACCATCAGACTAACATTTCAATAGCCTTTGAAATGGAATTAAACCAGAATGAAAACCGAGTTAGATGTGAATAATGAAACATACCAAATGGTTGGAGTGAACACTCTTGCCTCTCTGAATGCTTATAGCGGGCGACGTTTGGTAACATGAAGTGACAAGGCTGAGAATACGCTTAGAGATCAGGCTTTGCCTCTCTGACGATGACACGCGCCTTACTGTTCCCGTATTTCTCGATGACAAATTGAGAAAACTACGCCACTTGTTTGGCTAATCATTGCCCCGTCATGCAAAAAGTGCTGCAAGCAATACCATTGAGACTAAGAGCAGAAGAATCGTATCCCCTTGTTGATTTTATATTAAGGATTTCCTTGCGAAGTGTGATTTGATTTATGAATACAATCCCAATGGACTAAAAAGACATTCAGCAACGGAATGTGTTGATCGTCTGTCTCTCTTGGGGAATTTGATTGTTTACATGTTAGCATGTTAGTTATCCCTAGAGAGGTTTTATCTGTTCGAGGATAAGCTGTCAGCATTGAGAATGGAAGCAAATGATGCAAAAGAAGTGTGGTGCATCTTTTCAAATGAAAATCTTCCACCCCTTTTCATAACCTCTGTCAGAAAATCATCCCCTCTCCCATATAAACGAAACAGTGAAAAGTAGAGGCATATATTTCGCTCTCCTGCACGTTATTTTTGTTCTGTTTTCAACGAGATCTCGGTGGATTCTATATAAGCAAAGATTTCATTTCAGTTCCAATGTCTTCGTCACCCAGTCTAATCTTTGAGCCCGAGCCAAGCGAACTGACTTTAGCACCTCCGGCCAAAGAGCAAGATGCAATTTTGAAGCCGTTTGATATTTCGCCTTACATCAGGTTTGTACGACTATAAGAACAACACCCTATGTGTATATTTTTCGCTTCGTCTCTTCTTGAAATCATCCCATGGTGATAAATGAAAATGCTTTGGATACTTTATTTCGAACGAAGCAGAGGCCCGAGACATGGCTCTGAGATTTCTCCTCGAAAAGTGGATTTGGCGGTGGTATTCCCTTGACTACCTCTCGAGGTTTGCTGAAATTTGCAATGAAAGGTCTTTTGTGCCTACTGGTATTTAGAGTGCTTCGCATTTATACTAAAATTCTTGACACATGCAATTAGCTTCCATCATAATGTGGCAAATACTGTTTGACCTCTGTTTCATTTCCTATTCTGGCTTTAAACACACAACTACGTATGGTCGCCAGCGCGGAAGAGCTTTCATCTGCGTGTATACCCTGGCATGGGGGCTGCCCAATTTCAAAGGTTGCCCCTCCCGCCATCAACTCCCCCTTTTATTAGGGCTTGGGGCTGGTACCAGGAATGCACTTGGTGCACAGCCCCAGTTGCTTGGTTGCCAAAAAACAATTTCATGGACAGTTGTAATTCCATCTCGTTTAGGTCGACTGGAAAATCAATTTTACTGGACGAGAAAGAGGAAGAGAGGCTACGATCTGAAATGGAAGAAAAGATTCGACAGTACAGAGAGTTCCGCGAGAGTGTTTTGCAGCAAAGAGAAGCTGATAGAATCGGAAGGAATCTTGAAAAAGAGCAACAATTACAGGAATACGAAGATATGCAGGTAAGAATAATATACCTCCAATCACAAAACCATTCATGTACTAATATTATCGACCAAATGAATCGTCCTGTGGTTCATAGAAACATTTAACCAATGTGGTACATAGACGTATTTAACCAATCAGAAAGGTATCTCAGACCCGAAGGGTGCATCGCAGGAAAGAAGTATAACCCACCGGAGACTCGCAATGTAGCGAAGATGTGCGTTGGATCGACTTGGATATTGTGCTGTGCAACTCTTATTTAAGGCACAAAGCACAAAGAGTGCGGATATGATTATCTCACACCAAGCACCTTTTCGCAATTACCCAACGTTTCCTACATGCCGTTGATTATTCCGTGTAAATAAAAACTCTGTGTTCTCGTCGTAGCTGGCTATGAGTAAGGAGATAGTTTACAGCCTTTTCGCGGGTTGATAATGGAGCAACTGTGATCTGTTTTGTAGGCAAAGCTGGATGACAACAGGCAGAAAATACACTCTCTACGCGAGGAGTACCGGCAGAAGTTCATTGATCAGCCTCCTGTTGAAAATACGAGTGAAATGAGCAAGAAAAGGAAGACTCCGTCACCAGGACGAGGCCTGAAAAGCCCGCGGAGTAAATCACCCAAAGATAAAGGAAAATCTAAATCTCCTGGGAAGGGGAAGAAAAAGTAGATGGAGTAATGTTTCTTTAACCAATATATTTTCTACTATTAGGCGACGATGCAGAAAAGAAACAGCTATGTAAATAAGGCGTATTTAAGAGTAAAAAACTTTTCAAGTGTTTTTTCGGGTAGTTATATTGCTTGTTCGTGCCGTTGAATAAATCATTTTAAAACAAAAATTTCATGTCCAGTTCATCGAAAATATCCTTCTTGCACCCTATTCTCAGTCAGCCAGTGGTGTTTACAGATCAGTATACTGAGTTGAGACCTCAGCTCATTTTAGCACGGGTGATGGAAAACGCAACGAAAGCTACCATAAAGTGACTTTAGTTTGCAGTCTCAAATCGAAGGGGTTTTGGGTTCGAACCCTACATGGTTGCAAACAAAAAAGTTATCGGCGAGGAAAGCACTACATCACAGAAATCCACTTCCCGAGAAAAACGGAAATGTTATGAATCTAGCCTTTAGTACAGTTGGAATTGAGTATGCGATGCAGTTGGCTTTGGTGCAAAATTGTTGGTCAGACGTTAGCTAGGTTAGTCGTATACATCTCATGGCTCGAAGCCCATCATGGTCGAAAGACAATGGAGTTGCTTGAGCTAAACTAGTCAAAGACGTCCAAGCAGATGGCAACTTCATCCATTCACGGTTGGCCATCTTTTAGTACATCATTTAGTACCATGGGGCCGTTAGCTTCATCAACAAATGTTTCCAAATATGGTTTCGTTACCTCTTATTCGTTACTGCTGTAACACATGATGCAACTATGATGTAAAAATTCTCTGAACAATTTACAGTCAACCTTCTGAGAGAGAGAGAGAGAGAGAGAGAGAGAGAGAGAGAGAGAGAGAGAGAGAGAGAGCCTCTGAGGGAGGGGGAGTGGAGTATATCTTGGAAAAAATGCAACTGGAAATCGGCAGCAGAGTTTGGGAGATGAATAAGAAATAATCTTTGCGAATCAATGACTGGTATAATGAATGGGGATTCCAAGATTTCTATCACGATGAAGGATAATGGAAAATTGTTAAAAATCATTAAAAACAACCGAAAAAAGCACAGAATCATTATATGAATTCATCAATAAGATTAAACGATGTGGATTGGAATTGCACTAGAATGTGAAGATAAAAAATCACTATTTTATACGGATAACACCAACCAACATTCTTCTTCAATGTCTTGCAAAGATATTTAGCAGATACGCAAGAATTCTGGGCCATTCAAGAAATCGGCCGTCAAATTATTGGTTGAGACTATGAAATGCCACTTAGAAAAGGAGTGCTTGAGGATTAAGTAAGGGGGCAAACGAATAAGGGAGTAACACGAAAGGCAGGTAGAATACAAAGACAGGCTCTTGATTCTGAGATTTGCCAGCGGGGTGCAATGGGGCATTTCCATCCCTTCAAATTTTGACTCAAAAAAGGTGCTTGGTGTAGAAAGAAATGGGCAACTTGCTGAAAAATCTCCAAACCTGTCAAAGTTACTGACTGAGTTTAAACTACTGAGCATTGAAGTGGAATGGTAAATGTGAATAAGTGAAAGGGTAGCAGAAGTAGTACAAAGTACATAAAAAACCCATTTTTAAGCAGAAGCTCTTTCGGTAATGTGCAAAGAAAGGGGGAAACGAGATATAAAAGGGATTCAAAAGGGGTCTTTGCTGAGGTGCGAAACACGAAACGGGACGAAGGACCAAGTGGAATCGATTGCAGAACTGTAGCCCCGTTCTGAAGGAGGGAGTAGGCTCGATTCTGTCACGTCCGTTTTCCGTTCCGTTTTCGACAAAGAAGAATATTGACTAATGCATTAATTAGAATCGTTTTCTAACCGTCAATCTTCTCGAGGGGATGCGCTTCAAGATCTGGAAACAGGAACGAACTGCCTAAACCAAAATTATCCAGCCATTTTCTGTTCATATCTCCAAATCTAGAAAGAATGCTCCAGGATCATAAACGGGTAAGATAAAATCAATATTTCCTATACGTGGTCCGCCTACGTTTAAACGACAAATTAACGGTGGATTACCTGAGCATGATTGGAAACCAAAAATACTGAAATCGTTGGACTGAAGATGTAGAAAGGCATTTTCCCACAATGCAAAAGGCCAATAAATAGATTGTGAGGGTTGAAAGAGCTGGATAAAGGCATAGTTAATTGGGAAACTCCAATTACTGGGTCCACGCATGTGAAGCTTAGGGTGTATCCAGACATGGTAATCTCCGAATATCGGGTTGACAAGACAATAAACCTCTCTTAAAATAACCTCAAAATTCTGTGTATCTTAGCCAATTAAAAGCTGGATGAGGAATACAGCAACACCCTCTGTGTGGAATGAATCAAGAATGGATCCTAAATCTAATCTTATTAAAAACTGCTTTGCATAAAGATACACTGAGACTTGAGTAGGATGATGAGAAAATTCTCGAAAATATTTCACTCCTATGCCTCTAATCCTTGCGTATTTGTAGATGGATCGACCGGTTATGAGCACTCAAAATATTAGGAAGATCACTAATCAGACAGTTCCACGGCACAGATTGACGTTACGTTGCAATTTGTGAAACCTTGTCTTTCCTCCATGGATCTTACAACCTGTCCTCGTTCTACGCAAGTTAAAAACTCTGCAAAATTCTACCTAGGCCTTTCTCTGTGCTGTGCACAGGCTCCGTTTATTTCCACGCACAGAAAAAGTATGGCTGGTTCGGAGATTTGCGAAACAAGAAAAGCCATTGGAAGGTAAAATTCTTATAATTGCACAAAATACCTGGAATTAGTAAGATTCTGTAGAAAATTCCAATACGCTTGGTTGAGATTATGCGGTTCCAGCACGGCCTGTTAGGAAAAAAATTAAATTTCAGTTTTGATAGTCGATACATCGAAGCAATAAAGCAAGTGAAAGGGCCAGGAATAGTAGAAAATGTAGGACTGATGTCCGCTCCCGGTCACCAATGTCTTGTCACGCCTCGAAATCGTCTGCAGGCATAAATTCTTGCGTAAAATTCTAGCTAACCATACTAGCGTTGCTAAATTGCTAAAAAAGCGGTTTTCAACGAAAAGAGTTTTACCTAGGTTTGTAAAATAATTGTAAATACTCACAGCATGAAACATGAAAGCAGTTGAAATCGAGTATAAAAAAACGTCGCCATGCTTAAACCATGGAAGTATCCCTTTTTGAACACCTCGGAAGTAAAGCACCTAGGCCAGAAAGAATGAACAGGGCTTGTGATGTAAAGAAAGGCGTCAAAATGTGAGCAAAACTACACGAATGTGTAACACGTTGAAATTTGTCTAGAACCACGAATAGTGGTGCAGTGACGTGGCGGTTCCGCGTGCAGACGCATAACACACAGGAGTCGTGAGTTCGAATCATGCGCGTCTCCCAATTGAAACATCATTGGCGAGGAAGGCAGCAGGAAACCACAGCCTGAAGTTCCCTTCCCTAGAAAAAACTCAGAGCACTGCCTCTTGTTTCTGCTAAGCTCGCATGGAGCATGCGGCGCAGAGCTACTAACCTATGCAAAAAGCTAGGGCAAAAGTACGAATGGAGGTCTCTTGAAATTTTCAGAAGAATTAGAATAGGGGCATAAATTCTTCTTTTTTGATATCTTAGTTCCTTTGAAAACTACCATAGTGGCTATGGACTGGGGCAGTCAGCATGAGATAACAAAATCCAGCAATAACCCATAGTTGGCATATGTATTCGGAAGCATTCAATGCTACAAATACCTTCACTCTTTGTTCAGTGAACGGCTGTAAAATTTTGTGCAAGCTTGAAAGACATACATGGTTTGCTCGCAAAGCTATACTTACTTCGCCTACTTTAGACAACAAATACAGAGCAAGGGTTGAATTTCTTTGAAGCAGCATTGAAAGGCCAGCAACTCCACCTAAGATGCAACAGTTGTGAACAGTGTTACAAAGGAAACAACGAACGCCATTAAATGCCACATATGAAACCATATTGGCTACAACAGCCTCATATTGACAACGTGGTGTGGCCGAGAGGTTAAGATGCAGTGTTGGAGGTCTTCTGTCCTTGGTTCGAGCCTCACAGTCGGAACCATCTTACCACAAGCCAACAATCAACTCAGCTGTCCATCCTTCCGAGGTAGGTAAATGAGTACTCAGAAGTAACTCTGAGGGCAAAAGCACTGGCCACACATTGATAACAGCTAATCTAAAAATTGAAGTGTTTCATCCAGCATAAATATTCGTAGTTCGTTCATTCATTCTTTCGTTCGTTCGTTCGTTCGTTCGTTCGTTCGTTCGTTCGTTCGTTCGTTCGTTCGTTCATTCGTGGTCTAACTATAAGGTTATTAAATTCGATCTTCCTTCATCTAGTTTGCCACAACCAGTGACGCTTTTTCTAGATGACTTCGATACAAAAATGGATAAAGTGTGCTGCATGATCTAGACTGACAGTTGTTTTTGTCAGTGTCAATTCCTGACTGGCACTGAAGTACGAATTGAAATCCAAAAGTACCGGAGAAGATGCTACTTCTAGACGAGATCGGTTGACAAAATTATCTTATTTCCCTGATAAATAACGGTGTTCCTTACCTGCGAAAAAAGAATTCCATTCGTCCTTCTTATTTCTAATTTTGTATATCAAATATTCAAATGTCTAAAGAATGAGAAAGGAAATAACCTTAGAAAAACATTAGACTTCCAGAGATAAACACGCTTTACGAGCTGCAAAGTACGGCTAGAAAAAGTGAGAATGAACACGAAGTCAAGCTAAAAACAGCTTTTTTCAAAAACATCTACCGTCACACAACTGTGGTGGTGAAAATTAGACTTTGAATGAAAAGATATTTGACATACCCTAAACAGAAGTACCAGAGAACTAGCAAATGCTCCAAATAAGGCATTGTTTTTGTTCAACATGGCTTGCAGTAGTCGTGCTAAGGAAGAAGCCACGGTAAAGACAGATGGGATCAACAGCTTACGCATTTGACAAAATTTGAAAAGAAGCCTAAAGGCCATTGTGCACGAGTCAACATTTGTGGGCAACATGTATGCCGACATTGTTCCTCTGGGCAACATTTATCGCAAGAGGCAGCAAACGTTGGCAACATTTGTCGCTTTCGTCGGAATACACGTGCATACAAAGTCGTTCAACATTCTTCACCACGTTCTCAGGATTATGGATGATATAGAAACTTAAACCCTTTTAGGAGCATAATTTTTATTAATCTACCTCACCAAGAGAGCGCAAAGAAATAGGAAAAGAAACCGGAGGACTTGGGCTCGTCAGTGGGTAAAAAATAGACCTGAGCATGGTGCCTACAACGGAATCATGCGAGAATTGAGAGAAACCAACTCTTTTTGTTCTCTCAGAGCTCCACGTGAAGCATGCCGCCATGATTGAAATTAGATAGATCACATGACCTCCGTAACTGCAATCGATTGGCTTGATTCCGTTCAACATTTACCACATTTTCGCCAAGAATGAACATGTCCATTCTCCGGGAACACGTCGGCAACATTTGGCAACATGTTGAAAACGTGTCGACATTTGTTCCTGTTGCATTCACACGAGGCAACATTTGTGGGTAACAATGTCGGCATACACGTTGCCCGCAAATGTTGACTCGTGTACAGTGGCCTTAGTAGCTAAATAAGGTCACTTTGTGCAGCATCACGGCTACTCGAGCAAGATTCCCGCTCCATAACAAAAGCCTTGTAATGAATGCCAACATCTTCTATTTAGTAAATTGTGTGAGGAAAGGCCATGGTGGCATATACGAAGCCCTTAAAACGGAAGAAAGAAAAAAGCGAAAGGCTAATAGGAGAGGGAGATGAGATCACGCTTATTGATTTTAGATTGGAAAGATGGCAAGTTGTAAGATTCAGGAAAGGAAGAAGAAGGCAAGACATTGCATAAATTGCACTTTCTTGGGATGAAGACTTGAGGATAAGACGTAGTCGACTTACAAAGTTTTTGAGGAATGAAATCAGTTTTAAAACGGACATTTAATTGCAAGGTACTTACTCGGGTTCGAAAAGATCTTTGGTAACGAGAAGATGACAGATGGCATCATTTTGAGGCAATAGCCACCAACAAAGACTTTGGACGAGTGGTACAACCTGAATGCCGATAAGGTAGTGATGACCGATAAAATGTTTGCTTAAAAAAGTCGTATCCACAAATAATTCATAAACGCAGAGTACAATCGCGTCTCATATTCGATGCGAGTGTCTGAGGTTGCCTTGCCCCAGCGGTCCTCGCATGAGCCATAGCCGTGCGATTTAAGATAGCCAGCTCCCTTTCTCGCTGAACTCTGCCCCCAAGCTCCGTGCCAGGTGCACTTTTACTGCTGGGTTGATAGTGAGGCACCTGCACTAGCCTAGAGCGCCAACTAACTCTCAGAGGAATCATAGCATAGGTTTACGTGGAAATAATGATGCGGCAAAAGATAAGCAAAGTGCCGCAATTTTTAACCATCTATTTTGCTTGCTCTATTGGATACTGCGTACTGTTAAGCGCTTTCTCCTTTTCATGTTACCTTGATCTAGCTCATACCCTGCATTGATTTAAATTAAAGCAAACGATCTTCATGTAAAATCCCTCAATTTCCTAATCCGTGCAGATGAAAATTAATAGCATGAACTACTATGTTACCAACACATCAAGAAACCAAATATTGAAAATACGAACTTCAATTAAAAATGACTAACCATCTCATTTGTGGTTCAAGTGACACTGGTATCCCAACACCCTCGGGTGCTTTGTCGCCCAAAAGAACTCTGAAAAAATTTGAAGAAATTCCGCTCACATTCATTATCGAATTCAGTAGAAAAATAAAAAATAACTACCCAAAAATAAACGGATGTTATTCAGCCAGCTTCTACGTGGACTTGAATATGAAAGGCACTCATGTCAGGATAGCTCCCAGTGGTAAGATTGTTGCGTGTGGGTCCCATGGTCAATCGTTCAAATCCACCCTAAGCAACACTTTCACTTAGAATGAGGAGAGTTGCTAGTTCTCCGTAATTCCAGGCGTAGGAATCATGAGCTGTGGTCACATTGAGACGTAGACACTGCTGGATAAGAAAGAAGCAGCGCAGTGTCCATAAGTGTACTTTTGATATCTAGGTAGAACCATGTGTAAACAAAAAAGGCAATGAGCATAAATGAAAAGCACCAAAGGCGAATTATCGCTGATGCAAGAAAAACGTGTTATAGGGAGATGTTCTAATTCAAAGTTTCTTAATCACGAGGTCGGCGTAAGCAGAAGATTGGGGCACTACTGGAAGTCTAATTTTTCGCTGTCCTCATATTCCAACTCGCAGGCCTGAGGAGGTAAAAAGATTGCAATTTGAGAAAACAGTAATTCGAGAAGGCAGCAATTAGAAGAGGCAACGCCTCTTTAATATAGAATTCTAATCTAAGCAAGAAAGTATCGCCTTCAACAAACCTGACAACTTTCTTTATTATGCCATCAGGAAGCTGCTGCTTCCTAGAAATGAAAAGATCGACCCATTATAGAAGAAATAGTCAGCAGACAAAAAGATCAGGCACATTTATAATATCTTCTTTCGATTCCTCTGAATCGTGAAGTCAGTAAAGAGTTGGAAAATATAGTTGAGATGTTAGGGTATTTGAGAATTTAGCAGCAATTGCTGGTTAAGGTACTGCAAAGGATGAAAACTGCAAACCTCGTTGAGATAAAGCTTGATGATGTGTGAGCAAGCATTTTTCCCACTGCGCTATCCTTACATAAATGCTAATGTGGTATGTAGTTGCAGCTCTTCCATCTCTTAAACATACTTTCACGGACATTGCTCTCAAGAGATCAGGGGTCTTGTCCCTATTACTCTGAGACGTATCAGGAACACCAGAAGCTCGACTCACTCGCACCCTTTCCAAGTTTCACCGACTAATCCAAGAAATATACCCCTAAAATCATCATTCATCCCTAAAACATGCAATTTGTGGAACGTCTTGCCTTCTTCTTGCTTTCCCGAATCCTACAACTTGCCTTCTTTCAAATCTAAAATCAGTACACTTGAACTTAACCTCCCTCTCCCCTCTTAACCCACCCCTTCCGTCATTTGCTGACGCTGTGTCCAGTTTACACCGCCGTAGCCTTTCCCCAACATAACTCATCAAAAAATACGTCACAACTGATCGACAGAAGTTCTTTTAGAAATGCTTTGAAGGAAAACTCTGCCTACCCCGAATAACGCACAGCGAGGGAATATTCAAGGAACATCTGAGCTTATCCAATCCCTTTCCCATTGATTCCGTTCCATCGCATGCGAATCGATAATGTTGTTCTTGGCATGTGTCTTAGACCCTAGAGCTGTATCGAGTCTTACAGTACCCTGCAGAGCGAGCCATTACGCAGGCGAATTGTTGGAGAAGGATGTGAAAAAAGATGAGATGCTTACCTGTGGAGGTACATTATCGTGGACGTGGCCAGCATAAAAATTCCAACCTAAGACAGTTTTACTCAATAAGCATAAGCAAAGCCATAGCATATATCTACTGAGCAAATTAAAAATGTCTGCAACTGCTCGCGTTGCCAAAACAGAATTCGTAATGAGGCGGAGCCCGATTCAGAAAGCGTAACAAGGCTAAATCAATTCTCACTGAACCTGAATTAGCTGATGAGAATTTCTAAGAAACTTTTTCTAACTGTCTTAGAACGAGAAGTTGTGTCAGTTCTTTATACCAGTAAGGACACGTCGTTGTCGTCGCCACCGTCGTTACGCGGTGCGGTTGGACGTGAGCGGCCGTGACACGTTCCTTGATGAGGTCGCACCATCGGTGTCGATCCTGAGAAGTGCGCGGTGCAGCGACAAACGAGAAACGACAAACGAGAAACGACAAGCGACAAACGAGAAACGACAACCCTGTCGACTGCAGCATGTCATCGTGCACGCGAGTCTTCTGCCGGGCTCGTCTCCGCTTTTTCAGCACCATTCCAGTTAAGAGATCCTCTTGAATATTTTGTCGTGACGAGCTATGTGTCAAAAGAATCGGTTTTACAGGTCCTTGAATGATAACAGGTAGTTTTACGTCTGAACAAGTCAACCTGTCAAAATATCATTTATTATTACTGTTATTATTATTATCATATATCGCATATTGCAAACATGTCGTGCTTATCTTTGTCAAGAGGAAAGGATGGTCCATTTCCCTTTGCCGTAGTAAGCATGCGCGCAACGGCTTAAAGTCAAGTTTCAATAGAGGAGCTGAAGCGTTGCCACCCGACTGAAAATGGGGAAAAATGGGAGATCCGTCAGAATTTTAACTTTAAATGCTTTGCCAAGTTAAATGTCTCGATAATGTACAAGACTGTTTCACCATGTCGTATTAAACCATTTCCGCCAGCAACATCTAGTACCATTAAAATATTTGGAATCCTAGTCTACTTTGCATGGCTATTATTTCAGCCAAGAAAATTGAGCAATCCAGCCCGTAAGTACGTATGTGCATACATCAGTCAGCTACACCGACTGATAAATAGAGGCATGCACAATGCACAATGCATGGCTTGCCAGTATCCCATAATCTATCTCAAAATGCTTAACAGAAAACACAACAAAATAAAAAGGAATAAAAAATGGGACAGAGGGAGTTCGAGGAGGCACATGACCTGGTGATGACCTGAAGCGAACCTTATTTGCTGGATCAGCTATAATTAGCCATCAAATGCCAAACGCTGTAGTGCTACATTTACATCGCATTACTGAGTTTATGAACATTTCCTTGAAATAAAAACCAAGCTAACTGCTGAATGATACCTCGCCATAAGGAACTTCTGGAATAATGCCTCTTTGCGTTAAGGTTGTGTAAACTGTTGCCAATGCCTGGAAGAGGAAGATTTATTAAATGCATGAAAAATTATTAAGCGATAAGGGAGAGAAATAGAGCACAGGAAAGACAGAGCAAGGGAGAGAGACTCTGAAAGAGAGAGAGACTCTGAGAGAAAGAGAGAGAGACTCTGAGTGAGACTCTGAGAAAGAGAGAGACTCTGAGAAAGAGAGAGACTCTGAAAGAGAGAGAGAGAGAGAGAGAGAGAGAGAGAGAGAGAGAGAGAGAGAGAGAGAGAGAGAGAGAGAGAGAGAGAGAGAGAGAGAGAGAGAGAGAGAGAGAGAGAGAGAGAGAGAGAGAGAGAAAGAGAGAGAGAGAGAGAGAGAGAGAGAGGAGACAGAATTTTTTTATACACATGTTTCTTTCCACGTAGATGTCAAAGGTAGAAATTTGGACGCTGAGAAACGTTATGCTTATCGAGCAGTGTCCAGGTCCTTTCTCTCGATGTGATAACACCTCGTGATTCAGACGCCTGGAATAACAGAGAGGTGGCAACCCTCCTCACTCTAAGTGAAAGCTTAGCTGAGATGGGACTCGAACCACTGACTATAGGAACAATGCGCAAGAATCTTACCACTGAGCTATCCTGACACAGAGATAATTTACATGATAATGTGAAGTGCAGCCGCTACTTAGAGCCAATGCAAACAAACAGAACGAATAAATCAAAGCATCACACCAAGTCATCATTGAATCCTTGGTCGTCTCGCGGCTATTCTGTTCCGCCAGTCCCGGTCCACTCATTCACTACCCTCGTTGTATGCCCGCCTCCTCCATTCGCGCTGACGGTCCGCTAGCTCCTCCCGAATCTTCTGCATTTCCTGGATGATTACGCACAATCTAAGTCCCACTCGACGAAACAAAGAGCCTTTGTGGTGCAAGCTGACGGCGCAGGCTTGAAAGCAAGAGGACGTTGACAAATCTTGCTGATTGCAACTTCAAACACATTCTAATAACTAGAGAGCAGGTTTCCTGTTGTGGCTTTGAGAGGAAGAAAGCACGAAGGCAAATGTAAACAGTTGCAGTCATAGCAAGATTAGGTGGATAAACAAATTTGATGATAAGTGGGGTGAACCAAAGGCTAGGATTCATTACAAGACTAGGATGCAACCCACTTCTGCTTATAATTGAAAAGAAACAGTACTTGTTATCGAGTGTCAGGATGACCAATGGTCAATGGTTCAAGTCCACCTTCTGCTAAACTTTCACTTAGAGTGAGGACAGTCGTCAGCTCTCTAATTCCAGGTGTTGGAATCGTGAAGCATGGTTATATTGAGAGGAAGGACCTTTGATAAGCAGAAAGTCTCTCAATGAAAAAAATCTACACTCCAATGCTAGGTAGAAATCATAAAAGGTAGTTCTTTCAAACTGTAGATTATGCATAATCATAATCTATGGCACAGAGCACACAAATGCTTGCTCATTTTCCAGTTTGAATCATTCAGGTAGCAAAGATTAAGCCACTGATTTAGCGAGGTCTACAGTTTCACTTCAAAGCATATTCTCATGGAATGAGGAACCAACAAATACTATACCATGCATGTCAAATTGAGGGTTTCCTAAGGGCAACACGGGTCACATGCACTTTGCGGTGAGGCTGCACTGAAAAACATATTATAACTGAGACTGCTCCATTAGTAATACAGGGGTTAGGAAAGATATACATAGCATACAAGAACAGTTCTGTATACGATTAGCAGTTCAGATGTCATTTTTGCACATCTTCAATAACTTCATTTCCAACTTTTCTGTCCAGCTTTTCACTTTTTGTGAAGGCCACAGGTAGGGTTGCAAAGGGCTGTGTATTTGACATGCCTGTACTAAATCACATGGCTATATACCGCATTTTCTTAAATAAAAGCCGTCCTTGAATACAAGCCCCCTTTGAATACAAGCCGCACTTTTCCTGGCTGAAAATAATGGAAGCCGTTCCTCCTATTCAAGTAAATACGGTATTCATTTCACTCACAACATTTAGCATATAAAGTGCTAGCAAGCCTCTTCTTGACTTCCGCTCAAGGATTATACCACCAACCGAGCTTGTAAGTCCAGGGAGGAAGCCACAAGTTAGCAAATAAAATCTGCCAAACAGCCTCCTGAAATAGTAGATAATGACTCTTAAAAATCTTGCAAGAAAAATTTCAGTAACAAGAAGAAATAGAAAAATACCTCAATCAACAAAGACTGAACCATTACAATATTCCTGGAGTCTCTTTAAAATCATTTTTTTATGTATGAATAGCTTGAACGGAAAAAATAGCTTGCCATAATGTAAAGGAATCTAAGATAAAAAAATACTGGTGCAGATTTGTACTGCATCATTCAATCAGTATTCACAACAGTGATGAATCAAGCAGGAATAAAAAGGAAGAAACTTTTCACTGCTCCTGTAACTTCAAATTATTCCATGTGTTTGTAAAAACTTTCATAGTTTGGGATGTTTTTGGGTTGTTCGCAATATTTTTCCGGTTGTTTACGATTTGTTGTTTATGATATTTCAAAAGCTATTTACGTAGACTTGTTTACTATTTTCTACGTTGTTTGCGCTCTCTGTTTTGTATTCAATGTCTCTATGGACTGAATCGCTCCTGTAGTCGAGAGGCATGAACTCTTTCATTGTTAAATAGGTGCATAGAAGTGAGGTTGTTTACTCCTTTCAGAATACGTTGTAACACATAAGTATGAGTAGTTTTTCTGTTTTGGCTCGTTCAGAGCCTTCAGAATTTCGCAGCAGGCTACTGTGATGCTTGCAGCTAAGCAGAAAACAGTTGTTAATTGATGAAAATCAATTCGCATTACAAACCTGTGTATTTTTATATGTTGCCACAGTTAAAAGCAGTCACACCGTAAGTTTCCCTCTGCTAGCATTTACAGAATGAAAACACTACAATCCTCTCAATTGTTGAAAATATTTGTCCAAACAAACGTAAACTTTTATCAAATCTGTTCTTCAGACTGACAAAGTGATGAGGATATACATTGAGAGTTGTTAGACAGGGAGTCTAGAGAAATTTAAGGCAAGCATGATAGTAAAAAAAATTACCTAAACAGGCAAAAGCTGGCAACAAGTAAGGCACCGTTTGTTGAAAGGAAAAGAGAGGACTGGACTATCTCTTTAAGCATCTTTCCCACAAAGTATTCAAGATGGCGTCTTGTCAGCAAACCAGCAACCTGTTGAAATAAAGAAAAATATATTGCTCATTGTGAATTGTTAAAGTAGCTCCACTAGATGATTGAAAATTAATTTTTTTCATAGAGTTGCAAGATCATCATAAGAAATTCCCCAGGTTAGCTACATCAGATGCATTTTTACTTTTGATATAATCTTAATGATAGATATGTCTATACAAGGTAACCTATGAAAATGATGATAGTACTGTCATCTTTAAGGTCCTGTCACCCTTTCCGAGTTTCACTGCCTACTTCACAAACTCTATCCCACAAATCATCACCAATCCCAAGAACACCCAATTTATGGAACGTCTTGCTTTCCTGAATCTTACAACCTGTCATCTTTCAAGTCAAGATCAATTGACTTGATCTGATCTCTCTCTCCTCTTAGCCTTTCACTTTCTTCTTTCTTCCATTGTTGGGGCTTTTTATAGGCCACCATGGCCTTCCTCAACATGACTCATTAAAAAAATAAATAAAAAGCCAGCTAAACCACCAGCTTTACGCAAGTATCAATTTACTACTGGGTGAGCAGGAGGGCAAATAGAAGCATGCTGGAGTACACCTTGAACCCAAGACCTCTAGCACAGAAGACATGGTCTATCCACAAGGTGAACTGTTCCAACCTGACAGTTCCTTTGAGAGGTTTGCAATTAGTGTAACCTGCAGTTGTCCACGTTCTGCATGGTCATTCAGCTTTGGTGCATATTTCCTTGCTTTGCAAATGTCACTTTCGTTCAAAACAATAACCACGATTGCCGTCTGGTAAAATCAACCAAGATTTGCAAACGCTTTAGCATACTCTAGAGAACGGGAGGGTACCCCGCCTGGTCTATTGCATAACAAAATCCATGCATGCAATATCATCGTTATTTTACATAAGATGTGAAAGGCAATAAGGATGAAAATAAAAAACGGTTTAATGAGCTGATCAATGAGCTATTACCAGGTAAATAGGCGAATACAGCTTGAAGGAATATTTCATGCAGTGGATGAAAATTTCCAAGGTCGACTGGAGGCATGATTCGCACCATGTATGCCCAACCTCTTGGCAACTTCCTTCAAGAGAAGATGGCAGAATCTTCGACCATGCGACCATTTTGAATCGAAAGGCCTTAGGTGGCACTTTTAAGCACTTGTTGAAGGCCTAGCTACATTCCTCATTGCATTTGAATTCTACTAACCAAGACACGCTGCCATTTTCTGGAATATGAACCGAAGCATTAAAACGAGACCAGAGCCCCAGGATTTTCTAGTGACACCGTTCACTGACCTGAAGAGATTTGTTTATTTTGATGCAACACTGTTTCGCTACGATAAGTGCAATACTAAATGAAATTTGATTTTTTTTTCGTGGAACTTTTAAACAGAGAACTGACACAAAAGAGCGAAGAACAAGCAATTCCATGGAACCTTGCAAATTTGCTTGGATTATCAACTTTGCTAAAACTGCGAGTTTACACTTTAGAGCAGGAGTTTCAAACTCGCGGTCCGCAGCATGATAATTTTTGGCTCGCGTCTTAGAATAAAAATGAAGATATTTGAGAGCATTGGGATGTTTTATCAGAGCTTTTCTTGCGGAAAACCTGATGCGGCCCAGCCTCACCTGGACTCTGCCACCAGCGGCCCCCAGGTAAATGGAGTTTGATATCCTTGCTTTAGAGGTTAATGGAATATGATATCTGAGCTGATGGTATCGCATCTTTTCATTGTTACGTACACAGGTGTTGTACCAGCATTCTATAGTCTACTTGATAGGCTTACAGGATCGAATTCAGAGTTAAAATTGATTACGGCAGGTTATAATGTACAAGGAATGACGAATTTCAATAAAGAATAAAGCGAATTCCAGCGATGTAAATTCGTATGATAACGGAAAAATTGGCTCAGGCCTGAGACACCTGCCTTCAATTATGGTACTTGGATTCGTCATTGAAAAGTTTTCATGCTAAATGGTTGACGCACAGGAGTTGTTTACCTGAAACGACTGCATTCCACAAAGGAAACAATCAACTTCTCTCAAGAAAACTGTGGTATCTCTACGCATTGAATGTCCCGACACATGGACCAAGTAGAAGCTGCGGAGTGCTCATAAAAAAATTGGCATGGCACATTGAATTTCAACGTGGCAGACAATTACGCCGGGTACCAAACAGAGCGAGGGCGACGAGAAACGTGCACGAGGCCGCACCGAACCTGGACCATTCGCATAGCAGACATGTGCTCCAACCACTACGTCAAAAAACCCAGGACCTCTTTTAGCATTGTCATCAATGGGCCATTTGCACTAGTAAGCTCTTTGCCTTCCCCATTTCTAAGCATTATAGTATATTGACACGCCGCACTACTAATTGGGGCTTCTATTGCTTGCAATACACCCCTTGAATAGAAACAGTTTTCTTTCACGCTTGCAAAGTGTTACAGCTAATACAGACAGTCAGTAGTGCACATTATTGTTTGGCAAATACATTTGCTATTTATACATGCATGGGCCCCTAATCATGTGCTGCCCCAACCAGTCAAACAAGATGTCTTAAAAGAAACCGTGAACCACTCCATTAGAATGATTGTGAAGAGTCTAAAAATGCCTCTCTCGAAAGTGTTTTCCCGGACTTTGATGATCACGCCATAGTTGAAAGACGATTGGAGGACAAGAGATCTTCCTACAAAAACAATACGCCTAATGTCATTCTTGATAGAGTAAAGTGATTTTGACAGCTTTGGGTTAACCAGGACAGGAGTGAAATAACCGGAGGTGACCCTAAGATGGACATTTTGAAAGAACAAATATTTGAAATGGACTGGACGTAATGAAGAGAATGTAGTTCAATTTATGGAGAGTATGAATTCCCTCGACTCTATATATTGGCAATCAAACGAGGGTATTTTTAGCTTCGGCTTATGGCATTTGAGCATTGTAAGTTAATGTATCTTCAAGGGGTGGAACTTGGTATGGTCGACTTAAAAGGAAATTTCAATGGGAAATATGGAAATGCTCTCTGTGCGACATGCAAAGCCCGAATTGAAGACATCGAGAGCATCTGTGGGAATGTAGCGATTTCAATTCCTTAAAACCAGACTGGGCAAATCTGCCCGAGGAAAATCGGAATATGGTTAGAGCCTTAAAACAGTCGTTGAATTTATTGAGGAAAGCCAAAAAGCAAGTTCTTTTACAGCTCAACTGTCCCGTACCAATAAGAGAGCAAAGCCGAGAAGGTATACTGCAAAACTACGAGATATTCGCAGCATAACCATTACGACATGAGCCTCTCACTTGGGAATGATGACCTGGCTGTCCCTCTTCTTCTATGCTCAATGTTTCTCTCTCAGCAGCAAAAGTGCAGGAATAGTTGTTTCATGTTATCAATAACTCTTGAATTCAGGAAACAGAAAATAATGGAATTCAAGAATCCTTTTTAAACTGCATCCGATTCCCTAAAGAAGAAGCAGGCCCAAATTGTCAAGATGTTACTCAAGAACATACGCTTAATTGGTAAGACTGCGGGACATGCAGCGAGAGACAAAAAAATGTCCTGCGTGAAACTAGCTTACCATTCTTGATGGAACATTGGGCAATGGTTGATCCATAAACCAGAGTCATTCCAGAAGGGTAATTTTTTTCGGTCGCTGCTTGCATCTCCCGCCCCCGACGAGGAAGGCATTCCTCGTGTCAATTTCCTAATGAGAAAGTCAAAACATTTTAGTGTAGTTTTTCAGACCCTCGTGACAACACGATGATGTCCTCAATTTTTCTGGCAGAAAACGGTTCCACATTAAAGCCTCTTTCTGTGAATATTTAGTGCTAAGAACGCAAACACAAAACTGGCAAAAGAGCTACCTGAAAAATGAATATTACGTCATCTTTTGTCTCGATATCTCTACTGAGTCCTCTCGGCGCAAAAAATTAAAGCGATTCTTAAAATTCACCAAGGATAAAAGCGATTCTTAAGATTCTCCAAAATCGTCCAAGAACAAGCAAGATTGGAATGAAAATGAGCCTGTCATCGGTGCGATGTGCTGTCCTGAGAGCATCTTTATTCCATACCCCTTGTTTACTCTAATTCAGATTATATAGAATTGAGAAGAGTCAAAAGAAAGGTTATTAGAAAGTGGGCGATAAAAAACGTCGCTCTGAAATGATTCCCACTATATTTAATGTGCAGCGAATGAAATCAAACTTACGAAACGTAAAAGGTATTTCACTTGAATTGCTTTGCTATGAAAACGTTTTACAGGGATCTCAGCAATGGCATTCGATATGAACAAACGGCAAAAGATGACGCGATTGCCTTGAAATATCTTGTACAAAGAGAACGAAACTTCATTAAAGATCCATGCGTGGTAGCAAATCGTTCATTTGCACTTGAAAACTTAAAAACTATATTTGGTGAAGAGAACAAAGCAAAAGAATTTGCTCTCATATTGCCTCTCTCAAATTTACTGGTAGAAAAATGTGTGCCTTTGATACACTCACCTCTTTCTGAAACTTTTATTTGTTGATACCATATCGAATGAAAATTGAAATATAAACGACCACCTCAATTCCCTTCCCATCTATCAATATCCAAAGCTTCTCTTTATCTGATATCTGAAACGCACCATTGGTATCCTTAGATTAGTTACGATATATCCACCACCACCCTCCAGTGAAAGGGTCTTCAGCATTGTCAAGCATACCATGCGTAATGGCATACCATTAAAATCGGTCAAGGAAACAGGAACATGTACATCAAACAAGTGCTCGATGATGATCTACCCGAATTGAACTTTCAAGACAACACACATGCTGGACTCAACATTGAAGTTCGGAAAGAGCTGGGTCGAAAAGAAGTGACCCCGGCAACCCCAGCTGAACCATCATGGTGAATGTGTGGCAATCACTTATAGCAAGAGTTCACTAAGAGCTTGATTGTTCTTCACTATAGCAAGGTACAGGTATATGGCAAGCGATGCCGTCCTCAAGAAAGAGGCAATCGAAGCTGAAGTTGTGACGAACTCTGGATGACACAATTCAAATTGTGAAACTGTCTCGCATTGTCATCCGTTGGAAGACATAGTTCAACCAATTTGTGGAAGCAACGAAGCTGTCAGATATAACGAAGAGAAGGAGAATTTTCCGTGACGTTGTTCGTACGTCTTTAAGACTTGAATAAGATATTATGACGATTAAAGGTCCAAAGATAGCAAGCCTGCATGTGATCCCCTAGAGCGTTCGGTGCAAACTTGAACGGCTATATTCAGCAAATGTGAATCTGTTGCTGGTAAAATTTGCCGATGGTGTTGAAGTCGCTTTGCTACGCTTAGCTTCCTGACTGAGAGAACAAGATTGAACATTGATTTGCTCGCCGACGAGAGTGGGTTAAGAGAGCGCAACCAATGCCCCGAGGATACTGGTTTGGGGGTGAGTTCTTTAGGACTCTGTTGGGGTGCTTGCCAACAATTCCGAAGAAGCTGTTTAGTCCTGAAGATCCAATTGGGCCTAGAAAACGGTCTACAGGACTTTTTTTTTTAGTGGGTTATGTTGAGGAAAGGCTATGGGGGCCTATACAAAGCCCCAACACAGGAGGAAAGAAGAAAGCGAGCAGCTAAGAGGATAGAGAGATAAGATCAAGTTTATTGATCTTAGATTTGAAAGATGGCAAGTTGTAGGATTCAGTAAGTTATGTTGAGGAAAGGCTATGGGGGCCTATACAAAGCCCCAACACAGGAGGAAAGAAGAAAGCGAGCAGCTAAGAGGATAGAGAGATAAGATCAAGTTTATTGATCTTAGATTTGAAAGATGGCAAGTTGTAGGATTCAGTAAGTTATGTTGAGGAAAGGCTATGGGGGCCTATACAAAGCCCCAACACAGGAGGAAAGAAGAAAGCGAGCAGCTAAGAGGATAGAGAGATAAGATCAAGTTTATTGATCTTAGATTTGAAAGATGGCAAGTTGTAGGATTCAGTAAGTTATGTTGAGGAAAGGCTATGGGGGCCTATACAAAGTCCCAACACAGGAGGAAAGAAGAAAGCGAGCAGCTAAGAGGATAGAGAGATAAGATCAAGTTTATTGATCTTAGATTTGAAAGATGGCAAATTGTAGGACTCAGGAAAGCAAGAAGAAGGCAAGACGTTCCATAAGTTGCATGTTCTTGGGATGAATGATGATTTGTGAATACAGGACTACAAGGCACACTGTTTAAGAAATATACGACGAAACCATGAGTTGCATGACATCAATTGAAGGAGACGTGTCATTGATTAAAAGCTCAACTTCCTACCGCATTTTGGGACTGATTGTTGTGTTATAGCCTCGAAAAAAATTTGTGGTGAAGAATGTATCGAAGTGCGGTGTCAGCACCGGAATTCATCACTCAACACTATACGTAGACAGTGTACCAGTCCAAGGCTTGGATGAGTCGAAATCCATGAACAGATGGTTTGACAACGCGGACCGGCCTAATTACAGCTGTGCAATTTTCGTCTACATCATTTCCTCACGGTAACGTGACATTTGAAAAGGAACCCTAGAAGACTCACAGACATGAGCTTCCACATGTGACAGGAAATATGATTGAATTTCACGGCATGTTAAGTCATCAGGATTTTTCCAAGAAACGCAGATTGGTAGAAGGATGTGATTGCCCAATCAAATCTTATGAAAGTGGATCGACATACATGCATTCCTGATCCCTTCACGAGGGCATCGGAAGCTAATGACGGGGCAAAAGTCTCTTTTCGTTGCAATTCTGTCTTCCTTTCCACAATTCCTATATATGATGAACGAAAAAAATTCCTTTTCAAAATTTAAACTTCTCGCATGGAAAAATTAGACCTGTTAAAAGTTTCATTCTCAATGCAACAGCAAGTGCTGAAGAAAATATCGCAATGTGACTCCAGCAACTTGTCACCGTTTCTTTGCATAGATTCAGTTCAGTTTTCCTTAGCCTTAATTTTCAGGCCGTGGGTGCCCGAAGTATGGTCACTCGGAGTCTCTACTTGTCACGATCTTCGACCGATCCGGTATGGAGTTGCGCCGCCGTGTTCTCATCATGTGTGATTCCTCAGGCACAGATACAACCAGTGGGCCTTATCTCCTTTCCACAGGTTGTGAAGGCCGGTGGCTCCTTGGAACTCCTCCGTCCTTTGATTATCGGTGACAAAAGTTATACACAGCAATTGAAGAAAAGTCACCTGAATCAGTAAAAATCAGTGCAGAAGGCTGGTGTCAGTCAGTGTTTCAAAAATTAGCGGAATCAGTTTAATGGAAAATTAAACCACTTCAAGCAGACAAGAATCTAGAAAATTTGTGCTTGATATCTTGCTCTTGTTCGTGCAAGACGCAGGAACTATGCAACTGCATACAGAAATTTCAAGTCTAGAATTAAAAGATGCTCTGAGTAACATAAAGCTGAGTCTTATACTTGGCATCAGTGTCGGGAAAAGGGACTGGCTAAAAAGCCTAAAGGCGTGGCTTGAATATTTTGGACTGAACTCTATTTCCTGACAGGAAAAGGTCTATTGGCGATAGAAAACGCCCTATTTTCCTATAGATAATGGCCCTTCATTAATATTCAAGAGTGTAAATTAACGCTGTACAAGAGTTTCAGTCACAAAAACCAAATTGGCGAAACAATACTGAATGCTTACAACACACGGATTGAAACACACAAGAGGCTGTTATGGCTTTAAATGCGAGCAATCACGACATTTCTTAAGCCTGGTTATTAGTGCCATGTCATATAATCCTAACTGCGGTGATTAAGCTAGAGTCGACACTTTCATCAAACGAGACTTGGCCTATAACCGGTTGTTTGAGCACATTCATCAAACGAGACTTGGCCTATAACCGGTTGTTTGAGCACATTCATCAAACGAGACTTGGCCTATAACCGGCTGTTCGAGCACATTCATCAAACGAGACCTGGCCTATAACCGGCTGTTTGGCTGCCTGGGTTAACTCCTGCGAAGGATTTTTTGTAAAGATGTAGGTCCAGTCCCCGTGTGCGGACAGTCTCCATGATTTATGCTTCAATGTGAGTGGCGATTATTTGAGATGCCACGTCATGTGTTTACCGTTCGGTTTGAGTATTGTGTTTTTGTACTAAAGAGGCACGAACGGATTCTTCAATCTCGTTGACCCTAGATAGATTGATATATATCACGTATAGTTTGCTTGATAAGTTATTTATTTTCCTATTTATGTATTTATGTATTCGCCTTATCTATTTATGTATTTACCTTTCTCCAATCATTTTTAAATAGCAAAGTCATTTTAGATTTCTTGGCATTTTGTATGTACAGTAAATGGGGGCCCCTTGAAAACCAGCTGCGGCTGAAGGGAGTTAACAGTCAGTGAGACGAAAAATGTAAGTGTGTTATAGACAGTATAAACTAGATTAAAATCCTTCAGTTTCCTTGATCATGAAATTAGCAATATAAACATTTATATGAATCGAGGCATAGTTAATCACCATCTCAAATACATTTACAAAAGACGTCACAGGGCATACCAATAGTCCAACTCTTGCCTTATAGAATCTACTTTTCCTTGCACTGCGATGCATATCTGCCGGCTTGCATATTTGCTCTTAAGAGTGGCTGCTTATCATCTCCAGTCGATTCCGGCATGGAAAGACAATGCTGCCCATTGCCATTCAAGCTGGCTCTGTTTGCCTCTGAATGAGGGCCAGCGTCGACAGCGGATCGTTTACGTTGGCGGCAACAAACGGGCAGGAATGCCTCTTTGATATGGCTAAAAACTTTAGGGCTCAGGAAACAGAATAAAATGCAGTTCAAGAATCCTTGAGAACTGTCTCCAACCCCCTAAGAAAAGAGAAACTTAACATAGACCAAGCAATCATGTATAAAATACGTAGTTGTTACAAAAGCCCCGAAGAATGAAACATTGCAGAAGTTTGAGGAGGTTGCGATAGACATAGTTAAGGTTTAATCAATGACAAATAACGGTAGGGGGATCCCCAAAGGAGGGACTAAGCAGGAATCCAGTCAATATCTATCTGGGTGGATGTAGCTTCAGATTTCGCTATTGCAAATTGAAGAGGAATTACTATGCAGGTGAATGCTATGTAATATCATAACTCAGTACAATTCGACAATAATAATAATAGAAATGCTAAAAATAATAATTATTATCATCATTATCATTATCATCATTGAGATTTTTCAAGAGCACCAAAATCCATTAGGCATTGACTCTTTAGCGCCGGAAGCATAGCAAAGCAATTTCCATATGTTAACGTAGGATGGGTATATGGCAGCTGTACAGCTGACGTGGGCCTTGATCATCACCGCATGTGCCTTCACGGTTACTTCTGAGTACTCATTTACCGACCTCGGAAGGACAGACGGCTGAGTTAACTGTTGGCTTGCGGCAAAATGGTTCTGATGACGGGATTCGAACTCACGCGAGCAGACCTTCCAAGATTCGAAACACTGCGCCTTGGCCACTCGGCCACACGCAACACTTAACTTAAAAAATCTAAGCTGCTTATCTAGAGACAAACAAACAACATATTAGATAAACAGCATTTGGGATGCTATCACCCTGTTGACATTATATCATAGGTAGAAGAATGGCGTCTCTCTAGCAGCAAACTTGACAATGATCACCAGAAATGGTATTTCAATTTCCTAAGTAACTACTCCGGGAAAATGGGAGTGTTCCAGTGTTGCCTTGTTGCTCCCCTAGTTCGATTCGCATCAAGTTGAAAAGGATTTCGTTTCAGAAAACAACTCAGTGGCAATTCTTGGCCATTGATCCTATGGACAGTGATTCGAATCCACCCTCAGCTAAACTTCCCTCAGAGTAAGGAGTCTCTAGCTATGACGTAGAAATGAAGAGGTGTGGTCACAACAAGAGGAAGGACCTTGACACTGCTCGAGAAGCAAAAAGCCTCTCAGTGCCCTAAAGTCCATCTTGGGATGCTAGATAAGAAGAAGAAAAGATGCGATTTGCGTTGGATGGGGATATATATATATATATATATATACACATATTCATATATATATATATTCGTGTCTCTCAATAAAGTGCAAAGAAAAAAAGAAAAAAGGTTTTCCGCTTCAGACAACCTGTGGTGATGCGGCAGGGTGCGTTAAGGGCCGGATTGTGTGCGTGCGGCGAGTGTTGCCATACTGGGCACGCATAGGCAGCGACCGAGTAGCAGAGGGCCAATACAAAATTCGAGAGAGTACTTGGCGTTGCTCCCAATTTCGATTTTGCAAGCTTTCGAATGATGCTGTTTCGTGAGTGCACCTTTGCTTCGGCTTTCGTGAAATGCTGTTTGTCCGTCAGTGTTCTATCCAGGGTAACTCCGGGGAAAATACGGTGGTCAGTATGCTCAAGGTAATTGTTGTTCCAGTTTGTATTTAGCTTGTGCTTGGCTTCCCGGCGCAGATCTGCGTTTTCATGGGGTTCGCTTTGAGGTGATTGGCTTCGTAGTATGCACCGAGGATTTCCAACGCATTTTAAAGTTTCGTTTGGATTTCTTCAAAGGGCGAGCATTGTGCTGCCATCGCTAGGTCGTCAACGCTGATGAAACTTCGTGTTCCTGGGACTCTGGGTTGGTCGTTTTTGCATATGATGAATATTATTGCAGACAACACACCCCCATGTGCAACAACATTTTCTGCCTTCGTCATTGGCTTTTTGTATTGTTTAATTCAACATAGAAGCGTCTATTGCTGAGAAGGCATTGTACCATTTTTACAGGATGGGTCATGTGTTAAAACGGAATGAGAACTAGCCTTTTAGGAAAGCCTAGGATATCGAGGTTGAAGGGAGAAGAGAACGAGATACACCAAAGGGGACGTGAAAAGACATACTGAGAAAGGAAGCAAGAAGGGCCAGTTGCATGTGAACAATGCTGGGGATCGAGTGGAGAGGTGGAGAGGAAAAATGGCTCAAAGGGAGGATACTTGTAAGAGGGAGGAGCAGGGAACAGCTGATGACTATCATTATTGCTATTCACCATCAACTTGACAACTGTGCAGAATAAAATAAAACAAGGCATACAGAAGAAAGCAGTCCCAATAAACAAAAAAAGGAAGGACATGGAAGATTGGAAATGGTTACATTTAAACTCCATTTTCTTCAAAACGAAAAACGTGACAATATACAAAAACCTACTGATGCAAAAACCTTACCTCAAGAGTGAACAATACTTTCTGGGAAGTAGTTAAAGAGTAGCTCCGCTTTTGTACAGTGGTGAAGTTAATGAAAAACCTCAATATTCCCCAAAACCTTCCAAAGAAGAGAAGAAGTGGGACAAAAATTAGCTTGCGATCTGCCATCTTGGCTGATTTTAAAACTTCTGGCTGCATTGGTCCCTTCCGTTGATCATTCAACTAGGAGAGAAAGCAAACAATATGAATTACTATTTGCGTATTGTTATCTGCAAGATCTACTTCCAAAGTCCTTTGTGGTGTAACATGGAAAATTGATACTCATTTCCCTACAAAACGATGGATAGATGATATGAAGCAATGGGCCAATGAGCAACTGCATCTGATCTACTGTCGTAATCGAGACCGAGCTGAATGGAGAAGCTACGTCGCGAACATCATTAGCACCAACGGGCATACAGCCCATGGACATTAAGTCAAGTAAGTCATTACAGTGTTTGGTCATCTTGAACACAACATTGACAAGGTTGAATGTTTGAATTGACATTCACAACCTCAATTAAATCATGAATAAAGCAGAAGATATAGCAGGAACATGTCCTCTCTAAAAATCTTTTGTGGTACAACAAAGATATTAGATTTTAATGTTAATATGACAGCACTCTGCTATTCCCAGTACAGTTCCAATTGTGCAAACTGTTTCACATTGACACATGTCTAACCACAACTTAATAATATATCACAAAAGGTATACCAAGAATAACTCTACTAGAAAATTCTGTTCATGACGCAAAAAAGTAAGCAGATCTCTATTTTGCAAACTATTCTAGATTGGCATATTTCTGAACACAATTTGATAATGTATATAACAGACGATATACCAAGAATATATCTTCAGCAAAAAGTGTTTTGAAATACCACAAATAAAGTAGATTGATATGTTGATGTGACAGACTTAAGTTATTCAAGCATAGTGCCAATTTGAGCAAACTTGCACATGTGACTTCTGTGCAACTTTGTTAGCTTGCACATATTTCAATATCACCATTAAGTGTATTAGAATTAAAGTTTTACTTCAATTAAATTGTCTCTTCCCTATTCAAACAAGAATTCTAAATTTACAATACCAGAATGACAAATAAAACGTTGCACTCACCTCTTTGTGTAACTTATATTTGATGATACCATACAGGACAAAAATCGAAGTATAAACAATAATCTCAATTCCTTTCCCATCTATCAAGATCCAAAGCTTCTCTTTATCTGAAATCTGAAATGTGCCATTGGTATCCATAGACTGGTTATGGTATATCCAGCACCACCCTCCGGTTATAGGGTTCTCAGCATAGCCAAGCATTCCATAATGTATGGCAATTCCATTCAAGACAGGACCAAAGCTCCAGTTCACAATATGAAACAAGGGCAGAAATTTCCTACCAAGAGCTTGATTATTCTTCACAATAGCAAGGTACAGGTATATGGCAAGCGATGCTGTCCACAAGAAAGAGGTAATTGAAGCTGAAGTTGTGACAAAACTCTGGGTGACACATTTCAAATTGTGAGGGTGTTTCACATTGTCGTGCATGGGAACAAGAATACCCAGCAAGTTGGATATGGCAATCAGCAAATCTGATATACTTAGGTATAAAAGGATTTTCCGAGATGTTGTTCTAAGGTCTTTCCAAAACACATAGGACACCATAATAATTACAGAGCCTATTATTGACAGAGCACACATGATTCCAACCAGGCTTTCATTTACAGTCGACTTTGTCCATTCTGCATATGGTGCTGGTATCTCAATTGTTCTTTCAGATGTATTTGATGCATTCTTTGCTAGCATCGCACTTTCGTAACTGTAAACAAAATACAAAATGCTACATTTGAGAGATGGAAGTCAGATGTAAAAGTTATGAACGAAAGAAAAATTCTGTTAGTAAAAAAGATTGATTCTCCCCCAGCTGTAGTGAAGTGAATCCTGCAGACTCGTTTGTAAGATAGGGGTTGCTGGTACAAATTCTGCCCTATTCGCAATAAAACCCTGTCGATCAGGTATGCAACTAGAATCCACCTAGAAAAAAAACTACTCACCAACAAGAGGACATCTGAGTTCTACTTCTGGTTACTGCAAAGCCCGGAGTAGGGTATGCTATGCAGCAATGATGTTCCATGTTTGGTGCTAAGTGCAATTACTGGAGATTGAAAAATGAAGTCTTGCTGACATCACCACTGCTCAAGATCACTTGTCAGATTTCAGTCACACCCCTGTCTTTTATAGGGGATGCTAATTTACCCAGAATTTTGCCATCCATGTTCCCAGGGGTGGAGCAACATAAACTTTTGGGGGAGGGGGAGGGGGGCAAGAAGTTGAGACTTGCCAACATACAGTTGGGACGTGGTCAGAATTAAGGGCGTGGCTTCATTATTAATCACAGCCACACCCTGTGTTCCTGGCAAATCTCAGGAGATTGTACACTTACAAACACGAACAAATATAAAGCGAAGGGCTATAACAGAGGAACTGCCGACGGTTAAACTACATGTCAATAAAATTAGTCTATTGCAACAAGTCTTGACTTCAGTGTTCCCCAAACTGCACCCTGTAGCCCCCCCCCCTTTAGCGACGCCTCTGCATGTTCCACTTCATCCCATATAGATTGCGTTACTCACTAGACCACGAGAGTGGACACCAGTAAAATAATACAGTACGTGTGTGTTGCGAGACTACCAATAAACACTGTGCAATTGTATCACTGACACTGATGACACAGCGGTATGACGTGCGAGCTTGTCAGGGTCAAAAACTGAGAAAAAATATCCAAATAACTGGAATCAGATAGAGGATGCGTCTACTTACAAGACAAACGAAACCATATTTCGAGATTCAGTAAGGCTGGTTGAGACTTGGAACCATTTTATCCAACTGAACCCTGCGCACCAGATTCCCTCGAGTTCCTCATGTGATCAGTCAGGTACAAAGTATACAGACACTTCCTCCTTCGCATGCTCCTCCGTCCGATATGAGAGCTGCGTTGTTTTTTGCTTGTTTCTTTGCAATATCTTGTTGACTATCGACAACAAAAGCGAATGCAGTGCTGGGCTCAGACAGATAACGACACAAGTTTACAGCGTACATGATACAGAATGGAAACCAGTAATTAAATTCTATACATAAATATACCTAATATAAGAAATTAACATCAGTAAAAAGCTACTATGACTGTATTAACTGTAAATATTGATCAAAAAGCAATGCCTTTCAAAATATGGACTTTTGAGGATCTTAAATGAGCCTAACGATAATATCAGCTAAAGAGAACTTAAATGTTGCCCTGCCATGTCAACAACCCTTAAGTTCTCTATCAGAGGCGAGGTGGTGGGGGAAGGGGTCTAAACGAGATACGAGGAAGGGAAAAAAGGGGGGCCAAGATTTTTGATGGCAATATTTAGAGATTTAAGAAATATGTTCCACGATGAAGTATCAGGAATGTGTTATTTTTAAATCCATACTCGAATAATCAGTTTTCGTGTTAGTTTGAGTTTCAGCTGCGAAAATCTTTTCCACTGGCCTTTGCATAGATTATACACTATAGAATCTCTCGTGTTTCTTCTAACACATTCACTACGAGGGTTGATAAAATTGGCTTGGCAATCCAAGAGAAACTCGGGCTTCCTAGCTCCTCCCCTGGCTGATCTTCCACCATGAAATGACTTCCAAGCCAAACCACAGTGCGGTTCCTCTTCCTTTTGCAAACCGAGGTTTACAGCTCGAATTAACGAAACTCTACCTGGACATCCAGCGGGACAGATGGTATAGTGGTTGTGGCACATGTTTACTGTGCGTCCAGTTCTCCTCGAGAACGCTTCCCTTCGCCCTCTCTCTGGAACTGACCATCTCTACCTTGAAATACCGTGCGACTCAGGGTGGTACCACTCTAACAAGGCTCTACCCGACGCTCGTTTCGAGTACGGAACTCAACTTTATCTCCACATCTGCTTGCGAGCAAACTTTAATAAACTGGCTCAAAGCAAAATAAAGTCTTCGAAAAAGTCTTCGGGCAAAGAGTAAAGAACTTTAAATGGAAATTGTATCAAAAGTAGAAAAATTCAATTCCGAATCGGAAATCGCCCGTAGCATTGTCCCGGTGACGACGATAAATGTACTTGAATCCGGTATTACGGATGGCATCCTGATCAATACGAAACTGTCAACAATCAATCGAATCAGAAAATTACGCGGTCTTAATCTGAGGATTTCTTGGTGCGAATGGGGAATGGGTGGCAAATGGACATTCAATCCATGGCTGTCCTCAACTAGGAGAAACACTGACGGTTGGTAAACCTGCTACATGAAAACATCTTCATTTCACTCCGAAATTCTCTTGCACTTTGGGAAACTTGCCAGATTCTTACAATCCAGTAGATAGATTAATGCCCACCGCCAATTCTAAAAAATTTGCTTTTTGTTGCAAGATCTCAATTGTATTTGGTAACGATTTTCCCTTTATCTAGCAGTGGAGTCTTTGCATTTGTCGTAGAAAGATTGTCATCATTCATAGCCGGATACCTTCCCAGGCAATTGGACAAACGGCAACCAGAGAAAGAAAAGAAGGCATCATTAATGTGCCGTCGAACTTTTCTCTGCAGGAAGCAGAAGAATATGCAATTGAGCAGACCCTGTGCATTATCACCAATGCCCTAGCATAGAAGAGATCAAAAACAACATGTAACATCACAATAGAAAACAGTGTGCAGCATCAAATTACAAAGCAGTATACAGCATCAACATAGAATCCCAAGCATGGTAGCCTAATCTTCAGGAGAGGACAGCATAGCAAATTAATTGCAAAGCATATCATCACATCTGGCGTAGCATATAGAAAAACCAAATATGATAACATAGCAGAACATGATCTGCATAGCATGGTATAGCATAACATTGCGTAGCAAATCGTAGCTTAGCTTAGCATAGCATAGCATAGAACCTCATAGCTTAGCATAACACAGTACAGCAAAGTATAACATATTATAGTATAGCACAGTATAGTACAGCATAGTATAGCAAAGCATAGTGTAGCATAGTATAGTATAGCACAGTATAGTATAGCATAGCATAGTATAGTATAACATAGCATAGTATAGCAAAACATAGCACATTGTAGTTTAGCATAGCATAGTATGATATGGTACAGGTTTGCAAAGCACAGAACAATGTAGTAAAATTGGAGAGCAAAGCATTGATGGATTGCAGTAAACCATACCTGGAGATGTAACAGCGCTTTAGACCAAGGGCAGAGATGAGCTGGCATCTTACCAGAAGCATACACAAGGGATCGAATCGTTCCTGGCAACCTCGCAAGTATGAGTAACACAGGAATAATAATCAACTTTCGATCAGCTCTTTTTGCAAATTTCATTGTTGACTCGCGCGTGTTATGATTAGAAGGACTTGCAGCTCGTGCTCTGATCTGAAAAGCAAATGAAAACAAGATTATATCACTCTTAATTCCAAGTTGAATGCATTACGATCAGTGGCATTGTAAAGTGAAAGACTGGAAACAAACTGGCTGCAGAAACTGGAAGAGAAAAGAACTCAACTGACTCCCCGGTAACTGGCAGCTGCGCTCTGCATTGTTGCATGCTTTTAACCTTTCATAGATTGCTTGCCAATATATTGTAAAGTTCAACAAAGTATGCTAGTACAAGGATGCTATATGAATAACATATTATAATCATCATGTTCTGTATAATATGGCTATTTCTTCATAAAAAGGTAGTGGTCAGTCACTGCACTAAATATATAATGAATCAACAGACTCTAAATTAACTGATTCATTGAATGAAGAATCATCTATTTGTACTATTGACTTTCTATTTGATTCCCTAACTCTGGAATTAACTGCCTGACTAATTAGCTGATTTACTGAGTTGATAATTGACTGACTTATTGATAGATTGATACATTTATTGCTTGCTTGATTGATTGATGGAGATATTCATTCACTCATTTGTGGCTTGAATCATTGCTTATTGTATGACAGATCATTGATCCACTGACTTACTGGTCAATGGAATGAACAAATGAATGAATAAAAGCTTGATTGATAGACTGAATGACACATTGATGGATTCATATTATTCATTTATTCATTGTCAGATAGATGGCTGTTCCATCAAACCATTGATTGATTGACTTTGGTTGACTGAATGATTGATTTGATTTTTGTCAAGAAATTTGATAATTAGACATGATACTTTACAGTAGAAGGTAATTACTAACCTCTTTCTTTAGACGAAGTTTTATCATTAGAAAGATGACCAATATTGAGGCATATGAGATGATCTCTATTCCTTTATAATCAACTATCATCCACAGCAGTTCGTGTTGGTGAGAAGTGGAGCTTGCATTTGAGGAGTTGGTTTTAACATGTTTTATCCAACACCAGCCTGCCGTTATCTGATCTGCCGAGTTGCCAAGATCTCCATAGGTAGCAGCAACAATATTGATTATCAAGCCAATGGGCCAGTTGAATAAGTGCAAATATAGCATGAAAGACTGGAATAAGGCAGACTGACTCTTGACAATGGTAACATAAAGACATACAGCCAAACTGATGGACCAGAGAAAAGATGATATCGATGCAGAGGATACTACAAAGCTTTGTATTTGACACGGGAGATCAAAATGTCTTGGCACAAAATACGTGCCGCACATGTTACCAAAGGCAATAAGAAAATCACAAACGCTGAGCCAGACAAGTATCTTGCGGGATACAGTTCGTATATCCTTCCAAGCAATATAGCTTATGATTATCAATAAGGAACCACACATAGAAAGTATGCAAGTTATTGACACCAGAGTCTTATTTAGTGCAGCCATTGCATAATTCTGGTATGTCTGAACCCCGGTTGGATCCATCTTTGCTCTCAAGGTTGTCCTTTTGAGATGTGTTGTCTTCAGTATCTGAAATGCAAGATGAAGAAAAGAAATGACCTTGAAATTTTCAAGACAAGTCGTTTTGATTGTATGTAATGGGTAATATGTGTATGATTATATCATAATTTGATGAAAATCATAGCTCAAATGATGATTGTTTTCTTCTTCTTTTTTTTTGATACATAATTTGGACACTGAGAAGCTTTTTGCCTATCAAACAATATCCAGGTCCTTCCTTTCCATGTAACCACACCTTGTGATTCATACACTTGGAATTACAGAGAGCTGGCGACTCTCCTCACTCTAAGTGAAAGTTCAGCTGAGGTGGGACTCGAACCACTGACCATAGGATCAATACGTAAGAATCTTACCATTGAGCTATCCTGACACCTAATGATAATTGTCAGCAGCAGTGGAATGTTTTAATTTCCTCATAACGGCTCTTGGGGGGATGAAGGTGGGAAAAGAACTCAGAAAAAGACTTTCCATGCCTTTATGAATTTATTCCTACTTATTACTTGCTTCAAAAAGGCTATTTAGAATAAGAAGGCCTTTTCAAGCAGAGGGTACCATTCAGAGCCCTTTGCAAAAGAAAAGCATTTAAGTTAACTGTTGGAGATGTCAAACTGATGACCATTGTCATCATCAACCATCATGATAATAATCAGATGCCTAAACGATCATTCTAACAACTCTTGTCATAAATCGTCATCCAAATAGTTGCTTTTATCAATAATCATCATGACCAGCTTCCTGAATCATTATCAAAAACAGTTTTTTAATCAGTCATCATCCAAATCAAGCTTTAATCAACCATCACCATAATCACTGTCTTCATCAATCATAACAACAAGTCATCTAAGGCATCACCACAACCATTGCTATCATCAATTACTCTCACAATCATTTTCATCAATGATAATCTTGATCGCTTTTGTCACTAATCATCACTACAATCGCCTTTATCATTAATCATCGTAACAATTATCATCAACCATCAGCACCACGACAAAATACTACGATGATCCTCAACGATTTGGTGATCGCCATCGATCATCCGTCAATGTTACCAACAGTAAGACCCCATTTTATCCACAAATTAGATATTTTTATGGGCTCGGCTTTAAAATCAGTGGCAATTATTTTGCAACTTACCGAGAAACGGAACCCTGACTTCCTATTTAGGCCATGACATCAAACCATTGATACATTCGTGCTATGCCTTTTTCCTCTCTCCCTTCTCTGTGCCGCTGTTCTAGAGCTCTAACAAATGATTTGAAATGAGTTTCTACGATGGAGTAGCTTTTTCGCAGTGTTATGCAAGGAGAAAATGTACCGCTCCTGTGAGATGACTTAGACAAGAAAGATCATATGACCAATAACTATCGCGCAATCACATGACCGAACTCGCGAGGAAAGCGAAAGCAAATTGGTTATAGAATTGGAATTGGTTATGAAATTGAAAAGTGGCAATAGGTCATGAAACCTGATGTTCTTTGGTAACCTCACGTGGTGTGATAAAATTCAGTTTAATTTCATGTAATCTATTGCAAAGATTTGTTTCGTTGTATTGTATTGTAATTTCTCTATGCTGTATCGTCCTATAAATCGCATAGGTGTCGTAACATGCGGATTGAATTCATATTTTGCAGAATTGCACCTGGCTTGTTTGCACGGGAGTGCATTGTACTGCACCCTAGTGCATTCCGTTGGACCCATGATAACCAATTTGCTGCGATTCCAAACACGGATAGGTGCAGTCGTGGCCGAGTGGTTAAGGCGACTGACTAGAAATCAGTTGGGGTCTCCCCGCACAGGTTCGAATCCTGTCGACTGCGAAGGTTTTTGCTCAGGTGAGCACAACAAGTATCAATGTGGAACAGATTGAAACTGGCCGATTTCAAACTGGCCATGCTACCTCACAATGCCGTGTCTAAGGAAGGTGCTTCTCTTCACAAAGCTGACTTCGAGAACGAGACTCAAAATGTATTTTAATGTGATTTATCTCTTCACAAAGCTGACTTCGAGAACGAGACTCAAAATGTATTTTAATGTGATTTATTGCAATTATTTTTTGCCGAGGAAGGGCCCTAGCGGCTAATACAAAACCCACGAACGGAAGAAAGAGAGAGGATGGTTCGATAAGTTTATCAATATACAGTAGAGATCTCCTTTCCTCGATCAATCGATTATATATCGTCTTGTAGTTTTATTTAGTTGTACTTTGTAGTTCATAATGTTGTAAATTGACTTGTATATAAAATAGATGGATAGGTTTTTGAAAAATGAAAAAAAATAGCATACTATTTTTTGAAAAATGACACAAATATTGAAATGAAAAGTAAGGGCAGAGGTAAGATTTGGGGTTCAGGAGAGGGAGAAGGCAAGACGCTCCATACATTGCCAGTTCTTGGGGTGAATGATGACTTGTGGGACAGAGTTAGTGGGTTTGTATTGTGGGACAGAGTTCGTGCAATTAATTTTAATCTAGTTTAATGCGATTGCATTTGATTCTAACTGCTCTTATATTAGGTTTCTTTTACTCAGTGTAACGTAACGTGCTGTGTCACATATAGTACGTAAGATGTAATTCAATGTTATGTAATATGATGTAATGAAATATACCGTTATGCAATTTATTGCAATGGATTGTTGTGGAATTCAATGCATTCTTTTAAATTTCGCAATACTGTGTCAAGCAACTGTTATAAACTGTATGCTTCAGTTACATGCTGTAAATAACACAAACCGACCACAGACCCAAAAGTCGACGGTGGGGAGGAGCCTTGAGCCCTGGCGGAAACAGTAGGGTGCCAGGGCTCAAGTAACTCCAGTCTTGGCTCCAGACCGAGATTAGAGTATCCCCATCAGCAATTGATTGGTGCACATTGGTGCAGTGGGTAAGCATGCGGACTCATAGCACAGGGGTTGTCAGTTCGCTTCCTCCATGTGTTACTTTTAAAACGCCAATGGTAAGGAAGGCAACGGGAAACCACCTCATGAATTCCACTTCCCTAGAAATAACTCAGAGCCCTGTATCTGGTTTCTGCTACGCTCGAAATCGAGTATACGATGCAGTTTTACCAGCAAGGGGCATCTACGATGAGGTCTTCAGCTTTCTTTGACGAAGCATCAAGAGTGATCTAGATGAAAGACGAAGGACGATGGATCCGATTGGCTTCTGCTAAAGCACATAATTCTGTACTTTGAAGCCCATGTGATAATTTTTTTTTTTTAAACTTCATTTTGATATATAAGCTAAACATACAAATACAAATCTCTCTAGTAATAGGTAATTTGTATTCGGCTGACCTAATTACAGGTATTTCTAGTATAAAAAAAATGAATGAATAAATATAATAAGAAGATGACGAATAGAAAAAATAAAGAAAAAAAAATTTAATGAGAAGAATTAAAGGTTGCAAGGAGACTGTTAGTAGGAAAGAAGGTACGGGTTAGTCCAGGGTTTATTACGCATACATAATAATGATAATAATAGTAAAAATAATGATAATTTCAACCCTGTTAGGACGGTAATCGATTCAACAGTGCTGGTTAACAAGGAACCCTTGGTTCCACGCTGGAAATAGCGACAGCTGAGGAGTTGGATCCATTGGTATGAAGCTAACTACTGTAATGGTTCTCTTTAAAATCCACCGTTAGAAAGAACCAACCAGGAGGCGCAGCAAAGTAGGTGGGGAGGGCTAGGAGAGGTTTTGCCCCCTTGAAAATATTTTTTCCATGCAGCCCCTCTTTGGGAAATCTGGGTGACATATTTCTTTACAAAGTTAAGTAACTGAAATTAAAATTAAAGATGACTCTTTATACTGGATGAAACACTTTAGATTAGCTGTTACCAATGTGTGTCCAGTGCTTATCCCCTCGGAGTTACTTCTGAGTACTCATTTACCGACCTCAGAAGGATGGACAGCTGAGTTGGCTGTTGGCCTGTGATTAATGGTTTCCAGGACGGGATTCAAACCCACGCGAGTAGACCTCACAAAATTCGAAACACTGCGCCTCAACCACCTTGCCACATCACCACATAAGGGAAACGACAAAAGATATTATGTGCGGTAGTTGATAGACATATTGAGTACGCAACGAAGGTTTTTTATTGATTTTGTTTTAGAAGGCATCGAATGTTTAAACGAAGTTGAAACCTTCACGGGATAAAATTTTCGAAAAAACGTAAAATATAGAATATCAAGCCACGGTACTGAGGAATGGGCAGTTTGAGCAAAGATAGGATTCCTTCTCTATTTGGAAAAGTCTTGGATGCAAAACGAAGGCGCTTTCAACTACTGTAGAAGACGTGGATTAAAAGTGCCCATAAGCATTTTCCGTTCTTCTACTCATGCGACTGGAAGCTATCATATTTACAAAATGGCAACGGGCAAGGAGATTAGGTGATTTCAAACGAATCTTGCTTCTTGCTCTCAACGCCATAGTTTCAACAGCCATTGATTAATCTTGTGTGAAACCATTAAATCTTTTGAGCTAAGAATTGGAGGTGAGCTTGAATTATTTAAGATCGCTTCTTCAATGCTCAAGCCCCAATGCTCATCAGAAATAAAATTAATGGAATGGAAAGGACGTACATCAGGGGTGCTGCCAGGACTTTCCCGACAGGGGGGAGCACAAGTCCCCATCAGGGGGGCTAGATTATTAATTCGCCTGCGACTGGGGTGTCTTACAAGAGTTTTCGAAAATCACCTGTGACTGGATAAAAGCTTAATTTTTTGATTTTGAGTTTTCATTAAAGATTTTTAAGTCTTGCCGTTATTCGTTAATTTCAAGTGAATATTCCCGTGACTTTAAGGTGAAATTGATTGGATAAGCAGCTTGAGTCCACGAATTTATGTGGCATGAGTCGTTGGCAGAAAGCTTACACAGTGAAAAGATAATCGGTGAAGAAGGCAACGGGAAACAACTTAATGAGAATCAATTTCCCCTTGCAAAGCTCGGGGCCCTGCGTCTGACCTCTGCCGCTCACGAAACTGATTGTGCTGTGCGCGATTAAGAAGTCACAATAGAATTTCAGAATGTTGGGTGAAATGTCGGATTGTTTGACCAAGGTTTTGTACTGCGGAGATGCAATTTATGGTCCCGATGAGAGACAAGTCTCGTTGATGAAATAGTTTGTACTGTATTGTCAAGCCAACGGTATAACGAAGACCTTTGCGAAGGGAAAATCGAGCGGAACATTGCACACAAATATCCACAACCACACCTTGGTTTCTGGGTTGCATGGAGTGTGGAACACGTCACTATCAAGCTGAAGAACAACCGGGCAGACTTGAAATTGTTGACGAAGATAAACCCGTCGCAAGTCGCCATGAAGTGTCGATATATTGCGAGAAAATGCTATCAGTGACTAACGCTAGTTTGTATTTAACGATATTGTCCGTCGCTGGGTTAGAGTAAAACTGTCGGATCAATATTGTTTTCAATAACCATTGGACTTCGCCCAAGGATGTGGCCTGACTTATTTCAAAGCGACTCGCTGTTAGGGCATTCGATGAAAAGGGGCAGATGTACATGCAGACGGACCAAATATTCTTTGAAAGGCTTTGTCGCTATTTCTAGCATGGAATCAGGTTCACGTTGGCTTCATAGTGCAACATAACGCAGTCTGAAGCAAGCCAGTTGATTTAATTCTTCGTCTAGATCATCCTTGATACCTCCCCAAGAGAACTATAGAAAGTCGGGTCTAAGGGTCGCCTATGGCTCCACGCCTCTAACAATAAATCACCCCGCCTTCTTCATAGCCTCAATATTTAAGGCCTCTTACAGCCTCGTTCAGGAAATATAGAGTTACAAGATCGTTCAAACACAAATTGAACTCAATATCAAGCGCAACTTAAGCTTTGAGTGCGAAGGTTCGCAAGATGTTTATAATTCTAGGCGAAGTAATCGTGAAATGTGATGACATCGACTGAAAGGTTCCGGACAGTATGTAGTTGATAAGCATAGCTTCTCATTATCACAAGATCTATCTGCTTTTCCTAAGCAGCGCGTGCAAATAATAGCATGCGGCCTACCTCGTCGCACAGACATAACCTGTTGTGACCAAAGAAAAGCAGGTGCACTGGTATAACCTACCCCTGGCATTACAGAGACCTTGGAATGACTATGGAATGTGAAGTCTTGAATAGACATCGAACCAATGATCAAATGTTCAGCGATTACGCGCCTTTACCAACGAGCCATCCCAGCACTTCAGACATCGGTATGAGTTCGCCACTGAAACAGAGTTGACAGAAACGAGGCTGCTTTCAATCGCGTGAGGTCTAGGTACTGTTCGCATGGGTGTTTACTAGTTTCATTGCATGCAAGGCCTGTGATAATGGGATCGCAAACACAAAGACAAACGCGCAGGCAGTTCGTACCAGCTGACGGCTGCTCCCACTGTTGACTTTGATAATATAGGCATTCGCTCAATTTGCTAATCTTGCAGGTACCGAATGTTGGCAAATATCGGTGTCACCAAGGTTTGCTGAGCGAGTATTGGGTGAAAGACTACAGTTACGATTCTCGCATGCCTAGCGACGTCTTCGAAGCATGTCTGGCTGAAACGCGCGCCTAGACAGCTTCGGTAACGCAAAAGGTTCGAACGCTTGCGCTGGAATGGGCTCTTTCGATGGAAGAATGCTGTGTCTGATGGGTTAACTGTGCAAGACTTTAAAGTGCTTGTACGCCCCATCAGAACCAGAAAAATTCCATTTATCACGAGCGTGGTCTAAGCTTTGCTTTTACTACCCATCCCACAAAACGTGGACACGTATGAGCCGTGAGAGGACATAATTAATGGTAACATGGGCTAAACGGATTTTGGCATCTGAAATCATAATAAACAATGTTTAGTATACATTGAGTGATCAGCGATAGGACTGAATTATTTCTCCTTCCTACAAAGATGACAGTAATAAACTGGAATTATGTGGTTTCAGTCAACTAAAACTTCTGCGTTATTCTTAATGAATTGTGGGGAAAATCCACTTACTTTCTTTGTACGCGATTCCAGCGTTGTCAATCCATCAACAAAGCGAGGCTTACATCGTAATCTCGGAACATCAGCTATTCACAACCGGAGGGCTGTGGGCATACAGATGAAAATCATCCATCTCATCGACTACAGAGTCCACCACACAGGAGAAGAAGCAGCAGCCGCTCGAATTGGTGAAATGCATCACTGACTTTGGGTATTACCGGGTCCTGCGTTCATGCTCGCCTATCCTCGAGATCCAAATAACAGATTGCAGTTGAGTGCTTGAGGTAAGGAGCCAACGAGTGTGAAAACCCAGGTGGTGAAAAGCTTTAAAGATCAATGCTGCGTCTTGCACAACTTGATCAGCCCCGTCTGCGTGTACTGGGGAAGAAAAATTGAGATTTAATACGCCCTGCGATACCGCACTTTTCAACTGAATAGCATACTCGCTTCCGATCTTGCAGAAAGTAAAAGTCAGAGCTTCTTCTAGGAAAGTGGGTTTTCGTGAGGTGGTTTCCCGTTCTGGGTTCCTCGCCGAAAGTGATTTCGTTACGAACCGTACAGGATTCGTGCGCTCACGAGTCGCGAGTCAGCTGCACACTTGACCATTGCATCAAAACACATCAAAACACTTAACCAGCAACATGCAATGCAATGCTCTTTATCTGCTTCTTCATCAACCAAGCCTCTGCAACTCATAAACCAGCGACGTCTGGCCCAAGTCCTAAGCCGGGATAAATAGGAAGACGTGGCGACAGAAGGGCATCAAACGGCCACCGTGGACCTGGCCATCAGCTTTATGGAACTGATTGAATGAATGCGTTTAATGGACGAACCGTATCAAGCAGTTACGCGATGCTATCATCACGAAGAAAGCCAGAGCGAGAGAACCATGCAATGTATTCTCACCGAATGAAGGCCTGGTAGATGCCCTCGGGGCTTGAGTTAACAAGCAATGGCGATGATTTGTACACTGAAACACTCTCGCAAACATGAAATCAGAAACAAAAATGTCGCCAGTCTCGGATTCTCCCCACGTAACACTTGCCGTTTCATAATGAACTTGCAACTGGTCGTGCATCGCACGGCTTACAATGCGCAGGATACGCGAGGGGGTAAGGAACTGACAGCAATGTCATCATCGAATGCTGGCTTGTCTCTGGGAAGTCACTATCAAGGGATACCTGGAGCCAATGATAGGGTGGAGGAGGGATGCACGCATCAGAAAGTGCCCCCAATAATGTTAACCCTCAGGCATCAACTCTGTAGAACAGGTCGAATGAATACAGCTGACAGAGCAGACGTTCAAAGAAGTTCAATGGTGACGCTGCAAAGGGAGAAGCGGGGAATATGTAACACGTTCGCAGCGACAGAACTGTCCCAGAAGGCGGATTTCCACGAGAGGAATTGCGCAGCGGATTCGTCGCGATTTACAATTTACTCGGCGGATGGCTTTTTCTTCATTTCCACGTTGAAGCGAATTTTGGCGCCTCTTTCGCCTGAACGATCCTGCAACACAACCACGGAAAGCAAGAGACTTTTGCACTGCTTCCTGCACCCCCGATTGGTTTAATGCGACATGCGAAACTTTTCGCCGCGAAAAAGTAGAATTTGTTTCTACTTTTTCAAGCGCTCACTGTGAAAGCAAATTACTCAAACTCCGCAGGCTTAGTTCAGTTTCGCGACGAATTCGCTGAACAATTCGTTTCGTGGAAATCCGCCGTAACGAAATCTCGGAGACGCGATGGTGAAAATTGATGTAACTGCGTGGGTTGGTTTGATGCAAATTGTCCAAACAGTATCAAAACCAGATCGGTTGGTGGGGGTTCGAGGGTATGACAGGGTCGAAAAATCCCCCAAGAATCCACTCCAGGGGCGGCTGAAGTAAAAGAATGCACGGCACCTGGAGAGAGCAGCTGCATTTTAGACAGGTTTTGGTTAAGCACATTCTAGTGCGTACGACCTTTATTGTACAATGTATTTAAGTGAATGGGTTATCTATCGTCTTACAGTTGGGGGATTTTGGCGTTTCAATGATCCAAAATGAAATGAAAATTGAATTTTAATGGAGTACTGCGGGGCGTTGGTGGGGTGAAGGGACAACACGGCCAGCAAAGTTGAATCCATTCCAAATAGCACGAAGCTATGTAGTACATTGTTAAACAGAAATCAATAGACACTTGCGAATATCTGATCATTTGCATACTGCGACTTGGTTTATTAAAAATACTGTACAAGAAACTGGTAAAGATAAATCCATAAAAATTTAACGAAGATCGATAAGACGTTTTCTAAGTTTGCGTAATAAGATATTCTATGGCATGAAGACAGACAGTAATTATATCCACTCGACAAAACTTCTTGGACGTCTACGACAGCAGTGTTCATAACAACAGTGTTAACTATGATATTTAATTGGACAGAAGACAAGATAGACAGAAACCAAGGAAGACACTTTTATCGTGGGAATTATGTCTTAATATAAATGTTCATGAATGTCTCTCTGTCAGTACAGCCAGCCAATCAAACAGAGCTTCGGAAAGATAAAGGGATTGTGTAAAAGCATCTAGAGTTGTCGAGGTGGCAAGAAAGATCAACAAAATTAAGAACTCTACGCACAGCTTATAGATTGTTTCGAAGAACTGAAAAACTGAGTTATACCTTATCCACCCTTAGAAACTCGGCCATGAGTCACGAGGATTTTGTGAGGTGACGAAAATGATAAGGGTCCACATGAATTGAGACGAAGTTTGTTTTGGTCGAAAAAGTATCTCACTAAAAGGAGAATCTCGTTCCAAATGTGATGTGTCGATTTTCTTGTCCCAATGTCCCAAGGACCTAAAAACTCGACGGCGCATTGAAAAAAACGTCTTCATTTTTGTGAAATGTAGACAGGAGATAGAAAGAGGACAGGGTTGTGATGATTTACAAAAGAAGTAGCGACCATTTCGCGATGCAAAGAGAGTTGTCGAGGTGCATTAAGATCCTGAAGAAAAGAGCACGGCTTTGCTATTGGTAGGATCACCCTAAAATTGAGTCCAATAAAACTTGAGAGGTATGACCAGCAAAATACCAATCTACTTGTATACGATACAGTCAAACAATACTATCTGTTATTTGGCTAAGAACACATTTCAAAGTGTAGACTTAAAATACTTTCTTTTTGAAAAATACTGCACAAAACATGACGCAATTACTACTCTAATATAATCAAAAGGGAACTTCTCACGAAAAACTTATCACGCTAAATCTGTTGGTTTTCAGGGCGGGCTAAACAAGATAAGGAAGTGGACTTTGACAGCACATGATTTCGTTGAGCATGTACAAAGCCACGCTGATTTGCTTGAAAACACGATCAACGGGGAGGGGGGGGGGGGGAGGGGGTGGGGGTGGTTGCAGCCAGGGCCTAAAAAGAACTGAGCTGGTAAGGAGCACTGGAATCACGAGCCTACGACATTATTGACAAAATAAAATTCGTAAACAGGACACGCCTGGATATCATGAGGCATTTGGATCGAGTAGCTAGGAAGAATGTTTTGCAAATGGCCAAACCACGAGATTGATAATGACGATAAGAGCGGTAAAGAAAATCTTACCTGAAAATAATGACGATGAACAATAATGAAAATGGTGATCACAATAGAACGGATAATCGTGGCGTTGATAGGGATGCAAGGATTGTAATGATTGTGATGATGATTATTCTAAACAACAACGGCGATGCGATAAAGACGAGAGCAGTGGAGATGCTGGTGGGGCGCATATGAGAACTAGTAGACCAAGACATATCATGGCGACAGTAAATACGACATCAAAGAAGATAAAGCTCGTGGTGATTATGAAATCTATGCGACTAGTTCAGCGTGATAGAGAGTGTTCACTAACACTACAGCTAACATTTGTATGCTCTGAGAACATGTTCACAAGATCTCGAAGGCAGATACGCAGGATGAATACAATTCTGTGAGGACGAAAAGCTGGTGGCAAATTCTGACGTGGGGAGAACAAGAATGGCCCGCCTTGAGTATCCCCCCTTTAATATCCTACCTAAATAGAAGAATGTCTTCCAAACTGACGAAAATTCCGCGCAAAATGTGGAAACATGGTGTAAATCCTAAAAAACCCTGATTAATCCAAAGAACAGTAGTTTGGACACACTGCACAGATTAGAAAATCTTGCCCTCTAGGTAACAGATACTGGAAATTCTTTGAATTTCAAAACCAAGAGCGAAATTTAGGGCGAAACTGCACTTCAGAATAAACGAAGGAATGCGAGCTCGAATGTTTTCTGCAACGAGAATAAGCTAAGATAACTTTAGAATCGAGATCTGCAAATTTTGAGGGAGATATAGAAAAATTGACGAGATATTCCATCAGTGTTATTAGATGCAGGGTGTTTGAATAAATCCACACGCTATTGGCGATTCCTGGAGTCCTCAATCATAAGATTTAAGCACGAATTCTATCGTAGGCTGGTAATCAAGACGAAGCACGGCCATAGCAGAAAGAAACCGACAATGGATACGTGAGGAGAGATGACCATGGCAGCCAGATTTGTCATGAATGATGACCCCATTTCACCACGTGTAAGAATAACATTATTGCGCGCTGGAAATGCTACACCTTCCTTTTTTCAAAACCTCGGATGAACTGCGGTTGGAAGCAGCGGCTTAATGAGCAACTGTTCAATTCTTCGTACATGGGTAATGTCATAGCGAAATCAATTTATCAAACGGCATTACATTGCTAGCCGGCACGATAAGATGCCTAGAAGGGCGCGCGAATACTCGGTAGCCTAACGCGAATGCATATCGGGATTTTTTAGGTCAGAAAAGCGAGAATGGTTTGAGAAAATGCGAAACGCAGACCTCCCCTGGCGCTACGCGACAAGGTCTTTGGATTGAGATTAAAAGATGACTAATCTCAGGGGAAATTGTTAGGTGCAGCTCCTTTGTTCAGTAGATCTTTGCCACTAGATGGCTGCGAATTAAGCCAGGGTACAGGGCAGGGTAACATGCATGACCAGATCACTTCACATTACAAAAAACGGGGGAGAATACTGCTCTGCATAGATGAACTCAAGTCTTGCTCGACGAAAGAGCATCTAAACTGGCGTTTCACTGTTGCCACGTAAGGGCTCCAGTTGAGCAGGGCTTTCCTCTGCGGGATTGTTGATACTTTCACCAAGTTTCTGTACAATTTTTCTCCAAGTCCTCGGTAAATGTATACAAATTATCCACAACGCTGAAAGTAGGCCAACAGCAAAAACCATTATGAGTCTAAGCAGGAAAACCTCAAAGTTAGCTCCAGGTGAACCGACTTTGGTAAACCAGGACTCCCTGTTCACGTACTCGTAGAAATAGCTAGCTAAAATTACAGTCGATAGAATGGTGTGCAAGGCAGCGAAGATACCGATTGGTAATAACGGTTGCTCTATTTTAGAGTCTGGAGAATTTTCCGTCGTTGAGCCACAGCTTGAAACGGGACGAATTTTAAACAAAGCAACGAACCCGGCGACTAGGAAGGTAGTCCCCATAATAAGGTAAGTAAACAATGGTCCTACAACAAACTCGCGTAGTGCGGAGATGTTTTCAAAGCGATTGCCAACATAACACAGGCCGGTAAGCTCATCAACGTCGATTTTTCGCAGCATTAAAATCACGACTGTTTTACCACAAGGTACACCCCAGGCTGCAACATGGAAATAGACCGAGCAGGACCTAATAGCTTCATTTTTCCACTTCATACCACCGCATAGGAACCAAGTAAGGGTCATCATAACCCACCATATACTTTGCGCCATGTAAAACAGATATGTCAACAAGAACGTCGTTGCACAGCCAATATTTCCCGATCCATCCTGTATTGTGAAATGACTATCCTTAACGAAATCACATCCAATTTTCTCCCTGCCAACGTTAGACCGAACAATATAGGCTCCCGAGTAGGCTAGATAGCAGAACGTGATGTAAACGATAGCTCTTTCGGGATAGAATACGAATTTCATGTTGCTGAGTACGACAATGAGTGCAAACAGCGATAACGAAGCGCACAAGTACGATAGGCCTGTTAACCACGCATCAACAATGTCCTTCTCTTTGCGTGTAAACAATCCATCCTTGTTGCAAATCAGAGCACAGGACTTGGCTCTCTCGATAAACATGTAGTTCTGACCGTTTCTCGCGAACTTCATACGACAGAATTTCCTCGACGATTTAATGTTCACAGCCGGAATCAAAGCAGTTGTTACTTGAGAAGTGTTTGATGTAGTCTTATCACTTCCATGGTGAACTGAAGGCTTATTGTTCAATCCCGTTTCATCTTTATCGGGTTTAGTTTGCTGTCCGCTGCTGGGAGTTGTTCGTGGGTTAGGCTTTCCATTTTCCTTTTGTTTATCTTCGCGTTTCGGGTAGCCATCGTTCATCTCAGCATTATCAATACACATGTTGTTGTGATCGTTCTTCGGTAGGAAACGACTGCAATTCAAAGTTACAGGCCACTTGAAGCCATAATTATGCATTATCGGGAAACATGCACGATAGACTCGTTCACACAGAGTTCTGCAGGCCATTATAGGCTGGGGAAACTTCTCGGTACAATATGGGATGTAAACACTGCATAAAAACAATTCTAACTCTGGCGAACACTGTTTTTGAACTAGTGGACGATACGTAACAAGCTCCATGTGTGCATGGTCCTGACTTTGAATATTCAATATGTTGGGCATATGGGTAACATTATATTTCATTTTTCTACAAAAATCACTGGTAATATTTTCGCATTTCCACGGCGTCTCTTCGTACATATCATGAAACTGACAACCGCATTTCAAAACAAATCCATCGAGCAGTAGGAACACTGCTATGCAAACACGAGAAAGCTGCTGCATCTTTGAATACACCATTGTCGTCGTCCACTGCTTGGATGAATTTGGTCGAATCGATCCAGAACATCTACTCAAATCATCGTGATGCGAAGTGAAACGGTGAACGGCCATTTCCTAATCCCGAAGATAAACTTCTTGCTTCACAGCGAAGATAACTCGAAATCCATTTATGTTTTGTATAAGGGCTTAACGGCGGATTTGCCAGGTTATTCCGCTGTATGTTGTTTTATTTCTGCTGCGTGCCACGATCAAAGATTTTCAAAGCTAAATTAACGTACATTGGCTTCGGCTCGTGTTACACAATGGCAAGCCAATCAGCTGCGCCATTCGCTCCTTAAGCACCGCCCACCATGTCAATTTCACAGCACATGTCAATTACACCGCATCATAATGGCTTCGTTCATTGGGCAGCAACAATACGCGAACAACCGAATTCCTTCTGCGGTTCAAATCAAATTCTCGGCTTCACTTCATCAGTAACTAGCTGTGTTAAAACGAAATGAAACTCGAACTTGGCACTGACAGCCTGGGCTGCATGATATTCTCCGTTCAGCAGGCGACAGTCTACTTTTACGCCGTTTAAAGCAAATCTACAGTGCTCGCTCAAAGATTCGCTATACAGATAATATTAAAATGAATATTTAAAACGCTCAGCATGTGATGAATTCTTAATTAGAAGCGCTATACGATTGTTTCAATTCGGTCTGATAGCGATGCACTAACTATCGATTCGGTCCGGTGTCCATCTCTCGTGTCGGTTGTTCTTCGTGAGAAGCACGGCTATCCGTACGGAATGTTTCTTAGCTCATCTTACTTCGCCTCGCTTCGTTCAACAGGAACAAGAAAGTCATCATCACTCGTACACCACAATCTTACGGTAATTAGCACGTGACAATAGCTTATCAGCTTATCACAACATAAAACGCCCAAACACAAAGGTCTGTCATGGAAGGAAGGGAACCGCGTCCGACGCAAGCCAAGCAAGGGGTGTGGTGTGAGCGTGGTAAGGCGTTCAGTGTGGACCCTCCCCCTGAGGAATAATCTCAATGGAGGCAATTGGAGGTCACCTAAGGCTGAAGAGATTAAAGAGAGTTTGGATGCACTAATAGGAGGGTAGCCAGATTCTGCAAAGAAGCTCACTTGGCTAGAAACAACGCTTTTCTCATAACACTTTACATAGCCTTTGAAATGATAGAAGCACAAGATGCATTAAGGGTAATGCAGAATTCACAAAGTAGCTTTCCTTGTTACAAAAATGGCTAAGTGCCAAGGAACAAAAGATGCATCAGCAATTCCTTGCTCTAGATGATACCGCAGTGAAGCCTGGTTTTGAGGATATTTGGGGAGAACTTTTCGCCGGACTTGCACCGCCCTTCTTAAAAAGAAAAATGTAAACAGATTCCCATGGATCGTGCCAGTGGCCAGTCAAGTCAAGTCATCATCAAGTCATCATCAAGTCATCGTCAAGTCATCGTCAAGTCATCGTCAAGTCATCGTCAAGTCTCTACTGTTCCCAAGGCAGAACAGGATCAGCGTATCCTGTGCCAGTCGTAAAGACGACGAAAGAAGGTCGGTGGCAGGAAGGCCATCCGACCATAAAACCCCAGCAAACTGTCATGGAGATGAGGTCTTCAAAATACTTGACCGTCTACACTGGTGACCCCACTTTGTGGGAGAAGCTTGACGAAGTAGTTTTAGTCTCAGCAGTCAGTCATTGCAACAATTGAAATTGTTTACACAGTAAGCAGCTTCTCCCTTGATCTGGCTTGTTTATCGTTTCACTTGAACCCAGGACTGCATCCCCGTCAATTTCTGAATGGCTACATCGGTACGTGGAGATTCTCTGTCAATTTCTGCTTCTCCAGGCAATTTGACATCGCAAAAAGTATTTAAATCAGGATAGCCTTCGCTGAAGAATCGAAAAAGATTTATCACGAAAATCGATTTAGTCTTGAGATGAAAGCAATAAGCTTTGAGGTACAGTGTCTTTATTGGTAACCTAGCAGGATTCGAACATTCGACTACTGCACTGTGAGTTCGCATGCTCAAGCTATGACACAGTGCCAAGGAAGAAAGAATAGTAAATTAGCATGCCGATGACGGTTGGGTAATGACATGATGGAAGGGCTACGTGATAGAACTGTGAAAGTGGACAACGCAGAGGGCATACATGGTGGGTAGATATACTCTTTGTCCCATGGACAGCATGGTTTCGATATTCCATAGCTGGGCATTGTGTTTGACATGGTCAAAATTTCAAAGCTCCTCCTAAACGCGGCGACAAAACTTAATATTCGAGTGTTTGCCAGGATTATAGAAACGTGCCACAGATCGCTTGAAAGGAAAACCATAAAGAATTAAAAGTTTTGAATTTTCTTTTTAGGGGCTTTATCCCGTCATCTGCCGTAGCTAAGCTCAGTGCAGAAGCTTACAAATACTCGTCAAAGCCTCTTGCGAAGCAATCAACATCATCGCGCCACGGAGTCAATATCCTCCGCATTTCCAAGACAAGGTTCTAACTTACACGGCTAGGGAAAGGCCAGTCAACAAAGCTTGGATAATCCAAGAAAGATTTTGCAGCAAGACAGGAGATATTCGCGCATTAGCCAAGCTTACCACGCTCTGGCTTGGCATTCTACAACTCTTCGTGTGTTCATGACCATCACCGTAAAGCTTCAAAAAATATTTCCTCAGCTACTCAAATCTTACACTGAAAAATGAGGACTAATTAGCGCGCACGCAAAATTATCGCCAGCTATTCCACGAGAGGAGACACCTCAATTAGCGGGAACTAGGGAGTTTATCCAGTGGATGCTCCGCTAATCTGTAATCATAGCTTATGCACTTACGAGAAATGTTATCCCAACTGCAGGAAGATTGCTCCGATATCTCAAAAGTGAGAAAATATTGACTCTCTTCTCTAGACGGTATTTGAGAAATTGATGGATTTACGTTGACAAAGTAGTACTAATATTGAATCTCTGCTGTTCTCAATTTCGTTCGGCATTTCTAACACAAACTTCACATTACCAGCGTTGTCTCCCTACGACCGATCAGCAAGATTTTCCAAGGACAATGGTTGTAAAGTGCAACCATGGCAGGCAAACGGCCTGATCTCCAATTCTGGCCTCGTTGCTATAAAGGGTTACCGGATGATATAATGACGACATCATATGACCTTCTGCTCGCCATGGGAGAGAAGGACGAGAAGGGTGAAAAGGGAGACAATGAAGAGACGGTAGAAAACGGAGGAGAGACGGAAAGAGGGAGAGAAGCGAGAGAAGGGAGCTTTTAGCGTAACAACTTGCAACTTTTCTTGGCTTTACCAGAGATTGGAACTGACTCATCATCACTAAGTATCAAAGATGCAGGTATCAGGAATCCAATATATCTTTATATATATTCACATGTCTACAGTTGTTTGTGCCAAAAACAGACCCCTTCGTTGATCATTTGGCAGACGGATGGGAAAGGATATGGATCAAAATGCGACAAATCTTTTTAGTCTCGTTCAACAAAAAGCTTTGAGGTTCTCCCAGCTTCCATACTCATCGCAACTCAAGATCAAATCCAATCAATGAATCGATCTATCAATCAATAAAACAAATATTTTCTAATGTGTCAAAACATTTGGCATACAAGCTAATTGGGGACATGAGATGAATGTTCTTGCTTATAGCATCATAATCTGATGCAGATACAAGCAATGAAAAAATTGCAGTTTTTCAAGAAAGAAAAGAGTAAAATATTGTTTAAAACTATCAGGGCCTGCAACCATTCATAGGATGTTAAGTTAAATTCTACCTACGCCTGAATAACAAGAAGAATCTTCCAACACCGGTGGCGGTGTTAGGATAGCTTAATGGGAAGATTATGACGCATCGACTCACAGTCAGGTCAGTGGTTCGAATCCACCCTCAGCTTAGCAATCACTAAGAGTGAGGAGAGTCGCTAGGTCTCTGTAATTACAGGCGTAGGAATCACGAGGTGTGGTCACAACGAGAGGGAGGACCGGGACACTGCTCAATAAGCAAAAGGCTTCTCAGTGTCTAAATGTCTACCATTGGCGTCTAGGTGGAAATGGTCGCTATTTCAAGGGACTCTAGGATCTGTATGTAGAATCATATAGATAGAAGAATCTCTTCTGCATGACGTAGCATGAAAACTGTTCCACCCAATGGTTACGCGTGCGTCCGAAGGGCCAGAGATGTACAAAGCCAAATATTGCATTAGCATTATTTGGTAGCTCGAGCCGTATCTAACATGCTCGACAACTTCCTTCCGAAAATTCTTAAACGTATCACCAAGTTAAAATCTGTTGGCTCAGAGCCCGTATGGCATCAAGCCAGTTTGAATTTGGTTGAAAATAAACGTTTAGCTTCTCTCTCGTCGCATCTTCTATCTATTCTTACATCTGCGAAGGCTGGAATGGAATCAGAGAAAGGTTGCAGCGCCTGTCAATTCGAAGTATGAAGAATTGGTTCTTTCAATATCTCCGAAGCTCTTCCCTTTCTCTCTATGAACCCAGTAGTTACACCTTCTCTACATGTATGCGCAGAAGTTGCGGAATAACGTCAGTTACACGGGGGGAGTGTTTCAGACTTACCCTGGAACAAATTTCCTCTTGAAAAATTAATTATACCAAAATGTGAAAACTCAGTAACTGTGGTATACCAATACTCCAATACTGCACTGAAATTTCCAACCAAAAATTGCCTCATTTTTTAGAGATATCGAATGAAATAGACAGAAAATCATCAACCTTAAAATGCTGCAAACCAATCACCAGGCTGCGTAAATGCTTCATACCACTCAGGTGTTCCCCTCCTCCATTAATTAGCTTGGCTGACAAAACTGCAGGGAAGAGTTCATTGGCCTAGGTACGCAAAGTGTCACACCATTGTCATTCGCAAACATACTCGAGGTGATTGTTGATTTGCCATTCGCCATCCTTGGATAATGAGGCTCGTTGATATGGTTTACTCTGATTGAAAAGGTCGCAACATTTCTTAAAAAAATCATTCTCTTGATTCAGTTGAAGTTACAAGTAAATGTGTTTTCTACAATCCTTCTTACAGCTTTGGCACGCACTCGGTAATTATTCGTCGTTAATACACGGACCTTTGCTATTTATTGTTATAAACCCCACTCCAACGAGTACATGGAATCCCATGGTGATTCTGCTGGAGGAAATGCCAGGAACGATAGCTCATGGGAATACAGTATTCTGCTTTCCATCAATCACTCTTTCGCGTATTTCCCACGAGGAACGCGAGATGGAGATACTTTCCCGACAATCATTCAACGTAGTAATTTCAAAACGTGGGGTCATAGGTCAACAGCATGACTAGGAATTCACTTTACAACTGTCATGCTTATCTTCCGAGAGTTCAAGACGGCTGGTCGCAAAGTCAAGGGTAATGGCCCCAACTGTCTATTCTGCAAAAATTTGTAACACTCTGTGTAGCAGAAATACGAGACGCGACTCCGAGTGTTTTCAAGTGAAGTGGGCGGGCATCGTCTATATGTTTCCTGACAGAGCGTGTTCGAATTGTGACACATGCAAGGGGTCAGGGCCAAAAGCCCGTGTGTGTTATCGATTGGCAGAACTGCGCTATCACACTACGGGATCAGGTCAGAAGAACGTGCCCCATGTGGCAAAGGCTGGCAAAACATGAACGAGAAGAGGAGACTGTGGAATCACAATCAGTCTAGAAACAAAGATAAACACGACCAGATAAAACTGTCCACTTCTAAATTCCACCTATTGATTAAGTCCTTTTGAAGTGGACTAAAATTGAACGACCGCCAATCACTCTAAGAAGGGCACACTAACGAGACATTAAAGGATTGGCCAGAGAGACATAACTCTGTGTGCAAGCTGCAAAATATATCATACAAACATGTTTTACGATTTGGCATGTGATCAATCCAGTTTTTATTTGCCGAATGTGCCTTTCCACGCGGACTGAACGGAAGACACCCTTAAGGTCATTTCTTGTACTAATGCGTTCAGACACCGTCCATTTGAAGGACGAAGTTTCTCCTATGATGGTCTCTATTGTGGCAGGGGTCAACAGAAACGAGAATTCATGCTTTCAGAAAAAATAGGGTCACATTAAGCAGTTACTTGGAAATCATGCATAAAATCAAGCAAAATATTCATCGATTCACGTTCTCGTGAGTTTAGTGGAAAGGCTAATTCAAAAGAAATGATTTGAACCACGAGGTTGTGAATCGAAGCGGTGAAATGAGATAACTTTGTGCATATTTTGCCACACCCAGTTCACGCCTTTTTAACATATCTGAACAAGAAGGGTAAAGAGAATCGCTATTTAGTCGAAGGCAAAATTATTGAAACTCCTCTATGAGAAACAAAATTTCCACGCTTCTTTCCTGCGGAGGAGCACCACTAAGGAATAATCTCAATGCCTAAATCAAGAATTCGGAAATCCTGCATCGATTCAAAGCTGCATATAAAATCAGCAAGCAATCTTCCTATTAACTCCCGATTTATATACCTCAGGTGTCAGGATAGCGCAGTGGTAAGGTTCTTGCGCATTGATCTTTTGGTCAATGGTTCGAACCCACCCTCAGCTAAACGTTCAAATAGAGTGAGGAGAGTCGCTAGCTCTCTGCTATTCCAGGCGTAGGAAACACGAGGTTTGGTCACCTCGAGAGAAGGGACCTGGACGCTGCTCGATAAGCAAAAGGCTTCTCAGCGTCCAAATGCCTGGCTTTCATGTCCATGTAGAATCATATAAAAGGACACACCTTTTGACTTATATCCATGCATATAATTCTTATTTTGATTGTACATGGGTTATGAATATTCAGTCTGCTAATACTTTGCAGGGTAGCTTGAAAATAAGTTTTTACCTGTAAAATTTACCCTGTTTAGAGATGTGAAATTAAAAATAAAATCAATGAAGGAAACCGTCCTCACGAAATGGGTTGGTGTTAAAGAGCTGAGCAAAGAAAAGATGCTAAAAATCGTGAAACTGACGGACGGACTGACGGATGGCTCGAAGAAGTCTGCTCATCGCTACGTTAAGAATACTGGGCATCTCTGGGTTAAACTTCGTGAGAAATTTTGATGCATTGAACTTTCCAAATACGCCAAAGGACAGCTTTACAACACCGAAATATTAAAAAAGATGAAAACGTGAAAAGGGATGAAAAAGATGAAAAATACAGAGGTAGCGGAGCTGTTAAATTTAATGCAGAAAGCTTAGATTCACCAAATATCAATAGATCACACGCGTATATAAATGCATACAAAGTATATGAAACGCAAAAAGATAAAACATAACGACTACAGTGGAAGATGTCATAGTTCAGTTACGTAAAGGAATACTACAAATAACAACGGATAAGTGAAGCTTGCATTACACGCACATTCAAAGTTATGCTTTGACACATACGCTATATACAGTATCCGTAGGTGATGCTAAGAAACTGAGCTAGAATAGCTACGACCCATATGAGGCAAAGCAGTTAACCGTTACATACTCGACCCATTTAAACGAAGATTTGTCTTTAGAAATCTCACTTCAATTGCTTGTCGTATGAACAGATGGCGTCCCGCTGAATTCAGTCACTATAAAAGAAATTTCACGGATGATTCGTAAGCAATAATGATGAAAATGATGATGATAATTATGATTGATAACAGTAATACAGATGTGTTGATACCGTTGGTGGATCCGATGATAATTATGATGGCGATTTGATGACGATTAATGTTGATGATGTTGATGGCGATGATTATAATTACAATTGATAATCATTATGATAATAATGTCGTTGACGATAATGATAACTATCATGACGATGATGTTTTGATGACAGCGATAATGATAATAATTGCGACGTCAGTGATGTTAGCAATAAGGATTACGATATCAATAGCAGGGATATTGATCATAAATATGATAAGGGCTTTCATCAGTGGCTATGTATGTACAACTACGTATGTATGTATGTATGTATGTATGTATGTATGTATGTATGTATGTATGTATGTATGTATGTATGTATGTATGTATGTATGTATGTATGTATGTATGTATGTATCCGTGTAAGGCTAGTAATGGCAATGATGATGTAAATTCTGCTCATAACTGCTGACGATCGTTTTTGACTCAAAAGATGATAACAGGATGACGGAGCTTTGAAAGCTAACGATAATGGCGATAATCTTACAAAATTTTAAAAAGTTACTGTTTGATCAGGCACGAGAAATCCATTTAAGGTATAGGATAACTCAAACGTGTTTTAATCAAACGAGAGGATCTCGGATTAATGTAGTGACATAACAAAGTTCTTTTATTCACAGTCAATCATCTGTTTTTTACATTCATTTCCATACAAACAATGATAACTGAAAATGCAGAGCCCGCCTTCACTGCCAGTTCAGCTGTTACACACACAACATCACTAATAGGCTCTTCAGATTATACCTCCTCAGTTTCAACGGGTAATTCGACATCTTTGGTAAAAATTCAAGGATATTTTCAAACCTACTGGATAAGTTCCACCCAGTTTTGTTCAACAACAGTGGGTGGGACTAACAGTCTACATTTGATGGCCTTGGCTTAATTTAGAAAAGTTATTGATTACGTCCAGTTCTCAGACTCCTAAATGGGAAGAAAGACGGAACACTTATGATAAATCACATTCGGTTTTGATCTGGAAACACCTGCCATCTGGAAAATTGTGTAACACGATTCGAGCATTTATTGAGACCCAGAAATTATCCATTCCCACAAAACTTAATCAGATGAGATGATCGCATTCGTGCACTGGTGCCCTGAAACCAACATTCTCGACTCCAGACTCGTCGTCGCCAGGCCTTTCCCCAAAGCTTTGATTTATAATTAAACCATTCACTGCATCATTGCTTCTTCTCCTCGAGGTGCCTTGTCAGGGGCTGACCTTGGCTATCAAGCGCCTGAGACCGTTCCGACCACATGCACGCCGCAAAACATCCAGAGTACCACACCCAGTAGCCCACGCCAACCCCTCCATGCAATTCTGTCTTGTCCTTCCTCTTGATTATCTGCCGTCCATCTTCCCCTCTAGCACCACCTTCTCCAACCCTCCCTTCCTTGCCCCACGCCCCACAAATCTCAATTGCCTCTGTCCAACAGTCACCGTCAGTTTTCTCTGCTCGCCCACCTTGTCCAGGACCTTTTGGCTTGAAATTCATTGGTACCCCAGATATTTCAAGAGTCTTGCATTGGCTTGGTTCGTTTACGTAAATTCATCAGTGCTGTTAAGTTCCTCTTAGAGAAGGGGCAGCTACTATCCAAGAACTTGTACCCGACCAGTCAATTATGTACGTGGCTTGAGAAGGAGGGGGTAAATAACCATGCAAATCTCATGCAAGGCATGGGGCATCTGATTGCACTGCAGGGAAACCACTTAATTAGTCACTCGAATCCCCATGTTCAAAACTCCCATGCTTTCAGAAAACAGGCAAGCTTGCCCACGCTTGAGAGGGAAACACAACAACAAACGTTTCGTAAAGCAGTGAGTCCTTAATCCCTTAAAAATACAAGCAATTGACCTATGCATCGCCTCGAAACTTTTGAACCAAGACCAGCTTATGTGGATACTCCTGTGATGACTTTTGACATGAAAGATTCCTATACAAGTGCGATAACGTGACCTCAGGGTTCCAGCAAAGCAGATCATCTCAAAGATGTATAGAACAAACGAAGCATTACGAGCCGTAGGATGGATGACCTTGCTCGAAACATTCTCCGTGGGCTACGCATATTATTGACAAGGTCTATAGGAAACTGCGCCGGAAAGACATTGTCAGTCACACAACAGTGGAAACTGTGCAGCAGCGCAAAAGACAGGACGTCAAATGTGCTGTAAACAACCAATTTTCCTCCGTCTCCAGGAAGCGTGGAGGCAGTTAGCAGGATTGGAATAAAGATCGCGCCACTATCATTGGCGCTAGGCGTAGAGCAACAATTGAAAGCAACTCTTCACCGAAAGGGCTTAATGATGGTTGAAATTGCAACGGTAATTACTGACCAACAATTAATTGGCCATGCATTATCACGTTGTACCTGCTATTCCAAGGCTACTATTCAAGTCAGTAATATTGATACGACTGGTGTCTAAGTGTGAGATATTTCCCCTAATGTCAAGGCAGTACTAGTTCCAATGATCATATCAATAACACAAGTATACTCACTTTTAAACACTCAATAGACACGCCTCTTCAGCCATAAAGGATCAATCTACCTAATTGCACCACATACTACATCTTCAGCAGCTGAAACAAAACTTGCAATTATTCAATACGTTCTCGCAGGATCCGTTTCTTTACATAACGACATAGATACATGGGGTTGCCTTCCAAGACAAAATTTAACTCGGGTTAGCGCTGACCTGGGTTAAAAAGGAATCGTGTACAGTGGGCTACACTTACATAAGTACATACTGTACAAATATAGAAACATATATGTGTATTTATATGTATATTATATATAAATACGTACGTCCTAAACCAAGTTGGCTAACGTTAAAGTAGGAATGCATTCAAGAAGACTGTAAGTGGAGTTTAATCTAAATTGATAATGATTCAAGGTTTCCTAAAACCGTAATCCTGCAAAAGTTTTTAAAACAATGCTCCTGCTAATTCCAGCCTTGGTACTTACGATAACATCATTACCACTAATGGTTATTTATTCACATTTAAATCATCAGAACAATGATGCAAAAATAGCAATTCATGCTTAGGGGAACTTTCTATGGACCGTCCCACGCAAACTGTAGATGAATTTTCAAAGTTGGAGATGAATTTCGGAGTAATAGCTGATATGGGACAAACTATGGCATATCTATAAAATACGCAATGATTCATCTTTCTAAAACTGAAATGCATAACTTTACCACACAATAATCGAAAGTGCACGTATTCGATTTACGAGAAATAGTGTAGATAGGAAAATGACGGACAGACCTCTTTGAGAAGCACTTGATAGCTAGTGTGCCTCAATTTGCAAGGGCTAATCCGGCATTGGATTCAGGCTGTGGCCGTGACGGTCTTTAATCGAAAAGCCGCAACTGTAAAAACGAAATAAAGAATTAGACACAATGTAAGTGAACCGTTGATGGAATTTTGCTTACAATCAAATTCAAGGGATGGTCGTTATGATTGCCGAAAGAATATATTCTCTTACGGCTGTTGGCAGGGCCACCGAGAGCTAGGACAGGCCCCGGGGCAGCTAATTGAAACGGCCCCCCCTTCTAAACTTCACTTTGATATAATTACAACATACAACAGAACAGAACAGCTTAAATTTCTCACGGGCCTTTGGGGCTGTTGCCCGGCTATCCCCCTCTAGGCGGCACTGGCCATTGGTCAATACATACAGCACGTACTGGTTTCGTCGGGATTGGTACCAGGCCCACGGAGGCCTAAGCACATCTATGTTGATCAACGACTGAAGGGCCAGCGCGCATGGCAGCGAGAATGGAAAATATATGCGAGGCTAGAGTCTTACATAAGTGAACAAAGGAAGTGGGGGGGGGGGGGGGGGTTAAGTAGCAGTGATACAAAAGATGACGGATGAGGGTAAGGCATATTCCCTCAACAAGATACTTGTGGCATAGTGGAAAATTTTAAAGACTTAAACTGGAAAATGATTCAAGCCAAGTCACATTATATGTATATCGGAACAGGCGCAAGTCAGGTTCATTATCAACGGTTTAAAACTTTGACTATTTCATGCACTGTTATTAGTGAGTTATGTTGAGGAAAGGCTATGGTGGCCTATACAAAGCCCCAACAAAGGAAGAAAGAAGAAAGCGAAAGGCCAAGAGGAGAGAGGGATCAGATCAAGTTTATTGATCTTAGATTTGAAAGATGGTAGGTTGTAAGATACAGGAAAGCAAGAAGAAGGCAAGATGTTCCATAAATTGCGTGTTCTAAGAATGAATGATGATTTGTGAGATAGATTTCGTGGATAAGACAGTGAAACTTGGAAAGGGTGTGAATATGATACCTTACCAATGCACTTGAAGTTCTATCTTTCGTTTGAACAAGGACTTATATAAGGATTTACGTCTAAACTTTTATTGATTCTAGTCTTCTATATCTTTTAAAGACTGCAGGTTTTTAAGTTGTTATAGCTTTTAATTTTTCCAATTTTCTTTGCTACAGGGATCTTTTGATAGCAGCTAACATTATGTAGCTGATTTAATTACCCTGTATAAAAATGTATTTCTAAAACAATAATAATAATAATTACTATTAATCTAGATCCATCTGGAGTTGAAGAGGTTTGATTGTCATTGAAGTATCGTTCCACACACAAAAGCAACCCTTGTGAGTCAATAAAGAGACTTTGAGTTCCACCCTACAAGAACAGTGCTGGGATTCCAAGAATTAACATTTAAAGAAGGCCTAATAAAATATCATTCACCTGCAAAAAGTACGGTCGAGCCTCATACTGAAAACGAATGTTGGGAGACAACTTCTTTGAGAGGTACCATTCTGAGCCACCGCAGTTCCTTTTCTCATCGCACTGTACTCCCCGCTTTGAGGCAGGTACCCTTTCGCTGCTAGACTGACAGACAGAGAAGAGAAACTCACAAGAGCGTGCCTCGAACCCAGGACCTTCCGAGCAGTAGACATAAGCTCTAACCATTACACGGGGTTCCCATCTCATTTACCTATACACAGCTAATTTGCTATTACGAGATGAGGAACATCTGCAAGACACGCTGCCTGTCCTGGCGACGCAGTTTGAAAAAAAGCATCCAGCAATCTGCAGGCAAAAAAACACCAATCGAATTCCCCATTCACAACTTCTATAGGCAACCTGCATGCATTCATCCGTTTATCTATTCATAATAATATCATTTGAGAAAGTACAAATAAGCTAATGCAATATCCCATTTCATATGAATATTTAATGCATAATTGAAAATCGATTAGAGAAATAAATGATAGTCAATCTGAAAATCGTTACGGTACATTGCACTTAAGTCAATAATATACCAATTCATTTGCCTCGCTTCCACTAATGCAACTGTCTCCTTGGAATCGATAGCAAAATTTAGGATAAGGTGAACTCAACCGGCAGCATATCCTTCACGAAGACACACTGTATCAATAGTTTATATTATACAGGGTATCTACAATTTATCCAGCGAGCTTGAATCGTGAAACTTGATGAAACCAGATTTATATATTTATATATATATTTATATATTACATACATGTATATATTCATTTAGATGTATTTATTCATACATATATCTAATGTACATAATATGTATTAATATACATATATATATATATATATATATATATATATATCTAGTGTCCGCATCAGTATAATCATTATCCTTCTTTGTGACAAAGTTAAAATAGAATGCAACACTGAAGTATTCATTTCATTGACCTCAAAAGTCTTAGAGCTGAAGCCCAATCAGAACAATATTGATTCACAGTGAATACGATCGAAATGGCGAGTAAATCACAAAAGCAGTTTCCCATTCTGCAAGTGAAAACATTACTGATTGAAATGGAAATCTAACCAAGCCAAGAAGCTTCCAATTCAGCAGGGTATACACACATTTCGCGAGTTCCTTTCGCTCGTCGACCTTTTAGTACTAAACGCCTTTAAAGTGACAATTAACACTGTTTAAAATTAGAATTGTTCGTGTAAGGTGGTCTGAAAGCATGGCTAGCACGCTCCTTTATGTTAGGAAGATATCTCGAAAGGTCAATAGACATTTAGACTATTTCTGCTCTGAACCGCCCCGTCTAAGATAGCACTGGTTGTTACTGAATACATTATCGGAGAAGTCTCCTCCCCGAATAAAATTCTGATGAATAGGGTCGTGCAAAGGAATGGCGATAAGATATCACGTCGCGAAAATAGTCGTTTTGTTGCGGGTTTGCCTACGAAACATCACGATTCATCTTATTTTGCGAAGCCAAACAAGAACCTCCCACTTGCCGACTTTAAATAATTCAACGCAGCTTAACCATGGCTTTTTCATAAATACATTCCTTTCAATGGAAGCCGTCTTCATCCATTATAAAGTTCGTGGCCAACTGATTAGTCGCCTTCACCAAATTTTTGAGCTAAACTTCGAGGCCAAGTGCAAATGATGACATCATAGCGATTCCGGGAAAACTTCAGGTCACTTTAGAGCGGGTTTAGGAATCATTTGGGGTGCAGGGGTCTTTGTTAACAAGAATATTGCTTAGAAGTAAAGGGAAATCATATGAAGATGCCATGACGAGGAGTGGTAGCCAGACCGTGTGTAAAACAATAAATGCTAGCAAGAATGTAATCGGCTAGTCCAGAAAAAACATGCAGGAAGATAAAGCCGTTGTAGACAATACGGTCTCATGACGTAGGCAACTAGACTAAACATGATTTGATGATCTAAGATATTGGCATGAATAAGCTTAGAGCGAAATGGAGGCTATCAGAGAAAGGCGTGAGGCATGGCTGAAGCATAGCCATTAAAGTTGCGGCCTCTCTTTGGTTCATCTGGACATAGTTCTTACAGCGTAGAATGGAAATATTGTACCCCTTGAGTACCAGATCACAAAAACCTAAGCCAAGATGCCTTAAAAATGTGGGCTTCATATTTGATGGACAAGACCGACGACCCTATTTGGTTGGAGAAGCCTAGATGTGTAGGACAATGCTATGTGATGCTCGGAACATGTCTGAAGCTAACTGCCGAGTCTCTCCAACTTTGCAGAATCGGTCTCCCACTCAGTATACTAGAGAACGGGAAGTTAACCAACGCACGGGAAGGGGGCCTGCCGAGTAGCAATAGCCCTGCCTGCTCTTCGCGCGGGGCTGGTTGAATGGTTCAAAGGCATTTCATGCTTAAATATCAGGCTTACGCGCTCTAAAAGAGATATTGTTGAATTACTTTCAAACTCTTCCCCTCTACATCTAGCAGTTGAAGACCCGATGACTCGTGGTAGGTGACAGCAATTCAGTCAGGGACGCAGGGGTGATTGTGGGGGGAGGGGGCGGCTAGCAACGAAAGGGCAATCAAGACCGAAGGCGAGGGAAACGAGCTCAAAACTAGGTGCCCATAGTAGTCTCCTGGAAAATGTTTGTGACCATACCAGTTAACTTGGCTTATAATGCGATCGAAACTTTTTCAACGAATGTAAACCATGCTCTTTTTCGAAATTTTGTGGCCATCTCTCCACATGCCCTCATTCCGAATCGCGTATTGCTTATTTGGAAGTTGTAATTTCCAGTCACTTGCATCATCGATTGTCGTTCCTAATATTTGGCTTTTAAGTTACCAAGAGGACACTTTCGCCTCCACCAGCCCCCCTCCGGCGTTCCTGAATTCAATGGTGTACTATACTATTCACAATGCACTAAATGGTTGAATCATGAATGGTATCTTCCTAATATGATATAGGCCTTTTAAGGTCGGTCACATCACCTCATCAACATTCTCGCAGGCTCCTCGATCGACCCGTGTTGGCGATTGCAGATAGAATTCGACGGTAATTCGAGCAGATGATGATGTAGATAAGGAAAGAGCCAAGACAGACGACGTAATCAATGTCAAATTACGTGCAATGACAATCTGCTATGAGCAAACTGTTAAGTACAAACACGCTGCAAATCAACTGTTATTTACCATTAAAACGAGGCATTCATCCCGCGAGCCACCGCATCTAAAAGCATAGCAAGATACGATAATACCTTGGTCGATTTGGATCTGCTTTTCAAAACAGTGGAAGCAGATAAGTCACGGAAGCGATTTCCAGTTGGAAGCACGGTACAAGGGAACGAAATCGTCAAGCCTCACGAAGAATCCAATTTCCATGGTCAGCGTTCTCGCCAGAACATCCTATTGAGACATGACTTTTTTCACCAGTGGAAACACGATCTATTACACTCTTTTTATACGAACCCTCTATAACAGGTACATATCAGATACAGCCTATCTCCATAGCTTAAGAAACTTTGGTATAAGGTTTTGCCTGGGTTGCAAGAAAATGAAATTTTAGTGTTATGTTCTCAAACTTAATACGGTGACTTCTTTTTAACCTGTAAAGAGAAATCATCTCAGCGATTAACAACATCAAAATTCAACATCTCGAAAACTATTGCTAGCAAGTATATTCCTGTAGACCAAAGCCCTTTGAAGTAAATATACTGCTGTGAAGGAGGTGGGAGTGGGCAAAGTTTGAAAAAGAAGTTTTTAGTGATGGAAGAGGCCTGCAAAGAAACCTGTTGCACACGATCGGGCAAAGCTGCTCGTAAAAATGATCCTACAGGAAGTAGAATTCTAAAATGTTAAAATCAACAGGAACTGGGGACAGCACCGCTATGCACGAAGCCGAGATGTCTGCTGGCCACAGATACACTCTTAAGCAAGTTGAAAATCCCCTACAAATGTATCAATGTCTTCTCTTGACAGCCTTAGTCCTCTGGTACCGTAGGCACTCTGTCCAGGGCGTGAATACGAGTAAATTCGCAAATCAGGGTCTCATGTTATCGACTTTCTTTGCCTGCAAGGTTTCAAACGACACCCCGTGCACTTACTCACATGCGTAAAAGGGCATTGACACAATGACACAGAGAGTAAATGATGTATATTTATATATCACTAGTATTCTGTTACCAAAGACGTAGGTTTCTGTTACCAAAGCTAATTACTCGCACCGAGCTCCTTTGAACGCCAACGCAGAGTTCTCATTATAATATCGATGTACAAACCAATTAGCAGTGCCACATGACCAGAGTGTGCGAAGCAAACAGCAGTGCCCGCTAACGTTTCATTTAGAATTGAAACTTTAGACGCGAAATCTGAAACGACCAGCTTGGGCCAGGAAAACAGGGCCCGCCTACGTCTTAGCATGGCAATCGAAGCAAGCGGGTGACAGGAACATGGGTAAACACTTTTGCGAAAGACGACGAGTGGCACGAAAGCTCTGAAAGTGGCACAGAAAGGTGGTGCAGAACGAATCAGGAGCCAGGAGTCCACAACTGAAGCTTCAGAATTCGGTACAAATAGAGTACCAACCGTTGTTTGGAGATGTTTACTCTAGTTAAGTGTTTGCCAGTTGCGGTTTCGAGATACAGTTACTAGGTTTGGCTTACGTATTTTACGCGGCTAGTTAGGGTTAGGGTTAGGGTTAGGCGGCGGGCTAGGGTTAGGGTTAGGCGGCGGGCTAGGGTTAGGGTTAGGCGGCGGGCTAGGGTTAGGGCTAGACGACAGTTAGGCAGTGAGTAATGCAACTGGGAACCAACTGGGTCACTGTTGGAAATGTATGCACAAGCCTGTAGTGAAGTAGGTTAGCGACTAGCAGATTTCGGTTATAAAAACATCAGTAATGATAACAACAACTTAAGGATAATAAGAGAGACTTCGATTATGAAAACAACAACAAAAATGCAAGAATAATATGAGAACTGCTTGTACGGGGGAGGGGGAGGGGGAGGGGGAGGGTGCACTTCAGTATTCTGCTATTGTACTGATTCAAGAGTATCAAATGATACCGTGCATTTTATATCTTATTCTCAATCAACCATCTCCAACTCATTTATTCGTTTATTCTATAATCACACACATAATTGACAGCTAACAGGGCAGCACCTGAAAAGACACGCGTATACAATGTCCATAAATAAAGATTGATCGCTCCCTTGCAAAATTGTAAACTTCCCATAAAACCATAAGAAGACTTACTTGTAAATGTATAGAAGCAACGCTGATATCAAAAAGGACTCTGCGAAGGCGCGTGTCTCTTGCAGCCAACCCCAGACCCACGATTTTCAGACAATCGGGTTCTGATTGGGTAGAATGGTATCCAAATATGGCAGCAAGTACGGTTTACTGAAATTCTGTCCTGCAAGTGCGGGGATTGTGGCCAAAGGACAGGAAAATATCAAAATCATTGCTAACTACATCACTTTATAAAATCAAATGACAGAAAACATAATTAATACTCTCATTTATCACATAATCGGTTTTATGATCCACAGACGATCGCGAGATTTTCGTTATTTCGAAAATTTGTATGGCGCGGGATTTCTTGAAACATAACCAAAAAGGCATTGGATTTCATAAAAGTTTTAAAAACATCCAAGTCAGCAAAATGCAACCATTGCAACTTTACGATTTGCAAAACTTTAAATTCTGTGTTAGAGTTTATATAATAATCATGTATTCCTTCTATATTTATCTTGCAATAGTTGGCCTAAATTAGCTCTGTATTAGCTACCGTAAATAGGCAACTTGAGATTAAACAAATCTATCATTTTTATCCATGTGTCTTGAATGGTTGGTTGCTGGACAATTGTACGGTTTCTCGTTGCAAGATAGCTTTGCGATTATTGGGATTTCGTCAAAGCCCTAGCTTACACACTTGAGTGGCATAAATGGTACTGGAGAACTAGCCATTGGGTAAAATTATGTATGCATATGATTCGAATTTTATATCTAGATGTCAAAGGTGGGCACTTGGACACTGAGAAGCCTTTTGCTTATCGGGCTGTGTCCATGTCCTTCCTCTAGACGTGATCACATCTCGTGATTCATACGCCTCTAATTACAGAGAGCTGGCGACTTTCCTCAATCTAACAATAGTTGAGCTGAAGGTGGATTCGAACCATTGATCGTAGGATCAATGCGCAAGAGCACTGCCACTGAGCTATTCTGACACCTCAAAAAAATGGGAACGCTTCACGAATCTGAGAGATAAGACTTTACGAAGGGTTTGAAGGAGCGATCAAAGTATTTCTTCATCACAAAACGCTGAATTAATCATGCCTAGCAATGAGACAGTATCTGCAGACTCAAAGTTCTACTTAAATCAATAACGATGAAAAGGAGGGCATTGACGGCAGACGTAATCCAGACCGTATGTCTTAATCAACCAGAATAAACACATTTCTATTGGATTGAGATGATGACAGCTTTTCTAAATGCATCTTGATTGCATGGTGCATTTGCATCATGGTCAAACTCATCCCCTTACACATTTTGATGATGAAGTCTTAATTCGGAATCCTTTTAACATGCGTAGATGATGAGAGGAACAGTCTGTCTGAACACACGTGATTGAAAACTGGCCCGTTCACTAAACGTTGCCATTCATTCCCCCAAGAAACCTGCTGATATCATCGATCAGTCATGCTAAAGTTAGAGGAAGATGACTTCCTTCAAAAATTATGTGAGACAAACAAGACTCACTTGTCCCGTCCCTAGAAACAAACACTAGAGCTTGAACAGCCGAGTGAAGATCCTAAAAAGTTATATCCACGTTAAATTTCTGAAGCTGCCATATTTAACAGGGAGCGAAAAGGGATGCCGTAGTCTGGAGTGGCTTGAGTGTGATGAATTTTTATTCATGACAAAGCAACTATCGGGGAGGATGGCAACGAAAGACCCCCTTACAAAACCCAGCTTCCTAAAAAATCTAAGTCTTGTCTCTGGTTTTAGCTTGGCCTGAAATCGAGTAGCTAAGGAGTGCCACCAGGATCTCCCCGAAAGTTGGGACAAGTTCCCCGAGAAGAGGGCTAGATTGTTGATTCACAGAAGCCTGCGTTCGGCAAAGATTGACCACAGACGACCTTTTTCCCAATGGGGGGCTAGCGCACCCGACGGGGCTGTAGCCCCCTACCACCTCTCTGGCGCCACCACTGAAAATGCTACGCAGTTTTTACCTATAGATGGTAAATGCTACTGAAAACCAATTTTGCGTTTGGACGTTGTTATCAAGAGAACGAAGTGATATTATACGACGGAGCAGAAAAATATTTCTCAACCAAGAGTTGAAGATTCCAAGACAATCTCAGGACAGGATCGGATCGATAGCTCGTCGTCCAAGTTTAAAAAGACAGCAACACATGCTCGGGCTAAAAGCTTCGTGAAAAGGGGGCACAGCTTGCGAAGCGACACATGTTGGTATAAGAAGAAAAAGGAAGAGAAACTACCCTTTTTCAATAATCGGATTGGGCGCCACAACTACAGCAAACTCTATTACAGCTAATTTGCACTGATCAGATTGAGCAAGCAGTGCTGCTTGCAGATTAAGTGAAAGGCTCGTATCAGACCTGGGAACTTTCGATTCATGCGCGAATATTCTGCAAGAAAATCTCCCGTCCTAATGCAATCAGGAAGAATTATGCAAAAATAATTGTGGTAACAAACGCAAAGTATTACACCATGAGTTAAATGCAACATTTTGAAGTCGAGCCTCGTATTCGATGCGAGCGTTGGGGTCCCTATTTACTCCTAGCAATCAACGATATCTGGATGAACAGCATACAAGCAGCCATATTCAAAACGGGTAGCGTACACTTTGCATTTGATGCAAGTCTCTACACGGGAATGTACAGCAAGCAATATAAATTGTTTATTAGAAACTATAATACAATTCAACCTGTATAAATATGATATATCATCATTACGTTTATTCAATATACATGTTTTTCTTTCCAGATCTAATGATTTAAGAATTCATCCGTGAAAATGAAAATTGAAACACAAAGCAAATTGCAAACATGTGGACTTTAAAAAGCTTGGCGATTTGAAGCTAATTCACCTACCTCGCAATTGGATTAGGCCTAAACCAGGAGCGGAAACATTCTTCCAAATGAAATTAAATTCCTCAGTGAAATAAACTCCTTTCAAGGATAAATCCATGGAGATAAGTATAACTGACAGAAAGCATACTTGTACCCGAAATTTTATGCGGGTTCGAAACTTGGTCAAATATATCTAGAAAGCAACTGACGGGATTACAAACGCTACAAAGAGGCGTTGAACAACGTTTGTCTTCTGTCTTCTATACCAGATGAGGGCATGATATATGAATATTGAAGTAAACCAATGAAGCACAAGTTGAAAGAGAAAAGACACACATATCTGTGTTAAGTCGTTAATATGGAAGACGCAAGATTAACTAAGAAAGTATGCAAAGAGGAAAAAGGTTTAATTTAAAACATTGTCGGCATGATTAAGTAACAAGGACATGAACGGAACATGGATTTAACGGAAAATAAATCAGCCGGCTGACAACCAGAGAGTGGAAACAGCTTAACAAACAAAAAAATTGTAAGATTTATTGAGCATGGTATGGAAAAAAGCAATGCAACAAAAATTAAATCATTTACGAACATTCCATCCGGTTTAAAAGAGCATGTCAAAAAGTCAAACAGAGTAAATTGTTGAATCACGAAACTGAAGATGATTGAGTCAAAAGTTAATTGTGAACGCAGGCATGATAATTATCTTTGCAGAAGATGTGAACCGCATGAAGAATATCACAACGTGTAAGAGAACGACTAAATTTGGAAATTGCGAATAGCGAAAAGTGATTGAGACGAGAAGCAAGCAACACAAAATTTTGAAAAAAGATGTAAAAATTCATTGATCTATTCTGAAGACTTGAAAACCGTGTCACACCATACTGCACTTGGGTACAGTTACTGCTCCAATAGGGACATTTGGTTTCGTCATAAAATCATTATTGTCATAATACATTATCATTACTATAGCGTGTCTCCTTGATGTCAGTTTGTTGTCCTGCAGGTCCAGATCTAATCTACAGGTATTAGGATAAACAGGGTCTCATAAGTCAGTTGACAAAATCTTCCTGAGGATGCGAGCAGCGTCCATCAGTATGATCTTCTGTAATTCTTCACATTCTATCTTTTCAACGGTTGATCTCGATAATCATCATTATATTTGATAAATTCACATCTCAAAGCAAAATCTTAAATGCTTTGATATTCGAATAAGATTGCGGGGAACTGTCGGTCGTCAAGGGAACTGCCGGTCGTCAAGGGAACCACGTTACGTTCTCCTTTACTACAATTACTCAACAACTAAGTCTTAATATCCAGGCTGTTCCTAAAATAATAATAATAATAATTATTATTATCAAAATAGCTTCTTTGTTTATTGAAAAGGACATTGAACTAATGGACTTCGACAAACTCACCCGAAATTGTGCCTCCAAGTAAAACTGTACCTCAGGCGAATAGTGATACACATGGGGTGAACATGGGGGAAGGGGGGGGGGTTATGAGATATAATGCAGCGCAAAGTGGGGCGAGAGGGGTGGGTAACAAAGATGCAGGAATGTGACAAATCTATTAACGTTCTATATGAAGCTAGTACTATCCATGGGGCTTTGAAGCACTCTAGGAGAGGGTGATCCCAGCCTTAAAGAACTTGAGGAGAAAGGAGCTTTCCTTTAAGTAACCTATTCAATCAATAAAAGATAAAATCACGTTTACCGTTTCATCGAAAACTTTCCTCCATTCAGCTTTTCCTGGTAAATCTTCCACTTTTTAATTACTCTGTCAAGTTTTATGGTACGCTCTCGAGTCAATTTTTCAAGATTCTTGGTGATACGAAAGGGTTAATTGCATATGAAGAGAAAGAGACAGTAAAGAAGGAGAAGATGGATCGAGTTGTGGCTTTCTACAAGAAAATTTTCACAGTCATATTTAGACTAAAGCAAAAGTTTATCAAGAAGAAATTCAATCCTGACTCACTCAGCACACATCTTCCTGACATACATTGGCACATTTGGATCGTTCACGATAACCAAACAATATCATCTATTCCAAACTGCATGCTACTCTCGATGAATTAGCACTCTAAGTAGTCACTCTTAGCCTTCGTTATCCAGAAACTTTGCAACTTATGCTCAATACTGAGAAACAGACTCGGTAGCCTATACAACTGACTTTCCCACACAGGACGCTAATGACAGTTTCCTACTTGAGAAGATTTGTCGGTTTTTCAAGTTGTTCATCTATGCCCATACACAGTGAATGTTCTGGCAATGTGAGCGCTATTACACAACTGGATCCCTTCATAACACTGATGTGACAGTCCACCCCAACCCACCCCTCCCTATTTACCCGGCCTTGGGAATTCCAATGGTTGGGTTACTAATATTTCCCTCCATGCCGCTATGTCCATGCGATTTGCCCTATTCCCTAATTAGGCATTTCATTCTACGCCATTTCCTGCTTATAATCCACACAGGGGATTTACATATTCAACAACCCTCTTCGCCCCAGCTGCTCCTTCCTGCCTATTATTTCTATTGATGAATAAAGAGTGCTTTAGTTGATTGTTATGCTTGCAATTAAGCACGCAATCATTATGAACTAGTTAATTACAGCGCAACTCATCGTCTCCACAGCTCCGGGTTATTTACACGTAAAACAAGATCAAGATATCCATGGAGGTTGAGACTTTAGGACAATCAACTGTCCTACATATCCAACTACTATCTATACAGGATGTAATAAAATATAATATGATATAAAATTATAAAATATAGTGTATCATAATCATAATCATCATAATCATCATAATCATCATAATCATCATAATCATCATAATCATCATCATAATGATAACCATCATAATCATCATCACCATCATGATCATCATCATTATCATAATCATCATCAATCACATCATCATGATCATTATTGCCATCATCACCATCATCACCATCATCATCATCATCATCACCATCATCATCATCATCACCACCATCATCATCATCACCATCATCATCATCATCATCATCATCATTATCATCCTCACCATCATGATCATCATCATTATCATAATCATAATCATCATAAATCACACCACCATTAATGCCATCATCACCATCATCATCACCATCATGATCATCATCATTATCATAATCATAATCAATCACACCATCATCATCATCATCATTATCATAATCATGATCATCATCAATCACACCATCATCATTGCCATCATCACCATCATCATCATCATCTTGGGTCAGGTTGCTTCGTCCACCCTGTCCGAATTGGTATCGCTACACCGAGCCCTCCAGATTTGTCTGTCTCTCATGGCATTCGGGAGATCCTCGACAGCCAAGTTCGTGTCTTCGACAAGTATAATACAATATGATATAATGAATTTACTTACAGTAGGCTGAAAAAACATAGCTAGTCATAAGGGCTAACTTAGGCATATTCTACAGATAATTACAGTCAAAAATATGATGGAGTCCTCTTGTAAGTTAGTTATCAGTTCCAAATAAAAATTCTACGTAAATTAACTACAAAAAGTAGTGAAATTTTATGTTTTCTAAACAATTTTTTTAAGCATTACGATTTTCTTTTTATCAAATTCTCCCACGAATTGGGGTCACCGGTGTGAAAAATAAGGTATAAGGTCAAGAAATCGTCGTTGCAGTTGATGTTGCGGGATGCGGGATGGCAATAGACGAGCGGCTATTCGACGCGGTAGCGCACTCTGATCGCGCAACGCAACTGCAAGCACTTTCAAACGGGGACTAAGTGTCCATCCATCGGGCTTGGCTAGTGATAACGAAAAACCGGACCAAATTCTATTCAGACTGAAATTAATAACAGAGCCGCGAACTACACCCCGCTGCGAAATGATAGTAGTATTACTTAGTTACGAGTAAAGTTTAGCATTAAATTGCTTTCTTATGGAGTGCGATTTGGCCGCTATAATCCAGAAATAAAAGGAAGTTCTTACGCCGCTGATCTTGATAATTCCTCATCTAAATCTTTACTTTGCAAGTCGTGTTTGTTCAAGGAAGGGTGGTCGATTGACATTCAGATTTATCTGCATACGCTTTAACTTTAAACTGAGGTAGGCCAACAGAAGATAACAGGCGGCGAGAGATTCCACCATGCTCTTCATAAATGCTGCGTTCACCACCGCCATGTTGCCAGTTGAGACTAGAACTTTAAGGTGGCTTCAAGCTGTTACTGAAATGCACTTATTCACGTGCACGTACCTTGGCTCATAGAACGGTGACCAAACTGCATTCTCGTAAATGAGGATAGAAGGTAATAAATAGGTAATATTTGGAACTGGAAAAGGAACTATTGGCATGACATGAAATAAAAGTGCCGTCGCAGCTGCTATGACAATAATCCTTTAAAAAATCCATCTTTATACATGCAATATATATATATATTTATACATCGGCAGTCAGTTAAGATTCTAATAATGTAGCTTAAGATTGTTACACATGAAACTCGGAGTTCTAAACTAATACTACTTATTCTCTTTTTCTCTTTGTTCTTCTATATATATATATATATATATATATATATATATATATATATATATTTACACATGCGTATGTTTGTATAAATATGGAAGGTCAAGAATAGTCCAAGGATTGTTTCACACGCAGAAAATGCTATATGTTGTATGAATGATCATCCTGGCTATTTTGGCACGATATAATTCTTCAATCAAAGACTTCAATAATTCCACCCCTTAAACGCTTTTGGGCATTCTGTGAGTTCATTTATTTTTTCTGGCTTCGACGGATTGCTACGAATCTTGCAGTATCATTTTCCAGCTCAACTTATCTCGCTTAGCTGAGAGCTTTTTGTGAAAAGGGGCTGCTTTCTGCAAACGATGCGAGCATGCTTCGTACAAAGAAAATAAGAACAAGAGGAAATTGATATAAGTGAAAAGGAGACCAGGTCAGACTGTGTGTGATGGTCTGGTGATGCGCTAACAAGAGGTGACGAACCAGCGTTTACGCAAACAAATCCGATTAGAATCAAAGGGAAGGAGAGCCAGAGGAAGAGCCAGAGGGAGACTAAGGAAGCAGTGGAAACACTCCTCGGAGAAGGTTGTGGCAGCAGAAACTTTAAAACAGGGGTCTCAAACTCGCGGCCCGCAGGATGATAATTTTTGGCCCGCGTCTTAGAATAAAAATGAAGATATTTGAGAGCATTGGGATGTTTTTATCGGAGCCTTTCTTGCGGAAAACCCAATGCGGCCCAGCCTCACCCAGACTCTGCCTCCAGCGGCCCCCAGGCAAATTGAGCTTGAGATCCCTGGTTTAAAGGGATGCTATGGAATGCTCAAGGAGGGACGCGTTGGAGCTACAGGATTCGTCCAAATGACCCCAGAACTAATTGGGGGAAATAACAGCAGACAAGGGAGGAAGAAGCTCTTGGAAAATATTTCACGATTCCACGGGAATATTTCGACGGACGATCTTTAGATGGGGTTGTGAAGTTAACATTACGTAATTACACTCAAGTAAAGATCAAAACATGGATGGGTAAAAAATTTGTAAATAGTAAACCATCATGTTATGTAGCTTGTTTATTTATTATTTTTCTTTAGACGTAGTTGTAAATTATACTGTAAATAGTTGGCTTTAATTAGCTTTCATTCCACAAACTATGTCAACACCAACTTTAAATAATGATTATGAATGAATGAACGAGTCAAGTACACAAAAGACGGACTATAACAAAAATTGCGCCCAAGATATTTAGTTAAGGGTGTGTACGATACATACCCCCGTCGCAGTGCTCTGTCAATAGGAAGGGATATTTCAGCAGGATTTCTCTTGTTATCTATGTTTAACAAATTGATTAAACTGCTACCAGAAAGAACCGCAACAAGTTAATATTTGCTTTAATTTTTATTTTAATATCAATAATTCAGAGATGTAATAAGAAAACCAAGGAAAACGAGTAGCCATTCTGATGGTCATTATTCAATAAGCAAATCCTCCAGCCCTGCCCTCTTTACTAAATGGCAATGCCGTACAACTGACCAAAACACTCAAATGTTAGGTGAGCATTAATGAGGCAAAGAATCATCAACATAATATGATTCACATAAAAAGTCAAAAACTGGTAAGAGATGTAACAGGCTACGTTAACTCGACAATTCTCCCCAGCTCTGAAGGGAGATCACATCTACTCTGTTCGGACATCGACGCCAGTGGTTCATCGGAATCTAGTGGAAAAAGCTCTAAAATGCTTTGCCTGGCAAGCTTCAAGATAAAGGGTCCGAAAAATATCTATGAATATAGAAACGAAAACAGTAGTTGACACTGATAAGCCAGTAACTAGAAGTAGATACCAAAAGCGCAATAAAAAGTGCGGGATAAACTTCGATGCAAGTTGCTTTGAAACTTCACTTTGATAGATATATAAGCCAGAGATACAGATACAAATCGTGTAATTCGGAAATTTGTATTTACTCGTCAGAAAATTCGCAACCAACTGGCCTAATTCTGAAAACACAAGCAAAAGAAGAGAAAGGTATCTAAGTTGAGCAGGAAGAGCTAAGGGAAAAAAAGGAAGCCATTAGTACAACAGAAATCCGGGCAAGTTCAAGTTGAGGATGATAATAATAGTAATAATGGTACGTATCACCATCAAAATAGTACTCCGTTAATCTGTTCATAGCCTTGAAAAGTGATATGTGGGTCCTTGTAGCTCACTGACAAGGTCATGACTATTGCAGCTATCACCTTTCAAATACACACCGTAACATGTACAACAGAGCTCACCACTTTCAACTCCTACGTACCATTCAAATTCTAGCACAAAAAAACAATACAGTAATGACAGGGATCAAGAATGAAACCAAAACTAGCGATCCCTGCCGTACGACTCTACCATGCTAAAGGTATGACCAACTTAGCATAGACAAGGGGGAGATGGAGGTGAGATGACAAGAAGCATTGGTACTAATTTCTAATGGGGGCAGAAAGGACACAATCACCCCTTAATGGTCATCATTTACGTAAGTCGCACGAAAATCATTACCAAAGTCAAGCCAATTCGCAGAATAGATCAGGCGATAACAGTTTTCCCTGGGGGATGCTTAATCAACTTCTCGGTTCAATTTTCGAAACATTCTCGTTCGTCGCCCCTTGCGAGTAACCCTCAACCACAAACAGTTGTGAATTGAATTTGGAACCCCGGCAGATCTTTCAAATTAAGATATAAGATATAAGATACTACCATTATACCTATGATACGAACGAAATAGTTCTATGCTCCCATTTCACAACCTAGAAAAATTATTCGGTGAGACTGAATTCCACTACCTTGCCACTCTTACTCCTCGTTATTGCCATCGGCTTCCAATAGAAAGCAATTACACCTTGGGAAATAATAACTGAACTACCTTCAACTCTGTCTAATTTGGACTCATGTAATTCGAACTTTAGCTAATTCGAACAAAATGTTCAGGTCCCTTGAAAATCTCCTAACAATAGACCTCTATAATTCGAATCTCTGTACTTAGAACTTTTGTAATTCGAGCACTTCACGTTCCTTCCAGAGAGTTCGAATTAGACAGAGTTGACTATATTTCTAGAAGCCAAAAACGAAAGAAATCGGGAACTCGAACAACAGACACTTTTAGAAAGGAAGCTTAGAAAGAATTGACACCTACCTAACTGTCTTAATTTCAATATTCTAATAAAGCAGAATCGGTTTTACACGGGGTTCGTTGAATGGTGTTTCAACGAGACACGCGTATTCTTAATAGTTATCAACTGAGAAAGTCATTTGCAACTATGATGAAGATGGGCAGTTTTATGGATACCAGCAAACAGTATCTTCCCAGACAACGTATAAATTTCCCCCTTCCTCAAAAAGGCAGATATGTGCAACAACAAGTAGGCAGAATCATAAAGTCACAACTTACGCAAATCATAAGCAAAACCTACTGCAGATATGATCACATACTGAAAAAACAGATTTCAAAACGCATGAGAAGCCTTTAATGATTACATAGCATTAAAACATCTATCATTCCAGTCGGCCTTCAGGCATACACAGTGTCTAAATAGTTCCTTCTTAGCAACGGTTTGCAATACAAGATTTTTTAAGACATTTAAAGCAAGACAGTTAAAGAATTTTGCTTATGGCTATCAGTTGCTTGATGGCTGGAACTGAAAATGCACGAGTGAGAATACCACTTTACTTCTTAAGTCTTTCCACTTTACTTATAAACATCGTCTGCTACTCTTGCAGGCTATTTTCTTGGGCGCTTGTTGTGGAGTGAGTCTCTAATCCCCGGCCTTCTCATCCCTGGCATCGAGAGGCCCCCGTGCGGAAGGCCTTGTCGCATATCCAGCAGTGGTCTTGGCGGCTGTTGTAAGTATTGCAGATATTAGCAGATGCATCGTATACCAAGGACTCGAAATTACAGAGATAGAAGAGAGAGAGAGAGAGGGGGGGGGACAAGAGCGGGGTGAAATTTAAATACTTCCACATGATTTCGGATTAAACATTCCTGTATCTAAAATTGGAAAAATGAGATCAATGAAAGAGTTGAAAGAGTGGGGAGGAAGACGTTCAGTCCCTCTTGATTCTCAGCTTAAACATTGCGACACTGAGATCTTGGTTTGAGGTGAGTCAAGGTAAACTATTTCCCTTCAAGGGCAGTCGTTAACATCCATCCATATTGAAATCAATAGGCGATATTAGCTATTCGCAATAATAGCAGGATACCCCCATTATCTGTACGGGAGGTAGTAAGGCGACATCGCCCCAAAAAGTATTGGCTTACTTGGGTTATATGTCGTCTCTAATGCACCACTAAGCCCTGGTCAAACGATCCAACATCTCATCGAACATCCTTGCTCAGTGAAATGTGGATCCTTTGAACACCATGTTACGTCCCCAACATTTGGTTCGGCGATGTTGGATGGAATTTGCTGGCGATCAAAAACGAGCCAAAATTTCATCCAACATTTCCGTTGTTTTCAAATGTTCCGTGAAATGTTGGATCGTTTGACCAGGGCTTCAGCTAGGCACACCTTCATGCATCAAAAGAGATTATGAGCTGTCGACTATTCACCGATCCGTTATAGGTAAATTGTGTTCGATTTCAAAAGCTACATTTTTATCAAGAGTAAAATTAACAATCAGGTGTTTTATTCCAAGCTGTTACTCCCTCTTACTTTCAAGGCTACCCTTAAAAATGTAAGCAATAAATGCCAAGCTGCAAGCTGCTTCCTCATCTTGCTGTTCCGTGTGCCCATCGTGAACACCAAACGAAAGACTTTGGGCACAGAAACCAAGCTGAAAGAGCAGGACCATTGACCTACACTGTTTAAGGGGCCATCTCGCTGATAGGAAAGTCCTCTAATCTCATACAAATCAACAGTATTTTCTTGTTCATAATAATGGAAGTAATAAATGAATCGATCAAAATATTTCGAGCAACATCGATTGGCAATGATGCTGATCCATTAGTCATATGCTGTGAGCAATTTTATACGATCGTAGGGTTAAGTGCAAAATTATGATCAGAATATGGAAAATCGATCCACTTTCAGAAACTGCAAGAATAATAATGAAATTATCCACACCCCCAACTCTTTGGTCGAGCCGTCAAGAAGAAAGATGGGGGTGACTAAAATATCATTAATTTCTTTCAGGTTTTTTTCAAATCGCTGTGAAATGAAAGCTTATTGATGTCTCCTACAAAAAGAACAATTCATTCACTGGAGCATTTACCAGGCCCTAACAATTCAAATCATAGATGGAAAGAAACCAAACCGTTAAGAAACGGCATCTAAATGTTAGTTATACGAGTGCCATCTATTCCATAGTCGACTGCTTCTCATCAAACTTGCTCAACAGTTACAATGTTATTTAACTGTGTTTTTCGCTTACATCGGCCTTAGAAGCATTTAGGCACCAAATCCTTCCACATCAAAAGATCAACGGCATTGATAACGAAGGGTCTTTTGACGAATTGCACTTGATTTGTGAGGATTAGTGCGATGGCACTCAAAGCTGATATCAGCGAAAGGAGATGAACGAGGCAAGTACTTGGCCATCTGTGTCACCACCACCAATGGGCTAACACAAACACCATTACTGGTCTCTCGCTCTCATTACCTCGACTATACCAAGTGATGCACATCGATCGGTGTCGTGGTCCCCTTTACTCAGAAGACATCCCACACGTCAGGGTTTATACGGCTTGAAACATCGGTAGGATCCTGCTATAGATTACCAAATGCCAACACCACTTGGTATCGCGTTGTTGACGTAACGTTGTACTTATGACCAAAGGCTGAAGAAACGGAGACGGGGGCCACTCTATTCACCAAAAAAGTGGGGACGGGGGGAAAGACTTTAAAACTTATGCAATAGAATGGACAGAAAACACTTCTCGTTTCGTCCAGAATCTTTTCCGTGCATTTCGGGCTGAGAAAGCATGTTAAATTCCGTTTAGCGACCAATTCTTACTTAATTTACAAATGATGATTACCAGAAGGTATTCCGAGTGCATTTGGGTACGCCCAGGCACACCAAATTATTCAAACACTCAGATACGTCACATTTTACGCGGACCAAAATTTAAAAGGATAGAGAGCACATCCTGTGAATCCCTAGTTACTGTGGTACAGTTGAAAATAGAAGTATCGTCTCTAAATATTAGCAAGCATAATCTCAGACGCTGTTAGTTATCTCCGTTTATTTGTATATCACACATGCTGAGCATTCTTCAAATCATTAGAACTACAAACAATAGTTTTTAAGAGAAGCCACTTGTCCAACCGTTAGTGGCTGCAACGTCGGGCAAAAACGGCACAACCATACTTTCATCCGTCCCATGGGGAAAGTGGCTGGCTGACTGCTTCCTCGCCTCACTCAATGAATTCGAGTTCACATCTATAGCTCTAACAAAGCTTGCTAAGAAGGGCGAACCTATTTCTGGCTTTCTTAGTGAGTTATGTCGAGGAAAGGCCATGGCTGCATAAACAAAGCCCCAACAAAGGAAGAAAGAAGAGGAAGGTTAAGAGGAGAGGGAAGGTTAAGAGGAGAGGGAGATAAGATCAAATTTATTGATCTTAGATTTGAAAGATGGCGAGCTAAATGACACTATAATGTTCTTTCCACCTCTGACCCTCCAGCTACCAGCAAAATACCAGTTGCATTTCAAAGCATTCCAATTTGTTACTTCGTGCTACCAGACCCTAACGAGGGCATGGCGTATGCCATTTGAAAATGCCAAACAAGAGTGCAACCATGGCCGACAGCGATTCACCTGACACATTGCATACCTTCCCACAGAAATGCACACGGCTTCACAAGACTGACTCGACCACCACAATAGGTCACTGTCTGATACAGAGCCATATTATAAGCTTAGTATAGCCTGACGGCGTTCGTTCTCTTAAAACGAACCAAAAATCGTTGATGTTTCTTCAATCATACCTAGATTCCGAGATAAACCTGTGCAGATTAGGAAAAATTGAGTCATCATGATATAAATTATTAAGTGTAGAATAACGAGTACAATTTAGCATGAACAATTCACTTATTCAGATTTTACTGTCAGAAAACTGTGCACAGACAACATCGTTAGCAGCTTCTGCAATGGTCAAATGTTGGACAACAGCTGACTAACAACCAAGCACAAAACAGCTTCTTCTGATGAACAGAAGAGTGTCGTTTCCATTAACAGACACTTCCATAGCAAAGAGACATCCAGATAACAGACAGATTAACATTCCATGCTTGCATCCTTATTGAAGCAACCTTTGCACAAAGACCATGCAAGTTAACTGACAACATTATAAATGGTTCATCTGGCATCCGCAATGAAAACTTAAGACGGTTACAACTGCCTTTGTCCTTATCTTAAAAACTTACTAGAATCAATCACACTGGAATATATAGGTAAAAGTAAGTGAGACTGATCTTATTTATGCATATATGCATATAAATATACATATATATAGATATACACAAATATATATATTCATATACAAACTTATAAATTCATATATCATAGATATATAGAAATACTTATAACATGCAAATATTTCCTCGTTAGCTCGCAAGATAAATGTAAACATAACATATTAATGGAACGAGCAGGGCTTCATGCTCGATGAGGTAAACAAGCCATAGGCCCCTGCCGCTTACAGATGACAACTTTTGGTATATCACTGGACCTGACACTCGAAGAGCAACTGAGATATGAATTATTTGGTTGTGAAACACAAAGGACCGAAAGCAAAGCGGAATTTAGTAACAGCCTACTTATTGGATCCTCTGAACAATAAACAAGTCGTTTGATAAAAAGAGAAGAATAGGAACGATGCAAAGATACAGACAGAGAGAGAAAGACCTTGAGAAAGAGATAGAGACTCTGAGAGAGAGACTCTGAGAGAGAGACTCTGAGAGAGAGAGAGAGAGAGAGAGAGAGAGAGAGAGAGAGAGAGAGAGAGAGAGAGAGAGAGAGAGAGAGAGAGAGAGAGAGAGAGAGAGAGAGAGAGGGAGAGAGGGAGAGAGAGAGCAATACAAGCATAAACACGATGGTGAGGCATACAAAAAAGTAAACGTGGCACTATTTTAGAATTTCGTGCTTCTGTCTTATTCAGAAGGAAGTAATCGTATGTTATGGCAGGACTGAAGGGTTAGCCAATGGGGCAAAAGAGCACAGTCGAGTCCCATACTCGAAACAAGTATTGGGAGCGCTTTGCTAGAGACGTGCTATCCTCAGCCGCAGCATTGCGGAAGGGGGGTCGGCTTCTTTCTTGGGCGTGCTTTACCCTTAGCCTTATGCCGATTACGCCAGTCGTCCATTTACTGCTGGGTGGACAGACAGAGAGAGCCCAGTCACGTGAAGAGGCGTTCTTTCAACGTAAGACCATAAGGACAGAAGATGTCCCCCTAACACTCTGCCAACTACCCCCTAAAAATGGAGGGGGGATGCAAACGAAGACCGCGGAGAGAGTCGATACATGTGACTGCCGATTCGAAACTTGTCCTGACCGTGCCATCTGCAAACGAATTCCCTTTCGAAAAAGCACTTGTGAGCAAAGGCCTCTACGCAATCAAAGGAACTTTGCTGTCAAAACCAGGAAGAAGTTGACGACATCAAATTGATGTGAGCCTCCTGTAACTCCGCTCTTTGGATAGCGAAAATTCAACGGTACCCTTACCTCGTTACAAAAGGTGATGCTCGCTTCAAATCTCCTGCTCCTCAAACATGTCAAATTCGTTCCATACAAGCTTTGCTTGATGACCAAAACTTTTCAAGGACTCGCGAAAGCATCCAAAATTCCATCGAATTCATACACGCGCACTTGCTCGAAACGGACACGAAACGATGACACGAAATGATGACACGAAAGAACGTGCAACGCAAAAAGGATGATGTCACTTACCAGGTTTCCCATTCCCATCATCGCAGGTCCTCGGTGTGGCATCCCCATCGGCCCAACACGTGGTACAGGCATCCTCTGTGTTACTTGATGACTGCTTAACGGATCTTGGCCTTTCATTACCTTTAACAGAAACGACTCTTGCTAATACATGGCAAGCACAACACGAACTTGGAAAAGTACAAGCGTGAATGCGAGAGAGAATTCCTTCCTGCTAATCCCAGTCATTCAATTCATCGACATCTTTCTACCGCTAAATACATAAATAACTTATTGGCAAAATTACGCAAAGATGATAAGGGACCTGTTGAGTATGTCTGAGAAATATTTGAATGAGGATATCGCATAAAATTTAATCGTTATCATATGTCATACACCATATCATATTTTTACGCGAAGCCCTATCAGCTACGTAGTTCCTTCATATAAACGGAAATAACCAATATATTTGTATCAAATATTAAAAAGAAGAAAAAAATAGAATGGTACGGATTCGCTGGTCTTCCTAAGGATTGTGCTTCGGGAAGCATGCTAACTTTGTAGAAACTCCTTCAGTTTCCTTCAGAATGTCGTACTTGTGGGACTTGTCCTAATTTGCAATGGGATGTCGTTCCAAGTGCTTACTCCAGAATAGAAAAAAAATTCCTTTTGGAGAACTCTATGTTCAACCTTGGGATGTCCAGAGATAACTGATTTCTTGTTGAGTATTTCGATAATTGAGATCCGGGAGCAAGTCCCTACTCTGTCAAATTGCATTACATTTGAGACTGGCAGCCAATTACATCTCCTCTCATCCTTTAACATACAACTCTCCATCAAGGTTTTTGCTCTAGTTCATAGACGTTCAATCTCTGCATTCGATAAACTGCCCCACAGTTCGTCGTTGCGTCTCAGCTTTGTGCCTCATACATTTGATCGAGTTTGAACTGTGTGCTAGTATATAATTAAGCATATTAATGAAATATATTCCTTAGCAACCTACTTGGAGTAAATTGCCGCTTGCTGCCATTGCGAGAGCTGCAGCTGGATTTAGGCCACCGAGACCGCCCATACTTGCAGCAGGCATTCCCTGTAAACAAACATGGTTTTGCATTAGAACAGACGGCGGGATGCGGATCGGTATCAAAACACGACCTTGCCTTAACGGAATTGGAGATTTTCACTTGATGGCACCCGTGGTTAGAGAGTGGAGGGTCAGAAGAAATCGTGACTGGCAGAGGAATGGAAAAGGAAAATGGAAAAGGAAAATGGAAAAGGGAGAATGGAAAAGGAAAATGGAAAATGAAAATGGAAAAGGGGAGCCATTACTGAAGATAAAAAGAGCTTTTGATATGCGCTTTGAAAGATGTAAGAACGAACAAAACTAACTAACTCACGAAACGAAAAAGCACCGAGAACAGAACTACAACACGTGAATGCAGCATTGATGCACAAAACAAAAAAATGCAGTCGGCAATAGGAGAGTCATAACTTCCACGTCACATTCGAGATGTTTTCGTCCTACCATCATCAGCAAACGAAACATCAGATGATACCCGAAAAAATGCAATTCAATTCACTCGCGGATACCAACGTGAAAGCGAAAACTGATGCAGACGATTGGCTGCCTGTTTGGACTGATCACATGTCAACATGTAAACATGGGTAAAGAGCCGAAGTTGAATCTCTTTGCATGGCTTATCAATCACGTGGCATATAGAGCTGTAACACTTTCTACCTCCATCATAGAGATACACATACCCGAAAATGCATCTCTCTTTCATCTGGAACTCTCATATTTGGATGTCGTTTGTCACTAAAATACAAGATAAAGCAACATACCAAACAATGTGCGAAATTCAATGCAAATCAAGACCTACACGTTGGCAGCACAACATTTCAACTCCCCAAGCTTGGTGCAAAGATGGCAAGGAACCCAGAATCAATTCTTCCTTGCCAGGGCATGTCCACTTACAAATATATTTTGCTAATAGATATTGAGAAGCTTTTTCTTATCGAACAGTGTCTAGCTTCTTCCTTTCGATGTCACCACACACCAAAGTCTGTTCTGGCCCCTCTCCTCACTCTAAGTGAAAATCTAGCTAAGGATGGATTCGAACCTTTGGCAATAGGATCGTTGCGCAATAATCTTACCACTGAGCTATCCTGACACCTTAGAATAGTGTCTGGATAGCTCAATGGTAAGATTCTTGCGCATTGATCCTATGGTAAGTGTGGTTCGAGTCCCACCTCAGCTAAACTTACCCTTAGAGTGAGGAGAGTCGTCAGCTCTCTGTAAATCCATGCGTAGGAATCACGAGATACGGTCACATCGAGAGGAAGGACCTGGACATTTCTTGACAAGCAAAAAGCTTCTCAGTGTCCAAATTTCTACCTCTGACATCTAGGTACAATCATGTGTATGAAAAAAACACCTTAGAATAAATGAAAGAGTAAGCGCATGCATGAGACAAAAAACCAAAGGATAAATGAAAACAGAATCCAAAGAGAGGCATTCAACTTTACACCAGCGAGAGAAACAACGAAACTTTTTCATCATAAGGTTTTGCCGGACGCTAATTGACATATCAAAAAGCAGCAGCCTTGCAAACACCAAACAAGAAAAATTGTGAACATCATTTGAAGGTAATCACTTTAGTTACCAACAAGTCCCGAATCCGTCCTCTGTAGAGTATTGCTGCCACGTCTGGGGTGGTGCTCCCAAATCCACTCTCTGTCTTCTCGACAAAGTCCAGTCCAAAGCCATTAGTTCCATCAACAATACCAACCTGACAAAATATCCACCTCTTCCAATCGTCGCTTAGTTGCAGATTTTCCCATCTTTTACAGATACTTTCACGGACATTGCTGTCAGGAGATCAGGGGTATTATCCCTGTTCCTTTGAGGCGTGTCAGAACCACCAGAAACTCAACTCGTTCACACCCTTTTCAAGTTTCGCTGCCTAATCCACGAACGTTATCCCACAAATCATCACTCATCCCTAGAACATGCAATTTATGGAACGTCTTGCCCTCTTCTTGCTCTCTTGAATTTACAACTTGCCATCTTTCAAGTCTAAGATCAACAAACTTGGCCTGATCTCCTTCTCCTCTTAACCTTTCACTTTCCTCTTCCTTCCATTGCTGGGGCTTTGTACAGGCTACCATGCCCTTTCTCCAAAATAACTCGTTAGAAAAAAATTGAGCCGAAACTAATCTCATTATATTGCTCATACTACCAGCATGAATGATCAATACATGAATCATGTAATATTGCTAAAACTCACAAGTTTTGTCCCTGCTTCCTCATCATAACAGAATCTCTGATGTTTCGCATTTCATCATATTTGCGAATTTCTTCTTCAAGAGCAGCTTGCTTTTGTAGTAATTCTTTGAAAGAGCACAAGATATAAGCACAACATGGAAGTGATGAACTCATAACCACAAAGACTGATAAGGTTTTAATGATGTTACAAAGAATCATTTTATCGTAATGTCAAATTAGGTTTCATGGATGTTTTTGTCGTTTTCTTTAACCCTAATGTCACCAGCTCTCTCTGGGCGCTGCTCAGTGAGCAAAAAGCTTCTCAGTGTCCATTAACAATATAAATATAAATATATATATATAAATATATATATATATATATATATATATATATATATATATATATATATCACATAGGTACATTTCTGCTATATATATATATATATGTATATATATTTATACACATCAGTATAATATATATATATACACATCAGGCGTGGGCAAACTTTTCAGCAGAAGGGCCGCAGTCACAAATTTTAAGCCTTAAATGGCCGCACAGTATGTTGCCAAGGCTGTTTCAAAATTAGATTGTCGCGCAATAAAAATGGAAAATGTGCGTAGATCTTTTGAAAACACAATCAATCCTTAGTATGGTAACGCTTTGCATGTTTACAATGCGCTTATATAGTATCAAGCAATTAGGAAACGAGAATAATGGGAGAGTTGTCTTTGCTTGATACAAGTTCTTGGCGGGCCGCAAAAAAGCACTCGGCCGCGGGCCGCAGTTTGCCCACCCCTGCTCTAGGGCATAAGATAAAGTGATAAATTCAATGCTCAGTTGTTGAAGTGTTCATCCTGTGTATCTATATACATTAGTTTTTTATCATTATCATCTCTATCAAATCGTTGTTACCATTATTATTAATATTACTATCATCACTATTTTTCACCATAAGAGGCACAAGGGTAGCACTGCAAGAGCGGTGATTTTCTGTTTCCAGGAGAAAATTCAAACTCATTTGCTCATAAGCTGCATACGATTAACTGCCACACAACAAACTCTCATGATGTCTCATAACTCTCTTCTAACACATACCCTGATGAATAAAATCAGCCTCTTGATCCTGAATGGCACTCTCGAAATCGAATTCCATCTTATGTCGGTCGTTTTCTAGCTGGTTCTCCAGCTTTTCTCTTTGCAAACGGCCTTCTTCTTCAAGCTCTCTCCATTTCTTCGCCATTCCATACTCTGGTGATTCTTGCACTATGAACCTGGCTTTGTATTCACGGTCTCTGTAAAGCAAGTTTACCAAATGAATACAACTTTTCGTGAAATTTTGATAGAACTGGAATTCATGAAGGAACTGTTTTTTATCCAGAACGGCATTCTGCTTTCTAAAGCACTTCATTTCTCATGTAAAGACATAACATACAGAAATATTACACATTTAAATGCATGATATATACCTATGCAGGCAACAAATACTAACACCATGCACGCACATATAGGTATACATACTTGGACAGGCCTAGGACCCTCTCCAAGTCCTTTTCGTGTATTCCTTCCTCATCAATCTGAGTCAATGGCTTAGCTGTGACAGGTTTTGGCAGCCTATTTTGAACCAAAAGATACATTTTCATAAAAAAAATTGTGATTATTATGATAACAAGGCATGGCTGTCTGGTAGATAGAAATGGATCTTTGATTTCAAAGACCCAAAATACGTGTCTACAATTTAAGCAGAAACAAAAAGTAGTGGAAATAGAGTCAAATATTTATGTGGTTTATCAAGACTCATCATCATATTCTTCTTCTGGCTTTAGTCCTACTTCAGAAAGGTGGCCAGTTTTTTGGGTTGTTCATCTATACCCACACATTGTGCATGCCTTGGCCAGGTGGGTACTATCAGATAGCTGGATGCCCTTCCTAACAATTCTACAACAGTCAACTCCATCATCGCCCCATTGATCCAAGCTTACAGACCAGCAATGGAAATTCAATGGTTAGGTTACGAAGACTATTAGCTCAAAATAACCAACATTACTATCAATTAAAAACTGGACCTGAAGCACTAACAACTGACCAATAGTCTGACTGCGTGGATGCAGAAGAAACTGAGGCAGTGCATGATCAATAATTTGTGGATCAATGGTTGATGCCAACATTGGACTTTCAATCCCTAGCATCTTATCTAATTAGCAAAAGTTTTCTTCTGAAAGTTTCCTTCTATTGTCAGCATAACAAATGCAACTGCACCTTGAGATAATCTAACCACATCTTATATTAACCAACTCACCTGCCCAGAACAAACAGGCCTTCGTTGATCCTCTGCAAGGCATTCTGGGCTGCCTTTTTGTACGTGAAATCAATAATTGCATAGCATTTGGACCTTCCTCTTTCATCGCAGACCACCGTTGCTCTTTCAACAGCACCGAATATTGAAAAGGCAGCTTCAAGTGACTCGTTGGAGGTAAATTTATCAATGCCGTGAATTTCTATCGCAGATTGATGTGCAGCAAACTTCACTCTCATTGGTCGTCCCTTGAAAACATATCCGTCTAGGGAATTCCTGGCAATCTCTGCAGTGACTTTGCAGTCCTACAAAAAAACCAAGCGAGTGTTCAGAAGATGCAGTGTTTGCCCAGCCACCAATTAAACATCCAAGGAAAAGCTTTGCACCGGAGACCTACACAATTGTGAGCAACAGTTTACTATGACTAGGCACAGGAGATGATGTGTAAATTTTAAGAATGGATATGGCAAAGCTATGAATGGAAAAAAGGAAGAGGAAGACACACTGGATGGATAGCATCAAGGAAATTACTGGAGACAGGAGCATTTGCAGTAAAACGACGAAGGTGGTGGATGAAAACAAATAAAGCAGTGTGATACATCAAAGAAGTGCAGCATGTACAGCAACCAAAGATTTGTTGCAGTTGTGGTGATAAATTGGGATTGGAAGCTACGAATGAAAAGAAAACACAAAGGACCAACAATCTGTAGTATTCACAAAACCAGTACTTGTTTTTAGCACAGAAGCAGTTTGCCAATTGATTATTTAAAAACGTCCATATATACAGTCTCAGTGTTTCCCATAAAAATTCATTTCTAAAATTCTCATTTTTGTGACGACTGCAGTTTTCCTCCCGTCCTAAATTTGAATAACAGTCCTATGCCACATTTAGACATTTAGACATTTCTCTTCACCTTCTATCAGTCCAACAAGCAGAAAATACATTCCTGTCCCAAAGCTAGTGCAGCAAGGAAAGGTAGCGGCTACCTTACCTCACCGTGCTGTGACTCGCATGTGGCATCGCATGACGTGCTGTCCATGTGGCATCGCACTGACATGGTAATTGTTAGAACTAGACTTTCAAATTGAAGCAGCATTGTTATTGATAGCCAGTGCTTATATTTATCCTGTTGTTTTTGTTCACCCATCTGCTACTTACTCTATGCTTCTATCGGGTGTCTCCATTGAAAGCAGCCTGTTCATGTCTGTGTAATCCTAATTTCTAACAGCATCCCCAATGCTCATTTTGGCTGTGAGACTCAGTTTTACACAACCCTGCACATCTTTACAAAATATAATGTAACCACTCACTAGCTTTACAAATCCAAATGACTTTTCTTTGTTTACAAAAATTTCCGTCGGATTTCCGAATCTTTCAAAGAGTGTCTTGAAATCAGCCTCATTTACACCAGGTGCTAAATTTGCAATAAAAAGTCTGGATCTCCCACTGTGCTTTGTCTCCTGGGGTGAAACCAGTGAATCAATGTCAATCATTCTTTTCCCATTGACTCTTACCATACCAAAAGCCGCATCAGTGGCATCACCTTCCGTAACATTTTTTAGTGCAGTCTCACTTTTTTGCCATATTGCTTGCCTATTTGCATTTGATACTTCGTACTGCCTCTTGGCCTTATTTGTGTCTCTAGGCCTTTCATCATCGTGTCTACGTTTCCGATCATCCACCTCTCGCTTGACACTGTTTCCTTGTTCTGTCCTTTGCCCTGCAGATGGCTGATTTACATGTTCGCTAGTCAAATCCACCTCTCGGACTAAGTAGCTGTCTTCAGATGGATGATGGGCTAAAACAAAGATAACTTCATTACAGGCTTTGGTGGACCACATCCAAAGCCTAAGCCAACCCTAGCCCCAATAGTAGAATGCTCACTGGGTATGCAGAAGGTATGGCTTCGACGTCCTAGTTAGATCATAACAGAGACAAAAATAGTACATGTCATTTCCCTGCTCAACATTCAGCATTTTGGGAAAAGCATGGGGCTTAAGCACAAATCGCTACCAGATGGCCAGCCCCCAACTGCTACCAGTTGTAGCATTTACATTACTTGCCAAACTGTGTGGCCTAAAGGATGAAGAACAGGAGGTGAATATGACAATACAACAATTTACTTTATCGGAAGCAGAGATGTGGAAACTATTGTTGACGACTTATAACTGGCGGAAACTATTATAACTGGTGTCAGCAAAACAAACTCTTAAACTTCTGGCACCCCCTTCACAGGGCCAATGAGAGAAATAAAGTTTGGTGAATCCACTATACAGTTCAAAGAACAATCAAAATGTTTAGGAGTCATAACTGACAATAAACTAAGCTGGAGACCGCAGGTCGGTGCAGTTCGCAAACAGTACGCAATAAAGCTGAAACAACTGAACCGCTTAAAAGGGTTACCAAGCAAAGTTCCGGAGGAAATCTATTATAAAGTGGTAGTATCCACCGTTTCATACTGTATATCGATATGGGCGACATCACATGTTTCATTAACAAACCAGTTAGAGTCATTGCATGTCAAAGCTGCTAAATTAATACACAGTGTCCCAAGCAAAACGAGTAAAAATGAAGTCCTTGACATGGTAAAATGGAAGCCGTTCAGTCACATTTAAAAAGAAGACTTGCTTCCCTTATGTTCCCAATCCATACTAAATCCCTACCCAAACAGTTAGTTGATTTATTTGAAAGGAATACTCCAGCTCGTGAGTTAAGAAGCAAGAGCTGTTTCACTCAAGTAAGACCCAGGGCAGAATGCGGCCCCCTTACTTTCCGATTCAGGGGTCCATCAGTTTGGGTAGTGATTGCCCCAGAGATGAAGAAATTGAAGACTTATGTAACCTTCAATAGACAGCTGAAAAGATGCGGACCAAAACAAAATGCAATCCAATTTGGTAAAGGTCAGGTGGCTACAACATTTATGGACTCACATTATAATTATTTTTAAAGATTTGAAAACACATACCTCTTGTTTTTTCTTAGAAATGGTTGAAGAAATGTAATTAGGAAATACTTTATTTCATGGCAGGTCCACATCAGCCCTTGGGTTGACCCAAACCGTAAATGTAAGTATGGCCATTTATGTATGTATGTATGTATGTATGTATGTATGTATGTATATATGTATGTATGTATGCATGTATGTATGTATGTATGTATGTATGTATATATGTATGTATGCATGTATGTATGTATGTATGTATGTATGTATGTATGTATGTATGCATGTATGCATGTATGTATGTATGTATGCATGTATGTATGTATGTATGTATGTATGTATGCATGTATGTATGCATGTATGTATGTATGTATGTATGTATGTGGTACCCTTTATTTATCAAAAGTGGTGAGGGAGAGACTTAGAGTTGTTTGAAGGGGCATTGCTGAATAGTTGAGTGAATCACTGAATCTTATGATAAAATACTAGACGGATAATAGCTACCAAGTGCCACCTATGCAGTTAATGAATCTTTTTATTGGCCAATATTCTTAGCAGACATGGTCTGGCTGATTCTTACAAAAAATGTCTTCCAAAACAAAACTGGGAGTATTCTATAAAAGTGCCTACTTTGAAAAGCTTTCTACTTAAGAAATGTTTTAATATTGAAAATAGAAATGAGCATTATCAAATTAAAGTAAAATGAAATAACCTATTGTTGGAGGTTTACTTTTATAAAATGAAACTAACTAGGATTCCAGATAAAATGTGATAACACCGTGTATCCCGTGAAGTTTAACCGTCACTAACGCATGCACCACTTCATGATACACAAATTTTCAGCGTGAAATTGATTCATTCGATCCTTAGATCCTTTTCTGTCTTAGAAAACCGAGCATGTTCGCTGCTTCCACAGTTACGACAACAAGGTCCCTTTCCTGCTGGGTCGTCAAAAAGTGCTATCCTTACCTGTTTCAGTGGACTGCGGACCACTGTCAATAGCTGGCTCGTCCTTTATCAGTGCCACATCCTGTTTTTCGTTAACTTTAGCTTTAACTCCAACCTTTGGTTGATCTTGTGCGCTGCTTTGCACCGGTGTTCTTTTAGGCCCACCGAGCCCCCCTCTATTGACCATCCTATTCATCTGTTGATAAGGCCGTCGTGAATCTGGGTTTCCTCTCGGCGTTGACGGTTTCCTATCTGCAGGCCCACCATAGCGTCTCTGATTGTACATTTCTCTTTCACCCGACATTAGTTTTCTTTAAGTTTATCCAGTGACTCGCTAACGTGCTACACAAAATGAAATTTAGGTTTAGAAGCGGCGTCCCGCGAAGAATTCTGGGAGACTGTGACGTAACGAGTTCGCCGATATAATCATAATCATGATTTCTGGAACAATGATTTCTGTGCAACTACTGCATTATCAGAATCATATTTACAACCATCATCACAATTTGCGCATGAATATCCGAAGAGCTCTAGGCATCAAAATTATGTAGTGCACCAATTCCGTTGATGTACTCTGATGTGATATTATGGAATTAATGATTACAGGACCCTAATGATAACAGCATGTTTGATACGCTGATAGGTTATCCCTGTATACAAATTCGTATATTATTATCATTACTATTAACGAGTCTGACATTCAGGGACTAAGGGAAGGGGTAGCTTCATCCCCTTTTTGCATGCCTTACACACTTTTGAAACGCGATTATATGATTAAAATTGTTCCCATCGCAGTGAATGAGATGTAACACTCCTCAACTGGAAATGAAGAATGGAAGCAAAGAGGGACAACAACTTAGAAAAAAGCTGATAATTGGAGCGATGAATGCGACAAAAAGACGAGTACACCCAATAAAACGCTGGCCAAATTTGAGGATAGCTCAGTGATAAGATCCCAGCCCATTGATCCTATGTTCGAATCCACCGTCAACAAACCTTTTACTTATAGTTAGGAGAGACCCAACCTATCTGTAATTACAGGTGAAGGAATCACGACGTGTTGCCAAATCGAGAGGAAGGACCTGGATACTGCTTGGCAGGTAAAAAGTGATTAAAAATATGCCTTTGGATGCTAGGTAGAAATCAAGAGAAATAATGTTGGCTTTAATGAGTGAGGAGTGCTGCCGGCATGAGTCTTCTGTCACTCCCAGCATTTGTCGAGACAGAGACTCCTTGAAACTCCATATCCACACCTACCAAGGGTCGGAAAGAACTTGACAAGCACCAAGATGATGGCAAGTTTTGTGGTCTCATTTCAGATACTTTCTGAACTTTTGTAACCAGATGAGTGCCACGAAACTATATCGAATAATCAGCCATCAATAAACGATCTAACAGAGTGATTGCAAGAAAATAAATGACTTTATGGATTATATAATACAATATATTCATTGTCAATAAACAAATACCAAAAGCCATTTCACATTCAAAGCTAGAAAATATATTGTCCTCCTCATCATAAAAAAACAATGATTTCAATCAGATGATTCTTGTCATGATTCATTGGGTTTGTATGCCTTCCAGCATCTTTCATTAAATACCTGAAAAAGGATGCATTATAGAAAAGGAACAGCTTGGAAAAATTCTCCAAAATGAAATGACTTAAGCAAATGACAGACAAAAAAGAAAGTAGTGCAATCAATTGAGGCAAATTTCGCTATAGGAAAACAACCAACATCAACACAATTAAATTATCATCAACACAGTTACCATAACCATAATCATCATCTTAATCATCATCTTAATCATCATCATCTTAATCATCATCATAATCATCATCATCATCATCATCATCATTATCATAATCATAATCATCATCATAATCATCACCATCATTATAATCATCATCACCATCATTGTAATCATAATCATCATTATCATAATCATCATAATCATCAGCATCAGTATCATCACCATCACCATAACCATCAGAATCATCACTATAACCACAATCATGATCATAACAATATTAATTATTGTCATCACCATCATCGTCATAAATTATCATCATAGCCATCATTATCACCAAAGTTTACTAAATCAAGGAATGGGGGTCAGAGCCAGAGCACAGAATGCTTGGTATCCTTCTCATTGTTCTTCTTCTTTTGGTTTCATGCCTTTTCTGGATAGCTAGAGCGGATTTTCCTTCTTCACCTGATCTGGACTACACACACATGGAATACATAGATCAAGTTGAAAAAGGGCTTAGTTTATCTGCATAGAAAATTCAACTGGATTTTGTGCAAGAGGAACTTCCCACTGCAACTGCTTTTAGTTGTCTCTTACACCAGGTAGAGGTACAGTTGGGTAAGCTCCATACCTCTCACTGCTTCTATTATCATTACTATAAAACTTATGAGATAAAGCAATTCTCTAGCATTGCAAAGGACAACAACAAAGGTATTTTACCTTAAAACTTCTTTGTTTTACCACCTCCTCAATACTGAGTTCATTCTGCATAAGCCTCAACTGTAGAAAACAGTCACATCATGAATTAAATCTATCAGTCCAGAGAATTTGGACTTGAGTGAGGCAAGGGGCAAATTTCTCCAGGGACTTAGCTGTAATCAACTGGAATTGTAATCAAAAGAATATTTCTCTCTTTTTTGAGCTAATGAAGAGGCAACAGCAAAGGGGATATGATGTGTGGCTCTCGTGATTACATGTACAAATGGGGGGGGGGGTGCAAAAAAGGACCTCCAGCCATAGTAGCTTTTGCTTCCATCAACTTCTACTCCTTGGGGATGGCCACCTTACAATCGCCATCTTTTTGTGTAGAATCTGACGTTAAAGCAGTCATTACTGTAGCATGTCGATTTGTAACCATTACTTAAAACTTGCATCAATTTTGAAACAATGATCCAAAATCTGTCCAAAGAATTAACACTTTATTACTATCCCAGGTAAACCTTAGGAAAACCAAGTTTCATAAGTATCTGTCCAAGAAGTTTCTGTCCATGGAAGTTAAACTACAGTAATAGCCAGAAGTCTGGGTAATTGGAACATAACCAATAGATTGTGGGCCAAGGAAAACTCTGACTTTGGTAACTACTGCTCTCTATCATAGCTATCATCACCTTTGGGGAAGAGTATTCAAGCTGAAGAAACACTGCTACCAGCTGGTTAGCCTATAAATGTTTCATTCCCAAACAATACAACTTAGCTGCTTGAAAACTGAAGCAGAGGAGACCAATGTTACAATATGTACCTATATCCTTTCAAGTTTCACTGCCTACTTCACAAACTCTTTCTCACAAATCATCATTCATCCCAAGAATATGCAATTTATGGAACATCTTGCCTTCTTCTTGCTTTCCTAAGTCCTACAACTTGCCATTTTCAAATCTACAATCAATAAACTTGATCTTATCTCCGTCTCCTCTTAGCTGTCTGCTTTCTTCTTTCTTCCTTTGTTGGGGCTTTGTATAGGCCACCATAGCCTTTCCTCAACATAACCCACTGAAAAAAATAAATAAAAAAAATAAGGTATCGAAACGATTTTTGATCCTGGTTTGATAACCTCAAGGTAGGATGAAATCATAACGAGAAGCAAAACATTCTTACACTTGTTTGCTCCTTTCTTAACTTCCTCGATATATCAAAATTATCTGGATCTTTGCTCTTCTCTTCTCTTAAGCCCTTCACTTTGTCAGAAACTTCCTCAATACATTTCTTAATTGCATCGTCTCGCATCCTATATACTTTAGTTAGCTGAAACAAGAGAAAACAAACTTATGTCATGAAAGCATTCAGAGGATGTGGCAAAGAAAAATTTTAGCAATGTCAATTTGATATATTATGCTGATTCAAATCTGCTTATCTACCAATTCTTAAGCACAGGATTGCTTTATTAGACTGCTTTTAGGGGGGAAGGCCCCAGTAGCTTACAGCAAACCCCTATGAAAGGAAGAAAGAGAAAAGTTAAGAGAAGAGAGATATAAGATAGTTTGTTGATTTTGGATTTGAAAGTAGACAAGTTATAGGAACAAAATCCAAGGGCTTATAAAAGGAAAATGATACAAAATATCAGAAAAATAATCTTAGATTCCAAATCAGGGAATTTGACTAAATCTAATACAAAAATAAATAGTCTTCACTGTAGATGGCCTTTTTGGCATTTTGAGTGGCTTGCAATTAAAGGTGGCGTTAGTATATGGAAAATTGAGTTCGCTATTTTGTTCACAATCCAATAAATTCTTGTGAGAAAACGAATGACCTAGATGGTTTTGCAAGTCATTTTGATGTCACAAAGTAGGTCTTTGAGAATTCTTTCTGCAAAAATTCTGAACTCTAAAATGAACTTTAAACTCTACTTAAACTTTAAATATCAGAAAAATGATTTCCGATTTCAAATCAGGGCACTCGACTGAACCTAATCGGAAAATAAGAATTTTTCGCTGGAGACCCCTATTAAGTAAAGAAGGCTTTTGTTTGTACCTGTGAGTATAAATCTTTACACTTTGATTCTGCATCTATTTCGTGCTTGAATGAATCTGTTGGGACACTTGTGTTCAACTTGTAGATTATTTTATCGTCAATAAGTCGCAGGGTCTTCAGTGATTCCTGTTAAAGAAAAACGTTTCAAGCTCTGAGAGTATGTACGGTGCATTCATCAAGAAGCTTGAAAACTGGATCTCAGATACGGCTTCTATGTGCATGAAAATACACAGTATCCATTAAAACTCTACTGTTCTATAAACTGCTATGGAGGAGGCATTTTACTTGAGGAACTACCGTCAAACCCAGCTAGGTGGGACAAGACAAAGAAAATTTTACTAAGTAGCATAACCTATATCTGATTACAAAGAGATCAATAGCAGAGATTGATGTAAATTCAGCAAAAAGCGAGATGCAAATTGGTTGAAATTAGCTATCTACATATAAGCTACTGTAAATATCAACTTTAGATATACATATAAATTTGTATACATATAATTCTACCTAAATGTCAGAGGTAGACATTTGAACACTGAGAAGCTTTTTGCTTATTGAGCAATGTCCCGGTCCTTCCTCTGGTCGTGACCATGTCTCGTGATTCATACGCCTGGAATTACGGAGAGCTGGCGACTCTCCTAAATCTAAGTGAAAGTTCAGGAGGGGGGCTTCGAACCATTGACAATAGGATCAATGCGCAAGAATCTTACCACTGAGCTCTCCTAACATCTACATAAAGAATTTAACAATAATAATCATATTATAATAATTAAAAGATTTATTCTTAGCATGAGAGTTTTCTTCGTTTGGTAATAGGATGAGTATGTTTAAGGAATCCAGTTATTAAGACAACATTTTCCAGCAATGGCCAGTTGCACAATTTTCACATCAAGTCCAAGATCGCTTTAAGTTAAAGATCTACTGAATGATCAATTGTACTTACCTTGAACTCGCTAAAATCTGCACATGACATCTTAGAAAGTTCTGCTAGGCCTAGCAATGGGCTCCCCTTGTCAGCTACAGAATCACCGGTTGTCGCCATCTTTCTTGTGCACCTCGTGAAGAAGCCATACACTGCTGAAATCGAGGCTCTCGCAAAGCGTACCTCATGGGCAAGGAAGCCAACCTACTGGAGAAATATCGTTACTTCAAGCATCCGAATATCTCTTTCCCTGACATTTGGTTGCAGATTTTCCCATCAAATTCACCCTACACTCTATCAAATTAATGACACTTGTTGCAGTCTAATTTTTGCATTTTACTTAGACCAGAGTGGAGAAAGCGTGGCCAAATGCTTAAATCTAAAATTGTTTTTTATAAGTATCCATATTTTTTTCTCCTGCTTGGATAATTGATGTATTTAGAATTGATTGCCAAAGCTTCTTTCATAGCATATTTCATAGCAAAGTTGCCAGTCTGACAGGCTATTAGTCTATATTTACAATATATATCATTATTTAATATTATTTATCCTTCATGGATACTTTCACAGGCATTCCCTTCAGAAGTCAGGGATAATATACGCAATCCCCTCAGGCGTTTCAGGACCACCAGAAGCTCGATCCACTTACACCCATTTCATGTTTCACTAACCAATCCAAAAACTCTGTCCCACAAATCATCATTCACTCATTCACTTGATCTGATCTGATCTCTCTCCCCTCTTCTTCCTTCTTCCTTTGTTGGGGCTTTGTATATGCCACCATAGCCTTTCGTCGGCATAAAAAAGAGAAAAATTCCAAGAACTTGAAATCTATGGAGCGGCTTACCTCCCTCTCCTCTCCTCTCCTCTCCTCTCCTCTCCTCTCCTCTCCTCTCCTCTCCTCTCCTCTCCTCTCCTCTCCTCTCCTCTCCCATCCCAGAACCCTACCACTTGTCAACTCTCAAATTCTATGTCAACAAACTTCATCTGATTCCCCTCTCCTCTTAGCCTTTCTCTTTCTTCCTTTACTTGGGGCTTCTTGGGGCTTCTTGGGGCCACCATAACTTTTCCCCAACGTAGCATGTCATCCCAGCCCTTCACACAAGGATTTGGACGTTGTCGCTAAGCGGTCTTTTGTTTTGGATTTCAAATCAGAAAAAGAGCAGTGGTTGTTGTTGTGTAAACATTAGAGAAATCGCAGCTGTGGTCACACATACCTCACTACTGATTGTCATTTTTCGCGCAAAACAAGAAATTTCTCCGTTACTGACTTCAAAAAGTATCCTTGAAGGTCTGCCTGACGTCTTTCAAAATGCCTGAACAAGATCAAGCATCAAAGGATAAGATACAGAGACTGCAACAGTTGTTAAGGGTAAGGCCTACTAATTGACGGGTGCCATCCTTTTGAATTCCCCATTACCAAAAAATAAGTTAATTGTACTATGGGATGTACCCTTCAGTCTTTATCCTACTTTTGAATAAAGTAAAGGTAAGTGCCGTGAGCTGTTATGCTTTTTGCAAGAGAGCAATCATCAGTATTTATTGGCTGCCATAGCCATTATCGCAATGACAATCATGTGTTCCATAATGCCTTCTGCAACTGAGATCTTCTGTTTTTTTTCATTATAATCAACTACATCAAGTAACTGTGTACAATGGCATTGACTGATGCCAGTTGATACTGTTGGAACAATTTATTTCCAATAGAGATGTGAGACTTCTGTGTATGGATGTTAAATGACAAACAAATTATTATAAAAGGGAATTTCATAACAATTCAGGGAATTCCATTCATTTCTTCAGGCAAGAGAGGAAAGAATTGTTGCTTTGGAAACTGAAAATGCCATGCTGTACTTGAAGCTTGCACAGGTTAGCTATTGCTGGATCAGTTCCTATAAGTCAACCCTTGAAATATAGAGTAAATGATTGCGATAATTACATTGAATTGTATTATTACAGAAGTCAGATCTGTTAGAGACAGCAAGAGTTCTAAGAAAAGTGTTTGAGATTTGAAAAGTGAGCCATACAAAAGACCATTGGTCATGAGTGGTGGCTTACTCTTTTTAGTGTATTTGGTATAAGACCTGCATGGGGTATACATGTATATATCTTTTCTTAAATTTAATTTTGATATGAAATAATGATAACAATAGTCTTAATGATAGTACAGATATTTGAAGAGGAAGGCCTCATTCACTCAAAGTGCTTTTCATGAGGGTCCTCTTCATGTATGTGATGTAATCAATTCTTTAGTCTCCATTTCTATTGTCCTTCATTGTATGTAAATATAAAGCTTTGATTTTCCCTTTTTCAATTTTCTGACTTATCACTGCAGTGTCAAGGAAGTGTACGCACAACTCGAAAGGAAACAACACACATCAGAAGGCTGTATTATGATAATGAAAAGTTCCGAAGCAACATATCAAAAGATTTAAAGAAATTCATGTCTGAAGTTATGGTTAGTAGTATTATCAGAATGCAAAGAAAGGGTACCTTCAGAATGACTTCCAATTCTCCGTGGAAGGAATATGAGGGCAGTGTAGACAGCATGGCCGTTAATGTTCCAATCTCAATTAGTGCTCAGAACTTTTCACTCAGTTTTGGGCAGCAAAGTATTTTTGTCATCATCATCATCATCTTCTTCATCGTCTTCATCATCATCTTCATCATCATCATCATCTTCATCATCATCATCATCGTCGTCATCATCATCATCATCATCATAATCGTCATCATCTTCATCTTCATCATCATCATCTTAGCCATCTTCGAGCAAGGTGTTTTCATCTTCCTTGTGGGGAACGATGGCACCTGGCAACGATTTTTCAAACAATCTAAAAAAATTTTGATGATGTTTGCTATGGAAAATTCAGTCGTAGGCTACTTTTGGAAATGCTGAAGAAAGCAAGAGAATTATAGATGGTTCATTGATTAACAATTGATGCTACGATTGCTGTATCTCTGCATTTTTATTTGATCTTATCAGTCCCCTTTGTAAACAATTAATTGTTCTGCTCTCTTTTCAAGGTGTTAGTTCTTTCACATATTATAGGTGTTCTCAACAGCAGTAGCCAATTCTATCGCAGAGTTTCTGTTGCAAATGTAATTTCTTACTGATGTTGGTAACAGCAACTATTAACTACCTACCATTTCTAGGATATGAAACTGGAAGTTCAACACTTGAAAATAGATGCAGAGGATATCACAGACAAGTTTAAAGAGGAGGTCAAAGGAATACAAAATGGAGCCGTACAGCATTTGGGCTTTTTACAGTCACTAGATTCCAAAAAGCATATGGATTCTGAGGGTGGATAAATTGGATATTTTTTTGATATAAGTTTGGATGTTTCTTTGTGCTGATTTTTAAAGCCTATTCCCTCTCCCAGTCAGCTTATTTCTGCATGAACTTTATGCCACAAATCATCATTCATCCTTAGAACATGCAATTTATGGAATGCCTTGCTTTCTTCTTCCTTTCCTGAATGCTGCAACTTACCCTCTTTCAAATCTAAGATCAATAAACTTAATCTGATCTCTCTCTCCTCTTGGTCTTCTGCTTTCTTCTCACATCCTTTTTTGGGGCTTTTTATAGGCCACTGTGGTCTTTCCTCAGCATTGCTCACTAAAAAAAACTCCTTTTGGCAAGCAGAAGGATTCATTTCCTTGATTGGTTGTTTCTAAGGATCATATAGCCCTTGCTATTGTGCATCTTGGTGTTCATGTTGGACATATGTGTATGTTTTTGAGAGATTTATTTCAGGATACATCAAATAAGTGATGTTTAAAGTTCCATGCAATGTATTGCTATAGCTTTTAAAAGCTGTCTTCTTATCTTGTTAAGATCTCCTTAGCAGTGGGTGCCTTGGCAGGTGAAATGAATACATTTTTGTAAGGTACCAACCTGCACTAATTCTTCTTCATTTTTATTGTGTTTGTAGAATTACAGCAAAAACTGATGGATGCTGAGCTTGCCTTAGATGAGGCACAAAGATTAGCCAACAGTGAAAGAACAAGAAGGAAGACATTGCATAATACTCTCATGGTAAGATTCATGATCATCATGATCACCGTGATCATCATTATCATCATCATCATCATTATTGCCATCATCATCATCATCATAATCACCACCATCATCATCCTCATCATCTTTATCATCATCATCATCCTCATTATCATCATCATCATCATCATCATCATCATCATCATCATCACCACCCTCATCATAATCATCATCTTTATCATCATCATCATCATCATCATCATCATCATTATCAGCATCTTCATCTTCATCATCATCCTCATCATCTTTATCATCATCACCATCATCATCATCATCATCATCATTATCATCATCATCAGTATCATCATCATCATCATCATCATCATCATCATCATCATCATCATCATCATCATCACCACCCTCATCATAATCATCATCATCATCATTATAATCTTCATCCGTTTGTTCCGGTTGTTGTGTTTTGGTTCCTCCTTCTGGAACCTAGCACCTATTCTTCGCCATCGGGTGTTGGCCATTTTTTTACAACTACGTCGCCTCTCCCTTGAGCTTCTGCACCCACATGCTCCAGGCACCTTTTTGTGCATCTCTTGCCATTGCCTTCCCATCTGCTTCTGATTTAATAGAAGGCACTGGCTAAGGTGAATGGATATTATTCTCTATTATCTGCCGAGCATACACTGGCGCAATGGCATTCATTTGCCTTCCAGGCTTTAATTTTGGTTTTAAATTCAACTAGGTTAGTTGACTGTCCAATTGGTAGTGGAAGCGCGCACCATAACTACGGACCATTGTACCTGCGGTATACAGGACGTATTTTCCGACATTTATTCTTCTTCTTTTACTAGCTTTTCTCCCCCCCCCCCCGTATGTGGGGGTCGTCGGTGTGGATCCCACCTTTCCTCCTTTCTCTTTCCAAGGCGTCCTGCTCCGTTGAATTTTCCACCTTCATTTCCTCCTTCACGCAGTCCGCCAATCGTCTTCTCGGTCTCTCCCTCCCTTTTGCGCCTGCCACCATCTGCCTTATCCTCCACCAGACGTAGTATTTCCCGACATTCTCTTCTTGTCTGTTCGATTGCAGGAGCTGCGTGGAAACATTCGAGTGCACTGTCGGGTGCGGCCTATGCTTGCTGATCTCGACTCTGATGGCGAACCTGAGTTGCTAGGCATACCTGGGACGCCGTCTGAAGAAGTGGTTATGGCGCAGGATGACGAAAACGTATCGGTGCTGCCCACGATCAAAGATGGAACAGCGACCAAAGCGAAGATGTTCGAGTTCGAGAGAGTTTACAGTCATACAGATTCACAAAATCAAGTTTTCGAAGACGTCTCTCCTTTGCTAACATCGCTGCTTGACGGGTTGAGTTCCTTTAGAAGATTACATCTGCTAGTAACTTTGTCCTTCCGTCGTGTAAGGGTTTAGGTATGGGCTCCCATCCGCAAGATTCACAATAAAAGCGCCATGGGCCAGGGATGCAACGTGAAAGGATCATCTTCATCTAATCCAAATCCAAATCCCTAGAGAAATCTCAGAACCCATTCTCAAGTCTCTACCACATCCGAAGCGTACGATGCTTTTTAGCAGAATATGTTGCATACATATTTCATATTCTATATCTTGATATTTTGATATTCTTTATATTTTTATGTTTCTATCTTTTGATTTGTTATGGAGGAACAGCCTTAACCCTCGTGACGGATTTTTAAGGGACCCTTCGCTTAACACCTAAGAATTACTTATAGTAGACAATTTTATCCAGTGATAATTTTAGCCAGAGAGAACTTCGCTTACGGAAAGTGTCATTCGTGGCTCTTTGTTTACGCTGATTTCTCTCGTGTTCGCCTAGGACTAGGCCACTGTCTTTGATAAACGCGGGTATTTAAAACATAATCATCTTCGAGTTCTATTGCAGCGAGCTTTCTCCTTGCATGGAACTAGGCTTAACCAGGTAGTGCCCGAAAAAAGACGAGGTAAGACATGATTTAGCGTGTCACCAGAATCTGCTCTAGTCATTGTCTTCCTATCGTAGGTATAATGTTTGCATTATGGCATATGGACAAACAGGCAGCGGGAAAACGCATACCATGCTGAGTAGACACCACTTGGATTGCGATTTGGAAGGCGACCAGTTTGGAGCCGGCGAGGGTGTTATTCCACGTTCCGCTAAAGAAATTTTCAGGTAACTTTTTTAGCAAAATATCTTAATGAAGACGAGATGTATGTCATTATGGAAAGTGTCCTACTCCTTTTAGACCACCAGTCTTTTCAGAGAGATCCTGTGAATGTCAGCATGACTCGTTCGCTTTGTAAGAATCACGTAAAATTGTTTTTCATACTGGCTAGAGCACATGTCTACTGTCAGAAAGGTCTTGGGTTCGAGCCACGCGCCTGCTCGGTTCTTCTCTCCCTCTCTCTACCCACCTAATAGCAAATTGGTACCTGGCGTTACGCTGGTGAAAAGGGTGTTTACAGTGAAAGAAGCGAAGTAAAATGAAAAATGAACAAGATTTTCCAAAGGGATTTTTTAGTGGCCGCGTGGCATGCAGCAAGATTCAAAATTTCAAGCAAGCTCAGTTAAATCGACCAATTTTGTGGATAAATTGTAATCTCAGCTCGAGTGTATTCCTGTTGACATCATTGGTTTCTGTCACAATGCAGTAAGAGCTGCGTTAGCACCTCGTTTGAAGGATTATCGTACTCAAATGGTGGCAGTGATGCAAGAATTTCAGCGAGAAGGTTTCGACGTTGAAGTGCAAAGGAATTGCAAAGCAGCGAAATTGGTTCCGCTTCCTCGGCACTGTCGCTTGCGAGTGTTGGAATCGATTTTGCTTTGCTTCTCGTGTAGGACCAACGTATCCTCTGCTTGCCGTCAAAGGCGACTAAAGGAAGCTTCCAGCCGGAAATTAATAGTTGAAAATCTGCCCGTAGTAATCCAAGTAATACTGTCATAACAAGAATCAGTCACAGGATGTATGACAAGGCACATTTGTGATCCCACTTTTTGGGAGAAGCTGGCATAAGAAGTAATGGTAGTTGTGTTGTTGTCTTACAGAGATCGAGTAACGTAAGATGATAAGATGAATTAGTATATTGTCTTACTTCACTGTTTTTTAGACTTGTAAGGGACCGAGAGAATGCTACAGAGTCGTACTCTTTAGAAATTTCCGTCTGTGAGATATACCTTGGTCATATCAAGGATCTGTTGGCTCCACCTGACAAGGTAACGTTGAATTCAACGTTTTGCTCTTCCAGTTAAATGCTCTATTTAACATGATATGATTAATTTCGTCTGGAGTGAAGTACCACCTCAACAGTATCGTATTTTCACGTGAAATTTCACATGTTGATTTTCTATTGATCATTGTGGCCGAATGCTACTGTATTGGTCGAACCGGAGAGCGATTGCATCCCGTGTTTGTTTGCCCCAGGCCATTTGAGTTCTTTTCGCTGCAGTGGAGCGCCACACCTACCACCACCCCCCAGCAAAATTATGCGAAGCGTAACCGAAATACGATACTAATGCACCAAGTGAGCGAGGGCTGGTATATATGAAACGGAACCTTAAGATTCCTTGTCGCAAACTCCACACGTTTCCATTATGTGATGCTTTTAAATGCTTGTAAGTATCCCACTAAACTGCGTTGCATACTCGCTTCCAAACTGAGCAGAAACCAGAGACTGGGCTCTGAGCTTTTTCTAGGAAATTGGATTTTATGAGGTGGTTCCGGTTGCCTTCCCCACCAATGGCGTTTTTATTGTGACGCGTGTAGGGTTCGAACTCCAACCCCTGTGGCGTTACGAGTCCGCATGCCAAACCGCTAGACCAGCTTTCGAAGTCATTTCCATTCGTGTTTCTCGACAACGTAAGCTGTTCTTCCAGTAGATGAAGCATACATTTCTTGTGCGAAATGCCTCTTGCCTATCTCTTCTTCCTAGTGTAGAGCTTTTCTCATTTTGACAATCTTGATAAATAAAATGACATTTATCCACAGAGAGATGTCAATCACAGTGTCTTTATGGCGGGCGATGGATCTCAGGATATCCCCTCACTTGTGACCAAGTATGTTTAGCATGTTTACAAAACACGATGAAAAAATCACATGAAAATTTTTGTCTCGGAAAACACGGGAAAAACTCCTATAAATAGGTGACGGTTGCAAGAGAACGTAGGGCGTTTCTGTTTGGCACCTTTATAAGCATCTGTTTCAAAGATACCCAGAAGGCTGTTCTGGTAGCTTCGAGATAGACTTATAGATGTCATTTTTATGGTAGCCAAGTCACCTTTCTATGATTTCTCAGTCCGAGTATTTTTTTGGCGATCCTTACAGCGACCGGTGGAAGGAATGTCTTTTGAAATATAGAATCGAGCTTTAGAAGTTCAAAGGGAACTTGTTTGAGAATTTAGCAGATTTTTGTTTCGTATTGCTTATGAATATCAAGATGTATTAGTTTTTGTTTTGATGCTAATACGTTCTATCGATTCTCGCACTAAAAATTCGAAATCCTAAAAATTATTTTCAACATCATGCGAAGAAAGTTTATACGAACCAGGCAGGAATCGACCGACATCCAGGTATCAATATGTTGGGCTTCCAATTGTCCTTTTTGTGTGTGTTAGTCTTTTTAGTCTAGCGAAAGTCTTCTGAAGTTCTTTCATGATATCCGAACCAGGCCCGTCACTTCATATCAAGAGGTCATGACTTTCGTGCATTATGGATTACGGCGAAGACACGAGGATGCAACAAAAGTCCACGCACACTCTAGCAGATCGCATCTCATCGTGCAACTGAATCTCTACCACACAACGCAATCGCCGAATCTTCGTGTGACGTCTCCAGACGGAATAGGCCCACCGCCATCTCCGCCTCCAACTCCAACGAGTGGAAGGAGAATGCTGCCACAGCTTTCAATCGATGGTCCCAAAAAGCGCTCAAAGTATGTCATCACTAAGCAAAGTATATTCATAGCATGGATAAGATGTGCCTGATAAACTGCGCAATGATCGCAGTGCTACCCTTTTTTTTTTTTTTAGTGGGTTATGTTGAGGAAAGGCCATGGTGACCTATACAAAGCCCCAACAAAGGAAGAAAGAAAGAAGAAAGCGAGCAGCTAAGAGGATAGAGAGATAAGATCAAGTTTATTTACATTAGACAGAGAGTGGATTTTGGAGCACCACCCCAGACGTGGGAGCAGTACTCTAAAGAAGGACGGATTTGGGACTTGTATATAGATAGAAGGTGAGAAGATGAGAAAACCCTGATCCTTGTTCATGTGTTGGAGGAAGCACCCTCGTTAAATGCATCTTTATTCTGTAATCCCAAACCATGTCATAGACTTAAGTTCACAATGGATTCTCAAAATTCGTCCACAAAGGAGAGCAAGAGTTTTATCCTATGTGCCTTAACTCAAGTAACAGCCGTTTAGGACAAGAAAAAGGCGAATAAGAAGTAATGGTGTGAGTATATATAATGTATAACAAAAGTCAGGCTGAGTGCTATAATAGCCACGGCGTAAGGCGGGGTGGCTAGCTCCTTGCCCGAACGCAGTTCGCTTTTCGTCAGGTACCCATTTTCTGTTGGATTGGCAGATAGAGGGCACCCAGTAGTGGTAATGTTCGGAAGGCACACAAGGCAGAACTCGTGTGATCTAGCCACACACAATTCAATTACCCACACGGCTATGTAGGATTGATATCTGTATATTGATCAAGCCACGAGAAGCGTATCGTAATGTACCTGGAGATTTTTTCTCGAAGTGATCGACTACACGAGGAACTGTTGTTCTCGAGTTTGGAGCAACGATAGCGATACTTTCCCAACTGGTATAGTCATTTACCATGACTTAAGATTCTGTTTGAGGGCATCTTTGAAGCGTTTTTTTACCTCCTCTTGATATTTTCCCCTTTTGAAGTCGGGAGTTGAAGACCTGAAAAGGTGATATAGTAATATGCCACTCAAGGTTCAAGTCTAATCAGCGACCAATCGTTACCAAACGCAAGCTTCTTTGAATTTGAAATCTAGCCCCCTTGTTGGGGACACCCCTGTGATTGAGTATCGTGACATTAGAGGGGCATTTCAACAGGATCAAATTCAATACTGCCATGCCCCATGATTAGACGTGTGATCGATATAACTACAGTTAACCAGTATTAGGATTCGTGTATCAGTGATAATTTTGGACTAATGATAATGATTCTACATTCTCAGGTCTCCAGCCGCTTCTATTAGCACCCGCCAGTCACGTGGTCCCTTGCAATCAGTTGGAAGTCGATCGAGGTCGCCGTCACCTCAGTCAAGCTCCTCCTCAAGCGAACTCAGCTTCAGACCTCCAAACACGAGTGTAACAGTCAAGACGAAGCTGCAGCTTGTTGACCTGGCTGGTAGCGAATGTGTTGGTACGTTGCACTGACTGTGCATCTTCTCGTGAATGTCTCCCTTATTGGACATTTCACTTCAGATGGTATTTGCACGATTTTGCGTGATGCTGGAGAAGGGTGCACCAAAAATATTGGGAAAAATTTATCTATTTATTTCTACATATCTTTCAAATCCTCTTCTTCGTCGAGTCTTCCCTTCAAATGTGCTTTGAGGGAGAGTGGTTGCAGAATCGGTTACGAGCCGACAAAAATGAATCGAGATCATCATCCAGGGACTCCAACGTGGAGGTTTCTGCATTGTATATTTCAAATGATATGAATGCTTGCAATGAATCTTCAAGAATAGGAAACTGCAAAACTTTCAAGTAACTTTTTTCCGATCTTAGGTAGCAGTTTAAGGTACTAATTGTCGGTGTTTCTTACCATAGAGTTTACTTCTGCTTTAGTCTTAAAAAACGGCAATTTTCGGCAGCTTTGCTTTTTGAATAAATACAAGCATAATTGGATGAGTGAAGCTTTTCGGATGACACCCATCAGAGTTTAAATCATCATGAATTTGTGTGCTTTGTAGGTATGTCAGGAGTAACTGGAGCTGCATTAAGAGAAACATCGGAAATCAACAAAAGGTAAGGGTCACGCTGAGTCCCATACTAAAATCAAGTGTCATGGAGCACCTTGCTAAAGAGGTACTATCTTGCGTCATGCTCCCTTCTTGGGGTAGGGTGGCCAGTTCCTTTCTTCACCATACTTGACTCCCAGCTTTGCGCCAGGTACCCATTCACTGCTAAGTTGACAGATCGAAGGCAAAGAGGAACGTGCAAAAGCCTGCGTTAAACCCGGGACCTCCCTCATAGTAGATGTACCCTCTACGTCAAATGCCCCAACGAGATGTAGACGCCGTATGTTGTCAAGTCCTGTTTATTTTGCTTGAAACTGCGTAACAAGGCAAATGCCTCCAGTGTTTGCGTAAATAGTGACAGAGTTTTGTGATAAGTAATTCTAGAAAATATACAGTCAAAGCTGCCAAGTCGCAAAAGTGTCAAACAGTTTTTGACAGATACATTAACGTGAACATAGTGTCATGAGCGCAAAATAGAATTTGTCCATTGCTTCATCGACTATTTTTCTCCTGTCACAAAAATCCTAACCGTAATGCTGCTGTTCCTACTGGATAACCCATGAATTTGCCAGCCTTTTCTTGTCTAAGCCCCCAAGGTATCCCAAGGGTTAGTTTCTGGGTTTGACATTGCTCTTGAGTTTCTCCTAGGGAAATGAATTTTGTTGAGGTACTTCCGTTGCTTTGCTCACCAATGGTGTTTCCATTGCGACACGTGCAGGATTCGAACTCACAACCCCTGCGCTATTATTTTACTTGCTGAACCATGACACCACGGCACTACTCTAGACACTAAACGTATGGCGAAAACCCTTCAAACAGTAATCTGCTGTGATTTTTTTTTCGCCCTTTATAGCTTGAGTGCTTTGGCTGACGTGTTACAAGCCCTTGCTGAACACAGATCACATATTCCATACAGAAACACGAAGCTCACCCACTTGCTGCAAGACACTATCGGTAAGATACCATGATACGGGTTTCCTATTTTTAATTTTTGAACTGTTGCCGCGAATCACAGAAGCTCCGCTACACGGGGTTCTTCAAGCGAGTACCACCAAAGCCCAATCCCCAAGTACCACAGCTATAAGCATACTTGTTCCAGGCGTGCAATGATGTGATTTGCTAAAACGAGCAAGATTCGAAATCAACAAATCTATGTTTAAACGAAGCAGCAAACGAAACGGCTAAGAAAACCATGCACTATCGCGCAGATGAAAATGATCGCAAAGAAGGTCATATTACGTATAATGGATTAATTCACTTACAAGCTTTGTTTCCTCGTAGCTTTAAAAGCTTCGCATAGCCAAAACGTGTGCGCGAAATCTTCTCGGTCTATTTGTGGTTTACTTTCGCCGTCTCTCCAAGCCCTCTCCCGGCCTCAAAAGCAACGTTTGCTTCGCTTTTGAGACCGCGAGTGAGAACAAGCACATCTTATAACTAATACGGAAAATACACGTGTCACTGTACTACTGATCAAAGTACTAAGGCAAAGCACGAAATACACAACTCAGATTTAAAGGAAGCAGCAATATCTAGATACACGTAGGACCGCAGGTTCTCTGTCCCTAGAGTACGTATTTGAATGCTACAATACCGCATGGTGACAAGGGGGTAACAGGTTCCGTGTCCTTGGGGAATACGTTTTTGCGTTACGTGAACCATTTAGGAACGCAAAATAGCCCCGTTGGATGTGATTGCATTTTGCTGAGGCCCGTCTACACGAAAAATCACCTTCATGCGAACATCATCAGACGTCATCAGAAATGTGTTGGACGATGTTCATGAACAAACATTCGATCGGCTTTGACCAGTTCTTAAAAGCATTCTATCGTGCATGCGAGCCCGCTAAGAGTCTCGTGAAAATGCTGTCCACTCCGAGTCTTAGGACACCACGCACACAAACACACATACATGCATATTCATCTATGTCTTTTTATTCCAGGTGGAGACGCGAAACTTCTTGTTATGCTATGCGTTTCACCGGTAAAGCGGTACTTAACAGAAACATCCCAATGTCTCGGTTTCGGGTCAAGAGCGAGGCAAGTCGCTCGCGGGCAGACGAAAAGGAGGCGACCAACTGGACCTGCATCGCTAGGCCCAACTGGTAAGCCTGATTGAATATGTATATGTATTGTGTGTCATTGGTAGAATCTCCATGATTGGGTTAAGATTCAAATTCTCATGTGGTGAGCTTCTACTTAGTAGGGGCATTCTCATGAACCAACCATGACATCGAAGGAGAGTTTATAGGAGTATGGAGCTGGCAACTCAGCTTCAACTGTTTTACATGTCTGTTTTCATGCTACCCAACCTTCCAATGCCACGGCGCGGGATGGTACCACCTCTCCATCAAGGTGCTTCGTACCGCTGGCTTCGAGAATGAGACGCAACTGTTTTGCACGAGTTTGGCCTTCCAGCAGCATTTATACTTGCCCTCCTGTGTACGTTCTACGCGTCTTATAACGCGATGTTCGAAATGAATTTGTCCTATCATTGAGAAGATTTTGATTCTCATTGGTAGTTTGCGTCCATACAACGAAGAGAGCGTTTAAACCGACCTGAAATCAGCATAACTGCACTCAATCAGGATTTAATAGTTCACCTTGCTGACATCCAATTTGTTTTTCATCCTAATTATCCTTTGGTATATTTCTTTTCTCATATCTTGCAGGCATAACTTGCCTTAAATCACATTCTTGCTGCTATTGTTATTTGCTTTGTGCTTGTAAACGAAACCAATGTGTTTCTAAACAATCCTTCCTTTCCATCCAGCTAGGGTCCATTCTTGCGAAACGAGATCGTCTTTAAACCGCGAAACGAATGTGTTTCTATTCTAAAGCACATCAATCTGCCAAATAGGATTTCATGTTCGAATATTTCTTTTTTCCAGATATGTCCTCAGTTAAATCAAAATTTGGTGGAAGCAGTGGCAACCTTTCTCCACGAAGGCCTATGTCAGCCATGCGTTAATTCTTCATAGCAAACCATTGCACCTTTGCACCAACGCACCCACAAAATGCTCCAAGACGAACTTGTTGATTGAGAAAAGCTGCCCAATGTAACTGATTTTTCAATATATGCATCTTTTTAAGCCATCTTTACCATTCTTCCGAAACAGTGTACAAATTTTTTTTTAAGTAAATAGTAACTTCAGTTCAGGACATTATAATTACTAGTGAAACGTATTATATTACATTGATGCATACATAGCATATAGAAATAGATAGACATATATAAAAATATAAAAAATTTATATTTATATATATATATATATATATATATATATATATATCGAGTTATAGTCTGTCTGACGAGTGCCTTCGCACGAAACTCAGAGTAACAGAGAATCGGTCTTTTCCTTTTCTGTATTTCTGCTATATATATAAATATATATACATATATATATATTTATAGATATTCAGTGAGGCATTTTTTTATATTGTTTAGTTTTTCATATCGGTACAAATATGATAATTAACGATTGCCCTTTTCTCCTTTGTCTCTCTACGGAAATTCCGAAAAGTTTGATGCGAATGGATTGCTAGCAAGATAGAAATACTAAGTTAAGAGTAGAAGTTGAGTCCCATTCCTCGAAACGAGCTTTGTGTAGCACCATCCTGAGCCACGGTATTGTGAGGTAGGGTGGTCAGCAGCTTTCTCTGCCGCCTTTCCACAGGATCCTTTCGCTTATGTAAATTGTGGACAGAGATATGCATAGAGTATTCGACTTAGTAGAAACCAGAAAAAGGGCATCAGGTCTTTTTCTATGGAGATAAGGTTGTTAGGGGAGGTTTCCTGTTGCCTTTCTCACCCAGTGGTGTTTTGATTGGGAACCATGTAGGATTTGAACCCACTGCCTCTGCGCTGAGGTTCACGTGTTAAACCCACATCACTAAATGATGGATAGGAACATACTTCATCATATTTGTGAACACGTCTCGACTTCGTTCAATAATGGTCGACCAATTTTGATCGAAGCTGATAAATCCATTGACCAAGCTAAGTACAGGATGGAGATGGCGTACATATATCAGGATTTCAAGTTACATAGTTGGGATGCTTCCTATAAGAAAACTGTAAGGTTCATTATACTTTTTACATGGGAGAACTCCTTTCGTTTCGAGTTCCAGTTGTACGTGTATTAGGTTCCAACAGAGAGAGAGAAACTTAGAGGAAAGCTCACGACGTGTGTACCCGGCATGTCCAATTGTCGTCGACCAACTCTTAAGGCGCATCTCCACTAGACGATATTTTGTGACGATCGTCTTGAAAATTCGCAACCATTTTCCTCGCGAAATTCGCAACGGTTTCGTACAGGCATCTCCACTGGATGATTTGTTGGCGATTTTCTCTAAACAACAAACACATTTCGTAATGGCTGCCGTAAGACAATAAGCATCTGTTCTTTTGCCCATCGCTATGACGTATCAACACAGGTGATACATTCATGGTTATCGATCAGAACGCAGTAACGATATTACGTGCCTTGATATAAAAAATCTCTTCATTTTCCCAGCTGGTTGATTCACGTGCTATGATTTCTGCCTTTCTGTCTTTGCTTACAACTGATGCATCTTTTACCAAGCCAAGGGGTTGAAATCGCTCAGTTGTAACCACGGTATACATACGCGGAGTGAGGTTTTATACCTCTGACTTGATTTATACCCCTGGGACACATTGATGCCATATGACAAGAACAGTGGGTCAGCATTTTCCACCGAGCGGAAACATCTAGATAATGATGGAGAATACTCTAAAAGAAGACGTTAAAAATATAACTGCCATCTTCTTTTATCTTCTTGAATCCCGGAACTGTTAGAAGCGCCCTCGTAACAGCAAATTTCATCACGTTTTCGAGCTTCCTACCATGATCTAGGCAACGATAAATTTGACGAAGAAAACCATTAGGCTTTCTGAAGTACGATGTGACGCAGATGTGATGTAAACAATCGTGAAACATCAAATATTCTGCAAGAATCTAATGATCACAAACCACTTAAGAGTCTCCTTAAGCTTGGCGAAGAAACTACAAACAATCTAATCACATCGAATAACAAACCAACGGAGAAAACTATCGCATTAAAAACGACTTATTAAGAACGAGAAGGCCATGTTGAATTTTGATCGTGAGAAACAGGGACATTCACCCAAGAGAAGCTGGATTCAGTGGCTGGCCTAGGCCTTGAGCAAAATGAACATCAGCATTCTGACACTTAAGCAGTGTCCAGAGAAATTCGAGTCTTCATTGAAATAAACTAACTTCGGCCCGGCCAGGAAGGGCTGAAGAGTAAGTCCACTTTCCACTTAACAAGAGACTAAATTTAATGGTTCTTTGTTCCGATGTTATTACGTGCGCATTTTTCTGACTGTGAATTCTCTTGCCTACGGTCCTGAAACGTTTTGGGTTTGGTCCCATGGGTAGGTATACAAGATTTAAGATCAGATTTGATTGGGAGGAGAATCCAAAAGGATTCTGCATAGGGTCTTAAACATATTGAAATCCTTGGAAAGAATCTTGCAGTGCAATACTGCATTCAAGAACCCAATTTTGCAGCTTGTTTTTGCAGCGTGAAGTCAATGAAATTCGATGCCAAGACAGGACCAATTATCGTTAAGGTAGATTGATTTGGTTCATTTATCAATTATATTTGTTAATAAAACCAATCAATCTACACTATCAATAAAGCACAGTTTATCGAGCCAAATTGGTAAAGCCGTGGAAAACTGCCTCTGTAAGGCAAACCTTATTCACAAAGATGAGAAAAACAATCTGCTTCCCAATCACTAAACAAGTAAGTCCTGGCCAGACAATATACCGGTTAGGCAAAAAGCTATCTACTGAATTCTCCTGGTGCAAATGATTGGATCACAACCTTCACATCTAAGCTAATAACAGATTAAAAACTTGGGGCAACTCAGTTGCGATGTGGAAAAGTCTTCAAAATGCTCAGCTTTTCTGTTTGTGCATCCCACGTTTCGGCCAATTATCTATAAGTCTCCAATCAGCGTACTCCAAAGAACAACGAATAAATTTCGAATGATTCAAAGCGTTAAGGGAATCATCTACACCACACGACATAAAAATTTCTACTAATGGCAACATATACTAGCTAAGGTCAGTTTCTCTGTATGAAAAGGTACCTCAAAGTGGAAAAGACTGGATGGAAAAAGTGAATCTACAAATATTTGAGAACGTCTTCAAACAGTCTTGTCAACCAATGTGTGATAAATCATCTAAAGTAGGGACGGTTTATGAAATCCAATAATCAAGGCGAATTCACAAGATTTCCTAGAGATAGACTCCGTAACGGTAAATGCACACTTAGGGTACAAAAGCATTAGGCCGATAGCCTTGCCGTGCTATATCTGCGAACGAGCGCCCTGATTTCCGCAAAATTCTCATAAGACAAGAGACATACATAAGACTTAAGAAGCTTTCACAGAAGCCCTTCCTTAGCTGAATAATCTCTTACTTTTACCACGCAGACAAAATGTGAATTCGTTCAACACTGGACGGCATTTTAGTGCGAATGTTTCTTCAGGAGACTCAAAATAGATTGAAGCTATTGATTTTCTAAGTTTGGGTACGGCAACTACATTTTTCGCGTCGAATAAAGCGTCACTTTTTGAGGACGAGTTGCGAAGCAGAAGCCACTACGTTGTTACTCACCGTCCTGATCCTTTTGCAACTTGAGTTTATAGTGGTGCAGGTATCATAGTAAGGTATTACAGCGAAAATCGAATGCTCAAAACTAGGGATGAAACAATCACTTGTTGGCAATGATCTACTGTATCTCCCAATAATCTATTAAATGCTAAGACCAAACTATTTGTAAAATATTTCCCACGTCACGAATCTCACATGCTAGAAGTATATTATTTTCTATAAAATTGCTGTCTCATAAAAAGACCTCCTTATCCTTCAGCTTACCGACAACTTTTGACAAACTATCGTCACTTCCATTCTGTGGAGATTCGCCAATAAGCCGAGCTTTAGAGCCGGTCTTCTTCACTGCGAACTTCTTTTTCGGCGTCTTTCCCAGCTCTTCCTTCTTAATTAGCTCTGGTGAACTCCTCACAATCACTAGACTATCACCACAAACGGGTTCATCGTTAATCGGAGTCGCTTTTGCCGACGCATTCCTCATTTCAAGCAAAACATGGCGGTCACCGTTCTTTCGTTGAGGTGTCACTCCACTAGTCTGGTCGTCGAAACTTTTCGTTTTTCGCAGTTTACGATTTTTCAAAGTCGGCTTCTCATCGTCTGCTATTATTCAATGCAACAAAAGACGGCTTCTCCTTTTCATCTTTAACACTGGGAGAGATTGGGTTCAAATTGACCGGTGTTGCTGTTTGAAAATGGAAAATCGACGAAAGGTTCGGCGTAGATAAAGGCTCTGACGCCTTGTCATCCATGACTAATCCGACCGACTCGTTACTGGAAATGGATTCAGCAGGCGAGACGTTACCGATAAGTTCGTACGGCGAGCGAAGAAGAGGAGCGGAGCTTTTCCTGCGCCGGTCTTTGTTCATTGAGTTGATGTATGATGCAACGCCTATGCCAGAACGCGCCATCATTCCAAGATTCTCTTGTCTTTCCTGGGGGTAGTTGATTTGCAAAGGGACTGAAATAACAAGCAAAAACCTGACCAGATACTAAACAGCAATACGTTTAAAGATTCACTCGAAGCTTCTTTAATCTTCGTCATTATTTGTCCAGCTCGCATTTGCTCGAAAAAAATTCGGGACTCCGTAGTAACGCATATTCTCTTACTCTACAATGACCGCTTCATCCTGAGGACTCTATAACGGGATTGTATCGAACCACATTATACAAATACATTTTGGGATTCTGATGAAGATGTCTACAAATCTTACCACAGCTGAGAACAGTTGCGGCTGGTAATGATGCAATGGGATTAGAACAAAACGAGAAATACCTGACCCTTCCAGTGTATCTTGAAAAGCGACAAACGCGGTGGTAGATGGCAACGATGATTGCCTCCGCACGGGCGCTGGCTTTCTGACTGTAGGGCTGGACTCTGGTATGAACAAACCTCGAAATGACTTTGGTGCCTCGTACGAAGGATGGAAGCCTTCGGAGAAAAAGAATACGTTTAATCGGTGCGATAATGTTCTTCCTTACTTTGGGTCGTAGGTCATTGAGAATAGCAGTGACAATGAGATGTTTGGTTAATCGGAATTCTTAGGCTAATTGAAGTATTGGATGTTGTCTACAGAAAGCGCCCAACATGCAAAATCTAAACTAAGTACAAAATAGTGGAAGGATGACTAAGTGGTAAGGTAATTGAACATATGTTCATCGATACATATACGATATATAGAGAGAGACTGTGAGGGAGAGAGAGACTCTGTGTGAGAGAGAGAGAGACAGAGAGAGAGACTCTGAGAGAGAGAGAGAGAGAGAGAGAGAGAGAGAGAGAGAGAGAGAGAGAGAGAGAGAGAGAGAGAGAGAGAGAGAGAGAGAGAGAGAGAGAGAGAGAGAGAGAGAGAGAGAGAGAGAGAGAGAGAGAGAGAGAGAGAGAGAGAGAGAGAGAGAGAGAGAGAGAGAGAGAGAGAGAGAGAGAGAGAGAGAGACTCTGTGTGAGAGAGAGAGACAGAGAGAGAGACTCTGAGAGAGAGAGACTCTGAGAGCGAGAGACTCTGAGAGAGAGAGACTCTGAGAGAGAGAGACTCTGAGAGAGAGAGAGAGAGACTCTGCGAGAGAGAGAGAGAGAGAGAGAGAGAGAGACCCTGAGAGAGCTAGGACACTGCTCGATAATTGTTGCTCCTCAGTGTCGGTGTCCTGTCCTTTGCTGCTAAATAGAAAGCATACAAAATATTCGCCGCTTTTCAACGTCCGAATTGTGCTTTGAAAATAAGAGGCAACATAATAAGATGTCTAGATGAATACCGGTCCATCCCAGAAATAAGATTTCTCAAGGAAAATAAGTGAATTCATTCCACACGTGCGGCTCTAGTTCAGATGTGACCAGAAGCACTCAAGGGTGAACGAGTGAAAATGCACATCCAAGAACATCTTTTCAATGGGTCTTTTTACAACAGCCTATCGCTCCGATCGTGTTCTATTCAGTGCCATCCATTTTGATACGCTGTCACCCAGTTGCCGTGCGAACGTCCATACATCAATACGAAATACATGCAATGCTGTAGGTCTCGACAGGACCAACGGGAATTAATCCGAAAGCGTGACATCAAACAAATCTAATGCATTAGAATGATGGAGTTGAGAAAGAAACTCGATGGCCACATACCCACTGATTTTTGACTCTCGGCTGTTCTTTGAACCGTATTGCTTGGCGTTTGAAAGAATCCTGTATCAAAAACCGGATTCAATGTACTTTGCGCAGAGGAACTTTGCAACAAATCATCTAAATTTATTTTTTCTTTAACGTGGCCACCACGAACAATCGTCGCATTGCCAGGCAAATTCGACAGCATATCTTTGTACGGGTGAATTTCTCTGAGCTCCTCGCTGTCGGGTGAAGCCTCTTCCTCGTTGTATAGCTGCGACAGCTGGTAATAGATAAAAATGCTAAAAGCTCTTATGGCTGGTAAGTATTACAGTTTATCAGTCATGATACATTAACAACAGTTTTTTCACTTCCAGCACGATGAGATTATGGCTTGTCCAGTCACAGGGTCTTTACCTTCCAGGTAAAAAGGTTACATGAAAAACTGATTCACTCTGAGATCATGAAAGGCCATTTCAGAGTCCCTGTGTAGAAGACACGCTAGGTTTGCAGTGATTAGCTATGTACAATATCCCCGGTTTCTTTAACTTTTCTTATCAATATCTACATATACAGTAAACTCTGCCTAATTCGAACTCTCTGGGGGAAACGTGTAGCGTTTACGGCGTACTGCGGTTCGCGAGAAGGCACACAGAGATCACAACCGTTCTCGGTCTTGTAGTTTTCAATTTCAATCAAGACTGATTACTATACACAATCATCATCCTTATATATCATCAAGATGTCAAAGTACACTAATATACAAAACAGGACAACACGTGATTACAATGAGTACACTAACGTACATAAAAGGACAACACGTGATTACAACAACATGTGATTTACGGATATACAAAGATGCGGAAATACATGACAACACGTGATTACAACAACATGTGATTTACGGATATGACAAAGATGCGGAAATACATGACAACACGTGATTACAACAACATGTGATTTTTATATAACAAAGATACGGAAATACATGACATGCTACACTCTCCCCTCCCTTAAATTTCAAGAAAAAGAGGTGAACATGTTCTAATGTGTGACAATCTCTCCAAAACGAACTGGTGGGTTGATCACCTGGCGAAGGTGTGAAGGTCGGGCTTGGCCAGCACCCCTGTCCCCATTCCCTGGTCCATCCCTCAATACATTAGAAGGGACAAATTCCTCAACAATGATAGCTGGGCTCTCAGGCACTGGGTGAACAGGTAACCCACCAGCTAACTGGGTAGGACAACGCTTTAATTGGTTGTGATGGGCTACCAACGTCTTACCCATAGTTGACCTTAACGTATAGATCACACCATTCTGAGAGCAAACATTGTAAGGGCCTATCCACTTCTTACCAAATTTACCTTTCTTGGGACGACGTAACCAAACAGCCTGCCCAGGTTGAAAGGGTTCCCAGTTTCTGTTACTTGCGTTATACTGACTAGCCTGCCGTGCTCTTGAAGCCGCAAGGTTCTTCTGAGCGATACTATTAGCATTCTGAATAGCTTTTCGTAACGACTGAGAATATTCTGACTGACTAGCTGGGTTTATCAAAGGTATGCCTAGTTCTACCTCAATGGGCATGCGAGCTGGGTGGCCAAAGACCATTTCATAAGGAGAAATACCGATAGACTCCTGGACACTAGAGTTATAAGCAAAGACTGCCTGATCAAGCCACTCGTCCCAATCTGCACTATGCTCAGAAACAAAGTTAGATAATATTTCTTGTAGGGTACGGTTCTGTCTTTCCACAAGCCCGTCACCCTGCGGATGGTATGCAGTTGTCCTTGTCTTTTTAATGCCCATTATACCATATATTTCGTGCATGAGGGTACTGTCGAAATTCCGCCCTTGATCTGAATGCAGGACTGTAGGGGGTCCAAAACGTGAAAACACCTTAGAAACAAGAACCTTGGCAACAGTGGCAGCCTTTTGGTCCTTTGTGGGGAATGCTTCACACCATTTAGTAAAGTGGTCCATCAACACTAAGATATGCTTGTTACCCTGAGATGTTTCGGCTATGGGACCCATGTAGTCTAAAGCCCAGAACGCAAAGGGTTCACCAACCTGGATAGACTGAAGTGGTGCTTTGGTCTGTTGCGGGTCTTGCTTTCCCTGACTACAAAAGGTACAATTCTGGATATATTCTTTAATGGAATGTTGCATTTGAGGCCAGAAAAAGCGTTCTCTGGCCCGATGAATGGTCCGAGTTACCCCCATGTGCCCCCCTGATGGGCTGCTATGCAAGTTTTCCAGTACCTGACTCACTAGACCTTGAGGAAGGACAACAGAATATCGAGGAATCTTAGTTTTAGATCGGAAGGATTTTAAAAGGAGACCATCGCTTACGAACAGTTGATCCCAGCAAATCCACATGGTGTGCAACGTATCATGATTCTTCCAAACAAAGAAAGGGGGCTTCGGAAAATTGTTTTCTTTCATTTTAATTACAGTCATGATGTCTGGGTCATTATGCTGTGCTTCATATACATTAGTGTCAGGGATAAGACCTACTAGGCAATTGACGGCAGCAGCAGGTACAATAGAGTTGGAGCCACCAGAAGGGCAAACCTTGGGTGCATGATTAAGTCGAGATAAGGCATCCGCATTTTGATTAGAACCCCCTGGCCTGTGTTTCACAGTGAAATCAAACTCCTGGAGGTCCATGATCCATCTAGCTGTACGGCCTTTAGGTTGAAGAGAATGAAGCCATTTAAGTGCACTATTGTCAGTAATGACAGTAAACTTATGGCCTAGTAGATAGACGCGAAAATGTTTCACAGCATAGACAACAGCAAGAGCTTCTTTTTCCATGGTAGTGTAATTACGTTCTCTACCAGTGAGGGTACAACTGGCGTAAGATATTACCCTTTCCTTACCCTGGGGGTCCAGTTGGGCCAAAACAGCACCAAGGCCGACATCAGATGCATCAGTCTGGAGAATAAAAGGCTGGTCAAATCTGGGATATGCCAGGACTGGTGCAGAACATAAGAATGTCTTAAGCTGAGAAAATGCATGTTCATGTTTTTCAGTCCATGAAAAGATGGTATTCTTTTTGAGCAAATCTGTCAAAGGTGAAGCAACCGTTGCAAAGTGGGGGATAAATTTCCGGTAATACCCTGCAAGACCCAAAAAAGATCGCAAGCTGTCTACGTTGGATGGAGCTGAGAGTTCTTCAACCCGCTTTGTTTTAGAGGGGTCAGTGTGAACACCTTGACTAGATACGACATGGCCTAGATATGTAACCCTGTCAGCACCAAAAGAGCATTTGGATGCTTTAACCCTGAGATTATGATAACGAAACCTTTGCAATACAGACTGCAAGCGGTGACAATGGTCCTCCATGTTTTTTGAAAAGATGATAACATCATCAAAATAACAAAGACACATTTCGTATGTGAGACCCGACAAAACTATATCAATAGCCCTCGAGAATGTTGCTGGGGCTGTAGAAAGCCCGTATGGCATTCGCAAAAATTCATATAACCCATTGTGGGTGATAAAGGCAGTCTTTTCACGGTCATCGGGGTGCATGCTTAATTGCCAATAGCCACTACGCAGATCTAGTGTGCTAAACATTTTATAACCATTTAAAGAATCTAATAAGTCATCAACTCTAGGAAGAGGATGAGCATCTTGCTTAGTGACAAGGTTTAACTTACGATAGTCTACACAGAATCGATAAGAACCATCTTTTTTCTTAACAAGCACTATTGGTGAGGCCCATGGGCTAGTGCTTGGCTCTACAACTCCTTGCGACAACATCTCCTGAACCTGTTTGTCAACTTCATCCCGATAATGGTAGGGCAGCCGTCTGGGGTATTGACGAATGGGGTGAGCATCCCCTGAATCTACTTTATGTGCTGTTACGGTGGTATGGCCTAAACTATTACTGAAAACATCAGAGAATGACAACAATGTCTGCAGGAGCTGAGCTTTTTCCTGTGAATCTAAATTAGGGCTAATGGCTGCATGTAATTCAGCTAAAGTATCAGGAGAAATCTGGGTATTATCGGTCACACTAGCGCAAATATCATTATCACTACTCGCACACTGGGATACTGAGACTGATTCTACAACAGGCCAAAATTTAGCTATTTTCTGCCCTTGATGCAATTCTGTACTGGATTCTGAAGAATTGAGAATGCGAATAGGAACATTTCTGTTGGTAGCTTGACTAAGAGAGTATGCAGTCGCATAGACTAACTCAGATGACTCATCTAAATTACACACCATACCTAGCTGGTCGGAGCAACTGGCTGGAATCCTGGCATTAATGATAGATTCTGTCCGCGGTGGAAGAATAATATTATTGGCCAGAGTAACAAAAACTGGTCCCCTATCGGAAGACTGGGTAAATGACGGCCCTCCAAGCGGAGGACTTATGGCTGCCGAAAGATTAGAAGGATGTTTACCCGGGCAAGAAGACAAGGGAGTAAGAGAGGTACCACCATGGGGTCCGACAAGGAAATAGGAGCCCTCCGCAAGAGACAATTGTAGGCCATTGGAGGCAAGAAAATCCCAGCCTAAAATGCATTGTAGAGATTGTAACACATTATCACAAATCATGAAGTTGCCTAAGTATTGGAATGAATTACCAGGAAATGATATTTTAAGACATGTTACACCAGAAAATTTTAAAGGATCTCCTGTCACTGAAATACAATCGTTGGTTGCGCTTCTGACTACGGGTAGGGCTTGGTTTTGTTCAGCACAAGATTGAGAAATCTTTTGAAATGCCCTTTTCCCCAAAATGGACTTCATTGAACCTGTGTCAATGAGAGCGGGAAATTCGACACCATTAAACTTACAAGATACAAGGGGTTGATGATGGGCTGATTCATTTATGTCAGAAGTAGCCCCAATGGTAAATAAGGAGGGATGCTCGTCGCTCAAACCCCTTAACGAGGCATCCCTTGATAGTTTAAAAGACAACTCACGATTATTCACAGCCTGATTTACTGGCCTGTTTTGACGCGGAACTAGTCCTTTGTTCGCAATCAATACCTCTCCTGTGCTGTCTTGTCTGACATTTCCACATGACTCTGGCCTATGGCCCCATCCACTGCAGATAGCACATCGAACAGCACCTCTCCGCTTGGGACATTGCCTGACAATATGTCCTTCTTCATGGCAATAGAAGCAGCGGACTGGCTGTGAACGGCGAGGTGCAACGCGAGTTGGCGGTGAGGATAAGGCAGCAATGAGATTTTGTTGGCCTTCAGCAATTTCCCGGACCATGGAGTGTAATGCCTGGATTTCATGAGATTGGCGCGTGATCTGTTCATGCTGTTCAGGAACAAAACCAGAAAGGGGCTGCTCCATGGCTGCACACACGGAAGGGCGGGGCAATTCTGCAATTGCCCGAAAGCGTTGCGAAAAAGACAGCATGGTGTCCAGAGAGGGGGTAGAGTCGGACTCTAAGAGCTTTAGCTGGACCGAGCTCGGCAATCCCTTGAGAAATTGGCGACGAAGAAGAGCGTCAAATGCGGTGTCCGATAATTCGGGTTCAGCGTTTCTCAACGACTCTTTCAAGCGCCACAGAAAAAGAGCAGGATCTTCAGCTGGACGAAGGCGTTGGTCTTCGAATTCCCGATAGAAACGCTCTCGGTGAATGGAAGGCGAAAAACAAGCCTGCAGGCTAGCTGTAAGGCCGTCGTAAGTGCTCTTTCGATCGTCCGAAAGAGTTTCAAAATACGTAGCGGCGGGGCCTTGCAGAAAGGCTGGCAGTTTGGCAAGACGAGTAGCGGCATTCCAGGTATTTGCCAGGGCACAACGCTCGAAATGCCTAAACCACGAGGCAAAATCACCGCTTGAAAAGCGTTCTGGAAGGATGCTGTGTGTTGCCATCACGAAGCTTCTGTCACCAAAATGTAGCGTTTACGGCGTACTGCGGTTCGCGAGAAGGCACACAGAGATCACAACCGTTCTCGGTCTTGTAGTTTTCAATTTCAATCAAGACTGATTACTATACACAATCATCATCCTTATATATCATCAAGATGTCAAAGTACACTAATATACAAAACAGGACAACACGTGATTACAATGAGTACACTAACGTACATAAAAGGACAACACGTGATTACAACAACATGTGATTTACGGATATACAAAGATGCGGAAATACATGACAACACGTGATTACAACAACATGTGATTTACGGATATGACAAAGATGCGGAAATACATGACAACACGTGATTACAACAACATGTGATTTTTATATAACAAAGATACGGAAATACATGACATGCTACAAACGCAAAAAATGTTCGAATCACAAAACTTTCGAATAACAAAAAGTTCAAACTATAGAGGTTTTTTGTAACGGGATTTTCAAGGGACCGGAAAGCTTTGTTCGAATTAAGAAAAGTTCCAATTACACGAGTTCGAATAAGACAGAGTCACAGCGTGAGCAGAAACATTGGCGCATTTTCTGATTCATACTCTATACATTTTGAAAATAGGTAGGCCACGACAAGGTAAAAAACTCATCAAAGACAAACGCAGCCTATACCGACGATGTCTGCTAAAATGCTTGATGATCGAAAGAGAACTCTTTCAACTACAGTCGAGTTCCATAATCGAAACGAGTGTTGGGGAACACCTTAGTAGACACTGTTGAGAGAGAGAGAGAGAGAGAGAGAGAGAGAGAGAGAGAGACCCTGAGAGAGAGAGACCCTGAGAGAGAGAGACCCTGAGAGAGAGAGAGAGGGAGAGAGAGAGAGAGAGAGAGAGAGACCCTGAGAGAGAGAGACCCTGAGAGAGAGAGACCCTGAGAGAGAGAGAGAGAGAGAGAGAGAGAGAGAGAGAGAGAGACCCTGAGAGAGAGAGACCCTGAGAGAGAGAGACCCTGAGAGAGAGAGAGAGGGAGAGAGAGAGAGAGAGAGAGAGAGAGAGAGAGGGAAAGAGACTCTGTGAGGGAGAGACCCTGAGAGAGAGAGACCCTGAGAGAGAGAGAGAGAGAGAGAGGGAGAGAGAGAGAGAGAGAGAGGGAGAGAGACTCTGTGAGGGAGAGAGAGAGAGACTCTGTGAGGGAGAGAGAGAGAGACTCTGTGAGGGAGAGAGAGAGAGACTCTGTGAGGGAGAGAGAGAGAGAGAGAGAGAGAGAGAGAGAGAGAGAGACCCTGAGAGAGAGAGACCCTGAGAGAGAGGGAGAGAGAGAGAGAGAGAGAGAGAGAGAGAGACCCTGAGAGAGAGAGACCCTGAGAGAGAGAGAGAGAGAGAGAGAGAGAGAGAGAGAGAGAGAGAGAGAGAGAGACCCTGAGAGAGAGACCCTGAGAGAGAGAGACCCTGAGAGAGAGAGACCCTGAGAGAGAGAGAGAGAGAGAGAGAGAGAGGGAGAGAGAGACTCTGTGAGGGAGAGAGAGAGAGACTCTGTGAGGGAGAGAGAGAGAGACTCTGTGAGGGAGAGAGAGAGAGAGAGACTCTGTGAGGGAGAGAGAGAGAGAGACTAAAATGTGCATCAATCTCAAAACTCGAAGAAACTTTATGCTACAGATACATAAGAATATGTGTGGTGAAGCGATATCCCTACCTGTCTTTGCCAAGGCAGCAAGCCGAGCTTCTTTCTGGCATGGGCTTTGTTCACTCCGAACGATTCCTCTCGTTTGATACCCCCTGGGGGCGGATGCGCCGCACTGAATTCCACGTTGCCTTGATTCGAAACGGAAACGGTGAAGCGGCCCACTTTGATTGTTCTGTTAGCTGTTGCTTCCAAAGAATGAACAGTCCATTCGTCCAGCTATGGAGAGGAACAGAGAAAAATTTCAAGGCAGGAACGCCAGCGTTGTAGCGCAAACAGCAGAGGACTGATGATGAATCACAAAGTGGGCGACAAGAAAAGCCCGCAGCAACTTCTAGGCAAATGCATCTTCTGTATTCAATGGAATAAAATCGCATCTCTGTATTAAACCTCTGCATCATACGCTTTTTAGTGAAATAAAGAAGAAATGGTCAGCAGAGCCCTATTTCTTTGTAAAGAACACCAGGAAACCGGCGGGGGAGAGAACTACGACGCCTACATGAGCTGGAAGACTATCGATGGAAACAGAGCGGGTCACATTCTTCAACTTAAACTGATTTGTAAAATCTGAATTAAACAGAAATAATTGAGACTTTTCAATCCTCGCTTGGAAAAAAGGGAATTTACTATTTTGCTTCCGTCATTTCAATTCTTTTTAAAAGGGAAGAGACAATCTCTCTTTGCAGTCCTAGGTGGAAAAAATATGCTGCGAAGGCAATACATACCGTGCCTAGATTTATATCATCTTCGCTCATGCCATCGAACGGATCGTCTAGCTTGTCTTGAACACCTTGCAAAGCACCAAACAAGAACGTGACCAACACAGCGATAAAATACGGACTCCACTTGCTATTGACTTGCCGTCCGAGATACACGTAATACGGCGCAAGAAGAAGAGGAAGCGCGAAAATGAATATCTTCGTGAATGATCTAATGGAGCGTGGAGATCTGTACTCTCTGATTACGCGAAGCCTTTCGAAAGAGAGGCACATCAAGCTGTCAACAAAATAGGAGAAGAAGGTCAAGCTTGAGGAGCTACTGCAATTCTGATGACAGTTGTTAATCCAAGACTCAATGCATGAAATTCCAGAGAAGTCAAGCAAAAACAGGTGCTCTCACATGACACTGAAAAAGCACGTTCCGTGAATAATAAAGAATATTTCATAGATGGAAATGCCTTGGCACACTTATCAATTTGCCTTCCTCAATCAAATTCGTAAAGCAATTTCGTGCTCGTGAATTTACACATGTGAATAAATTCTCTTCATGCCATTTGGGTGGACTTATCTTCCAAAGTAAGAAAGGGATTGGCATGCTGACAATTTCTGCCAAAACAGAAAAAGAATATTCCCCAAATCAACACAATCAAAACTGACTCACTATTGCAGATGAATGATTCTCGCGGCAATCGGAGATGGCGCCTCTAATTTTGAAGTTCGAATCCTCTCGTTGATTTGCGCCACGTCACTAAGATCTTCATACAAAACCTTGAAAGGCGAACTGGAAATTAGAATCGGAACAAGGAAACCAAGATATACCCTATCTAAAACAATGAGTAACATATAACTAATATACGATGGGAATTTTGTCAAGCACACAGACGAAGTAGGCACGATTCTTCGAAAATTATTAGCTTCATTTATTCGTGCATCTAGAAATTTTCGAAATAAAATAAGATGACACACACGCACAGGATTCCATCCTAAATTTAACTCTTCAGCAGTAAGGGGTTCGTTAACGCGGTTGGACAACCAGTCTTTCAGAGTTCGTAGCAGTCCCGGGTAACAATAAGTAATTACAGGGAGTAAATACAAATCCCTTTTCTTTCAGATATAATGTCCCCCCCCCCCGCCTGGCAATAGCTGGGGAAAACGTAGCGAGATTATCTAATTTGTCCATAAAGAGTCTACACAAATCTCTTATTCACTCCATCAGCTGGTTGATAAGTTTTAGAATTCGACTCAATGGTGAATAAGAATCTGTCAGACTTAATCTCTTCTCAGCTTCTAATCAAAACCAAACTAAAACATGATGAAAAATAACACGCTGAAGTACTTTGCCACAAGACAAAGCCTTTCGTGCATAGGTAAACAAATCAAATGTTCTATTAAATGTTAAAGCATTTCCGAAGCACGCCCACCACTGAGATCTGCCCGCCTACCCCACAAAAGGTGCGTCCCAAAAGCCTATAAATTCTCTTTCACTAACTTGGTGGTTGGGGCCTATCGAGGAAACGGCAACATACCATCTTGACGCGAATATATTTCGACTGAAAAACATGTTACAACTTCGCTCCTGCTGCCGAAATCATTGAGAAAATATCCTGCAATCTCAAAAACAATGCCGCCAGCAAAATAAAAGAACATTGGGTCCTTGGTTATAAACTCCGTTTTAATCTAGCTCATTGGGGACTACATAGGGTAAAGGACACGGCGGTAAAGCCAGTAAAAGAAGAGGAAGAAAATGTAACTCATTGAGGAAGTATTCCTAATTGTTGATGTTTGTGGCTGGCGTTCAGAACTAAAGTTGAAGACAATTTGCGAAGTAAAAATGCCGAAAAATACCAAAAAAGGGAGAGTATCTTACTCTTAAGATGAAATCTCGTTTATGAAAATTCTCTGTTAGTAGATATTCTCGTAAGTGAAACATCAAGCCTTTGGTTTTGCTAAAAACGGCTTTCATAAAGGCTTCATCAAACACTGAAAAAGAAAAAAGAAATTAGAACGGGGAAGAATGATGTGTAACCTTTTCGTGAATAGATAGCTAAGAATGTCTGATCATTAGGAGAATAGCTGATCAAATCAATATGAATAAAATACGTCAACGGTGAACCCCCGGCGGCTGCTCACTGTTTAAAGGTGTTTTAGGGTAAATTCATAGCTGCATTATACTGCAAACTGTTCCTAGCTTTTGCCTTGTTCTCGTCTTTAATGCTTCGACTCTTGTTTGGATATCTTTTTATCTTCTGTTACAAACACCCCTCAATTCTCTGTCAGACCTTGCTTTCCTTGATTCTTCTCCAAGGATTTCCACTCTCGTTCCAATAGTGGTACCGTGGTGTAGTGGCTAAGCATGCGGACTCATAATACAGGGGTTGTCAGTTCGATTCCTACACGTGTCACAATAAAAAGGCCAATGGTGGGGAAGGCAACGGGAAACCACCTCATAAAATCCACTTCCTCAAAAAAAATAAGACCCGTATCTGGTTTCTGCTGCGCTCAAAATTCAGTATGCAACGCAGGTTACAGTTTTTTTTATCTCTGCTCTCAGGTCGTACTCTCATGAATGCTCGCTCTTCAAATTCAACCTTATTATTCACTATTTAGCATTCATAATCAAAATGGAATTTAATTGTGAACAGTTGCATTCATTTTGTGCAAGAATACTAAGATACAACACGCAATCTTCACAGTCGGTAAGGTGATAAGGCAGCGGAAAATAGCAATCGAAAGTAAAACTCACTTCCGGGAATTCTCCAGTCTCGAACACAGAAAAACCATACCATAGTAGATGCTTTGAAATTTGCTAAATCTTCCAAAACTTTTTCCCTTCTTTGAAAATCAGCTATAAAAAGGGAAATTTGTATGATTTTAGCAAAGCTAGCCAAAGATTGAGCTTTAACAATACAGCATACATCTTCATTATGCAGTTAACAGTTTGGTTGTTTTGATCTGTGAAAAGGTGTTTGATTCAAGGCAAATACATTCAAACAGAAGAACAGAAATTGTGTCTCACGATTTCATGTGCTGATGGATCATAGTTGAAAAATGCCAAATAATTATATGCTATTCAGACTTAATCTAGAAATACCTATGATTCAATTAGGGCATTGTAGACACTGTGATTCATGGGTGTCAATGACATCTGCAATTATTGCAAGTAAGACCTTATCAACAACGTAAACATTTTGCCGGTGTTTGCAAAGCCTGACAGTATCCGTGTACTTTCATGCTTGCCTGTGATGGATGATTTCTTAGTCACTTAAATTTGTGGACTGCAGACAAATGCTTGAACAGATTCTTGAGCATATTCCTACCACAAATCATTTGACATTTCATGCAAACTTCTACAAGTCAAAGTAAAAGTTCCTTCTCGTCACCCCTTTTGCGAATAGGGTGGCGCCCATCTCCACCTGTTTAGCCTTAAGGCTTACACAGCTGTGCACGCACAGTAAATACTACAGTTACAAGCTGGCCATCTGTTAGCATGGTGTGTTTAACTGGAATATTTGAAACTGAACTAGCGCACTTAACAATTATCAAATAATATTTGCATAGGTTAGCTTGTTCAGCAAAAGTGAACTTGCTCCTTTTTTCAGATCTATCAGTCAAGGATCTGTTCACTTAAAAGCACTTACATCAAAACTAGTGCGCACTTCAATACTTTTGTTAAAAACTCAATGTCTAATAATAACTGCGATTCCTCTAGAGAATGCCATCCATCGAGACGTTCATCTTTTGAAGATGGGAATAAACTAGTACAAGATAACAATGCTGGGAAAAGGTCAACCAAGAAATCTGCTCAAAACACAGCAATGTGAAAGAATAGATTCTAAATAAAAATTTTGATCACAACATGATGATAAGATGATGCAATGCATTTGTAAATTCCAACTGTTCTTGATGCTAATGCTTGGCTGTTTTGGATATAAGATTGCATGGATAGTTGAGGAGGCACTGGTCTATGGTGTGTGGTAAGGCCACCACCAGACACAATTACATCCCCATATGGAACAGTTGCAGCCCCTGTTGGTTGCTGCATGGGCTAAATCTGATTTTGTAAAAATTTTGATGAACCACATGGATTTCAAGATTAAACGTGCTTCAAAAGAAATAAAAATTCATACTAATTGTAGATGACATTGTAAAACGTAATAAAATGGCCATCCAGGCTTCGCCAGCTTCAATAAATGAATTTAAAGTTAGACCATCAGAAAACTTAAAGCTTGAGATATAAAAGAGACTTACTGTTAATAGAAAATGCCAACGGGAAAACCAGTGGTGATACAAAAAGAGTTACATGGACTTCAAAGAATATATCTGTAAAGAGCAGTAAATTGCATTTTGAGAAAAAAAAGAAAAAAACAACAGTGGATTAATTTTAATGAAAGGGCTTCTTAGCTCTCTTCTTTTGGAGATAGCACCCTTGATGCATGCTTGTGAGTAATGGTTTGCCTACAGAACTGAGGATTCTGTGATCCAGCCAAATCTGAGAACCAACCCAAACCCTGGTAATATCCAACAGTGGATTACAGCTTAAAAATATGGGTAGTTCTGTTGCTCAGAAGAATACCTATAAAACTGAGACTTCTTGAGAAATGGCATAAAAATACCAAATTGGATGGAAAAGGATTATTTTGCCAACAAACAGAATATCAACAGTCATGATCATGACTAAATCAAACACATTTTTTCATTTTCACTTCCCTTGTTTCCCCGTTGCCCATTCTATGGAGTAGGGGTTGGCTGCAGCACAGACAATGAAGGTTGGGCAAGAATCCTAAAACTGCTGTCAGCATTTGTGAGATTGAAACAGCACAACTTGTGCTTGATATTCACATCCCCTATCCACTATATGATGGCCAAAATAATGCAAGAAGACCATTAACATTTTGTTTAAAGATCGAGGCTATTTATAGAGGAAAGTAAAATCATTTAAGCTCAAAGTATCAATGAGGAAGCAGCATTGAACTTACTTGCATAACTACATAAATAAGTGAATATTCCTAGAAGGGAAGAAAGGGAGAATTAGGATGGTAGACATAATGACGGATTGAATCAAGATGGAAAGTAGCAGCGCTGGTGCCGTCGTGTAGTGGCTCAGTGTGCCACCTCATAACGCATGCGTTGCGAGTTTGAATCTTGCACTTGTCACCATAAAAAAACACCATTGAGAGAGAGAGACCCTGAGAGAGAGAGAGACCCTGAGAGAGAGAGAGACCCTGAGAGAGAGAGACTCTGAGAGAGAGAGACTCTGAGAGAGAGAGACCCTGAGAGAGAGAGACCCTGAGAGAAACAACCATGAAAATTTAATAAACAAGAATCATTTTGGGAATTTTCGCTGCAATTTCTCATTGACAAAAGAGATCAGAGCTACTATCAAAAGCCATATCAAGAAAATGCTGTTTCTGTCATAGTATTGTACAATTACAAAAGAGTAACATATGGGTGCTGATAGCTACCCAACCCTGCTAGCATAGCCATACTACCTTCTGCTAACAAACAAATGACTTTGATATCAAAACTTGATGAGATGTATTTCTAAAATGGTTTTGTCTTGCACTCTTAAATATGCAAATTTGTTCATCTTGTTTCTCACTCATTCCTTTATTCAATTAGATTCTCTAATTTTTGTCAATTTCCTTCCTCATTTTCTAGCAGAATGTACTAAGTCTAAATTGCATACTTAAACATTATCCATTGCTGTTCTGAATTGTTACAAAAGCAACCAAAGTTTCTCAACACTACCTTTGCTAGCAGCTCTGATCTCCTCTTAGGGACAAGAAATTTAATTGAGTGGTCTGATGAAAATGCCTTGCTTGTGAAAAAGTCAATGTCGTTTTTTAGCATTCTATGACAGTCCAAGAGTTCAAAAGTCTTTCTTGTTGCCAGTTACAAAATGAGGAAGACATGAAATAAAACTTAGTTGAATTTCTGAATGAAAAAATCATCTTGTGTCCCAGTTTAAAGGCCATCTCTGAAAAATGAACCTTCAAAAGTAATTTAAACTTTGTTTGGGCACAGCATAGTGTGTGATATCCACCTCGTATCAAAAAGTTCTTTGGTCTGTTTTGGACAACTAAATGCTGGGAGGGCATCATGGATGTTGTGAGCCAAGTGGCGACGGCAAAGTCAAGGCATACTCACTTCTCATCATGAAATTAAGGATAGGTAAAAGTATTACCCCAAATTACTTGATTACAGTTAAAGCTTCCACGGGGTTAGTACGAACCATAAAAATTGCTCTGATTTTGTTGGCAAAAATCATGCTTACCTGACAAGACCATTTGTATTAGTACAATGACATTGATATTGTGAATGAAACTTTTTAACAACTAGAAAAGTAGAGGGAAAACACGGTAAGAATTCAATGTAGATTTGGGTGAGTGGGTGGCTGAAAAAAATGTGCACTGCCGGATAGGACATTTTCAGTATTCTACTCTAACATTATGCATGGATTAGATAACGCCCCAAATGCTTTTCCGTCCAGTTTTAGGCCAAGGTGTTTAGTACCGGAATGTATAATTACACAATTTCACTCAAGACGCTCCAAACAATCTTTAATATAAACTCCCATAGATTATTCCACTGTTATCAGTGCTTCGCCCAACCCCCCACCCCCCACCCGGGCAGTAGAGGGGAGCTTCAAACAGCCATCTTGTTAAATGGGTCAACAGCTACAGTGCCCCTTTACTTTAGAAATAACAATTCCCAAATATTTGCTTTAGAATTCAAGAAGTATTGGCGTTTTCTCATTGGCAATTGAGGTGAAAACAAAAAGTAATCGATGGCAACATACGCTCTTATCGAAGGCAAATATCTTCAGAAGGTAGACGAATCTGCCAATTCCTTCATACTTCTTTTGGCGATTTTGGCTCCATTTGTAGATCTCCTGTCGTCCCTCTTCGTCCAAAAACTGGAATTGTTCAAACGATGACGCCATATTGCGATAATTGCAGAGGGGATTCGTCTGTTTCGGGTATGATTTCGCTGTTTCTCTGCAGTCCTCTCTCCCTCTCTTCAAATTTCAGCTAATAAATAAGGCATTTTCTATCGACAGAGTCACTTGTGACGCATTTCCAAACCTGATGATACTGGTAAAATGAATAATTTATCTACCTGTCATCTCAAAACTTGATCGTAAGAGGCATTTAACTATCTCAAAGTAAATCGTCACTCGTCTCCTTGCGATGAATCGCTCCTCCGCTGTAACCAGCCCAAAATCACTGTTTCTATAAACCTAACTGCGTCACATACTCGAGGTCGAAGGTAGTAGAAACCAGAGACAGGGCTCTGAGCTTTTTCTAGGGAAGTCGACTTCACGACGTGGTTTCCCTTTTCCTTCTTTGCCAATAGTATTTTCATTGTGACACGTGCAGGAGTCGAACTGACAGCTCCTGTGTTATGAGTCCGCACGCTTAACCACTACACCACGGCAGCACTGTTAGCATTAAGACGCCTCTGTATAAATGTTAGTAGCTATCAGGAGAGCGAAATACTTCTTCAATTTTTCCAGACCATGATTCGAAATACTGCAGGTGTTATTTGGCATAAGATAACGCACCAGATGGACTGGTAATGGGGGGGGGGGGGCAAAAAAATTGAACCATGAGTCATGCGCAAAGGAAATGAGCAGAATGAAATTCAGTTGGTCAGGAGAAGACATGTACTATCAATCAAGGACCTGAAAAAATATCTAGTAGCAATCATATCGTATGATTTAGACAGGTCCTTGATTGATGACAGCATTTGATGAGCAAGTTAAACCTGTATAAACATGATATCATCATCATTATTATTATTATTGCTATCTTTAAGTTTAAATTCAAGTCAAAAGTAGAGTGAGAATTGAAACATTTGGATGGGTTTTAAGGCTGAGATTCATCGCAGTCAAATGCGCTGTACATTGGCGATTTCCAGAATGCAGTATATAGAACTTCGTGGTCTTTTATTGGATGCACACCTTTCATGGAATTATCATCTTTGTCCACTTTAAAAAAAGCTATCTAGGACTTGCAGAATCCTTCTTAAAATCATTAGAAAGCATTTTCGTATTGTTGCTTCAAAAGGTGTATATTAAAGGCACTACGGTGTGTGGGACAAGCTTTGGACTCTTATGTAGAACCGATGTATAAGTTGCGAAAACAAGCTGCTAGGTTTACATTGAATCAGACATCCTGCTCCCATTAACTGCCCTCGTTCAAAAAGCTCACACTTGCTTAGATTATCAGACATATTTAAACTCAAACTCTTGACCATTGTTTATGAATCAATAAAAATGCTAACACAAGGTTTCTTCCACGGCTGCTTCTCTCATGGCCCCACAATGCATACCAATACAATGAAGAAACTGCCCCGATGCGATTCTTACTTAATAGACAAAATACACTTTTACAGGGATTTGTTACAATTTGGTATCTGGGATTCATGCTACAAGAAAAGCTGCCAAGCGAAATCAAAAATTTACCTTCTAAATCTTCATTTAGGAAAACTTAAAAAATAACATCATGTAAACTATCTGCATCAAAAAGTCTCTTTGTTTCTTTCTCTAATTCCATTTCGAAAGTCAGACAAGGAGGCTCTCTTCTCGCTAGTTAACCTACCAGAATTCCTCCTCAGAATTCTACTACAGTTCATTGCCATTGCTAAGGGATTGCTGTCTATTTTTGCTTATAGCATATTAATTCAGTCAAGGTGATTTCACTGGTGATTCTATGGTGATTCTATGGTTGCTTATGCTATTGAATTTGAGTTTCTATCGCAATGTGGTAGAAGTAATAGAACTGAATTGAACTGAAGAATTATAAAAAATAATGAGCAAATCAAATAGTAATGCAGGGTGAAAAAAGTGCATTTTGATCTCTAAAGTCAAATCAAAAGAAAAATCCTACAGAACTTCAAATTTACAAACAATAAACTCGTTGAAAAGAGTTCAAGTCTATCTAAGATCATTGCTTTCGGTACAAATGTTTGCATTTTGTTGCGTGAATTTTTCACTGCCACTTACCTTTCCTTCGCATTTCGAATTTGTTCAAGCAGTTGCAGTCTTATCTTTAAAAGGGAAAGCCAATGCTCTCTATCTGATTACATCCCTTATGGCTGGCAACCTTAACTACACCCATTAATGAATCAATCAATAAGAATCACACAAACACATGCCTGAGCAAAAGTTATTGCGTGACTCGCCTGAAATATTTTTTGTTAAATTGTCATGAAAAAATATCCATAATGACTTCGCTAAATTTGACTGATTTCTCCATCTTCCCGAACCTATTCACTTTTGAAAGGGCCTAATCATTGAATTAATGAAGCCAAAATTCCCTTAAGATTGATTTTTTGCATAATGCTATATCTAGATTTGGTGGTTGCCAAAAACGAACACCTGTCAACGTTTTAGCATGAATTGTTTGCTTCAGCATAATTCTTGTCAACCTTCTCTCTATCTAAATCTTCTTTGCTACCAGAAAACTGAAGTGCATTTAAAAGCATTAATGATTCTAACAAAGAATACAGGCTTATGAACATATCTGAACTTCAATTACCATCTTTCTATTTCTAGCATGCTTCTCAGTATTTTTTAGAATGCAACTAAAACACCGTTAATCATTCAGAATTAATTGATAGCTGTTGCTCCGCAAGATGAAACAAGAATGGTATTAATCCTATCTTTCAATGTTGCTATTGACTGGAAACTCTCAGTTTTCTTCAGCGTCAATGTATATATATTGAGACACTAGATTTTAATCAGAACTGGCACCGAATAGATCTTCATGAAAGGAGCAACATACAAAAGGATCAATTAATAACTAAAATACTTTGACTTGAAAAACAAACTTTAATGTACATAGTAATTCAAATGAATAATTGATCAAATTTAAAACTACAATCAAATGGAAAAAAATACAATAAACTACATTGTAATATATTCTTCTACATTATTATCTACAATTCTATCTATATTGATTGTATCATTCACATACTCCAATAAAGTTTAGGCCTACTTCCTTCTCATCAAGCGAGATCTTATTGCATTCAATGCTGCCGTCTTTCGTTTCAAGCCTCTAAATCTATTTGGGGCCACGGGAGCATTCTTCATTTTTTTAATGGATATTCTTTTCCTCCTAAATGCATCTCGGATTCTCGTAAAAATTGTCACACGATTCACATTATTGCAATTTTGGAGATCAGAGATGGACATTTCCTTCTTAAACTCAGTAGTCTGCTTGTCACTACGCAAACATTTTTCATCAACGAAGGAGCTTTCCTTGTTGCCTTCATTTGATGTTTCAGGATCTAAAGAAATATTGTTGGTGATTTCTATATTCTGAATTGAATTTTCTTTTATATCCCTAATTTCCTCCTTAACGTTTTCTTCAGCAGCATGTAAAATTAAAGTTTCTTTTTTGTCCTTAGTATCATGCTTGCTAGGGATTTCAGCCTCTGTTAGAACGTTTACTTCTAAGGATTGATGATTATTTTCGTCTTGTCTAACACTGCATTTTGCAGTGTCACATTCCTTAGATGTTATCCAGCTGAAAAGCTCGTCGTTTAGATAGACATCCCTATCATGGTATGAACCACTGTTCTTCGACTTAGAACTCACATCTAACTCATCAGACTTTCGAAGGCTGAAATCGTTCAGTTTCAGCCTCTTTCTATCGTTGCCGTCAATCATATTTGTGGCAACAGAATCTGTTCTCTTTCTTTTTACAGTTCTTTTTGTATGTGCAGTGGCTTTCCTTTTTAGATGAGAGATGTTGCAGAGTTGACTAGCCAATATGAGTTTATCAAAGATCAATTCTTTGACGTTAAACATACCGGAAGCAAATGTCATTTTAACGTAAAACTCTTCTTGATTGCTTATCTCACAGCATTGCAGTTTTGGTGTCAACTCTTCTTTGACTTGACTGAGCTCTTCCAAACAGCTGTTCATACTTCCAAATGCAATGTCGTGGAACAACTTGATTTCGTCTGAAAGAGTTCTGCAGTCGTTTGATTTCTGAGAAAAAACACGAGAAATGAAACGTATTCTCTCTCTTAGCCATTACTCTTTTAGGTAAAACTCTTCTAGGATTGGTTCGAACGTGTGCCCAACTTCGTTTAAGAACACACTGACGTACAATGGACGCATTTCGAAGGAAGGGATGGAAGATGATTGCACATGCTGGTCAGGTCAGGTCAGGTCAGATCACGTCAGGTAAGGTCAGATCAGGTCAGGTCAGGTCAGGTCAGGTCAGGTCGGGTCCGATCAGATCAGGTCAGATCAGGTCAGATCAGGTATGGTCAGATCAGGTAAGGTCAGATCTGGTCAGATCAGGTCAGGTCAGGTCAAGCCAGGTCACTCCCGTGGCGGCATGGCCGCTGGGTCACTTGAATGATTTCACAATTTTATCTCCGCTCCTCACAATTTCTTTCTTCTCTAGCAAAAGTCATTCCGCTTCGTTTTGTCCAATTGGTAAAATAAATATCCATAATTACTTCACTTAAAATCACGAACCTTGGCAATGACTTCAATGGAGTGAAACATGGTATCACAAGATTTCATCATTCTTTGTAGCAGTGTTCCGATCTTTTGCAATCGTGTGCAAACAAAGTCCTCATCGACCTGCAAATGAATGATTAGAAGAAGGTTATCAATAGCTTGCTTCTTAATTCGGTGAAAACATCGATTAAAGGATAGATACTTGTGATGTATGAGCAATAGTTATCAATATTGAGATGGCGATTTGAGAATACAAAAGCATACCAGTGCATAAGCATACAGGGCATCACTTGTGCAATGAGTGAAGTGCTTCTTTATCTAAAATCAAACCATATCAGAAATAATAAAGCGATGTTGAGAGTGAAACTTTGTTAGCAGAAGGCTGCAATGAAGAGAAAACCCTAGCTATTTGTTAATGTATTGATGATGCAGTCATAACTATAATTCTAGAGCACAAACCTCTTTGAATGCAAATCTTCGATAGGACGTTTCTGACAGCTTTTGCATCGTGGTTTCATCATTCTTGTCTGTTAGGTTTCGAATGACGTCCAACAGAAGATCTACGACAAAGTTGAAGATCAATTATTTCGAGTCATTTAAAACATTTTCAAGCGAAACATAGAAGCATACTTTTCACATTCATTAATGCATGGTTAAACAATTTAATCGTCTTTGCTTAATAGCACTCATATTCTATACATATATATATTTGAATAATCTAATTTGATAAACTATTTATGCTTACGGAAATTATTTGAGAAGCTTTTGCAAACTAATGAAAGTTGTTCTCGATTTTTCTCTTCATCAGTCAACCACTACGGTTAAAATAATAAGACTTTTAAGCTGTAGAAATTATAATGCAAGCAGGAATTTATCAGTTGGCCTTAGATGTAAAGAAATTGCATTGTTAAGGTAAAAATATGTTACGATTCTATTAATACATTTATGCTACTTCTTCACTAATTCTCCTTTCCAAATGCCTTTCTCGCAATTATCCTTCGCAATTATCCTTCGCAATTTGCAAACAAAGTCGCATTTTTGTGCTTGAGATTATGAAGGAAGGAAGTCGTTATCTACAAAAAGTGATCGAGGTTCAGATCTTAAACGAGGCTCTAGTGATTGGATACTACTAGTGACTGGATATTACTATTGGCGATTGTTCCCCATGGGAGCGGCCGATAGCGACAAAATGGCTGCCTTCCTTGTCTTTTTCGTTTCTAGAAGTACTTTGAAAAGCGTACAGTTGCATTCTTTCATAAGAGTTAGTGTAGATTCCGTTCCAAAATTGTACATTGTTATTTGATTGAAATAATCTTAATATCCAATATCTCATTTTCTTTCAAAAGTTATAGCAGATATTGATTGATTCGGAAAGAGGTGGTAGCTGTAGAATTGGAAAGCTTCAAGAAGTTTCTTCAGAAGCAGTTTAGGCCTAAGTAGAAACTCTAGTCTTTTTAATAATATCAAGCTAAATGAGAAAACAAATAGGACAATCTTATTCTATCATTAGTTAGACTGCTTTATTGAGTTAAGTAAAGAACAGCGCATCAAAATTGACATTTTTTGCGATCTTTTTCAAGTTCGAAGCTTTCAAATTTCTGCATGATTTTTTCTCTTTTAACCAATGCTTTCCAGAGGCACAAAAAAGTGGCAGAAGAATCGTCAACTGAAGTGAGTTAGTTTTTGATCTTCAAGTATCGTTCGTATTTACCACCGACTTTCAACTCAAGAGTACTACTTCCAATTTGTGAACTCAAATTAAGGATCAAGAATTAAACGGAATACTGCTCATTGAATTTCGCTAAGAAAAAGTAAACAAACTTACCGATCTTTCGATGTCAGAATTCGACAAATTTGACACATTCGACAAAATCTCTTTCGAATCTTCCATTTTGACACTCGTAACTTTGTTTACGATCATTTTCCTTTGCAATATAATTGTAATGACAGCAAATACTTGTAAATATCGGCGTACTTTTGAATATCTGCAGCAGCGAGAAAAATTGCTTGTGGCATCAAAGTTGAGCAAAAAGCAACAGGATCTGTAACGGTTTTTCAGGCTATTTATACCCTTGATTCATTTGACGTCAAATGGTGAATCTCGCGACGTTGCCATGAAACCAAGGATATCATGCATTTTGGTGCTTTGAAATTACGCCAATAAAGAGACAACAATATAATACTTTTAACTCAAGTCTTAGACGAATACTGACTAATTCAAAGGTGGTTGTAGAATCATTACAGTAATTCATTTCATAAATAAAAACAGCAAATTTCGTGTTGCTTTTATTGACATCAATTCTTTCGATTTCACATGTTCTGCAGCAATACTTCTTTGAAGTTAGAAGTTAGTGGGTATCGATTCGTATCAGACAAGAATTGGCACCACAGTACGAATGCTGAGGATTTCTCATTGACAATCGCATTGGTTAGGATCCCGTGGTAATTCAAAGGCATAAACACGACTAAATACACAAGCCCTAAAAGCAAAATAATCAACTAGAAAAACATGGAGCCGTCCGGAGATTAAGAAAAGTTTGATGGCGTACTCGCGATTCGAAGCTGAACAGACACAATACAAAATGCTCTGAGTATTCCAAGGGACATTGATTTTAGTGAGATGGTTTCCCGTTGCCGTCCTCATCAATGGTGTTGCTATTGTGACATCTTCATGATTCTAACTTACAAGTGTTGCGCAAAGAGTCCGCACACTGAAACATTTAGCCACGGCACCACTAAGGCTAGTAGAAACTCGCATACCAATTCCATCTCAGAACTCCTTAAGCATGTGAAAATATCAAATCATGCATGACCGAGATGAAAACCTTTGAATCGCACAGTGCAGCTAATCGATTAAAAGATTATAAAATCTGCGAGAAAACTATCCAATCAGAATCTAATCAAAATCAAGGCCATTGAATAGAGGTTTCTTCATATTTAGAGTAACATAAATTTACAGGCATTTAATGTAACAAGAAGACAACACATGGGGCACGAAGACACATGGCAGCATTGCTATGGTTACACTTAACAAAGATATTCGCATACATAAAAAACAAGAACGAAATGTTTGGTCAAATTTGGCCACGATGTTTAAAGAAGATGATGATGATGATGATGATGATGATGATGATGATGATGATGATGATGATGATGATGATGATGATGATGATGATGTGATGATATGATGATATGATGATATGATGATGATATGATGATGATGATGATGGTGATATGATTATGGTGATGATGGTTATGATTATGATGATTATGATATAACAATGATGATAATAACATGATTATGACGATGATGGTTATGATTATGATGATTTTGATGATATGATTATGATGACGGCGGCTGTGATTATGATGATTATGATATAATAATGATGGTGATAATATGATCATGACGGTGATGGTTGTGATTGTGATGATGATGGTTATGATTATGATGCTGATGTGTTGTGACTATGATGATGATGATATGATGATGATGATGGAATGTAGTGGCATAAACTCTCTACTGTCAAAAAGGCTATGATACCTGAAACTCCATTAAGAAAGCTTTGATTGAATTTACATACTGAGAAACAGTGACAAAGAACAACATACGAATATAGGTGCTACATAATGACACTGAATTCTCAAATAAACGGCACTTAGGTATTCGTTGGTTCGCTTTCATCCTCGTCAAGTCCTAGCATGTCCTCGATTTCTTTTTCCCATTCTGGATTCGGTTCCTGGTTGTCGCCTTGATCTTCGCTAACAAACTCGAAATCCTAGAATAGGAAGCAGTCAGGTAAGCGTTTCATTTCGCTGGTAGAATCAGACAGTAGCTGCATGGAAGCAAAAAAGCGGAAAAGGTTAACTGCCGTTACCTGAAGTTCATCTTGTAAATCCTTTTCCCAGTCTGCAGTGTCTGAATCGTCCTTATCTGCGGAAGATCCTTCATTTGAACCGCTTACGGCTTTGGAAAAAAACAAACAGTACCAACAGCAGGGACAACAAAATTCTGCATAATTTGCACAAGAGTACTAAATAAACACGCAGAAAATCAATTACATACAGCAGAAGATCCATTAGAGATAACAGTATGATGGAAAAACAAAAGGAATGGGTAAATGAGAGCTGGACAGCAAACATTGCCCGTGATGATGCCTATCAATGACGTTGGGAAAGCAATAAGGACTTAAGAATACATTTACATTGACTTTTTTTTCTACCAACATGCCCCGTCAAGGCATTTGTTTCTTTTCAACAAGTCAATGTAGCTGCTATTGGAGTTTTCAATCAGATCTCACTACATAAATATATATGTAATAATATAATAGCAGAAATGCAGAAAAGGAAAAGACCGATTCTCTGTTACTCTGAGTTTCGTGCGAAGGCATTCGTCAGACAGACTATAACTCTTATAGTTATAGTCTGTCTGACGAGTGCCTTCGCACGAAACTCAGAGTAACAGAGAATCGGTCTTTTCCTTTTCTGCATTTCTGCTATCAACGCTCTGTACTTTGTACATAGAGCACCATATGGTGGTGAAGACAGCACCCTCTATGTGTAATAATATAATATATATATTGCATGAATTGAGTTGCTCTGACAATAGGCATTGCAAGCAGTCTCATTTGATTCCCAAAAAGAGCACCTTTTCTTTTCAAAACATCAATGTCCTCTAACGTCTCTAATTTGCTCGGACTTTTGCAAACATGGTAGGTGGGACTATTGTCGCAGTATATTGTTGCAGCTATGGAGCACAAGCGGGATTTCTAATGATTTCAGCTTCCTCCCCCTCATTCATACTTCTGCCTGTGCCACTCTTTCCACTCTTTCCACTCGGCCTATCTCCGCCTCTTTACGCCTCAATCCTTACACCACTTTCTGGTATTCTTTACACTAGTGCTTGACATATTCATCTACCCTTACCAATTCAGCTAGCAGTTCCTGCTCTTGTTTGTCAGAATGACAAATTGCATCATATTTAACTTGTATGTTTGCATATAGGCACGTAATCATCATCGATTCAGTGCATCAGACTACAATGCATCTCTTTGTCTCTCTAGTCGCACGTTAAATAAGACGAAAGAGAGCACGGGCAATCGATGGAGCTTCAGACAAACAGCCCCCAGGACCAATAGCATACAATCAAATTTTCCTAACGATTCTCTCGTCAAAGGGATCAATGAATATCTAGTGCGACGATAGCTTGACCGCTTTTCACACAAGACATGGCAGCATCAGAGAGAATTAGAAAAGGAAGGACTAACAGGAGTTGAACGGACATCGTGCGAGAGGAAGTGAGGATTGAAGAAAAAACGAGGATGCGACAAATGGGGAGGTTGGAGGAGCAGGGTGCGTTGTGGCGACCTCAATCAGGGAGAAGCCAACAGGAGAAGACGAAGTCGGCTATAAAACGAATCAACGAGCGAGGGCTACTCACAGAGGAATTCAAATCGAATTGATTAAAGAGACGAAGATCATAATCCATACCATGGCCTCCATTGGCTGAATGACCGTCACTCTGGTTGGATTCCTGCAAGGCAGAAAGAACATACAGCATCAGAATGGAACTTATTCTGAGGGAACTTCCAAAACAGTAGACATTCTACCTTCGGAATTTAAGACCGTCAATACGTATAAAAGGGACTAACATTGTGTCGTTTGTGCTAACATTTTTACTTCATCAGTCACGGTACCGCCGAGTCTAGATTAATTGACATCACTTGTACGTTTGTAAGGCAATCACTTCACAGAGTGAGGCAATCACTGGAATAATGGGTGTGATCAGGGCTTTCACGCTCCAGGGTGTGGTCGGAATCAATTTTAATTTCAAGGGACAGTTTGTCGGAACCATTTTACCGCAAGCCAACAGTCAACTCAGGTGTCCATCCTTCCGAGGTCGGTAAACGAGTACTCAGAAGTAACTCTGAGGACGAACACTGGACACACATTGATAACAGCTAATCTAAAAGTTGAAGTGTTTCATCCAGTATAAATATTCGTAGTTCGTTTCGTTTCGTTCGTTAACAGGCAAATGTAGTCCATCAACTTCGGTATAAAAAACTAGCTTCTTTCTGCTTGAATTGAAAGCTTCCCTTGGCGCAAAAGAGCATTGTACGTAGCAATAACATAGTTACGAGTGATTTATAAACATGCATGTCCAAAACTCTTTTGAGCAGCTTATGTGTGGTCTTGTCCGTCAGCGTAAACAAGGCATAGAAATTGTACAGGGCAATGATGCAGGTGAATATGGATTCTGGTTACGGTTTTCTACCATTCAAAATTTGCATGCGTGAATCACATTGACCAACGTTTCTTTTCATAATATCAATCAAGGGAGGAATTCATTTGGCTTAAGCTGCTTTTCAAACGCATACGCACAAAAAAGCAAAAAATTGTATACGTGGTAACATCTAAACGCAAGCGATCAACGAAAAATACAAGCATCAAAAATTAGAAATGAAAATAAACTAGCCTTGTAAACAAATAAAGAAGATAGAAAATAAGTAAGGTCAACTATTCGGACTTAGAATTGCAGAGGGGCTTAAAACAAGTGCGAGGCAGATTTATCATCTGAGCAAGACACGCCGTGAACGAGAAGTAGATTATGATACGAGGGGGATTCAGAAGACAGTGACACTTGGAGTCCTTTTCAAGGCCGGATATGGGAAGGTTGTGTAACCGGAAGGGTACCAGGCCGTGAAAAACAAACCACCCCCCCCCCCCAGATTCATTAGTCCGGGGTGAACTGAATTAAGCAGTATTCTGGAGATATTTCGTCGAGGAACAATTCAGGAAAGAAGAAGTACAGGTGAGTGTTTGTGTTCATCTTTCTTTTTCGTTTTTCATCATCTCCTTTCGCTTTCGTGCGGCAGACTTGCATGGTACGGTTGCGACTGTCTGGTCAACCAGTCACATAAACTGACACGTTGGGTTTTCAGGGCCATTCACGCAGCCAATTCGTCATACTCTGAACTGCTTTGAAAGAGCAATGTTCTACTCATGACGTGCACTGATTTTTGCCATTTCGAGAACGCTCTAGCTTGGCAGCTTCACTTACGACGAGAATGATTGCCTCGGGAAAAGACCCACGAGCTCTACATTTCCTGGTTCAATGCATGGCAATGGCCAAATCCTCGAAAAAAGTCACTAAGAAACCACGATTACATACACAATGCACACCGCTAGACTTTATGAAAGTCAGCAACTGTAGGAGAAAAGCTTGTTTCTGTAAACAATGAGGGTATGAAAGATTGCTGTGATTACGCTTTTACTGATGAATAGTTTTGCATAACAACAACGTGGTTTCAAAAGAAGGTTGAATTTTTATGCTCATGGCCTCAACTTGCTGCATAAACGTAATCGAGGCAAAAGGTTGGTAAACCGGGGATTATGCGTTTTAGCGAAAAAGCTTCAATTATACATAAGTGGCTTGCTTGGGAATTGCACAGCTGAAAAGAAATCCTACTCTCGTAACGGCTGCTACAGAGAGGCAGAGTATGAAGTGGAGAATCCGTTTATCTGCACTGTTTGTTAAGGAGGGGATGTAAAGAGATTTGGTTTCGCAAGGAACAATGAGATGCGGCTCGGTCTACCAATCTTTCGCTGTAAATGTTTCGGCGATGATGTCATGGTTTACTGCAAGACCGTAGAAGCAGAAGTTATATTCGATACATGCAAAGGGCAGATGGCTTGGGGACGCGATCTTGGCCTTCAAACAGCAAGATAGGTCGATGAGAGATCCAGTAAGTCTTCTCATACCGCAAAGTTGTTGATATCAAATGTTCACGAACGACTGAATCACCGGAAAACTGAGCTTCGAGGGCTAAGAAAGCTGATTGAAGTAAATTTAACTCGATTGAGCAGAGGCAAAGAATGCACAGGACTGATTTTTGCTAAAAAATCTCTCAAAATCGCAACGAAGCGAAATCTCCTTAAACAAAACAACAACGATAACCTTGCGAACACCAACAATTGAATTTTTTTAGTGAGTAGATTTTTTTTAGTGAGTTATGTAGAGGAAAGGCTATGGCGGCCTATACAAAGCCCCAACAAAGGAAGAAAGAAGAAAGCGAAAGGCTAAGAGGAGAGAGAGATCAGACAGGTTTATTGATCTTAGATTTGGAAGATGGCAGGTTGTAAGATTCAGAAAAGCAAGAAGAAGGCAAAGCGTTCCATAAATTGCATGTTCTTGGGACAAATGATGATTTGTGAGATAGAGTTCGCGAAGTAGGCAGTGAAACATGGAAAGATTAACACTTGTTCGATCAAGAGTTGAAACTTGTGAAAACAAGGGTCGATTGAATAAGTGACTAGAATGAATGTCAAATATAACAATGAAAATTTCTGAGAAAGTTTAAAACTCGAGGTTTCCATCCCTGCTAATTGCATTGCTTCTCAAGACTGAAGTTTCAGTAAGTAATCAACAGTGTAACAAGTGTAATCTTATCTCTTCATTGATGAATGGAATAAACTGATCACTAACATTAAATTAGCTGCGAACTTGGATGTTTTCAAACGAGTGTTTAGGACAACATGATGTGATTGATATGGCAGAATAGTGTCTGAACTATTCTATTTATTTTATTCAGACCATCTATGTTTAATGTACAGTAAATGAATAGAGGGCCCCCATGAAAACCACTTCCAAGTGAACGGGGCCTCCTCTTTAAATATCTGTATTAGCAATATATGTCGATGCTGCTAATATTCCATCACGTACAATCCCTTGCCGAGTTATATCCTATAACCTAGGGCAAGGGAAGGTAAACTTTCATGCATTTTATGACTGTAGCACCACGATAATGTTAATCTTCTGTTGGTGTAAGAACAGTGTGTCGGTCAGTATTATTATTATCATTATAATTACAATTATTATCATTACTAGAGAGATTTGTATTTGTATGTTTAGCTTATATATCAAAATGAAGTTTTAAAAAAAAAAAAAAAAAAAAAAAAAAAAAATACATAATCAGGTAAACTTTTCCTCGTTGGAACCGGAGACCTTTACGTCCAGCTTCTGTTTCAAATATTGGAATGACTTTCCGTTGTTACCTTTACGAATATTCAATCTGTAGTTGTTCCAAAATTCCTCTGTTGAAATGATTTTGAAAAATTCTTGCTTACCAAGTGATCAATCAAGTTTGAATTGCTGCTGCTGTTATTTAACGAAACACAAAATTGGATTGGCTAAGTTTGATTCGTATTTTAAAAATGTTTCGTGATCAAAAAAAAGCTGACCTGGTTGCAGATATGAGGGCAGACTGCTTGAAGGAGATGCCGCCAATTAAAGATTCGCCCGGCTCACTGCGTCGATTGACTCACTATTGCCAGCACACCAACTGTCACGTGAACTGTACATGACTGGCGGAATTCCTACGGGCATTTACATTCTAGTCGATAAGGTGATGACTAGCGATCAAAACGACCATTGATACCGAGATGATCATAAGCAATCAAGATGATCGGTTGCAATAAGTTTGACGACGATTAATGGTTGTTAAGAATTTCAAATACACCTTTTTGCATCTCCATCTTTCAACTCATCTTACCTGAGCACGCTGTCTAAAAAGGATAGCTCTCTGGCTTTACCGACTACACTGATTACCTCAGACATCAGTATTGTCATTGATTGCCGGAATACTTTACGTCATAGGACTTGGCCTCCATTTGATCTGGGCAACGGAATTGCAACCTCAATAAACCACACAGTAATAGACGGATGCAGTCACTTCATTGAGAAGCTCTTTATATGGGAATGATGAAACAATGTGACCTTTTTCCTGCCTTTGAAGAGATAATCTGCTAAAAGACTCCATTATCAACCCATTTAAGCGGTATGTTCTTGCATTCGATTCACTGGAGAACACATTTATTCTTGCAAGGTCAGGTATTACACACGGGAATATTTTCATAACAAACCACCAATTTCCCTGCACGGTAACTGCACGATAATCCCCCAAAAAGCCGGGCAGCCATCAACCAAGAAGTTAACGGAACCTCTTTCGACATCTTGATCACCGTCGTGCATTATAAGAAGGAGACGAACCATCTCCATAACAATGATGAAAAAACAAACGATTTCGAAAAAACATCAATATGAGGTGACAGTATTGGACAATGAAACGCGGTGTTTGTGTCTTTTTTTAGCAAGTTATGTTGAGGGAAGGTCATGGTGGCCTATACAAAGCCCCGACAAAGGCAAGGTAAAGGAAGCAGGCAAGACGTTGCTGATATACTAGATGACTGATGCAGAATCAGGTGATATTTCATATGAAAAGTCGTAAAGCTATTTCCTGTTTCTGTTCTAGAATTTTGCGAGGCAAGGAGGTTAAGTCTGCATGGGCTTTTAGACAGTAGGAATGGCTTACACCAGGGTAACAGCGAAGACTACAAGCCAAGAAGCAGACCACCAAGTTGATAAAAAGAAAATGCAATTGAAACTGTCCGACAGAGAAAGAATCTACGAGAATCACCAGTGCTTTGACAGTAAAAATAGAAAAAAAAGCATCACTGAGAAAGAGGCTGAAAGAGCAATTGCTAGCGTCACTGATGTCAACGCAAACAACAACAGCATCAAAAGTGACGCTGAAATTGTTAAAGAAGTTGCAGTTGACAGTAGCCATGGATATGACCGCAAAGCTGACGAAGACTATGATACTGATCTCGAGTGCGAAGAAGACAACGTCAAATCTTACGTGGAAGAGCAAAGGGATAAATATGTAAGCAGGTGCAAAAAGCTGGGAATCCCACCGGTAACGACGGTTCTGAACGGTTTGACCGGAAACAAGCTGAAACTGTCCCACCAAGGTCTCGGATCATTTGGGATGAGGGCGCTTGTGCCAGTGCTGAAGACAAACACTTGCATAACGAAACTAGACTTACGTGATAACAATTTCGACGAAGAAGCTGTCAGGCTCGTTGCCAAAACATTGACGGAGAACTTCTACATAAACGATCTCGATATTTCAATGAACAATTTGAACAATCCCGGGCTTGAGGAGTTCCTTGCAAGCTTAAAAGTCAGCAGATGCATAAAGCATTTGAAAATGTCTAAAGCTGGTTTACGGGACAGACATGCAGGCATGATAGCTGAATTGGTCAGAGAGAACAAGTTCATAGCCACACTAGGATTGAACGGAAACGAGTTAAGCATAGTTGGGGGGTCACTAATTGGCCACGCCCTGACGATCAATGATACGATCAACTCCTTAGATTTAAGCTGGAACCACGTGCGCTGCGAAGGAGCGTCTTCCATCGGGCAAGCTTTGCGAGTGAATACAATGATAACGACCATCAATTTAGCATGGAACGGTTTTGCAGATAACGGAGCTGAGGCTATCGCGAGAGCACTACAGAGCAACGAATGCTTACGGGAAATCGACTTAAGTTATAACAGGATCAGCGACAAAGGGGCGACAGCAATTGCTGACAGCCTGAAGTCGAATCGCGTGATTGAGGTGCTGAAGATGAATTGGAACGCAATAAAAAGCGATGGAGTATCAGCACTTATCAACGGGATGGACAAGAATGACCATTCGAGGATAGGAGAACTCCATTTGAACGGGGTAATCATAAACACGGTGTGCAAAGCAGAAATGGACGCGATTCTAATAAAACGGCTTCAGTTGCAAATACTCGTCGGAGGCATTACCAACAGTGGTGCCATGGCAACAAACATGATCAAAATACGACGAGAAATTGTCGAAATAATTACGACATACTTGTCGAAAAACCGTCTGAGGATGCTTGACTTGTTCAATCAATGGGACAAAGACAAGAGCTTGACTTTGACACGAAACGAGTTTCGAAAAGGCATAAAGAGTTGCAAAATACCAATATCTGAGATGCAGTTGTACTTCATGCTGGAATGGCTCGATCAAGATGGCAACGATGAAATAGAATACAACGAATTCGTGGCAATCACTGAAGTCGAATGAGAAGGATGACGTACACACATGATCTCAGCAGTTAGCCCAGATGAAATAGAATGAATCAAGAATCTAAATCCAATCTAATATCAAGAATCTTGCATCGACTTCAACCAAAAAATCATGCAAATTGAATTTGTGCCTGCCAACTTATTGCAATGTTATTTTTCTTATTGTAATCAGGTTCACACAAAAAACTGTTCCTCTTACCGCATAGGATATCTCTCAAGGTAAAGTAAAATCTCACCTAGAAAGGCAATCGGCCAGCGGTTAGAGGGTATCAATACTGTGTGGCAAGTTCCGGTGTCCATGAGCCGGCAGGCTGCTCTACGTCCTTTATGCGTACACCCAACCGTAAATGGGTCAAGCCAGAGTCAAAATTCCTTCCCTCACTATTCTTGGTGAATTGGGCGGCGCCCATCTCCACTTCGTTAGGCTGTGGGCCAAAAAGCTGTGCAAGCACTACAAATGCTACATTCGGGGGCTGGCCATCTGATAGCACTGTGTGTTTGACTACCCTGCTCTTCCCAAAGTACTGAATGCTTAGCAGGGGAATAGCAAGTGCCCTTTCTCAAGTCTTTGGTATGACTCGCCCGAGTATCGGACCCGACCTACAACGTACAAAGCGAGCATTCTACCACTGGGCCACGAACGCGGTCATAAATTGCAATGCCTTATGACGAAATTATTACGAGATGTCAGGATAGCTCAATGGTAAGATTCTTGCCCATTGATCCCATGGTTAGTGGTTCAAGTCCACCACCGTACGCAAATGGTAGTAAATGGGTACCTGGTCGAAAAGCTGGGGGCAGACTGCGGTAAGCAACGAACTGGCCACACTAGGTCACGATGCCGCGGCTTAGGACGGTGTCCCTCCAACATGACGCTCGTTTCGGGTTTGGGATTCACCTTATCCTTCAGAGTATGGATCTTTGAAACAATCCTGCCATCTGTCGAAAAGTTTGAACAAGCGGGCGTCATCGCTGTATAGCTTTATGAAACTATTTAGAAATGGGGAATTCTTTCTTTTCATTGTTTATCGTGCATTTTTACATCACTGCACTTAAATTTTAATCATTGTAAACGGGGGGCTAAGGTTCGATTTCATTTACTGTTCTCCATATTATCATAGATAGTAAGTGATGTTTTTATCAACCATATCAGCACAGGCCTGACGAGTGCAAATTTCTTTTCACATCGATTTCAACCACCCAAATTGGCGCATGCTGGCGTCTGTCAAATCAGGATGGTGTCATGGTACACAGAGTGCTTGAATTTTTTTTTGTATTGCTTTACTTCTCATTGTTTCGTTTTCTTAGATGGTTGTTAAAGGAATTGTTAAGTGCCGTTCATGGCCAGAACCAGATTACGTCATGTCTTTTTCTGTCATGGACAGCACAGAATATTGTATTTTGTTGGATTTTTAGATTGAAATTGATACAAAAAAATGTTTTCGTAGGAGGGAATCTGAAAACCAGTTTATGCTGAATGGCAATTCTCTTTACAACACATATATGAGCATACATATGAACCACACGTTTTTTTTGAAAATCGAGTGCATGGAACGAGCCATGAACACCAAGGGTTCGAATGAAATATTTAAGAGAACAGGTTGCCATTTTGCCACCAAGTTTGAATCGAAAAATTTTCACGCCCGTTAATCACTGCGAACAGAAACAAGTACTTGCGGCATTTGACTTCCAATTCGATGGAAAGTGGTTCCAGAATCACATCGGGCCCAATCCTTACTAAGATTGAAAAGAGTATCCAGCCATCTGCAATGCTAAACATGTGGATAAGGAGATGTGGCCAATATGAGAGGAAGGCAGAGGGCAATGCTCGATAAGGACCGGCGTTTTAGTGTCCTATTATCTACCTTAATAAACATTGATGGTAACAAAATCGACATGACGTCACATTATGGGGGCGGGTCGAAACACTGTTCGATAAACACCGCCTCTCAGTGTCTACCTTCGGTTGCTTGACAAAGCAATAAAAAGACACGATAAGCGATCTCACCTGTGCTGCGTTGTCTTTGGCAGCTTCGTTGTTGCACTTTTCTATAACAGAAGATGCCCAACGTTAGAAATACATACTGATGAGAAACCTCAAGGTAACTGGATGGATAACAACAGATTAACTTCAGTGGAAAAAGAGTACCGGAGAAATTTTATCGAATAATTACCGGGATAACATCCATCTGATACCGGCGAAGGTATACAGAGGGAAGCGTATCGGAGAAAACATGACAATTAAGCTACAACAGATAACTGAATCCACAAAGATACTAACTGACAAAGCAAACAGGCTGAAAAATCGTATGATCTATACTAGTTGCTCATACCGGGTCAATGATCGTAGGAAGATAAGACCAGATTTGCATATTCTAATGCACACAAATTTGGACCCCTATTTTTGGCCTTACTCTATTAAGAGGCACAGTTTGACAGGCTTAGCACCGCCTTTGCTGCCCCACTTTTTGCAGCAAAAAACTACGTCTCTCCAAAATGCAGGGCTAAGATGGATGCAGCAAAAATGGTGAAATCATGCTGCTTAATGATATCAGTAACCAGTCTTTGATACATCTTTTTGATAAAAAACAATCTTTTGTAGGACTCAAAGGTGCAAGACATGCACATTTGAAGATTCCTATAATTGGATAGTGGTGTCATGGTGTTGTGGTTAAGGGTGCGGACTCGTAACCAATAGGTTGTGGGTTCGAATCCTGCATGTGTCACTTTTAAAACGCTACCGCCGAGGAAGGCAACGGGAAACCACCCCACAGGTCTACTTTCCTAGAAGAAACTCAGAGCCCTGTATCTGGTTTCTCCTACGCTTGAAATCGAGTATGTGACGCAGTTATAACTGAACAATTTGGATAAAGATATTCAATGAAGCATTTCACATGCAAATTTAACGATGAATAACTCACCTAGATCAGAACTTGAACTTCGCTTGCTATCCTGTCCACTTCTTTTCGTTTCTGTGAAAAGAGCAACGAATCGATGTAATCACAAACCAAGAATATATCAACAAGAACAAAGCTTTCAATGACGCTCAACGAAAAGACTACACCACGAATACTTAAGCGTACTTAGCGCAAAACGAGAGTCACTTTCTCTGAAGAAACGGTAATACATGTCGATGGTTTCATTCTCATAGTTTTGATGGCTTTCACAAAGAAATATATGAATTGAAATGCTTCAATTAGCGTCAGTATACAACTATATATGACTAAATCTTATCAAAAAGCTCGCAAAATGTCTCCAATACTTGATAATTGCAAAGCAAAATCAATGTTTTGGCTTTTTAGTTTCTTCTATGTTGGGGAAAGACTTTGGTGGCCTAAAAAAAAGCCGCAATGAAGGGCAAAAGGAGAAGGCTTAAAAGGAGAGACAGGTGAGATCAAGCTTATTGACCTAAAATTCAAAAGAAGACAAGGTATAGGATTCTGGAAAGGAAGAAGAAGGCAAGATGCTCCATAAATTGCATGTTCTTGGGGAGAATGATGGTTTGTGGGATAGAGCTCATGCATAACTTCTCTGCTCTCACCATAGGATTTTAGACCAGAGCGTGAGACATGAACAGCATAAGCTAGAAGATTACCAGTACTTCTGGCTTGCTGTAAGCCATACTTTTGATCAGAAAGGAGATGAAAGGATGGTAAACCTTCCCTGACTGAATAGAGGAAACTGAAAATGGGAAATAGGAAACGTAGAAGCTATGATTGCCCTACAACTTGCCATCTTTCAAATCTAAGATCAATAAACTTGATCTTATCTCTCTATTCTCTTAGCTGCTCGCTTTCTTCTATCTTCCTTTGTTGGGGCCTTGCATAGGCCACCATGGCCTTTCCTCAACATAAATCACTAAAAAAAAGAAGAAAAAAATGATTGCTGAGTAGCATTCTGGTTCTTCCTCTCGATGGGACCACACAGCATGATTCACATACCTCACATTACAGATAGCTCGCAGCCAAATCAAGACATCTCTCAAATCACAATTAGCAAAAAAGCAAAGCAATGAGCTATCATCACGCATAAATACAGTATTTCCAATTATTCTGCACCAAATTACATTCTATCTACATGTATTGTCAATAAAGGTAATGAATTACTGACTGGTTGGATTGGAAAATGAATTATGCCAGGAGAAAAATTGAAGCAAGATAGATGAAGCCAATGTCTTTTTTATTCAATAACAATAATGCTTATCAATTCTGCACATTTTAAATCCATATGATACTTCAAAGATTCTACCTCACTGACAATGCAACTCCAGTGGAAGAAAGTGTAGCAACAACATATTTTTACAAGATAAGCCTTGTCAGCATACACAAAATACTGCTAAAAAGGCGGTTGTGTTTAAAGAAACTATAAAAAGGAAAACATTTCAAAGCCAAGGCACTATAAGATCGTCATACAAAACCAATGTTATTTAGATGTAGTTGTGCACTGTGGTGCAGTGGTGTAGCGGGTGAGCATGCCGACTCATAACACAGGGGTTGTCAGTTTGATTCCGCCATGTGTCACAAGAAAGACGCCATTGGCAAGGAAGGCCACAGGAAACCACCTCATAAACCTACTTCCCTAGAAAAAACTCAAGAGCCCTGTCTCTGGTTTCTGCTCCACTTGAAATCAAGTATGTAACGCAGTTGTACGCTAGAGTAAAAAACAGTCATTTTTATGACAGGCTGGCAAAGCATCAAATAGTTGTCGATCCTGCAACTCTATTTGGACGCTTTGGGAACATATATTTAGCAAACTTCTTGGGACAGAAAAAGGCCAACTAAATAAATAAATACAGATCTTTCTGATATATTCATTCACACAGGGTTTACCTCCCAGCAACAAGGAGCTGTCATGAGCTGTCACACATTATGGAATTCAGAAAGTGAGGATAGCCTTAGTCATTTACCCAAGAATTTAAAATGAGGAACTGTTTTACTGATGGACAAAAATTCATCTTACCAGCCTGAGCCAAAGTTGAAAGCTGAGATGACTGCTTAATGAGTGATACCCTGTAAAAGTAATTCCTCCAGAATCTTTCTTCTTTAACCCTGCAAAATACACCACATCATTAGGATGTTGCACAACATGGGGCACTTCGAAAGATGTACAAAAGCATAAGGCACTTCCTTACTAAGAAACCCGGGAAGCTGTCTGACGTTACTTAAGAGATTACACAATGAAACAAGAAAGTTAATTGATCTGGTGAATGCAAAGTTTCGTGTTTTTATTCGCAAGCCTACTGCTTCACAACAATTAAGTTGGCGCGGAATAAGATGTTTGAAGCTTAATAGAACTGTTAGCTGGTGAAACTAATAGTTTTAACAGTTTAAGCTTCTGGTTATATTTGCTATTAAACTCTGGATTGTAGAAAAAAATCAACTACAAATGAGATAGAGATAAAAATTATCAACTATTAACTTACTCTCAGTTCTTCCGTTTGTTTTCACTCAAAGAATACCAAATGAAAATAATGGTAACAAATATGGAAAAATTGACAACTTTGCAATTATAATACATAATGACTTCTTCTGGTCTTAATCCTACTTGAGTAGGGTCACCGGTATAAGTCAACAGGTATAAGTCAACAGGTATTTCTATACACAAAATGCTATTGCCAGCAAGAGGTCCTATGAGAGCATAAAAATGAAAGGCAACCATTAAAACACAGTAAAGCAATAAAATAAGATAACACACACATAAGAAACTTGACAATAAACACTTGAGTGATATTTATGATAGCTTGCACTTACTTCTTGGGTACCAAATTGAACCTCATTTTTTGTAGATTATCATCTTCTGCAAGTATGGTTAGAGCAACTGGCATGGTTGAATCAAGATCAAAATGATACTCAACACCACTCGGTGGATCTCTCAGAAAGTGTCGTTCATCCTTAGAAATTTAGAAAAAGACTATCAGTAGTATCTGCAGGCCCCTCGCAAAAATGTGTAAGAATGGACGAATCTTCAATTCTAGAAAATGCAGAAATTAACATATGAAACGAATGGAAGAAGAAGACAATGGAGGGTACCAACTTACAGAGGACAATGCGAGGATTTGACTCTTCATTTCTTCCTCTTCATTATAGCCAACCCAGGGTGGAACTGGGTCCTCTTAAGATAAAAAATAAACTGAATGAAGATTAAACAGGAGGCAACTAAATCTGGAGCACTCAAAACTACATTAAAATTGATCAAAAAATAACCCAAATTATACAAATCCCAACAGGAATAGCATTGCATTAACGCTACAAGGCGTACAAAGTTATCGGATCTAAAGGTAAAGCTTGGGTTAAATTTGTCACTATGGAGATAAAGCCTACTCTCGAGTACTGAATTATTGCCCCTATGCTTCTAGAATTTTGAAAAATTTTCCAACCCCCACCCTCATTTCAACCCCCCTTCTATTATTTCTTGGAAAACTTAAATGACAGTGTGTGCACATTCTTATGAATAATTCCTGCTAAGGAAATGTACTTAAGTAAACTTAATAAACTTTATCTGTAATTATTTGCTTGACCTGTACATGAGAAAGAAATTGAGCACTGCATCGGCTTCAATTTCTCAAATCAAACCAAAATAGAAAAATCAAAGGACTATTTTCAATTTGTCCAGCCTCCTCCTCCACATTGTTTGAACCCCCAATTTTTATTATCTTGAGCCACTTCCAGCCCCCCCCCCAAATATTCTCACTGCCGTTTATTTGGTACTCAAGAGTATATGCATTGCTAGACATAATAATTGGTAAATGTCAAAAGGTGCGCAACACTTAACACCTTTTCCTGCAAAATATTTGTCTGCATACTGAAAATATTTGAAACTGTTTACTACAGCATGGGATCTGCTGCACATCCAGTACAATAACAAAGCAAACAACACTGCTCTGAAAAAGACAGCAGATGGGTAAATGAGAGCTTGGGTCCACACAGGGCTTCTAGATATTTTCCACTAAAATGGACATCTTTTGGCTTGAAGTGCAGTTTTACCTGTTCTCTTTGCTTGCTTTTCTTTAACAAACTTTTCATTTTCCCTTTGAAAGTCACCAATGATTGTCTAAAAAAATTTTGGGCTTAGCAATACATGAAAATGTGTACAAGAAATGTTAAAGGAATGATTGATCCTATGACTGAGTGAACAGGTGTGGTGCTGCATTCTGCAAATTTTTGGCAAACATAAAATTTCTTAAATATTTGAAGGAAAGACTCAATGAAGAAGAAGAACTACATTGCAAAACCTGTAAAACTGAGCTTACCCAATAATGACAAATTCCAGAATAAACAATAGGAAATCAAGATCTTGGTAAAACATAGTGAATCCTTTTTTAGATGAGAATGTTATCACATACAAGATTATGGACAGACAACTGCATGAAAGCATATGGGTAAAATACCTACCAAGATCTGTATGCTTTAACTGCTTTAATTGCTTTAAAAATTTGCCATCTTTCAAATCCAAGATCAATAAACTTGATCTGATCTCTCTCTCTTCTTAGCCTTTCGCTTTCTTCTTTCTTCCTTTGTTGAGGCATTGTATAGGCCACCATGGCCTTTCCCCAACATAACTCACTAAAAAAACAAACAAAAAATTGCAATACAAGGCTTGGTACATGGTGCAGCATAGCAGCACAGAGGGTGACGCTTAATCAGATATGATGAAAAAAAACCATGATCAATTATTTGTCAAATGGCTGATGCTTTCCAGTTTTCAAAACATCAAAGTAGTAAATGCCTTTCTCACCTTTTCCAATGTTTCATCTACACTTTCTTTCAATTTCTGTGCCTTTTTCGTAGCTGCACTTGCAAACTGACTTAGCATCCCTAGAAATAAGTGGGGGGAAACACTGAGGAAAATGCCTGGGGAATTAAAGCAAAAACACAAGCAAGCTAATCAATGTGCTATTTAAACGTTCATGCAAAGGTAGATTTTAGGACATTGAGAAGCCATGCTTATATAGCAGTTTCCTAGTGCTTTATCTGAGTTTAACCACACCTTTTGATTCTCATCTCTTGGATTAAAAAAAACTGCGTTGCATACTCTATTTCGAGCGTAGCAGAAACCAGGGACAGGGCTCTGAGCTTTTTCTAGGCTTGGATTACAGAGAGCTAACGACTCATCACCTTGAGTGCAAGTCAAGCTCGAAGCAGAACTCGAACGACTGACAATTCGCTCTGCGAGCACGGGTCTTGCCATGGAAATGTCCTCATCGCCGGATGTTTTTCTACATAAAGCAACAGTTCCATCCAAAATACCAACTCATAAGCGTTTAAAAAGCATCCGTTCTCAGACAGATCATCGGGTAGAAAAACAGGCCAAATTCCATCAAAGTAACTTCGCATTTTACTACATCATGAAATATACGCGACATAAGCAGCTTCTCGTTAACACTGGAATAAAAAGACTGCGAGGTAAAGTTCCTTTGAAACAAAGTTCTCTCGCATTTACCAAGTGCCCCAGAAACAGAACCAGCCGTTGATTGTTGGCCTTCAGATTGTTTATCACTATCATTCACATCAGCTGATGATGGCGGTCCTTGCGGCTCCCTGCTGCCTTCTTCGCCAGTAGTGCTATGGTTATCTTGAGTCAGATCATTTGTTGTTACATCATGCTTGATGGTTGAAGCTGAATTATTTCCTTTCTCGGTACCAGCTTCAAAGCCAAGCCACTTAAACATATTTGAAGACTACTATGGTACGCCTCTAGGCCCTTACAACTTATTTACGAGTAAGTACTCTATGTAAGGGAATGACGTCTCGTTTAAATGGGAAGAAGGCTGGACACTAGACCAATTCACTCGATCACTAGACCAAGGCCTCCCCTTTCCCTGCTGTTTCTATACAAATGTTTAGACCGATTCTTATATTTACTATTCTGTGATACTGTCATTCATCTTGAATGCTAGTTCTGGAACGTTAAAAAAACTCTGGAGCGTTTATTGTGTTGACGTAAAATTTTCAGGTGGTAGTGGTTTTGGTCTAGCTTTGTCTGCGTTTGATTTCAAGCTACAGAATCATAGATACCTAATTTGTTCTAATTTTTTGCCTCATTTGAACTAGTGTGCGCAAGAGCTGCTGTTTGCCCTTTTCCTCGCTGTGAAGGAACGAAGCAACTGGAAACCAGACTTGGACAATTAAGCAGACGTCAATTTATCAAGAATTTCTTCCGCAATGATGGACACTTTTTTATAAACTAATAGCCAGTCTTTTCGTTCTACGGTCTATATCAACGTTTTAAGACTACTGTTGACATCCTGTTTACTTTGGATTCAGCAATTACCTCCTTAAGTGCCCTTTTCTCAAAAGTCCCACCAGTGAAATATCCTTCAAAATGCCTTGTTGCTCCACTAGTCAAGATTTCTTAAAAGAAGCCTTACTTCCTCATAACTTCTTCTATCAGAGAGCTTCACTTTTATCGCTAACTTGCCCCCAATTTCACATCAGATGCCCACTGAGCCTGACTCTCAGATCAAAAGGCAAGTGCATAGCCATGGAGATAGTGGGGTAGTGGATAATCTGACTTCGGATTAGCTTTAAACGAATCGTCGCTCTCCCCTTGATCACGTGTCACAGCATCCTTCCTAGAGCTATTTTTCCACGAACTGAGAATAGCCACATCCCGCTAACCATCAGGATCCACCACAGTTATTCGCTGATTGGTACCGAAAGATTTGTCGCCATGCATCCTGCTTCACGATCTCGATATCGCTACAGATTAGAAGCGAGCAAAAGTTCTGGAGTTGTGAGTGGGACAGCTATCGGGTAATTTAGGCAAGGTTTGAAGAATGTCATAAGAAGGGGCTTCCCACTGGCCGCTGCTTAACCTGGTCCCTGCGGAGGATAATTGTGACAAGAGCACCACTTCTGTGGTCACAATACTTGCGATGACAACACAGATTCACGATTGTGAGTGACAGCAGTTGCAATGTGACCTTTACGGTAAGGAATCCCCCTATATTTATATAAATGAAAATATATATTCATGCAGGTTCATAGTTCACAAGTTCTAAAGAGGTGAGCGCATCTGCTCCCACAATCGCGCAGTAGACACCTTGGCATTCTCGTGATTTCATCCAGTTTCATATTCCGGTTTCGGGAACATCTTGGAAAGTTTTGCCGCAATCCTGGTATTTCATAAAGAATGCTGTTGATTTACCTAAATGTAATTCAGATTGACATGATCGCAGGTGAAAACGCCCTCATTTTTCTTGTCAGTTTAATTAGGCCTTCTAAACCCCAAGATTTCCTCCATTGCTGCATATAGAGTCAACTTCTGGTGAAAGTTAGCTAATTTTATTGATATAAAGACTATCTACATATCAAACTGAAATGTCACACTTCTGCATGCTTCGAAAGGTGAGGTACTTTGATTCATTAAAACACAGCCTGCATTATCGGTTCAGTATTTCCCATTACAAGCGAAAGCTGAGGCCTAGTCGTCTCCGTCATGCAATGGATACATACATACGTATCATTTTTAGTGGGGCAGATCTGGTCGAGTCAACCACGAAATGGTTGGTGTGATTATGAGGATTGCATTTATTCATGCCTCATTCATCTTGTAACGTAAAAAATGGATGGGTTATTTTCTTAATTCTTTATTTTCTTCAACTTTCAATATGTATTAATTTGATCATGTGACCCTAGTTATGTCCAGCTTCCTATTCAGAAAGCACATATTACATCCCATTGAATGTAACTTGAAAGTTTTTCTCTCCGGTATGACAGCACATATGCCAGCAGGTATTGAGTGTGTATTTCTTAGTTTCAATGAAATTTAACCAAGGTAGCCACATGCTGAAAAGATTAGTTTACAAAGCAGCTTCAGCTGGTTTCAATTGAAAGTAGATTCTTCTCATGTCAATCAATACCATGCTTTTTTATGCTGGGTCACATGCATTTTTAGACGTGCTGAACTTTTCAGGAATTTTTTTCAAATTTATTTTTACATTGAGCTTATCATATGTTTGATCAGAAGCTGCAATTAACAGGAAGTGTACGGGAAAGGGAAAATAATTTGTAATATTGTGTCTGATGTATGCATCCCTTTGGGGCTAAGTCATTGAACAATATTCTACTTGACATGGAAATGCTGTCACCTGCTTCCAGATGTCATCTAATTCTGAAAACAATTTGGGTTGTAAACCTATCAAAGTTGATAGTAAAACATTGAATATTTACCTGGTCACTTGCTGCATGGTTTAGGTATGAGTTGACCCATATTCAAGTGAGGTGCTCTCTCCTTGGTTAGCTTATCTTCTGAAAGAGCTCCTCTTTAAGAAGTCCTCTTGCATACATCATCTCAGATAATTATCATCTACTGTATGTTCTTATTAGCATGTAATTTTAGTTTTCTGTCGTTATATGTACATAGTGTAGTGCAGTATATTTGCATGGAAAAGAATTTAAGAACATGAACTTCACTAGGCTGGTTTCATAGTAATAATTTCCCCCAGACTTTGCATGCAGAAATTTCTCACATGATCTAGTAGGTTTAGACCTTTTGAAAATAAAATTCGAAGATCATGAGATGCTGTAGTTGTCAAGAAAAGCCCCAGTCAGTTGATGTATTGATTTCATGAAGCCAGTAATTCTTACATATGATACTACTGTAGGTGAATTGTCACATAGGACTGTTTTCGGGTCTTGACTCTACTTGGGGCATACTGAGATAATAGAAATGCAGGAATTATGAAAAGTATTCATAGGCAGTCTAGTTTTGACTTTTGCATTCAGAATAATGGAGTTTTGTCAGTCTTCTACAAATTTAGTGGCTGTGTAGCCAATGTCTACATTTTAAGTTAGAGTTTCAAAGCAAGCAGGATTCCTCATCGCAATTCAAATCGAAGCTCAATGAACTTGATCTGATCTCTCTCTCCATTGTTGGGGCAGTGTATAGGTCACCGTGGCCTTCTCCCAATATAACTCACTGAAAAAAAGAAAAAAAAATTAACTTTGACACTTTTTATATATCCTCATAGAAAGTTATGGACCATGTAACATACAAAGATTTAAAAGACTTTACCACAAGGAGCATGGGAATACATAGCAACTATTTGGCAGTTCACAATAAACATAAGCTACTTTCTTAGGTGTCAAGGTAGCTCAATTGTAAGATTCTTGTGCATTGGTCCTATGGTCAGTAGCTGGAATCCACCCACAGGGTAAGGTTCACTTAAAGTGAAGAGAGTTGCCAGCTATATGTAATTCCAGGTGTAGGAATCACAAGATGTGTTCACATTGAGAGGAAGGACCTGGACGTTGCTCAATTGCTCAATAAGCAAAATGCTTCTCAGTGTCTATTTAACAATATAGATATATAAGAATGATTAATTTTTTCTGAAACTTCCATGTGGTCATCTAATCAGAGAGAAGAAAAATTATTTACTGCATTCTGTTATTCAAAATGTTTCATGCCCTGATATATTCGCGCATTGCAGTGAGCATTTGATGCAAATAAATGCTGTTCATGGCTATGATGAATAGTTTTAAGGATTATTTGTTTGAAAGATTTCTTAGACCATGGGGTGACAATGATGCATTGACACAATTGAGAAGAGCACACCTGTTTACAACTTTGACACTTTCTACTGAATCAGAAGATGCATTGCAATATACTAGTTTGCTCTGTAAATTTGATTCAGCAGTTACATAGATTCTCATGCTATGGATATCTGTCTATCTAGACCATGTTGACCGCCTCTGAGTTGGGCATGGCAGAGGAGAATGGAGAGCTCTTGCTCATGGCAGCTATGTACGATCAAGTTGATTTTCTGGATGAGCTGCTTAATGCTGGGGTTCATGGAACAGTTTACACAAGAGATAGATTTGGAATGACACCTCTTCATCATGCTGCACATTATGGAAGTCACAGATGCGTGGAGATCTTACTACAGAAAGAAGGTTTGCGGAACCCTGTTCTGGTTTTATGTTTTCTATTGCCTTTGTTTTCAATCTCCAAAATGACCCTTCACCCTCCTGCTTTCTCACAATATAGTCATCCTTTTGAAAATTACTTGGTGCTATTCTTTTATTTCCTTTCCTGATAAACACCTTACTCTTCTCATCTGTTTGCACTCTTCCATTTGGATTTTCCCCAAGATATTCTCAATTCTTGTGGTTTACGTTGTAATCTTCTTATACAAAATTGAGCTGATTTGTTTGATACATCTGCAAGCATTGCTGTTGATTTATCGACGATATCTCGCAACATAGCAGAACCTATGTGCCATTATAGTTTACTACCAAAGTATCCTTCTTGTAAGGGTTTTTATGCAGGGCTAGTTTTTGGAGGAGGTTCCATTATGCTTAGAATTTTGGATCTTGTTTCTTCTTCAGCATCTTTTGTCCAAAAGGAACATATGTAATAAATGTAAATTGATCGAAATTTATTTTGTTGCAAAGTTGGACTCATATCAGTTCTGAAAACTCAGCAATGTATTGAAAGTATGTGTGTAATCAAGTATAATCAAATATATTTTACACTTGGATGAAAGGCCTGTGTGTAAGCACGAGCGTCATGGACCTCAGTTTCAAGGGGGTCAAAGTATAAAAAATTATCTGCTTGAACAACCTTTTTCTCATAATGAAGAGTTGACTTTCCAGATAATGAGAAAATGGGACAAAATTTTCATCTGAGATGTTATTAGTTAATGATTTTGTCATTTTTGGTGCCAATTGTGGTTAAATTTGTCATTTTTATGCTTGGCCTAATGTTGCTGTTAGAGTTGCATTTCCATCATCTTTATCGTACTGCGTCGCATACTCGATTTCAAGCTTAGCAGAAACCACAGACAGGGCTGTGAGTTTTTTCTAGGGAAGTGAAATTGATAAGGGGGTTACCAGTGCGTTCCTTGCCAGTGCTGTTTGTATAGTGACACATGAAAGATTAGAACTCGCAACCCCTGCACTACAAGTTTGCATGCTGAACCACTACATCACATCACAGCACAGCCTCTTGCATATAGAGGCCTCACAAGCCATGTGCCATGAAATTGCTGTACATTTTGTTCTATCCTTTTGTGGCCGTTCAATATTTTCAAATTTGATATTTCCCAACATCTTCTCATCATTTGTTTTGTAAGAATTTTTTGCTTTTTAGCTGACCCAGATGCTTGCTCACATACCGAAGACAATTGTAATGTAAGATTTTTTGAGATACAATGCTCTAAATTCAGATTTTTGTTTGTAATTGGCAATTTTTACATAGTACTAGTCTCCATTTACGTTGTTTGAATTGATTTGATGTTGCTTATTTTTATAGTTTGAAGTCAAAAAAAGATTAGTTTTGAAGAAATAGTTGTATATTACTTAAGAATCTAGTAGGGTACAGAAGTTCCAGCTAACTAAATTTATGGAAATGATATTTTGGCAGTTCTCTACCAGGCATGCTATGCTTCCACTTTCTTTATAGCTGTCCAGCCAATTCTTTTGACATTTAAGTATCTGATTAGAACAGCTCTTCCAATGAAAGAAGGATTTTCTGAATTGACCGACCTTTGCAAAAAATACCCTGTCTTTTGTAAGCAAGAGATTATTTCCCTCTTTGGCTCTTCAGCAACATAAAAGTTCTTTCATCCAGAAAGGAACCAAAGCACTTTCTAACTAATTTTTTTCACTGCTTCCAAATTCCCTCTCAGACGCCTCTGCATCATGCTGCAATAATCCGGAGCCGCGGATGCATGCAGCTTCTAGTAGAATATGGGGCAAATATTGAATTGCGAAACGTTGAAGGTAAGACTGCCATGGACATTTTGAAGGCTCAGGAAAATGCACGGGAATGTATTGCCTACCTCAAATCAGTCATAGGTATAGTCTTTGCTTATTCTTCTATTTTAACGCATTGATTAAGTTGTTCTGAATTGGATTATTATTTGGTTATTTCTGATTCGTTTACAGACTCAGAAGATCAACCCATGTTTATCAGTTGCCTATCTATTTAGTTTTTTGCCTACCTACTCATCAACTAAACCATTCATCCATTTATTCACTTGTTCATTCACGATTTCCTTGCTGCCATTATTTGTTTATTCATTCAAGCATTCATATATATATTCAATTGGTCATTAATTCATTCAATCATTAAATTGTTCTTGTATCTCTTGAATCATTAATTGATCCATTCAGTCATTAATCAATCAATTTCATTCATTCTTTTATGTGTTCATTCATTCACTCAATCATTCAATGTTTCATTAATTCCTCTTCTCTTTCATTGATTCGTTCAATGTTTTATTTAGTCATTTATCCATTACTTTATCTTCTCAAGTTTTTTATTCAATCTATAAACTCTGGGTGCAAACCACATCATGTGCACAATGGGGCTTTATCAGTTTATCTAATTCGAATCTCGATTGATTTTGCAGAGCGAAAAAGAATAGAGCAGGAAGAAGCAAATAGAGAGGGTAAGCATGAAGTTATTGTACCGAAGCTGCGTAAAACGTTTTGATTCTTGCCCACATTTGCCATTAGCTATTCAACGACTCTGCTCTCATTTTTTAGCTTAACCCTCCACATCTATTTTTCTTCTGGGCAAATGTGCTGATATGAGTGGCGTGCCGTATTGGGAATAGTTAAGCGTGCGGACTCACAACTCAGGGGCTATGAGTTCGAATCCTACACCTGTCCCAAAAGACTCCATCGGTGAGGAAGGCAGTGGGAAACCATCTCCGTACGGTTTTGAGAACGGAAATCTTCCAGAGAATTCTTGATTTTAGCTCTGTCTCGTTAAACGTGCAATTTATGGAACGTCTTGCCTTCTTCTTGCTTTCCTGGATCCTGCAACTCATCATTTTACAAATCTAATATCAATAAACTTCATCTTATCTTCCTTTACTCTTAACCTCCCCTTCTTTCTTCCTTTTTTTGGGACTTTTTACAAGCCGCCATGATCTTTCCTCGACACAATTAATTAAAAAAGAACATACTAAACCCATTCCTCACCGCAGGTCATAGGTTATCGTTTCGAGTAATGCTTCCCTAGCATTTTCTCAAGCGTCAAGGAAGTCTACCAATATGGTTGAATGCGGTGAATTGTCGTCTATGAGCTCTCGTTTACTTGAAACTGTTTAATTTTGTCCACAGATTTATACTGCTTCGTCACAGAGGGTTTGCTAGAGGAAGCAAAGAAGATGCTAGATTCTTTAGAGAACGTACAAGATGCAATAAATCGATACTATAGGGGACCGAATACCCTCTTATACAAGTGAGTTACTTTGTGTTATGTTTGGGAAAGGTTCTGGTAGCCTATAGCAACGCCTCAAGAAAGAAAGAAAGAAAGAAAGAAAGAAAGAAAGAAAGAAAGAAAGAAAGAAAGAAAGAAAGAAAGAAAAAAAGAAAGAAAGAAAGAAGGAAGGAAGGAAAGAAAAAAAGAGAGAAAGAAAGAAAGAAAGAAAGAAAGAAAGAAAGAAAGAAAGAAAGAGAGAAAGAAAGAAAGAAAGAAAGAAAGAAAGAAAGAAAGAAAGAAAGAAAGAAAGAAAGAAGGAAAGAAAGAAAGAAAGAAAGAAAGAAAGAAGGAAAGAAAGAAAGAAAGAAAGAAAGAAAGAAAGATAGAAAGAAAGAAGGAAAGAAAGAAAGAAAAAGACTAAAATGAGAGGGAGATGAGATCGCGTTTCTTGATTTTGGATTTGGAACAAAGGAATTTCTAGTAAGGAAGAGCTGAGACACGCTATAGAATGGCAGTTCTTGGGATGAACGATGATTTATGGGATAAGAGCTCGCGGATTGGTGGTGAAATGGGGAGAATGTTTCTTCCCGGCTAAGAAGCTTTCCAACCAGATAAAAGTGTCAGAGAATCTTTCAATCTTTAAGAAAAATGTGAAACGTTGGATGGGTGAGATTTGTAACTGCAGGCTATGTCAAATTTCGTGGCAAAAGTGTGTTTCTTCTATGACGCATAAAATGACGCTGTTTTCGTTCGTCTATTCACCTTCATGTATATTTTCGTGAACATATGTATTCATACTCGCTATCTTTCAAATCTAAGATCAATAAACTTGATCTGATCTCTCCTTCCTCTAAGCCTTTCGCTTTCTTCTTTCTTCCTTTGTTGGGGATTTGTATAGGTCGCCATGGCCTTTCCCCAACATAATTTACTAAATAAACAAAGATTAAAAAAATATTCACCTCTTTTATCCTTTCCAAAACTTTTCAGCAAGATTTCGTTTGCTGTAAGTTAGCTACTTCTTTGCAGAGTAAGTTAAGTAATAATGATGATAATGATAGTCTTATGATAAAAATATTAATCATGATTATTAAGACTAGCGCATATCGTACTGTTCAGTACTTCGCGTCAGTCCATGACCCAGAAAAAGAAGCAGAAGCCCCCCCCCCCTCATGAAACGCTATTTGATTTTTTGCATTCCTTTTTAGGGCAAGCTTTGAGGGACACGCAGAAATTGTCCGGCTCCTGCTTGAATATGGAGCCAATGGAAGGCCAAACGGCGCAATGGGAATGACGCCGCTTTATGCTGCCTGCTATGCTGGGAAGTTGGAAGTTGCGAAGATTCTAATTGAAAAATTGCCCAATTCGCTAATGCAGCCAACAACAACTGATCATTCGGTGCCACTGCACGCTGCCATCTCCCGAAAGAACATAGAAGTCATTAGGTATCTACTAAGCCTTCGGAAAGAGTGTGATAGCGACGAGAAGGTGCAAGCCAGGGACACGTCTATATTAGATGTGAACTGTATGAATAATGCTGGCATGTCGCCACTACACCTTGCAGTCTCTAGCAACAACAAAGAAGTCGTCCTCGAGCTGCTCAATTGCAAACCAATTTTGAAAGGGTATGCCTTTAAAGATTTTTTCCACGAAGCTCATGGCATAATTATGACCTTCTTGCTTTTTTGAAATATTTCGAGTCCGAAATGCGCTTTGGACTTGAAATGCTGTTGATTTTCGTTGTCATTCTCCTTTAAAGCCTTTTTTCCGCAAACTTCTTGGATTTTACACGACCCTCATGCTTTTTTTACAAAGCTCCTCGTCCAAATTGTGCTTGTTGATTTCTGTCATGATATGCTTTTTGCCACCACTGCTCTTCTCACCGGAAAGAATTCAAGAGGAATGCGACGACCTGCTAGTAACGACCGGTCCGTTTTGGTCAGAGGGCGCTTCTCACGACCACCGTCCTTCCAAAGTCATTCACATCGTCGGCATTCACAACCTCACCAAACCTCTCCAGCCTCTTTCTCATCATCGTCGTTTGGTTGCAGATCTTTCCATCTTCCACAGATACTTTCACAGAATTTCCCCTCAGGAGATCAGGAATATCATTCCAGTTCCTCTTAGGCGTGTAAGAACAGCCAGAAGCTGGACTCATTCACACCCTTTCACTGCCTAATCCACACACTTTATCACGCAGATCATCATTCATCCCAAGAATTTGCGATTCATGCGGCGTCTTGCCTTCTTCCTTTCCTGAATCATACAATTTGCCTTTTTTGAAATCTAAAATTGATGGAATTGACCTGGTTTCCGTCTCCTGTTAGCCTTGCACTTTCTTCCCTAGTTGGGGCGGTGTACAGGCCAGCACGGCCTTTCCCCAACATGACTCACTAAAAGAAACTATTTCTTTAACCCATCCTGTATTTTGTGGTCACAGGCAAGTTGAGTCTCCCCACCCGTCTCAGTTGGCAATAGACATCGCCGGAAAAGCGGGACAAACACCGTTACACATTGCCATCAGAGAGGAAAATGTCGAAATTGCACGCATGCTGCTGCTAAACGGAGCCGATCCAAATCGATCGCATCCTGACCCAGGTATTTTGAATCCATTGCAAGAAGCCTGTCGCTCCAACTGCCGTGATGTCGTGAAACTGTTGCTAGATCATGGTGCCAATCCGAATATTTTCCATCCAGCAGAGAACGCGGACATGAGTCCGTTGTGCATCGCTGCTATGCAGGACTCCCTGCTCATCGTGAAATTGCTGATGGAATACGGTGCAAAGGATGCAAGCGATGCTGCATGTTTGCAAGCCATTAAAAACGACAGTGATCCAACAGTTGCAGTGCTCTTGGAAGCAGGTAATACCGTCTTCTGTTAACAAACATGTGATTTAGCTTAGGTTTCTGCCCTGTTTAACGGAACCGTCGGCAAAGTGGTTAGAGCCCATTTCTTCTGTGTGGAAGGTTCGTGTTCGAGGCGCCATCGTGCCTCTTCACTCTATCTCTGTCGACCCAGCTATACCTTGGCGTCTAGCGTGAATCTGGTGTACGTTTTGGCGAGGAACAAACTGGCCATTTTACTTCAAAATGTTTTGTCCCTAATAAGATGTTGCCCGTCACTCATTTCGAGTGTGAGACTCAACTTAACGTTAAGTAATTGGTCCTGTTCCATTCAATCTCTCATCTGTACCAACGTGCCTAAAAGGAAGCAGCTGCTTATTCTCCCTCCTCCCCTCCTCCCCTCCTCCCCTCCTCCCCTCCTCCCCTCCTCCCCTCCTCCCCTCCTCCCCTCCTCCCCTCCTCCCCTCCTCCCCTCCTCCCCTCCTCCCCTCCTCCCCTCCTCCCCTCCTCCCCTCCTCGACTACCCCAGCAAGATCTCAAACTGTAAACCTGAGAGTACTTATACTCTGTATGGAAACTTTTAATTGATCTTTCAATGAGCGTTCCATTCAGTTCCAGAAAGCACTTTTTCGCATACGCTTGAAATTTCTTGATATTCGCTAAGTTTGAAATGAAGGAGTGCTGTCTTTCCTGTAGGGGTTTACACGGAGACTGAGAGCGATCTTCAGGCGAAGGAGGCAAACCTTACAGCAGCCAGAATAATTTGGTCAAAGAGACAGCTCCCAATAGTGAAAGAGAAGTGGATTATTGAGTCAGTTATCAGGTTGAATGCTAATATTTCACTGCAAAAGAACGTCAGGCTTAACGGTATACTTGACGAAACAAGAGCTGGCGCATTGATAACGAAGCTGGACCTTTCCAGTAACAACTTAAAGGCCGTTCCACTGTTGCTTTTCCAGTTGCCTTCTTTGCGTCAGCTGACACTTGCCGACAACCACATTTCATGTTTGCCGACAGTGCACGTTGCTGAAAAGTCACATTCAGAGGAAACTGTGAAGGAAGGCAACTCTCCGTATCAAGTTTCAGGGATACGACAGGGTGGACGGGAAAGGACAGAAGAACTTTCCGTGGGAGGAAAAATATCGAACGGCGATGTTAAGATAAGACCAGTTAGTGCCAGCTTCGTTTCAAGTAAGCCCGTTCTTGAGCAGTATCAACAATCAGCACGACAGGAAAGTCGACCGTTCTCAGTTTGTGTACCTAAAAGCTGGGAGTGCCAAACTGCAGAGCATCAAGCAACGGATAAAATCGATGGACCAATGCAAGAGGCGGCGGAAGATGGGCAAAATGATTGCAGCGAAAAGTTAGCGTGGAATTGTCCATTGTTGGAAGAGCTTGATTTGCGAAGGAATGAATTGACTTCAGTTCCAAAGTGTCTGTTTGAATTGCAATCTCTGAAGATATTGAACCTTGCAAGTAATAGGATAAACGAGCTCCCCCTGGAAATGTGGTCTGCGCCGGGCCTCAAAGATGTCTTGTTGCAAGAGAATGAGCTGGAGTGCTTGCCATCACACCGTCATCTAACGCGTAAGCAACAGCAAATTATAAGGCAAGTGTCGTGGATTTTTTATCAGTTATGATTCACCAACGGAACCAGCGTCTGGACCAAAATATGACTGACACAAGGATTAACTTGACTAACTGGGGGCCTTCATGCTGCATTGGTTTATTAACTGATTATTAATTATTGACTCCTGTTCATTGACTAATTGATCGGTTTAGTATGAATTGACTGACAGACTGAGACTGACTGACTGACTGACTGACTGACTGACTGACTGACTGACTGACTGACTGACTGACTGACTGACTGACTGACTGACTGACTGACTGACTGACTGACTGACTGACTGACTGACTGACTGACTGATCGATTGATTGATTGACTGATCGATTGATTGATTGATTGATTGGCTGAGCGATTGAGCGATTGGCTGAGCGATTGAGCGATTGTCCCGTCTTTTTAACGCAGGCAAATCTCGAAAGCTGATGGAGATGAACCGGACTCGAAACAACGAGCAGCCGCAAACGTAAGCAGTTCCAATACTGTGAGAAGCAGAAGGCCGTCATGGGATGGTGAAAGCAGTGACGAATCTGATGAGGAGGATGATCTAAGATTCAAATCTGGGCTGTACAAGCTGGATATCTCTGGAAATAAAGGCATAACATCGTTACCGATGCATTTGCCATGCCTCGCTCCGAATCTATGCAAGCTGACAGCCGCAGAATGCTCTATCCAGGGACCCATTTGCTTATCTCAATTGCCACCGGAATTGACTATGCTTGATCTCAGTGGTAATCAGATACAGAAGTTTGACGCGACGAGCAACGAACCTGCCGTGGATCGGTCTTGCTTCAGCCCGACGTTGGCGAAATTAAACAGGAGGTCGTCGCCTTATTTCGGCGCGAAACTACCCAAGCAAATGAAAAAATTTTGCAATCACCGGTCTCATCTGCATTTTCTCCGACTGAAAACCATTAATTTTGCGGACAACAAGTTGGGGGTTTTTCTTTTTGTGAGGCAGCACTCCAGCAGCGACCTATTCGATTGTGCTTTACCAGAACTGCAGACGTTGACCTTAACTAATAACGAATTGAATGCGGTACCTGTTCACATAGGAAAGCTTCGCAATCTCTGCTCCCTAGACATAAACGGGAATCCAAACATCGAAGTTCTGCCCCCAGAACTTGGATTGTGCTCTAAGTTATACGAGCTAAAGTTCAACCCACTGCAAATACGTGAGCCAAACAGGGCAGTTGTTGAGAAAAGGAATCAAAAGGGCATCATTGATGTCCCATACATACGTAACTTCCTCAAAGGTGTCTGTGAGAGGTATGTTTCTCAATGTGTTTCTTATATAACATACGGTAATAGTAATAAGCTGATGATAAACGTCTTTTCAGAAGGCATCAGTCTGCTGGCAGATTGGCATAGATAGGCATAGATAGATAGGCATAGATAGATAGGCATAGATAGATAGGCATAGATAGATAGGCATAGATAGATAGGCATAGATAGATAGGCATAGATAGATAGGCATAGATAGATAGGCATAGATAGATACGCATAGATAGATAGGCATAGATAGGCATAGATAGATAGGCATAGATAGATACGCATAGATAGATAGGCATAGATAGATACGCATAGATAGATAGGCATAGATAGGTATAGATAGATAGGCATAGATAGGCATAGATAGGCATTGATAGGTATAGATAGATAGGCATAGATAGGCATAGATAGGCATAGATAGGCATTGATAGATAGCCATAGATAGATTGCCATAGATAGATTGCCATAGATAGATTGCCATAGATAGATTGCCATAGATAGATTGCCATAGATAGTTAGGTGGTGTACATTTTTGAAGCAGTTTTCCTGAGTGGATCTATATTGGTTTAAAGGCGATGAAAGCTGTAACAAACTCTTAGATAAAGGCCTAGAATAAAAATTGTTGAAATCAGGAATGTGGTCGTAATGCATTCAACATTAACATGATTGGTGGCGCATGCTTTTGCCATCACCTTTCCATCATCTTTCCCTATCGTTCACTTACAAGCATTTCAAAACCAAATTGTACTCGGAATCTTATTTTTTGAACGGACTCACTCCCCTGTCAGATGTTGTCCCTCTGCTACAGAATTATGGTCTAATGTCATTGCATTACGGTAGCTTCTGTCATCTCAAAGATTTTGGTCGGATATTCCTGTTTTACCCAGACCATTGGTGATGAATTTCACGCATGCCATCATGTCTCGCCCAATATCATCATGTCCTAGAGATTTTTCATGCCTCAATCGTCGCCGGTGAACTTTTCGAGCACAATTTTGCAGAGCAGATGTTTCGACAGAGTGGTTCAGCGGAAGCTCTCGTAACCGTGTGTTTGTTTTTTAGAGCGACGCCATACCCTACAATCAAGTTGATGCTGGTTGGTCATAGTGGAAAAGGCAAGTCAACCCTGCTGGACAACTTGCGCAGGGAAGGGACGGGTGCATATCAACACCATGCTTATCCGCAGAGGTTTCCAGATCGCATGAGAAACGAGCCAGGTGAGATTATCTTCAGATAAATTTCTTCTTTTACCTCAATTTTCTTCGTCTTCCAATATATTACTTTTATCTTAGCGTTCTTCTCCTTCAGATCACTTTCTTCTTTGATCTCATTTTTCTTCTTCTTCCAATAGATTACTTGTATCTTAGTGTTCTTTAGTGGAATTTATTCTTTCCGTCATGTTCTTCTTTTACGAATTAATTTTTTCTTTTATCCGCCTTTTTTTGTTTTTGCTCTTATTCGTGTTTTCAGTTCTGTCTGCCATTTCCAGAAGCAGAGCCGCTTGATCTGATTCTTGCTGGATGTCATCATGTTGTCCCACAAACCCTATGTGACTGGGGGTTTTACGACCGGACTTTCAGATGCTTATATCTGAGATGCTTATATCTGAGATGCTTATTTTGATATATTTTTTGCCCAAGAGAGATATATTGCTTCGTTGCTCTTTTCCATCAATGCTCGATTGTCAATATCATGTGTTTGTAGGCAGCCCAAGGAGACCTAACGAAGGTGAATCGACCGTTGGAGTTGATGTTAGCGACTGGACATACCAAAGGAAGCATTTCATTGGTAGCAATGTGGGACCAGAAGTCAAGTTTAGTACATGGGACTTTGCTGGTCAAGTGAGTGTTATGCAAAATATTATAATGCTTTTTATGCTCTTCATCGCCATCATCATCACCATCATCATCATCATCATCACCATCATCATCATCATCATCATCATCATCATCATCATCATCATCATCACTACCATCATCATCATTATCATCATCATTATCATAATAATAATAATAATAATAATAATCATCATCATCATCACCACCATTATCATCACCATCACCATCATCATCATCATCATCATTATCATCATCACCATCACCACCATTATCATCATCATCACCATCACCATCACCATCATCATCATCATCATTCTGATCATCATCGTCATCATCACCATCACCATCATCATGATCATCATCATGATCATCATCATGATCATCATCATCATCATCATCATCATCATCACCATCACCATTATCATCATTACCATTATCATCATTACCATTGTCATCATCAATCATAATCATAATAATAATCATCACCAGCATCGCCCCTGCCTTCTTCCATTTCCTGTAATGCAATTCCTGCTATTTCCTCGCTCATCCAACAATGGTCTTTTCTCCAGGAGGAGTACTACGCCACCCATACGTGTTTTCTATCGAGAAGAGCAATTTACCTACTTGTTTGGAAATTAACCGATGGCGTCAAAGGGATCGATCAGCTTGAAGGATGGCTTCTCAATATACAGGTTAGGGTGCTGTTTGCAAATCAATACGGAACGGTTGTAGCTTTGTGACAGATCGCGTTGTAACTAGAAGCATGCTTAGATGACAGGTTAGGGCTCTGCGTAACAGAAAATGATTCCGTGAGTGAATAGCTATTATTTCGTTTGTGCATATGCATTTGTGGGAGGAAAATTCGACAACCGTCTCTTGTAAAAGGATAAGTCAATCGGACTTCGTGGGCTGGTATCAGTACGAGCCTTACAACAGCAAGGGATTCTACCCCCTTTCCATCTGCGCTGGACCAAGGAAATTCTTTTTGCTGAAGAAAAGCGCTACAGCTAATATCAGATCCGCAGTGCAGTTCAACCCAACCTTGCTACTCATAAGCCGAATGAGCGAGAACCGGCATCGAACCCAGAACCTAGAAATTCCTGGGTGGACGCTCCACCAACTCGAGCCTACGTCCCATCTCTCACCAATCTCTCATAAAAATGTCAATCGATCACCTCATGTCTGCATTTTTAAGAATCGCTGCTCGTTGCTTGGAGTATTGATTTTCATATTTTTGTCAGCTGCTTTCTAAAGGGCAGGCGAAATTATTACCAAACATGGAATTCTACGATGATTCTAGAGCTCTTATAATGGAGCAGTAGGCAATTAGTGTGATGGTATGTCTGCTGTGTGGAGGGTCCCAGGCTGGAGGCGATTTCCTGCCCCTTTCTATCCATCCCATAGTATATGGGTACCTGGCTAAATGCAGGTGGTAGATTTTGGCGAGGAAAGGAACTTGCCGCCCTTCATCACAATGCTGTGGCTCCGACTAACAACTCTCTGACAAGGTGCACCCCAAAGCTCGTTTGAATTATAGGACTCAACTTATCTCGATTTTTTTCGATTTTTTAATAAAGTTGATCATACATGTCTTCGGTATGCGGTGAAAAAGATCTGTAGATTTGACTATGTAGCATTTTCTGACGTGAACAGGGACTGTTCTCACGCATTGCTTTCCCCTTAGGCCCGCGCACCGGACTCGTCCGTCATCATCGTAGGCACGCATTACGATCAGGTTCCGGCTGCACGCCGACGTCAGAGCATTGAACTGTACCGTAGTATCATCAACGCCCGCTTCGTCTCCAAAAAGGTCGGTGGCAGGTTGCAGGATGTAGTGGCCTACGGTCTCCCTCAGGTTATTGCGGTTACCGAAGTGAGCTCGAAACCGAGAGCGGAATTCAACATAAGAGAGCTTCGCACCCTGATCTACGAGAAGGTTTTGTCGTTGCGAGATTCCGGTATGTTGTTTCAATTTCATAGCGTTTAGTTGTCTGCATGACTTATGAACACTTATAATCAACCCGTTTCGTATCCTGATGAAATCAGTTGAGGATTATTGCTAATTTTTATATGGTAGATAGGAAAGGAGAAGAAGAAGGAAAGCGACGTAGCAAAGAAACTCCGACTCTCAATTCTTGTGTGACCTATGCGGAAAGGACTGCCACTCTCGTATCGGTCTACACAGCCACCTGAAATCACACTGACATTAACTCTCCTCTTGTGCATTATACTATAATAAATTTGATTTAGTTGCCAATATATAATAAATATGGTAGATACATGAATCCCTGGGGTAGAAAGGACTAGTCTGTCTTCTGCATGCCGTGAAAGGAGAACAAACAATGTTGATTGTAGAAACGACAGCTGACCATAAAAAGCCCAAGCCAATATCACGAAGATGGACCCAACTTTGTTTGGGGAATGATGTATACAAATAACATAATTTTTGGAACATAATTTTTGTATAATATGCAGCTGCAATTAGAGTTTCGACTTGATTTAATTCTTTTTTGAAAACCTATAGTGATTGTGATTCTTTGATTCGCCTCACAGTATCTGCTATGATTTATAAATCTAATGGTGTCTATTCCTGTAGAAGGAGATATGGTAGACACAATGTGACATTATCATCGCCATATTAATAATTATGATCATGATCATGATCATCAATATCATCATCAGTATCATCATCATCATTATCATCATCATTATCATCATCATCATCATCATCATCATCATCATCATCATCATCAGTATCATCATCAGTATCATCATCAGTATCATCATCAGTATCATCATCATCATCATCATCATCACCATCATCAGTATCATCATCATCATTATCATCATCATCATCATCAGTATCATCATCATCATTATCATCATCATCATCATCATCATCATCATCATTATCATCATCATCATCATTATCATCATCATCAGTATCGTCATCATCATTATCATCATCATCATCATCATCATCATCATCATCATCATCATCATCATCATAATCATCGCCATCATCATCATCATCATCATCATTATCATCATCATCATCATTATCATCATCATCAGTATCATCATTATCATCATCATCATCATCATCATCATAATCATCGCCATCATCATCATCACCATCACCATCGCCATCATCATCATCATCATCATCATCATCATCATCATCGCCTTATCGTTATAGCCATCATCATGGTAATAATTCATGGTAATTTTTTTCATGCATAGGTGATGGGTTTCTCCTTGAGACTCCGGTTCCTGCCAGCTACCTTGAGTTGGAAAAGGTTGTAACGGCAAAAGCAAACATTTTAAGACAAGAAGAGAAATACCCAGTTCTTGATGGAAAGCAGTTCAAGTTAGTATCGTAATTTACGTCTAAGTCTTGAATAATGCTTTTGCTATCTTTTCGCCTCGTTTTCTACCCTATTGCATGTCGCGGCTCCACCCCTTAAATATTCCAAGCCGCATCCCCAGAGCCGTCTGAAGATGCCCATTAGCAATGCCGATAAGCGGAAGCAAAGGAAAAAAGGCAGTAATGCTAATGACATAGCAATCAATTTATTCAAAGTAGGCTAGTGGTGTCGGTGTGTAGTTGTTAAGCGTGCGGACTCGTGACGCAGGGGTTGTGATTTCGAATGCTACACGTGTCACAATGAAAACGCAATTGATGAGGAAGGCAACAGGGAATCACCTCATGAAACCCACTTCCCTAGAAAATGCTCCGAGCCGTGTCTCTGGTTTCTACTATGCTCGAAATCGAGTATGTGACGCTGTGTTAGGGAAGGATTCCGGTGGTCTATAGAAAAGCCCTAACAAAGAAAGAAAGAGGAAGGATAAATCAAGGAGGAGATGATATGGAGATTGCTGCTCTTAAACGTAATGCTGCGATCAATTGTATGAAGTCCGTTAAAATAGCACATAGCAGCTAATTAAACTCTTCTTTCCAAGAGTAAGATGATACGAAACTAACATTTCCTCCTTTGCAAGAATCTAAGTTGCAAAGGATATAAGGTCTATATAGTAAATATGAAAACTAGCCAGAACAGTAGTAAAACAAGTGGAGAAACAATTTTTTCTTTTTCTTTCCCACTTAGACCAGAATTTTTAAGCGAATCCTACCTTAGCAATATGACATGCATTCAAGTTGCACGTGCTTTCCTCTCCTTCCCTATTCTTTATCTGAGTTTCGAATTGACTCATGCCACATGCATTATCAGTTCATACCGCGTCCGTGGCCCAGTGGTAGCATGCTCGGTTTGTACGCGGTAGGTCGGGGTTCGATACCCGATCGAGTCATACCAGAGACTTGAATAAATGGTACATGCTGTTTCCCTGCTTAGCTTTCGGCACTTCGGGAAAGAGCATGGTAGTTAAACACACACAGTGCTACCAGGTGCCCAGCCCCCAACTGTAGCATTCACTGTGCTTGCACAGCTGTGTGCCCCAAAGGCTAATGAAACGGAGATGGGCGTCGCCCTAATCACCAAAAATGGTGAGGGAAGGAACTTTGACTTTTTGATTTTTCAGTTCTGGGTCCACTTTACCATATTGCTTTACCATTTCCAACCTTAGCAATGTAGCATCGAAACAAGTTCCACTTGCATTCCTCTTCTTTCCAATGTTTGGAATGATAGTATGTGCAGCACTAGATGAGACTGATTGGTGGCTCATTGCAATCGCATTTCATTTCTAGAGTCGTTGAAATTTCAAATTCTTTTCATGCTAGACTTGAGATGCAGCAGAAGATAAGAGAAAATGGATGTAGGGAACTTAAAGATGATGAACTTGAGAACGCCGTCAAGTTTTTGCATGATTGTGGTGAGAGTCGTTGCTTTCGTTACCCTTTGGATTACTCGATCGTCTTAATTCGTCTTAATTCGTCTTATTTCGTCTTAATTCGTCTTAATTCGTCTTAATTCGTCTTAATTCGTCTTAATTCGTCTTAATTCGTCTTGATTCGTCTTGATTCGTCAATTGTAGCGACCTCAGCTTTCTCACCCTCATTTTTTCTATCTACGCCGCCATTGCCATTGTTACACGCAAGTTCGAGAGAGAGAGAAACGAAGAGAGATAGGCAATGCCTCCGTTCTTAGAGCTGATCAGCACAAGACTAAATCAATCAATTCACAAATCACAAGACATAGTTCACAAGACATAGTTCACAAGACACAGTCACGAGGCATAGTCACAAGACATAGTTTATATGACAGACATATATCGCGTGACGGATACTGCACAAAACGTCGACATTTATTTGTTATAAAACATATTTTAATCACAACACCATTAAGCCTATTCGCGAGTTTCCGCAAATTCCTTATTACGCTATTTCCTACCATATTTCGCATCAAAACTTCACCCATGCATTTATTCTCGTCTCCTTGGCCAGCTGCTACGCCCTTCTTTTAATAGATGAATTCGGCATTTTCAGCTCATCGTCACTTTCTATATAAGCGCACGTACGTTTTATCAAACCATTCAATCAGACTGCATCCCAAACTCGTCGAATCTCTGCCTCCGTGTTCTCTGCACGTTAAGTAAGATCATAAGGGAGGAGCTGTCCACGGAAGTTGAAACGAGCAGCCGTATTTTAGGACCAGTCAGATACACATCTGGTGATTTCTCAAGATCACATGTCGAATGTTTCGAAGCTCTTAGCTTCCTTCTGACGCTTCTGCATGCTTCTTCAGGTTGACTTGTTCACGCTCGTACCTCTTCGTGTATTTTTCAATTCATAATTCCTGTTTTCATACACACATCTTACTTATGTCATGGATTATTGATTCATGCTTTTATTCATTCATTCATTCATTCAATCGTACGCCCTTTTAGTTATGCATTTTAGTGTGACTCCTCAATCGTTGTCCTTTATTTGCATTGCTCATTCGTTGAATCAGACGTTTGTCGTCAAACTGAGGCACAGGAGATAATTTGAGTTGTTTTTTTCTCGCAAATCAGTAGTTATAATTTCATTTTCTTTATCTTAGGTGATTTTTAATGGCGTTGTACATGTCACGAGTACGCTAACGTTTTGAATTGCTCTTGTCCCTTGTAGGAGTTCTCCTCCATTTCGATTGTCCGTCTCTTGAAGATCTATACTTCATTGACCCGCAGTGGCTCTGTGACATGCTTGCAAATGTTATCACCATACGAGATGTAAATCCTTTTATCAAAAACGGTACGTTTGTTTGCAGTGTTCACTATCAGTCAGTGGAATTCCACCAGGATTCCTTCATAGTTAGCAGTTCTAACGTTTTATTTTGCTCAGGTTTTATGGAACTCAGGCTCGCCTCAGCTCGCCAGTTTAATTACAGCAGAAGGCTACCTTCTTTTCTATTTGAAGTTCGTTTAGATGGAAAACAGAGGATAGCTTGATAGGTATATCGGCGTATATTTTTGAATTTTATTAGCGAGAGGCTAGGCTGCTAACATAAGTTTGTTTTATGGTCTTATTTGGACAAATCAGAGATCAGTCTATACATTTTAATACCAATAGGTTTAATTTATATTTTCATACTATCATAACATTATTTTAACTATTCTATCTATGACTGTCTATCTATCTATGACTGTCTATCTATCTATGACTGTCTATCTATCTATGACTGTCTATCTATCTATGACTGTCTATCTATCTATGACTGTCTATCTATCTATGACTGTCTATCTATCTGTGCCTATCTATCGATCTATATATCTATCTATGGCTATCTATCTATGGCTATCTATCTATCTATCTATCTATCTATCTATCTATCTATCTATCTATCTATCTATCTATCTATCTATCTATCTATCTATCTATGACTGTCTATCTATCTGTGCCTATCTATCTATCTATGGCTATCTATCTATGGCTATCTATCTATGGCTATCTATCTATGGCTATCTATGGCTATCTATCTATCTATCTATCTATCTATCTATCTATCTATCTATCTATCTATGCCTATCTATCTGTGCCTACCTATCTATCAATCCATCTATCTATCAGCCTGTCTATTTATATTTATATTTAATCTACATCTATAATTTTATCAAGGTAATATACAGACCCAACAGATAGGTATTGCGCACAATCTGTTGATTTTCTAGAATTTGATTTCTGTTAATTTTTATTGCCAAATGTTTCCTCGGTATCTGGAAGAACTAACCAAGTAAGTAGGTAACAGTTGAAGAGAACTTTACATCTCCGCCAAACGATGTTGAGCATTTGTTGGCAATCCAAGCTGCTCAGGACGTGTTATCTATCAAAATGCTACTTTATCATGAAATGAGAATATTGTCTTAAAAATGGAGAGAATGGTCTTTGTGTTGTGCAGAGTTCTATCAACGAGGTTGTCAGTTTTATGTTCAATAGCCATTGGGGACATCTACCTTTTATAGCTGTGTTGACCCGTTGTATTTTCTGGCTTTCCACTCCAGCTAACTTTCATGAAAGAGCGTTCTGTCCAGAAACTGCTTTGTCATCACAGTTATTCAGATTTTTCTCCATATCTAATGCCGACTGGTTTTTTTGCTGGTTAGGTGTACTGAAAGTCGAAGATCTTCGAAGCCAAATTTTCAGAGGCCGTCGATTTTCATCCAGCCATGTTAAGAAGTACATCGACTTGATGAACAAATTTGAGGTCGCTTTGCAAATATCAAGCCATTATCTACTAGTCCCATCTTTGCTACCAGAAAAGCAAGCTTCGTCCATGAAAGTATCGAATAGTCCACCAACTGAGCTGCAGGACTGCATGGGCGATGAGACGTACTTTAAAGCAAATGTATTTAGAAGGCTGTACCGTCTGGCTTACATTCCAAGTGGATTTTGGGCCCGACTTATAACAAGGTAACAATGTAACGATCTTTTAGTGTTTCGTATCCACTTATCCCTTAAAATGTCATAGAATGATTTGATTTGACGAGGCTTTCAAGGAGATTCATCATTTTTTTAGATTGACATAAAATATATCGATGAAGCTGATTTTCAAGGGGCCCTCCACTTAGCCATAAAAAATTATTCTAAAATTCATCCTACTTGCAATGAATTGAAAAAAAAATTGAAAGGGTTTGTATATACACACAAACTACATAAACCCATATTGCAAGTAATTGTTAAGCTAAATGTTGGTTTAAGTGCAAGACAAACGAAAAACTCCAAATTCAAGTGTTGATTAGAAAGAAGCATTTGCTTCAAAACTGAATGAGAGAGTTCTGTTTAACCTTGATTGCAAGAGCATTCCATAATTTGGCACCGTGGTGGGGAAAACTTCTCGACCATTCAAAGAAGTGTTCATTGGCAGCCTCAGGTCCGTTGCAGTATTTATCAATTCTCGTGAGCTGCATTCAGAGTTTCTTTGAAAGAGGTTGCATATATATTGAGGAGCCTGTTTATTTAATGATTAACTGCTTTGACTTGTAGAACTGGCAAGTCGTAGAGGGGCCATAGCAGATCTTAAAAATCCTAGTCAGTTATTTCTTTGATCACAAATTGTTTTTGTCAATTTCCAATCAGTAGCAGATTTTTGCGCCAGAAGTTTTAGCCGTTATTTTTTGGAGAGAGAGTTTGAAGAAGCCCCTAGACTGAAGAATATGCGGAAGAGTGATGTTGATGATAATTTTTTTTTGAAATTTATATGGTGGAAGTCCATTTGAATGAGAATTATTTTGAAAGTTTTCCACTAGGAAATGAAATTTCATTGACGAGCTTTGCCATCGAAGTGAAATAAAGAAATTGGCTTTGCCAAGAAGAACTCAGGGGAATCGGGATAGTATCTAAGCGTGCAATGTTTTAGATACTTAATATGGATAAAATTCAAAGTCAAAGACAAACTTTCCTTGAGTGGTGAATTAGCCTTTGGGTTGGGCCACACAGCTGTGACAGCACAGTAAATGCTACACTTTTGGGCTAGCTAGCTAGTAGCACTGTGTGTTTCAAGAGCGTACAAGGCAAGCATTCTACCACTTGGATGCGGTTATATTGATAAGACAAAGAGGAAATTAAGGTGAAGAAGAAGATTTGTGTTGTGACCTGAAGCGTTTTGACAATGATTAAGGGTCTGTAGTTGGGTAGTTGCCATGGCCAGAATTTTCAATGTTCTAGGGGCTATTTTTACGCAGTTTATTTGCTGAAATATGAACGTTTCTTTTGATTATTCCCTGCAGACTATTTGCAGATTCAAGAATAGGAAAGACAGTCAAATCGTGTTCGTCATTTGTAAATTCTGAAAACGAGACACCGGAGAGAATTAAGATTTTAAAGGAGGCACTGGGAAGAGCAGCTCCACCGGAATGGGCTTGCTGGAAAACAGGAGTAGAGTTATCGTGTTTTGGCGTCAAACTCTTCCGTGTTTGTGAGCTCAGCCCTGGAAAATTGTTTTACGGACACAGTGGTAAGAGACTTGTCTCTCAAATGCGAATTCTCACTATAACGTAGGAACTGTCTAATGAGCTTTGTGCTGTCGTTGAATCGTAGGTCATTCGAAATGGCCTGCAGCAAGATCCTTACGAACTTTTTAATAGAAGTCGCTAGAAGATGATTGGAATTTGTTTTCACGAATGCAAGAATGGTCGCTGTTTTCGTAAAGTTTTCCTAACACATGGATTAATCAATGGGATTGTTGCGAAATCTGAAATTTTGAAATTTTAAGAGGAAATACTTCGAAGAAGCCATAGGTACGATTTGAACCATGGCTAATCCATGCAACAAATCTATGCTTCGATAAAAAGATAGATAGGGCGTTATGAATGCGTGTGGGCAATAAGACTTGAAGACGTTTGGCAATGGGAAGAAGAAAGAGCCGTCTTCAATGGTCCGATTGATAGCAAATTGACTCCTCTTCGTTATGAAAGGTTTCCTAAAGCCAATCCAGGATTTGCCATTTTCTTGTTTTCAGATTATGTAGTAGTCTTGATTAATGACGATAGGCTAGAAAAGCGAAGAAAAATTAGCAATCCTTTGTTGCCTTCCTTCGTTACTTCCCTGCAGTAAGTTACGCTCGAACCAGCACCGGACTTTAACAATTGATCACAGCATTACATTTAAGAACAGCAATCTCGATATCATCTCCTCCTTGATTTATCCTTCCTCTTCCTTCCTTTGTTAGGGCCTTGCTACAGACCACCGGAATCCTTCCCTAACACAGCGTCACATACTCGATTTCGAGCATAGTAGAAACCAGAGACAGGGCTCTGAGTTTATTTCTAGGGAAATGGACTTTATGAGGTGGCTTCCCTATTGCGTTCCTCGTCAGTAGTGCTTTTATTGTGCCACGTGCAGCATTCGAACTCACAACCCCTGCCTTATGAGTCTGCACGCTTAACAACTACACCAAGGCACCACTCTTTCCTAACAGAAACTGAAAATGAGCGACTCAATCGCGTCGTCTTGATTTCTACCATAATTGCGTAACCAGGCCGTCCGTTTTCGAGTTGATTGACAATGCGGTTACCCAGTCCATCAATCCTTCACAATTCTCTCGCTATGTATTCTAGGTGACAGGGATGATCATATTGATTTGAGTGATTCAACGAGATACTTTCCAGACAGTCGCAGAAGGTTCATTGAAATTATAGTTCCAAATGTCCACCTTCAGGTCGAGGTTGACTGCAATGAGGCTTCCAACGGCAAGTAGCATCCTCGTTATCAAACATCGTCATTCTATTGTCGTTCTAATTTCTTTATACATTTAATCCCTTCGGCTAAAATGAAGTACCAAAATTGATGCAAAAATATATAGATCTAATGAAAAATTAGGGATACATAAATGTTGCATACGCTATTCTTCCAGGAAGTCGTGTTCTGCAAAGTAGACAGAAAAGGGGGGTTTTCAGGCGTTATGATTTTGTTGGTATTGGCAGAAGATTTCTGAGGTCGACTTCCATGTTCCAGAATTTTCGCATCTTTTTTAATTTCTGTTTGTTATCCATGCCCAATCAATTGTGATGATAATAATGATGATAATGATAAATTTTTTTAGTTGCTATTTAGGTAGCTTTTCATTACAGAGATGCCAGCTAATCAAAATCACCTATTTTCAATGAAAACGTCAAACGAAAGCTACCATAAGTTACAAAGTCTACAAAGCTAATAATGATATCTGCATATCTTACAATTACGTTCATCTCCACTCCAATTTCTTCTGTCTCATTTGAATAAGGAAACATTATTGCTTTATGTGAAGTTAAGTAACGTTGCCTTCTAGAAAAAACTGGCTTCAGGGTCCTTGGTGTTGACCATGACAAATCTCAAAGGGCTTGCGAGATGCTTGCTTTGGCGGCTGAACATTTTGACAACTTAATCACCGACTGGTTTCCACAACTTACGAAGCAGAGTTTTCATGGCGATAGGCCGGTGCGCAAAATAGGTTTGTGCCCGGCATGTCTCAAGGAAAAGATAGAGAGCCAGGAAGCCACCAACAAGGCTAAGGAGCAGGCTGCAATCAAGGAAACTGTGAAGGAGACGGAGTCGAGTGTTACCAAGCAACCAAAAAAAGCTCGAAGCGAAGGGAGACTGGACCATAGAAGTAGGACATCTAAAGGTGGTGCTGCTAAAGCGACGCATAGGATTGGAGGCAAAGCCTCACGGAAGACGATTGCATCAGGGGGAGGCAGACATCCGGTAGATGGTAACAAAGCGAGGAAAAGTGCCAATAGCGCAGCTGATGCCTCTGGGAAGGAGGAAGGGAGAGAAGAGGCGACCGACGCGAGTGGTGTGAACGGAAGCCCACAGGGAGCCGACGTTGAAGAGCGAAACAGAGATGAAGAGCGTGCCAATGATAAAAGCGAACATGCAAATGGCGATGAGGCGAAGCGCTTCCAGGTTAATAACAGGTTAATGGGATTTGAGTTTGAAGAGGCGATGAAGAAAATGGACGTGGATGAAAGCATACAGTGCTTGCAGCACGGTATCGTTGAATATTCCAAGATATTTCCGGACTTGGTATGTTATGTTTTATTGTGATTCCTTCGCTTGCAATATGGTAGTGCTGATAATTCTTTTCATTTTAGGTGAGTATAGGTGGAAGAAGAAATCAAACTACTGATCATGAGGCATATTTTGATTCATTATTCATTGATTATTTCATTTGTTATTGATCATTTCATCATTAATTTATTAGTTCATTCAAAGTTTTCCGGGACTGTTTCTTGCTATTTAAGGATTATTAATCTCACAGTGCATGCTGCACCCAGTCATGCTGCCCCCGGTTTACCTGCCTTTCCGAGCAACGGCTGGAGGAATACGTCATCCAGCTGCCAAAACCTCACTTTCACTCAATTTCAGCATCGCATACTCGATCTGGAGCGTGGCAGAAGCCAGAGATAGAGCTCTGCGTTTTTTCTAGAAAGTTTGATTCTATAGCCCTGTTTACACTGAAACTTTCAACCTGGGTTGGACCTGGGTCAACGTTCTGGTTTGCGCGTGCACTTTTTGAGCCATGCCGTAAAAGCGCATACGTTTGCAGCATTTAGAAGAAAGTTATCCTGGACTGGGTTTCCCGGAACCATCTCTCCTGTCGTATTCTTCGTCTCATATAGCTAAGCTTCAAGGTCTGGGGAACTTTGAAAGAAGTTGCATTTGTGCTCCGATCGCCACGTAGCGCCTGCGTAGCTACGTTAACCCAGGGTCAACCCAACTCTGCGTTTACACTGTACTTCGTAATGAATGCAGTGTAAACGAAGATGGTTCAACCCAGGCTGGATCCAAGTTGAGCTTAACCCAGGTTAAAAATTGTAGTGTAAACAGGGCTTATGAGGTGGTTTCTCCTTACCCTCCTTACCAAAAGTGTCTTCATTTGTGACACGTGCATGATTTGAGTTCGCTACTTCTGTGTTATGATTCTGTACGCTTAGCCACGGCATTGCTCAACCGATATTGATTTCAATCACCTTGTGGAAACTGAATAAGATGCTTGCCACTTGTCCAGCTGATACATGATTGTAGCCATTACAGTACACTCACTTTTCTTGTAATAAATACTCTATAAGATGTTTCCCGATTCATAAATCTAACTAACCGAACAATTTTCACAGAAACAGGTGCAACTGTAAGCCTTGTAGAAAATTCACTAGCCAGGTCGGGTTCCCAACGTAGTTTATTCATTCTCCACATGTTGTATACTAGCTTTATTTTCTTCTTGTTTTGTAAATATATTTTATCCTTGTAGCTTCTGTAGTTTTGTTTTCTGCAAATAGTAGGCCTTAATTATCTTGCATATTAGCGACACATTTCTTATTTATGCCTATTGTAAATAATTGAATAATGATAGTGATAATCTTTATCAATCTTTGTTTCAAATTTTTGTCTGGGTCAAAAGAATTAAAAATATTTTTGCTGTAATTTCTTCATCAGATTTTTACACTTTGAATTTGCTTTTAAACCGTAAAAGAGTCAGACACTTTCGCCCTTGAAAAAATAAGAATCCCTCAGATTTCAAGGTAATTTCAAGATTCAGATGTTGCAAAGTAGTCCTGTTGATCAGATGCCTTTAACATTAGGATTTATCTACGAATTTGGCTTGGGGCGGGCAGTGATGGGAACATTGGGTTCTGTGCTATGAGAATCGCTAAGAAACTTTTTTCGCACAGAAATTAGCCAAGAAGTCTAAAAAATCGTGTGCAAAAGATTTCGTCAAATTCCTTTACGGAAATTCAGCACTTTCTCCTGTCGAAGTATCATAGAAGATTACTCCTATCGTCATTCTCCTAGACACTCTATCTCACAAATCATCATTCATCCCAAGAACATGCAACTTATGGAACGTCTTGCCTTCTTCTTGCTTTCCTGAGTCTTACAACTTGCCATCTTTCAAATCTAAGATCAATAAACTTGATCTTATCTCTCTCTCCTCTTAGCTGCTCGCTTTCTTCTTTCCTCCTGTGTTGGGGCTTTGCATAGGCCACCATAGCCCTTCCTCAACATTATCCACTAAAAAAAATGCTGGAAATGGTGCAAGAATCCTATGCGTAGTCTATTGTGAATGAAGTCTTGAGTTCATCTCTTGTTCGAGTGCCTAACGGTCGCTTTTTCCAACCATAGCTTTCAACAGTACTTCATCTGTGTAAAAATTTCTGAATTGAAACTTCGCAGGTTTTTGCTGATCTTCCCGACAGCTTTGTATATCAACCAGAGGAAATAGAAACCAAAAAGTTCATCGCAGCCGGTTCGTACGGTGCGGTGTTCCGAGCTACGCTCCTTCGCAACAACCAGAGAATTGACGCTGCAGTGAAAGTGCCAAACAATACGGACGCCGGCAGCACGCTGAACCTTAAAGCGAGACAAGACGCCGAGAAGAACAAAAAACTGAAGGAGGGAGCATTGACCATCTTTACAACTAGCATTTACACGTAAGCGTCTGCATCTTATCTTATTTGGAATTCATCGTGTTAGGATTGCTCAGTGGTACAGGATCGAGATGAGAGGGATGCCTTGTACTGTCATTTGCGTAAGTGAGAGGGATGCCAATACGGTGGGTCAAGTTGCAACGTTTATGCATGCAGTGGTATATGTGTCTGCATGACATACTCGACACGTCACTAATAAGAATTTGCTTTTCAGGGCAATTCGTCAGGAGCTGGCAATTCTTGTCCCCGTCAGTCACCCTCACGTGATCGATTTGATTGGCTTGGGGCTATCCCCGTTGCGTCTGTTGGTCGAATTTGCCCCAAAAGGAAGTTTGGACAGTATACTGAGCGATTACAGGAAGGCTGGGCGCAAATTGGATCAATACACGTTGCAGGATTCCATTGTACAAGTCAGTCCTTTAATTTCCTTTCTGATTCCTCTCTGATTCCTTTTCGGTCTCGGAAGGATGGACAACTAACTAATTTACTGTTGGCATGTGGTTAGTGGTTCCTACGACTGGATTCGAACCCACGCGAGTAGACCTCACAGGATTCGAAACACTGTGTCTTAACCACTCGGCCACACCACTTTCATAGACTAACCTTGGTATAGTCGTGAGAACTGTACAGCATTACAAGAAAGGCAAAATCATGATAATAAAAATGATGCTAATAACGATCTTTCCGCAATTTGGTAAACTGCTTGATCAGGTTCATAAATTATTCACTCCGTTCCATTAGCCTTGTGGCTTGGGATTTATTTGGTTCTATGCTAAATTTTGAACTTTAATTCTTGCCCTGATCATTGCTCGCTTGCTTGTTTTTATTCGAATCATTTTCTTTAAAAGCATTCTCGTATTTTCTAGGTCGCAGGCGCCATAGAATATCTCCATGAGCAAGCCGTTATTTACAGGGACTTGAAATCGGAAAATATTTTGGTGTGGTCGTTCCCAGAGCCTGGGGAATCCTCTGTGGTTCCAGTGAAACTCAAAGTGACCGATTATGGCGTTAGTCAAGCTGTCGCTATTGGTGGTGTCAAAGGACATTGGGGCACGCCTGGTTTCATGGCGCCAGAGATACTCAGGTATCATGGCAAGGAAAGCTATTCCAAAAAGGTGAAAATGAAGATATGTAATTCCATGAATTGATTTTACCGAAATTCCGATGCAGGAGTGCTACGATTTGAGCTCTGGCTGACGGTGCGACTTGTACTCGGGAGCGACTTATGTGTGAAATTATTAACGCATTACTCCCAGTATATCACTTCGCATGTTATTTTCACAGTAAACCGCACGAATGTGCTCTAGGCCTGTGTTGATAATTTCAACATTGCGAGTTATTTATGTTTTTCCTTCTTTATTGTGCGTTTATGGCTTGTGCGACTTGTACTCCAGAGAGACGTATAGGCGGAAAATACGGTGTTTGTTAAGATGATAACCATACGACGGTTGATTTACGTCCAATTTACCCCCGTGCGTCGCCCATTGTGCAGTTTCATGCGTGCATGGCCCGTCAACCAACACAGTTGAATGTTTTTTGGCTTTTTGATGCGCGGTAAATTTGTTGATAGTGACGATTGAGCAAAGTGACGTAAGTGTGTGGCCTCGGCCGCACGAATCGCTCGTTCAGATTCTTCACATGTCACCTTCTTTGGATACTGTGGCGGAGAAAGACAGCCGTAAGCAACTCTTCCCTAAAAATACTTAGAGTCCTGCCTCTCATTTCTGCTACTCTCATTATCCAGAATTTTCATGCAGTGCTTTTATTGTAAAATGTTACGAAACTTCTCAAGATGCACATCCCATCGTAATTTCCTTCAGTTCTGTCATTTGAAAGTTTCCCACTAGAAATTGCGAAAATTAATCAATTATTGTTTACTTTCAGGTTGACTCCTTCTCATTCGGGTCTTTCATTTTCGAGTTGTTGACCCTAGAGTTGCCTTTCCAGAAGTACGGCTCTGGACAAGCTGATCAATTCATGGCCAACAGGAAGCGACCTAAACTCGTATCTGGGGTAAGATACCTACGCTCTAGCATGCAGCCCTAACCGAAAAGCTAGGAGCATTTATTCACGTCAAGTGTTCCTTAAAAGAGAACATCTTCTTGAACCGCTCTCTCCTTAATATTTGTTCTTCATATTTTTATTTCTTGCATGTTGCTTGACACGAATTTTTTCAGCTGCCAGTTCCATGTCCGAGTAGATAGGGAGGGTGGTGGGGTAGCTGCGGCCACGTCATGAAGGGCATCCGGCTTTTTAATGGACCCCATGCATCATACGAGATGCGGATATATACTAACAAACCGGCTGCCCTACTTCAGTGGGGATGAAGCCAAGCGAAGAAGAAGAAGAAGGTTTGAACTGCGTCTGATGTCGTTTATCTCTACCACTGCTAGCTCCGCGCCTCTTCAATGCCCCCCTATTAAATCGTTTGTCAATATGTCTGATTCTCCGCATGCCGTGTTCAAGTCGTTAGCAATGGCTCTGCATTTGTGGCGTAATTTCCAACAGAGCAACAGGATGAGTTAATGCTTGAGAGACGGTGCCATCGAAAATGCGCCTGTCTTGAATGTCCTGTCTCTATCCTGTGAACAGTATCGATCCTATTCACATTTCGACTGCATTGGTTGTAATTCATATTTCAAGCTGTATGACATTTCTCATTTCAAACCACTACTGCACCCTTCTACTCTGCTCTCTTGGCCAATCTGCTTCAATGCGGACCGCTCTGTATTTATATAGAAAAGAAACAAGTAAGAAAATTATTTATAGGTAAAAGCAAGTAAGAAAAAAATAGGCCTGAGGCATTTTTGAACATCTTTCGCTAGAAAAGGAAGGCGATGATTAGATTTTGTAGCAGAGTAGTTATAACCCGGTGGGAAGTAACGCATTGCAATCGTGAGTTTAATGTATGGCTTTGTGTCGCCTGAGAGTTTCCATGAAGGGACCGTAATAGGAAGCTGCTGTTGAATGAAACTTACTACATAGAGTTGATGTCCTGTAGGTTATAGTGACTTAGGGAACTGCCTCTAAAGATATTTGGCTTGCAAAGTGCAGCCATATTCGTGCTAATTTCTACATTTGAAATCATATTGAAAAGTAATCCAATCGATTAATATTTGTTGCACTGGTAACTTGAATATTAGATTATCTTCCATTCTGTAGGATAGGAGAGTTCCAATTCCAGTTCTCTCGTTGCTGTATAAATGCTGGGAACACGATCCTTTGTATCGACCATCTTCTGCTGAAATCCATGCGTACGCGAAGCTGCCCGAGTTCCCAAGGCTTTTCGACGACCTAGGTAAGTGAAAGCTGGCAGAGTTTCTCGCATTAACGTAGCCACTAGGAATCAGCTCTGATGTCAATGGCTGTCATACTTGTACTGAAGAAAGGCTTAAATTCATACTATAAAAGAGTAACTCGCAAAAATGTCTAAGTAAAAGCATCAGTAGAGCTCCTGCGCATTTTTTATCATCAAACATACTTCGATGTCCTTATCTGTGAACAAAAGTTTAATTATTGTATAGAGGCAAACACCTCCACGCATTTAAAGACTCATTTCATATCCCAACGTGGTCACCAATTCCGCCTTTTTGGGCAGAAATTTAATAATAAAAAGACGTAGCCTCATACAGATAGCAGGATATAGTTTACTTCTCGACGCTTTGTGCTCCGAAGGATGCCAAAGAAAGGCGAGAATTTATGATGACGTTGCCTTTAAATTTCTTCGTACGATAGTGTGAAATTTGCGGCAATTTAGAAGTTTACATCCAGTGACTCTATCCACACTCTCCTTAACCTTTCAAAGTTTAGAGAAGATGATTTGCTTGTGATTTACAGACTCCCCTTTTTCGTTTCCTTGCATTGGTGCGTTGGTATCATTATTGGATAATTTGCTAAAAATATTGGATGGAAAAAAGAAAGAGAAAAATTTCCATCCTAGTGGTTGCGAAGAAGAAATTTTTAGTTTTCGTCAAAAGTTGGGCTTTATCTTTTCTCAGTTTCTATCACTAGTGTGCATCGTTTCTGTAGCTACAAATTTTATTGAGCCTCGTCTCTTCATTTCAGATTGTGATGACAGCTTTCGCTTAAAGTGTGCACTGACGGCATACAAGGAAAGGCCCCATTCCGCAACGAACTGTGCTGACACCAAAAGTATAATCGGCTCAGTGCTGTGGCTGTTTAGCAATGGCAACGCAAGCAGATCAGGAAAGAGCGGAGAAGTCACTGTCGTTAACTATCTGGATGGGAAATGCAGTGTCTTGAAGGTAGGAGAGCTGTTTGTGTACATTGTTAAGTCTTCTCGCTATTCGGAATCGGTTCATTGACACCAATGCGTGAGTTAAAAGTGAAGTCGTTTTGTTACGTGACGTAAAAGGATGCTCACCCAAGTCCTCCTTTTGCTGCGTCAGGCAGCCCACAACAAAGTGGATTTGTCCGTGGCGAGTACTTGCCCGTTTGCCAGCCCTAGCCCTAGCCCTAGCCCTAGCCCTAGGGTTTTTCAGGTATTTTCTTCCTTTAAAATTTTCCTTCACCTTGATACTAGCATTTCATTTTTTTTTCATTTCAGGTTTTTAATTTACCTGACAAAGTCATAGTGGCTTGTGTCGTCGGTAGCACCATTTGGATCGGTATGGAGTCAGGTGCAGTCAAGGTGTATTGCTCCATGACCTACAAGCCCTTAGGATTAGGGCGTGCTCACAGTTCAGGCAGTATAATAAGCATTCTGCACTCCCCCGTCTGCCACTGCGTCATCGTTGGGCTTACGAACGACTGCCTTCTGAGCTACAACGAGAACATTAGCGCATTCGTGCATACAATACCACAAGATGAAGCCATGAAGAATTTCGGTAACATCAAGTACTCGATAAAGGAACTAATTGCAAGCAAAGTGTATCCAGGAAACTCGATTTACAGCCCAATCCATTGCATGGCAGCTGTGCCCAGCCGTCAGCAGAGCGAACCCATTGAGGACACCATCACCTATTACGGGCCTGATGGAGAGCCCCTTGCCAGCTCATCACGTACTCACAGAAGCTCCTTTGATGAGTGCATGAAAGGTTCGCAGCGTCTCAGCAACGTGGTTACTTATGAGCTGTGGTGCGGTGTTGATAAAGGACTTATCAATATCTTCGATTTAAAAGAACTGGAAAAGGTAAGCCGATTGCATATGGCGATGAGATTATCATGCACAGTTGTGTGTAATGTAATGCCATATTCATCGACGATATCACTGGTAAGATAAACTGTAAAAGTGTTGCTCTGCCATCAAAGTAATCTCGATGCTTGAATCACTGCTGGCTTCGCTGTTCCTTTTTCGGCTTGTTGCTAAATTCATTGTTTTCCACAGTATGTCTAAGAACGTGATGACATCACATCTGCCACACTTTTTACCAATGTAATCATCTTTTGATTTGAATCTTTCCACAACGTAAGGAGCATGATTGCGATTTTCGTCTTGTTTTAATGACATTTCCTTGAAAATTGAACTTCCGCTCATGTCGGTTTTGGTCATTTCTCTCATTGCATATTTGTTCTCAAGTTGGGCTCCACCTTCACGCAGCCAATTCAGTTTAAGTTTAGCAGAGGGTGGATTCGAACCACTGACCACGGAATCAATGCGCAAGAGTCTTACCACTGAGTTATCCTGATACCTTTGGTCCCGTTTTCTTTCAGGTTCACGTGGTATCTGCCCCAGGATGTGACTCGGATGATCCCGCAGTAAGAAACTTGAGTGTTAAGTGTGTGGAGACGCGCAGGACTTTCGAAACAGGGGCGGCAAACGGTGTGCCAAAACAAGATGGAAACGAGGCAACCTCAGTCTGGGTAGCTGTTTACCCGGGTACATCAGTATACAGATGGAATGTGGATCAAAGAAAAATGGAAGCCAAGGTTGATGCCCTGGCATGCTCCATCAGTCATGAGCGTAAGTGCCTTTCAATGATTCACTGTTTTATATATCGCCGGAAATAAGTTGTTACGAACATAAAAAAAGTTCGACTCCCTCAAGAGGCATGATTTAGACGGGGGTAACTGGAAAAATCCATTGTACGCATGGGAAGCTTTCATGAGACGTGTTTTTTGTAAACTAGTAGTATTCATAGATTCCGAGACGAAAGCATTTGAACCGGAGCTAACTGGACTAGGGATTATTTTTGCTACAAATGCGAGCATTGATTTGTATAGTTAATTCGTTGATTATCGTTGCGTTATGAAGACATAGCACTAGAAGCTTCTCTTCGTGTGTTGATATGGACAAGACCTCTGACCAAGCAGTCATTTTAAGAAAGGAGGAATGTCTACGATTGAGAAGGTATCACGGGTGAACATGTAACGAGCGATTTGTTCCTGCGACAGCAGATGTCCCCGGTTTCTGGAAGAGATGAGATTACTGCAAAACGACAGCCACCGCAACAGATCGCACGATCGCAGTTGATTAGACATCGACTAAGTTTTACGCGAACAAAAGCTCTATGTACTCGTTACCTCTTTGATGTGGCCATTTTCACAGGCGTTTACGCGATCTTTGATAAACATAGCTCCTTCAATAACGCCGTTGACCTTTCGTCCTGTTTGTGAGCGTAGAGAGGGCGAAACGCAGGTATCGATTTTCGTGTTTACGATGATGCATTTACGCTTCAATGTGTAGCAGAAGCTGCGATCGTATGTGTTGGTTTGATGGTTACGTTTATCGTAATTCAGAGGAAATTTTGAGCATCGTAAGTACTGCGCACTGCGACAGCAAAGTTTTTTTTGTAAATTTGCCTTTGAAATGTTTCAGAAACGTAAAATTTTTGTGCGAAAAAACTTGGAGATATTAGAAGCAAGACGTTGATATGATGCGTTTTCTGGCTAATCTTCCATGCCATGACGTATTCGTTATCACCTCAACTCTAAGAAAGCATAATTGCTACAGTTTACTTTCCCCTACCAGGCATGATGTGATAATAATATGGCAATGCTCTGTGGTCCCTCCCAGACACTCGTGGACATATTTTAAAGCATTCAGATGTCATATCGTTTATCGGAAGGGAAAATGTCCCAAACTTATCTTCACCCGTTTTCCAAACTAATTTACTGTAATCTTCTCTTCCAGTTAATTCTATCAAGCCTTGCCACAAATCTCTGGAAGGTGAGAATCGTCGCTGTCCATTTGCTTTCCTTTCAATTGCTGAAATACACTTTCGAGTGGCATCTGGCCGTATGATTTTTGTCGAACTGCATCATGTGTCGAGAAACCCATTCAACTGATATGTTTTGCTCCTTCCCAGTGGTGTTCTATTTCACTTCGATTTCATCATCAACTCCCTTATCTGAACATAGTGAACTGCGATGCAGCATTTCCCTTAGTTACAGCTAATACGTTCTCGCCTCAGGGAGGCTGTAGGTGCGAGGACATCTCAGCGGAAGCCCCTTGCTTACAGATCCAATTACCAGTGGTAGGAGCCACAACTCGGGCTTAGTCTCATCTAAGGAAGGAGAGCCGCTAGCTCTGTAATTCTAGGTACAGGCATAACGAGGTACGTTCACGTCAAGAGGAAGGACATGTACACTGCTCCATAAGCCCAGCTTCTCCGTATCTTATAACTTAAGGTATGATTTATGAATGATTCCAATTTGACATAACATCACATAACGAGGAATGAAAATTGCACTGCTTGCCAAGCGTTACTCCGCAGCGTCCTGATATTCACCTTCGGGTGCCAGATAAATTGTAGTGAAATGCAACAGATATGCATACTTGTAATTTTGATTTGGTGAATTTTTTTCTTTACAATTTTAGTTCGCGAGGCGCAAGTCAATGTTATTCTTGTCGTTGAAAACGAGCTCTACATTGGAACGAGCTCTGGATACATGGTCATCTGTGACTCGATGTCCTTGAATCCACTCATGAACTTACGCTGTTTCTCAGAACAAATCGACTGCTTGGTACCCTTGCAAATGACACTGAACTGTAGAGGCAGCTCTAGGAGGTATAAGGAACAATTAGTGCTGTGCAGTGGTCGAGGTTGCTTGGACATGTGGAACAAAGGACGGCGGAAGAGATCTGATGATAAGAGAAATTCCACGATATTGACATGGTTTGCAGACCGATGGTCATTTTAGAAGACTCTGGTAGATGCACTAAGAACAATTGGTCTATGTCCTTGACTTCTTCTTCATCTTCCTTTCTGCTGCTTCCTATTCGGGGTCGCCACAGCAGGTCACTTTAGCCACTATGCCCAATCCACCTCATCTCCCTTCCACTGTTCCTACCATCACCATAGCCTCTCTTGTCACGCCCAGCCATTTATTTGGTCGTCCTATCTTCCTTCGACCTGGCACCGCCATCTCCAGCATCCTTCTTCCCAAGTAGCCTTCTTCTCTCCTCTGCACATTTTCGTACCAGCAGAGCCTCGTGCCCCTGAGCTACCAGCTTTGCAATTTTGCCGTACCTCTAACGTATTCATTGCTTATCATATCCTTTCTTGTCGCATCCAGTGCCCACCTCACCATTTTCAGCTCTGCTTCTTCCATCTTTTCAGCCTGCTTGTCTCTCACGGCCACCTTCCCCATCCCGTAGAGCATTGCTGGTCTGGTTTTTTTTCATCGAGGCTATACCGCAAATGTACTTTGAGGGAAAGTGGCTGCAGAATCTGTTGCGAGCCGACAAAAATGAGTCGAGATCACTTTTGGCGGTCGATATCCAGGGGGACCAACGTGGAGGTTTCTGCATTGTCCCCATTGCTGGTCTGGTTACACTTCTATCCCGGTTACTGCCCCACAGCACCCCTGGCACTTTCCTCTAACGAATCGATCTTGCTTGGATCTTTCTCCTCACTTCTTCATCACACCTACCGTCACCACTTAGCACCGCCCTCGGCAAACAATGGATTTTATTTGTAGCAATGGTTTAGTCAGTCATTCACGCAATTTATTTACCATTCAAAAGCATTCCTTCAAGATTTTTTATTTTAGTTGCAGTCTGTTTGTACGAAATTCGCTCCTCAGTGCGTATGTAGAGCGGTAGACGTGGCTGGGACAATGTGTCATGTCATTTCATTTTAAGAGAGAGTTTATTTTTGCAGTATATTTACAAATGACGAATGTGACTGTATAGCATATCTGTACTTCTTCAAGTGAAATATATTGTTTGCTTCTTCAATATGGAAAAGCGCATGCTTTTTATACTCCACTTCACATGTGTCATCATCATCTTCATAATGTCGGATCGAGCGTTGGACGGACAATTATCCCAGGCCATTTCGTCAGACGTTAACAGTGTTGTTGATGCCGTGATAACGCTGCCGTTATGGCGTTGCCTCGGGAGAACTGCAAAGATCCGACCCAGCTCCTCTCTCAAAAAATGTGCAAAAACACCTACGAGTTATGGAGAATGCAATGTCATGTATGAAGATATGCCAAAGGCAAGAAGTGCACTATCTTTAAGTAGTATTTATGTTTAACGCAATTCAAGTGACTCAATATAGCAGTTTTTTATTTTAATCCACGACATGGCTTGTTTTGTCGTTAGTTATTTTGGCGATCCCACCTCTGTCACCGAGTGTTGCTAGTAGCTTGGATTCGGCAGAGGAACACAAGAATAGATCTGTGTTCGGCAATCGAGTATCGTTCTAACTAATCATCTTAGAGCTTTTCAACTCCAGTATGTAAAGTTGTTAAACGATGGTTTATCTCACAATGAGAACCGGAATAGTATTTACAACGAGCAGAAAGGAATCATCATAATAATCATGATCGCTACATGTGTATCACCAATAAGCGTTTGGCCGCAACGATTTTCTTTTCTCGTGAATTATTTGTAGCAAGCCTAGATTGGGAAAAAGGCGCAGCCGGTTATCAGGTACAAATCACTTGCATAGATTCAGCCACATCACTTGCATCGATTCAATCAGTTTTTCATTATGTGCTGTGTCTCAGGAAAACAAATCACTTAGTTCACACACCGTCTGGTTGGAGACGTTGTTGACATAAGAACCACGTCTTCAACTTTTTAGAATACTGTTATATCTGTCCCTTTTTTGTTAGGTATAGCTCTAGCTGAACGATTTCAAGTCATTAAGACCAGTTCAGCTATTACAGACCCGTGAAAGGGGGGTGTTTACCGTTTTTGCTTCTTATCAGAACGAAGGGTGTATTATTAGTTACGAACGCGAAATTGCTGATATGTGACTTGATGGATATTTTGATTGTAAATTTATTCTTAGAGTAAAATGCATGTTGTAAATTAGATTTTATGATGCGAAAATGTTCATTTTGAACCGTGGACCATTATTTTCTCTTCCTACTTACCAGTGGCTTTAAGTTTTGAAGCTTAATTTGACTGAAAAATCTGATCTGTACATGGTACAGATAATGTTCCGCTTTTGGTCAACTAGGCTACCGGTTACACATCAAGTTTCACATGCAAAAAACCCAGAAGTGCTCAAGCTTGCCGGATTTTATTTCAGCCCGTTATCAAAATAATTTCGAAGCTAGTTGGTTTCGAAGCTAGATGAGGCTACGGGATTGAAATAGCAGGGAACACTGGAAGATTTAAACGGTAATACCGCAAGCCCACATGAGCTTTATAGCTGCCCGTATACCCAGCCTACATGAACAGATCGAAGCAAATGCAGAAATTCAATAGTTGCGTGGTGTCAGGAATCGCTTTTATCCAAGTTTACTCTAAGTTTCATCTACCTGTGCAAAACCTAGTGAAAAGGGCTGTCCAGAAAAGTACAGGCACGCAACTAGGGGCTTAAGAGGGTGGGGGTCCGTACTAAAAAAAAGGGCGCAATTGAGATACTATTTAAAAGGGACATAGTCTGGAATTATATCCTTCAGATTAAGAGACGGAAGATGTAATTCAAAGGTTTTTATCATTTCGTTACTTTTAATTCATTGACACAGTTATCATCCTGAACTCGTTAACAGCTACTTATCTTGTATTGACAACAACATCGAATGTTTTTCCATTTCTAAACGGAAGCTTCGCGCTTCCCTGGAAAAGGGCGCCTTCGCTCATTTCAGAAGAAATGCAAGGGTGTCTGGACCCCCAGGGCCCCCTCCGTAGTTGCGCACTTGTAGATGGAAAAAGATCAAATCACATGTACCTGGAAAGGTGATTCAACGTTTCTAATCACATGCTGGGGGCAATGCAGAAACCTCTACGGTGGTGTCCCTGGATATCGACCGCCGAAAGTGATCTCAACTCATTTTTCGTCGGCTCATAACCGATTCTGCAACCAATTTCCCTCAAAGTACATTTAAAGGAAAGACTCAATGAAGAAGATCCCATGCTTTGAATGGGTTAGGGTTAGGGCTACCGTTAGGGTACCAATAGCCGCATGCCAACGCCCATTACATTTCAGCCTCGTTCAGACGTTAAACCAAAAACAGCAGGCTAAAGTGAGGAAAGCAACGATGGCTGACATTCTGACTGGGAAGGTCGGCGAACCGTTCAAACAAGAAAAGTATGAAGCACAGCTTGCAATCACTTTGAACACGTTCAGGAAAAAGAACTTCATGTGTGATGTCGTATTGCTCTGTCGAGAGAAAGAGTATCTTGCTCACAGGAATGTCCTTTGTGCCGCAAGTCCATACTTCAGACACTGTTTCACGGACTCACAAGAATCAACCCCAAGTCAAGGTATATCTGTTTACATAAGGACAACCAGTCGTAATACTGAAAATGTTTAGATGAGATTAATGAGGAAAAGATCATCAAGTCCTTCCTAAAGACCATACGCGAGTATACAGTGAGCGTCGTGCACAGTCAGTGGTGGATGGAAGGGCTTGTTGCTAGTGGATGGATAAATGAACATCGTGGACTTATATTCCACGAGCAACGTTATTCTCGTTGGTTTTTCTGTTATCTTTTAAACTCTCTCGCCACTGACGTGGTGTAGGGCCGATCATTGTGTTTCTTTGAATGGTTAATTGCACCATTCAGATGTCACCCAGCTTTGGCCTTGCAGGGCACCCCCGCTTGTTTTTGCTGTGTGCCATCCTCAGCACTGCAGTCGTAGTCAACCGTTCTTTGAGCATCCAAAAAGCATGTTTGAATAGACTAAGTATCTCATCACATTTTGTCTCACCCTGTTGGTAGGTCAGATTTGGGATGGCACACAGAAGTACTGCCTGAGGCTTATATGAGTTGATTCACAATGGGTGGTGATTTTGTGGTAGCTTTCACAGTTGCCAAGAAGCCCTCTTTGAAAGTTGTTCAAATTATGCTATTTGTTTGAAATCATATTTCCCAGCTCTTCATTAGAACCAGTAAATCTTTGAATGCAAAATTTTTCATTCTTCTTTTCGTTAACTGTTTGCTTTTTCAGGAAGTATTTGTTAGAAAAGCGTTATTCAAATAGCAAAAACTGATATTTTGAATTGCATACCGACATAATAGGGCACAAAGTTAATTGAAATGTTCACATTCTCATGGTTAGACTTTGGATGAATGTAATAGTAACTAGCTCTACCTTCAATGCTGTACTCCTTGAACTTTGGGTTTTCAACACATAATAGATGCTGGAAAAACAATTTAATTTGTATAGGCTAAATATTTTTCCAATTTTATGTAGAGGAAAAGATTTCAAGTGTTAAATCATCAATGAAAATAGATTTGCCGTCTCATGAATTTTTTGTTAATGATGGATATCTTGATTTGAATTTTGATATTTTCAAAATTTTAGGAGTAAAGTTGCAAATGAATGAAAAGATTTCTTCAACAATAATGGAGGATCTTCTGCAATTTATGTATCTTGGAGAGATTTGTGTTCACAAGGATAATGTCAGGCTGTTGATTGCAGCATCAGAATACCTTCAGATGTCCAATTTGAAAGATCTAGTTTGCAGGTTTTATGAGAAGAAACTATGTGCATCTAACTGTTTGTCAATCTCAGCACTTGCCGATGAATTTGATTGCAAATCATTAAAGAAGAGTGCGGATTCCTTTATCTTCAAGCATTTCCAAGACGTAAGCCACTCTGAGGAGTTCAAATGTTTGAAATTAGACCAGGTGATACATATTGTAAAATCTGAAAAATTAAATGTTAAGAGAGAAGAGCATGTTTTTGAAGCCATTTTGGGTTGGATTGACCATGATGCAGACTACAGAACACAGTACTCGTTTAAGCTTTTGCAGAATGTACGTCTGCCACTTATCAGCAAGTATTACCTATTTGACCGGATAGCAAACAATGTCCACGTTATCCAGAATGCTGCTTGCCAAGAGCTTGTTTTGAAAGCCATCAATTTTCAATGTCTAAATGATAGGAGACCTATCATTAGCAATGTGCAAACATTTCCTAGATTATCACACGATCTAACCGAGATCATTGTGGCTTGCGGTGGTTTGCAAGATGAGCTTAGCACCAAAGATGCGCTATGCTACGTTCCTGATGTTGATTTTTGGTACCCCTTAGCCCCACTCCATTATGAACGAAATAATTTTGCTTTTGTACCACTGGATGATAGGATTTATGCAATAGGAGGGGAGTCAGAAGGCAAGCCGTTAAGATCCGTTGAGTTCTATGATTTTGGTCTGGACAAATGGACAGAGTCTGCTAATCTACCTGATCCTCTTTCTGGGCATGGAGCTGCTGTCCTCAACGGGGAAATCTATGTCGTTGGGTCAGGCAGACTAGGGCTGTGTTCTGATGTTGTATTGAAGTATGATAAAGGAGCAAACAGATGGGTAAATGTACAAAAAATGAGGGTACCAAGACGGGGTGCATGTGTCGTTTCTCACTTGCAATTATATGCCATAGGGGGTTATGGTCCCAGTGGAATGGCCCTTGCCAGTGTGGAAAGGTACGATCCTTATGTTGGAGAATGGGCAAAGATTTTCCCCATGAATTCATCAAGAGCTTTTGCGAGTGGTGCTGTTGTTGGGGATAAGATCTTCGTAATTGGAGGTGAATATGCAATGTGGTCGTTCTATTGTTCCGGTGAATTCTTTGATGTCAACCATGATGAGTGGCACTCAATTGCAGATGCCTCAATTCCACGCTCATTCACTGGCATTGCTGTGCTCTCTAACTGCATCTACCTTTTTGGAGGCATCAAGAGTTTGAATCCATGTGATGATGATGAGTTTGTTGATGCATCAGAATGTTCTGATGTTGAGATGTATGATCCTCTCAATAACATCTGGAAGATGAGCTGCCCTATGCCGATCCCCACTGCAGGTATCAAATGCATATCTATGTTTGTTCCCAAGCATGCTGTTGAAGTGAGATGCGGTCACCATTTGCCACAAATTGCTTAGCTGCTTGATTGTGATCGTTTTTTCGCTTAGTGTCAAGGGGAAACAAGAAATGGCTTTGAAGAAGTCTGCAAACAGATATTGAGAGAAGTGTTCATGCTCTGATGATGCTATTAACCATTTTCTTGGTTATTTTCTGTATTGAAAAAGCTCTTAAGTAGGTAAAAGTGATCTATCTATGTATGTTTAGAGTCCATCTTTAATTTTGACATGTACGATAGGGACTACCACTCACAAATCAGGCTCGTTAGTCACAGCAGGAGGTGCTGTTCCAGCGAGGAAAAAGTGCCTAGGATTCATTCTTCCGTGGTCACATTAGACTGACGGAGGCCAGCAAATGTGTGTATACATGAATGGATAAGCTTTTTGTTTATCGAGCAGTGTCCAGGCCCTTCTTCTCAAAGTGACAGATCCTCGTCGCTTCTGGGCCTGGAATTACCGACGCTCTTCACTCTGATTGAAAGTTTAGCTGAGGATGGATGCGAAACTCTGACCACAGGATCAGTGCGCAAGAATCCTATCACCGAGAGCTGTCCTGTCACCAATATGTTCAGTTGAAATTGCAAGTGAAACATGATAATGTCTGTTTGCCGTGTTTCAACCGTAGTAATTCCTGGCCTGACCTCGCTTTTCTGTCTACTTTTTTTATCGTCGTGCTGTTTTCTGCCCCCTCGCTGTTTGTCTTTCGTCTCGCAACCGACGCAAACGTTTTTGCCTAGATATTTTTATTGTCAGTGCTTCCTACATCTTTTGTGGATTATTTTTATTTTGTATCGAGGAAGAAAGAGTCGCTTATTTAATGAGTGGTAAAAGTGACAAGAACACTGGGTTTTACTTTCGAATGCACCCAATTATCGTAATTAGGTAGAAGTTGATAGATTTTAGATTGTTTTTCCTTAACTATACCATGTCAACAACCGCCAGTACTCATTTAGTACGTGGCATTTAGTCATATCTTACTTTGTAAATATAAGAACACCGAAAACTTCCTTTTAAACATTTAAGAAGGGTGATCGGCATAGTGGTCGTTGGACCATACCTCTGTCGCTTGGACAGTGCCCGGGTTAGAGGTGCGCTCTCCTTTCTTTCGCTCTCAGGGTCTCTCTCTCTCTCTCTCTCTCTCTCTCTCTCTCTCAGGGTCTCTCTCTCAGGGTCTCTCTCTCAGCTCTCTCTCTCTCTCAGGTCTCTCTCTCAGGGTCCTCTCTCTCAGGTCCTCTCTCTCAGGGTCTCTCTCTCAGGTCTCTCTCTCTCTCTCTCTCTCTCTCTCTCTCTCTCTCTCTCTCAGGGTCTCTCTCTCTCTCATCTCTCTCTCTCATCTCTCAGGGTCTCTCTCTCTCTCCTCTCTCAGGGTCTCTCTCTCTCTCTCAGAGTCTCTCTCTCTCTCAGGGTCTCTCTCTCTCTCTCTCAGAGTCTCTCTCTCTCTCTCTTCTCTCTCTCTCTCTCTCTCTCTCTCTCTCTCTCTCTCTCTCTCTCTCTCCTCTCTCTCTCTCTCTCTCTCTCTCTCTCTTCTCTCTCTCTCTCTCTCAGAGTCTCTCTCTCTCTCTCTCTCTCTCTCTCTCTCTCTCTCTCTCTCTCTCTCTCTCTCTCTCTCTCTCTCTCTCTCTCTCTCTCTCTCTCTCTCTCAGGGTCTCTCTCTCTCTCTCTCAGGGTCTCTCTCTCTCTCTCTCAGGGTCTCTCTCTCTCTCTCTCTCTCTCTCTCTCTCTCTCTCTCTCTCTCTCTCTCTCTCTCTCTCTCTCTCCTCTCTCTCTCTCTCTCTCTCTCTCAGGGTCTCTCTCTCTCTCTCTCTCTCTCTCTCTCTCTCTCTCAGGGTCTCTCTCTCTCTCTCTCTCAGAGTCTCTCTCTCTCTCTCAGAGTCTCTCTCTCTCTCTCTCAGAGTCTCTCTCTCTCTCTCAGAGTCTCTCTCTCTCTCTCTCTCTCTCTCTCTCTCTCTCAGAGTCTCTCTCTCTCTCTCAGGGTCTCTCTCAGGGTCTCTCTCAGGGTCTCTCTCAGGGTCTCTCTCTCTCTCTTTCTCTCTTCTCTCGGGGTCTCTCTCTTTCTATCCACCCAGCATTTATTAGGTATCTGGCGTAAAGCCAGAGGCAAGCCGTCTGTTAGAATGGTACTTCTCTAACCATTGGTCCCCGATGCTCGTTTCGAGAATGGGATTCAACTTTACTTTGATTAGGGTGGCTCTTCAGTTGATTTTTAGCAGCAAATCAGTGCAAAGGAAATCATTTTGATCAAGTTTTAGAATTTCCATGAAACACGAACTATTGCGCTTATTTATAATGTTTATCGCCATTTTTATTTTCGATTTTTCAACTTTTGTATGATTAATGCATGACACGATTTGTTTTGTACCTTTCAATTTTCGCGTTTCAAAATTTCATTCGACGCCATTTTTCATAGAAGTATTATAATTGGAATCTTTATCGTAGATAAGAGGCAAAAGACCACCCCCTCCACCTTCGTCTATTTTGCCCAGCGAGAAGCTGCAATTTAAAAAGACTCCCACATTCACTCTCTGTAATTAGTCTTTTTACGTTTTTTGATTTGATCGTTTTTAGATTTTTTGATTTCCTCTTCCGATGTCATGGTCATGGTCATGGTCAGCCATTGTCAGCCGGCTGCAGGGTGAGGGCCTCAGCGGGGTGCAGGCCCCATCGGGGCTTCTTCGCAGCTGGCGGTTGCCTGCTGACCTTCCTTCCCCAACATTGTCCCCATCCATCCTTTCAAGTCAACGTTCCACATCTCAAGGGGTGGTCCGATGTTTTAGCTATTCAATAATATTTATATTGACTATAATTCTATATTGAATTAATTGGGTGGTTTTGCTGAACAGATGAGGCAGTTGTTCATAAGATTATATACGGCATTATGCTATCAGACTTCGTTATATCATAGTAGCTTCAGAATCATTATGAAACTTTTTTAATTGCATTGCTCTACCTTTGTTTCAGTGTGCCATGCTCTCCAAACCAACGTTCGATACAATATAACGTAGCGAATACTGTGTGCATTGTCCGATACCTTTTCCGACGTAGTCCCGTTTCAAGCACTTCCCAACGTCCACATGATGTCTCGTAAATTTTGCTTCTTAAACAAGTTCAAAGACCAAAGTGAGCTAGAACTAGAGGGAGGTAGTCAAAGGGAGTCAACCCCATTAATAGAGAGTTTCACCCTCGTCTGCAGGTTTGCTCGCAAATGAGATTCTCTTGATAAGAAAATGTGCAGTCCAACCAAAGAATATTCAGGCCTGTCGGAAGCGGGTAGCTTCAGGCCCCCAAATATTTGTGGTCCTGGACCCCGTTTTGGCTCGCTTCACTGGCAGCCTCCCAATGTAAATTTTGTTCTAACGACCCTGATGTTGCATAAAAAATGCAAGATGCTATTCCTACTTGCTTAAGGAGCACTCACAAATCATTGGATTCAAGGCTGGCTGCTGATCACATGGGTAATTCGGTTATTTTTGACCTGAACTGAGCTGGTAGGTTTGAGCATAACAGCTTAGCACTGTGGCATCTCTAGTTTTGCTATGTACAAGCGATGCATCAGACCAAATGAGTCAGCATCTTAATCACTCTTAAGATGTTTGCCTGTCTAGAGATTGAAAACAAAAGCACCTTATTGACGTATATTTAATGCTTCCACGTTGTGCCACATCCTGTGTTGCCAATATTTTCTACATCCGAACCCTACCTCTCCAGACCCGATGACGTCAGTTGGAATTGTGAGATGCGGGATGGGCAGATCAGCAGACATAGATGGCGTATTGTTTTTTATGTGACCTAGTCTCCCTGTATCACGAGTCTAGTTTTTAAGCCCGTTAAGAAGGTCAGCTTTAAGTGAAATTCAAATTTGATAAGAGTCAAACGACGTCTAATTACGGCATTATATGTCAAAAGCACTATCCATTTACAGGGATGATGGTAGCGTTGCATGTGCCCATATTTGGTGAATTCCAGATACTGCAGGAATTAGATTTCGGGGGAAACTACAATGTTTCACATTCTCCTGCGAAATCAGGAGTTTGATGTGTCCAAATTCACTTCCATACCAACCCTTTCTTTTTATGTTTCATTGCAAAGTTTGAAATGCACATTAAAAGCCACTCGTCTCATCAATAATCCCAACCTCACCAAATCTCTCGAACCTCTTTCCAATCGTCGTTTAGTTGGAGATCTTTCCATCTTTTACAGATACTTTCACAGGCATTGCTCTCAGGAGATCAGAGATATTATTCCTGTCCCTCTGAGGCATGTCAGGACCACCAGAAGCTGAAACTTGATCTGAACTCCCTCTCCTCTTAGCCTTTCACTTTCTTCTTTCTCCCATTGCTGGGGCTTTGTATGGGTCGCCATGACCTCTCCTCAACACAATTTACTGAGAAAACAATGTAGATTCCATCATTTAAGTAGCAGTGCCTTGGTGCAGTGGTTAAGCGTGTGGACTCGGAACGCAGAGGGGTTATGAGTTCAAATCCTGCATGTGCTAGCATGAAAAAAATCTTCTTTTGTGTGCCCTGCTAGACTCGTCCTGACTCCTGTTCGATCCCCATGCACGTGTAGTACGTCCACTGCTCCACAATCCACCAATAACGCCAGAAAATCAAGGGTCTTTTTTTAATGAGCTATATCGAGGAAAGTCCATGGTAGCCCATGCAAAGCTCGAAGAAAGGAAGAAAGAAGGAAGCGAAAGGCTAAGAGAAGAGAGGTAGCAGATCAAGTTTATTGGTCTTAGATCTACAAGAATAGCAGCACAGACAAGCGCCACGATAATTGCTACCGCCCAACCTAAAGATGTCAAGTCATCCATTTTTCTTAACTCCCCCCTTGGTGACCATTAAATTGTTGCCATTAAAAGGAAAATAAATTGCCAAGATACAAAAATGAGAGAAGTTGTAAGTAGAAACCTCAGCAAATGTTGTCATGAAGCTTTTCAGAGGGGCCTTGCCTTGTAGATCTTTTAATTAAGAACGTCCCACTCTGCGTCCTTTCGCAGGGCTGCATCTAATCCACCCCTCTTGTGCCAACTTCTCCAATCCATTCTCTTGCATTATTTTTTCAGTGACTTATGTCGGGGAAGGTCATTGAAGGTCATACAGAGCCCCAACAAAGGAAGAAAGAAAAAAGCGAAAGGCTAAGACGAGAGAGAGATCAGATCAAGTTTATTGATCGTAGATTTGAAAGATGGCAAGTTGTAGGATTGAGTGAGTTATATTGAGGAAAGGCCATGGTGGCCTATACAGAGCCCCAACAAAGGAAGAAAGAAGAAAGCGAAAGGCTTAGAGGAGGGAGAGATCAGATCAAGTTTATTAAGGCAACGGTGGCCTATACAAGGCCCCAACAAAAGAGGAAAAGTGACAGGCTAGCAGGACAGAGAGATGAGGTCAAGTTTATTGATCTTAGATTTGAAAGAAGACATGTTATGACATTCTAGAAAGCGAGACGTTCCATAAAAATCATGTTTTGGGATGGATAATGATTTGTGGGGTATAGTTTATGCATTATGCCTCCTACGAAGCTCATTAGAGTATTGTCAGCGTCATCTCCGGTCGATAGACACTAGATTCCCACGTGCCTTTTCACCTTTTCTATTGCCGATGACTAAATGGCGTTCCTTGTTTTCATGTACTGTAGACTCAATTTTTACAGCAAACCCTTTGGAAGAGAATTTACAGTCATATCTCTCTGAAACTTTAGAACCTTGCTACAAGGTTATGCCTAGGATAAAAGAATTAAGAAAAATTTGCAGCTATGGCTGCGTTTACACTGTACCAGATCACTTTTTGATCAGATATAAAAGTGTTACGGATCAGCCATGCGTTTACACTAGATACAGTGATTCGGTACAACTTTGCACCTGCTGTCAGGGACAGTTTTGCACCTGCTAGGAAAGAGGAACAGTTTTGTACCTGCACTGCTCCGAGACGGTGCCGGTACAGTGTAAACGTGAGGGAAAGGGGACACTTTTGTATCGGATCAAATGTGATCCGGTACAATGTAAACGCAGCCTATGTTGTCACACTTTGGAATAATAATCTGCTTTTGAAGCTGTAACAAAATACGCTTCATTAGCCATTAACAGCATCAAAGCTCTAGTATCTTAAAATATTGTGATTGCAGAAGATTCCTTTTGACCAGATGTAATTGAAATGGAGCATTAACTACTATGGGGTGGATTGGGGCTAGTGAAGTTACCAAGAATAGGTTTTCACGTTAAAAACACGCTAGGAAAATTTTTGCGTTGAAATTTAAAATTACTTTAAGGAACTCATGGACTGGCATTTCCAGTTTCTTATAGAAAATTGAATGCATACAAAAATGACGAAGAGCTATAATTGGCGCCAAATGAAACAAAATGATTTTAACAGTATTTCCATGCAGCAGAACACTCGCTCTACACCATTTCAATTGAGCAGCCGAAGAGCATGATGAAATAGCGTATTTTCCTCACTTAGCAGACATCTAGTTAGGCTAGCTAGCCAACCACAATCCACGCAGTCTGGGTTTCCTTCCGACATGGTTTGCAGCCTCGATTGTGTGTCTGGGATTTCTACGTCAACCGTCTGTCGAGTGGGCTTCTTTGCGGTCACCACAAAGGTGGACCTTCTCACCCCCGTTGTCTCATTGCAGCCTACGCGTTCTCGGTTGTTTACAGGTTGTGCCGATAGAGTTATTGACGCAAAAATTCCATCAACGATTTGACAGCGTATCCGGTAAGAAATCAATCCAACGTCATACGGAACCTAATAAGCTGTACAAGGAACTGGGGCTGTTTGCATAAAAAGGTACAGAGTTGCAAGTGGAATTCAAACACGGTTTGGCACTCACGGCACCAGGTCAAGAAACTAGCTGCAACAGAGTTAAAGGAGCTCAAGGTAAAAGTCTTTGCATCTTTTTCCATGTAACATTGTGAAAAATAGAAGAATGGAAGCTTGTCAAGTATTTGGAGTTAAAGTTTCCTGTTTAAAGCAAACTTATTATTATTATTATTATTATCATTATCATTAGGTCAGCCGAATACAAATTACCTATTACTAGAGAGATTTGTATTTGTATGTTTAGCTTATATATCAAAATGAAGTTTAAAAAAAAAAAAAAAAAAAAAAATTATCAGATCTTACTTTGTTAAACAGAAAAAAGAAGATCCTCTATATTCCATAATTGACAATCGGCTTTGAAAGCAATCTAGAGGTCGATTGTTTTAATTCTTTTTTTGTAAATCTGCAAAATATCTGCCCCTTACAAATGTGTTACGAGCTACTTATAGGGAAGTCAAATTCGTCAATCTTGCGATGAGTGCTCTTGGAGCATTCTTCAAGTCCTGTGATTCTTTACTTTCTATGCTGAACGACATCGACACTCCATACAACTTAAAGAATCGCATAATTTCGAAAGTAATGAACATTTCTATACGATGCACGTATGACATATTTTGACGACGGAACAAGGAATGGACAGACGCTGCTTTGATGGACCTTCGAACATTTTTTCCCCTCTTAATTAAACATTGTACTTCCTTGCGTTTCGTTGCATTTTCATTTTTGTTAAGTAGAAACAGCCAATTACACACTGCCTGCTATAAGAGAGGTGTGTTTTTGTATTTTAAATATTTAGCTGATGAATGGTTTAGAAAGAAAAATATCATTCTCGTTACATCTTTTTTGCTGCAGAAATAAAACTTGAACCGATCCTGACTTTCCTCCCTATTGGAACTGTCCCAATCTATCGATTTCAAACAAATCCTCAGATATATTTGCATTTATTTTGTTCTTTTCCCATTGTATTAGTTTTATATCGTGAACCCTAAGCCAGCCAGGAAAACCAATTTCAAACTAATTATGTATTAGAGAGGTTGGTAATTGTAGTTTAAATCAAATTCGAATGATAGGCTTCCACTATTTGAATTATTTCATTAAGCTAACCCTTCGGCAAAAGCTGTTTTTCCAGGGGCCTCCAACAAAAAGTATCAAGTTACGAAAGCGACTATACTAAATGAATTAAAAATAGCTAGTTGCATCTTAAAAGAGCTAAGTTTGAAAACTCTGACTGCAATCGTTCACGCTTCTTGGTCCACTCTTTCCATCCAACCCACAGTGAGTGGGTACCTTGCGCGAAGCTAGGTGTGAATTTCGGGAGGGAAGGAACTTGTCAGCCAATCTCATGGGCCTGACACAGGAAAGCACCTCTCCTGTAAGGTGCTCCCCGGAGCTTGCTTCGATCGCAGGACTCCATTTTATTTTCATTAAGTGCATGTGCTTTCGAAAGCAAATTGAAATTTTAGTGATGCAATCGTAGCTTGACTTTAAATACCCATATTGTATTGATGCTAGCTGATTGGCTGTTCTGTCGATTTGTAGCAGTCATTTCTTGTTTTTTCATGGAGAAATGTTGATATGAAAGAGCTATGCTTCCCTTCAGGGAAGCGACCACTATTCATCCAACGAGCTGCTTCATCCTCCGTACCATGATAATACAGTCACGTGCAATGGCTTGCCGCTTAAAGCGCCTTTGAATTCTCATGTCAAAAATGGAGGCTGATCCTTAAGTTTTTCTTTATACACATGATTCCACCTAGATGTCAAAGGTAGAATTTGGAGGCACTGAGAAGCTTTTTGCTTGTCGAGCAGTGTCCGGGTCCTTCCTCTCGATGTGACCACACCTCGTGATTCCTACGCCTGGAATTACAGAGAGCTGGCGACTCTCCTCACTCTAAGTGGAAGTTTAGCTGAGGTGGGACTGGAACCACTGACCATAGGATAAATGCGCAAGAATCTTACAATTGAGTCATCATGACACCTAAGCTGCCTTCAAGCAATCAATGCTTGCCTGAATTCAATTGTGCCTAGCCACTGTCATGCAAAATCGGGGCTTTTCTGAACGTGGCATAAGCCGAAAAATCTCTGGCAAGAAATCCATCAGTACATGAGACAGCTACCTGTTGATTGTGTTTGATTGTATTTGAAAAAGGGGCCGGAGTGATAATCAAAGCGAATAAGGTAAAATCGTGAAGGACTAGAGCGAAGCTTGTGAATTACTTTGCAAATAAACGTATTTTGACTCTTCTTTCAGATTCCAACAAAATGCTGACAAAATTGGCAGTTATCACCACTTTCGTCGCCTGCTTGCAGCTGGCTGCTGCAAACTACAGGACATGCATGTGTGACATTCGCACTGAAGACGAAGCCAACGCCCCGAGATTGGTGTCATGGTCTGACCGACTACGCGGCTGCGGGCTGTTCTGCGGTAGGTTCCCTGGCGTACACGTCAGCTGCGATGAGGTACGAAGTTGGTGCCCAGGAAGGTGCCATAAAATGGCAAAGGGAAAGATAGCATCAAATGCAGAGCTGGACGCAATGTGTACAAGACACGGCAGCGTGGTTAGCCCCCCTGGTGGCATCCACCTTTATGCGTACAGCAAAGTGATGAACAACTGCGGAGGAAACTGGGATCATTTCAATTTGCATTCGAAACTGTGCTGCTTCCGTTTGCCAAATCACAACAGGTGGATCGGGTACAAGTGTTGATGCCCAAGCACTGCTAGAACTTTTTAGACTTCTCATTAAAAGTAAAGTCTCACAAGTACCAGCCTATGTGTGGCATACGTCTCAAAATATTGTCGAATGATCATAACTTTATTGTCAAAATTGCGCGTTTGATTTTTTAGCTTGAACTTCAAGTGTTTTTTGTACTTTGGTCCATACGCTGAAATTGTCATACTAATTTGGGATTGTCAATGAAAATCACCTCAACTCAGCCTGAGACATTAGCTTATGTCATAAGATAGTGGAACTATTAGTGTGAATAGATTAACAGGGTCCTTTTTCACAACAGCAGTTTCTGTACTCGTAAGGTCTTGCCTCTATAAACCATCCCCTGATTACCATCGCAATACTTCCTTTTTTTGATGAGCACTATCTTATCATGGCAATTCAACAATTGACATCGGAATTCTACCCGAAACCTGAGATGCCAAACACATTACTAATGTTAATATTGTTACAAGGCACTTTTGGCCAGTCATCTGACTCTTTTCTGGAGATTTGTTAATGTATTGAAATTGGCCAAAATCATCTTAATCACATCTTAACCAAAATCTCTTCCATCGTCATCCGCACTACCTATTATATCTTTTGGTCCAGAAGCAAACCATGGCAAACCGATTGCAATTCTTCCATTTTTGATAAGCACCATCTTATGATGGGAGTTTCACACATGACATCGTGGTACCTAGTGCTACCCGAACCCTGAGATGCCAAGTACTCTTCTCTGTCGGAAACATGACCCCCTGGAGAGAAGTGATATCGTGACTTGAGAACGAAAGAGAACTGTGAAGTGAACTACGCGAGAACATTTTTTTCTGTGTCTTTGATCGATTTTGTTATTGTTCTTGAGAAAATATAAAATCAAATCAGGGATATTTTTGTCGTGATCTTGGGGCAGTCTGCGACATCTCAAGATGGAAGCTGTACCTAGCAATGCAGCCTTCTGCAAGCATGGAACTACGACAGGCATGCCTATTCGATTCAGATCTTTTTCCAGATCCCATTGCACTTACTAATGACCAATGAAACTGTTCCTATTGCACTTACTAATGACCAGTGAAACTGTTCCCATTGCACCTACAACGATCGGTACCACAGCTGCTGTTTAGGGAACGTGATGACTGATTCAAATTTCCTTCTTTCCTAATTTCTTTCTTTATTAATTCATTTCTTTATTCATTCGTTCATTCATTCATTCATTTGTTTCCTTATTCCTTCTTTCCCTTCCTTTTTGCTTTCTTCCTATAATTGTTTCCTCCTTCATTCATTTTCCTTCGTTTTCATGCATTCTTTCTTTCTTTCCCTCATTATTCATTCCTTGATTATTTCTATTTTTCTTTCTCTCCAGCTCTCTTCCTTGCTATTATTTCTTCTTTCTTTCTTCCGTCCACCATTTCATGACATTTGTCTTTCCCATGTACGGGGGTGCTTGCGAGTCGTGCAGGAATCAGGAAGTTTCCCGCTTGCACACTGCTGCGAAGGAGACATAGAGAAGCACAATTATTTCCTTGGAAGATGGAGGATGGCTTCTTCTCCTGATCCCGGAAATTCTTTAGTTCCCGGAGAAGCAGAGTTGCAAAAGGCAGTTCACTTGCTAACTTCAACAGAAAAAGAAATAATTAACGATGTACTGGTACGTGATGAAGAAATACGAACTCTGGAAAAAGATAGACTGAGGTTAGTGTAACGGTTGTATTGATATTTTCCCCGGTAGGCCATTACAATGGTAGTGCGGACTCTAATGCAAATAGGCACAAATATTTTACCTTCGAAAATGTAGGGAATTTTCATGTTAGAGAGAGGCTTAAAGACTGTGTTATTGGCAGTTGGAAAATATGCTCGAATGGCTTTTTGCTGAGTGTTCTTTTTAAGGTTATGGTCTTTAAAATGTAGTGTTTAATGACCCAAGGAAATTTTTGTTGGTTTTAAGAGACGTGCTCAGTCTTCGGTTGTAACCCTTTGCTTTTTCGAATGTGTTTTCGAAGATTTAGTGAACAAATGGATTCGAAATATTACTGTGCCTTTAACAACTTCCGGAATGGAAAGAATTTCATTATTGTTGTCAGCCTGACCACATTTTCTCTATCTAATTGTGCTGTCAAGGTAACATTGTGTCCCATTCTCCATTCTCTTTGTCGGGCTGCGTCACAAAAGTAGTGTTTGTAATTAAAGCATCGAAAGGCAACGAACAAGCTATACCGACGGAAAATAGTTTGAAGTCATCAAAACCACTTTAAATGGTTCCTGGCTTTTTTCAAATGTATACATATAGGGCATGAGGAGAGCAGCGCCCCTGTTGCCCTTAACTGGGAGGGGCAGAGGGGGGAAATGTGCCTTTTTCAAGAAAATACTAATTTCAAATGCAGTCATTTTTGTTTAAAGAAGAAAGAAAACTTTGAATACTGGAATATTGGAATACGCTTGCATGCACTGATCTAGCCTCTGAAGATGCCCTTTCTAAATTTTTGCCCCCCCCTTGTCCTTATTCAAAGGTAGACGTTTGAACACTGGGAAGCTATTTCCTTATTGAGCAGTGACCAGGTCCTCCCTCTCAATGTGATTATACATTGTAATTCATATGCCTGGAATTACAGAGAGCTTGTTCTCTCCTCACTCTAATTGAAAGTTTAGCTGAGGGTGGCTTTGAACTGTTGACCATAGGATCAGTGCACGAGAATCATGCTACTGAGCTATCCTGAAGTCTGATTTATTGTTCGTAATAAGAAGGTTGTTGAGTAAGCTAGAGGATTCACACTTCACGTCTTCACAACTCCATGCTTTCAAATTGAGTCTGGTTTAGGGTTTCATTACAATTTGCCACCCTTTGGGGAATGAAATCATCAAGCTTTGAGGTCCCTTACTAAGTGCCAGTTTGATGAAATTGATATGAATAGAGCTTTGCCACCATAATATTATCATATTTCTGCAATGTGAACATGCATGTTTAGAGGACCTCTTATGAAAACACAAACTTTCCATGCACATTTCTCAGCTTAACTGACCATCACATCTGTTTTTCTACCCATGTGTAATATTATTATAAATAACACCCTGCCCTCCACAGTGAGAGAGATCACTTGGAGTTGTGAAGCACTTTAACCAATCTGCTTGGACAGTACAAATCAATATTGTTTACCTATATCAAATTAATTTGTTATGCTAGCCAATGAAGATTGAAAAATCCCTTTATAAAAGGCCTTAATAGTATTCAGCAAGAATTATTTCTTTTATAGAAAGAATCCTTTTAAATGTTTAGTGGCCATTTGACCTTTGAGTGATGTCTTATTCATTATTTCCTCCTCCACATTTCAGTTGTGAAAATTGTCTCATTGTGTTTGTAATCTTTATTTAATTTACACTACTGGCCAACCAGGTGGTGCTTGTTTGCTATAGAGACACCTTCTATAAACATTAGCTGGTGCTTTGCATGCCAAAGTTGGATTTGTTTATTCAGTTTTGAGTGGGGACTGGTTATTTATGATCAGCTGCTTAACTAGTACAATAGAAACTTTTTGTTATCATTTTACTGTAGTCTATAATTTTATTGTAGCTCTTTTGTATTCCAGTTTTCCCATTTATGGTGATACATAGTCTGTTAAAGTTTGTAAGTGTAGGTTTAGCTGAGGATTGATGATCACGAGACTCAGAGTTCTAAACTAAAGCTTACTCTCTTTTACTGTACTGCTATATTTATATATATATATATATATATATATATATATATATATATATATATATATATATATATATATATATATATATATATATATATATATATATATATATACATATATATTTATATATATATATGTATACATATAAATATATACATATGGTATTAACTATGGTTATAATTTTGATTTTATCCTTCTAAGAACTATGGCAAATTTGCGTTTGCATGTCAGTATAATGATAATAATAGTAATTTCAGTTATTTTAGGACGGTAGCCCATTCAGCAGTGCTGGTTTGCAAGGGGCCGTCCATCTACGAAATATGAAGGGAGTGGGCGACAGTCTAATTTCTTGATGCACTTTTGTCATGCACTGGAGAAGTATGCTTTAAGTTTGCAGGATTCAGACAACATCACTGGAATTTGGGACTTTTCCCTTTTTCCACCAGCTTCTTTCTTCAACTTTCTTTGCCCAACCTCCCTCATGCCCAGGTTCTCCTCCATATACATTCGATGCCTCTCCATTTCTTCTCTTTGACTTTACTGAGACTCACTCGAACCATTCTCATAAGAGTATGACAAGAGTCTGTTCTTATGACTATGCTTGGGCAATGTCTGGTAAGTTGGTAGTGCGGATTTCGTGAGATTTGATCTGGACAGTTGCATCTGTCTCTTTTGCTCTTCAAATGGTTGGATTGATCTAAATTTTGGTCCCGACTGTTTCATTCCCCTGATTCGGTCTGCATATTCTCCAGAAATCTCATAAAAGCTTTTTTAGCTCCTATGGATTTAGTTAACTTGGTGATTAGATCACATGTCTATTGTGCTGAAGGCCCCGGACTCGAGGCACCCTCGTTCCCGTATCTGGATGCTATGCTAATGTCCTGTCCACTCAGCAGTGAATTCGTATCACGTCTATTGCTGGGGCAAGTGCGTCGAGGAAAGCAACTGCCCACCTTGCCTCACAATTCCGAGACCTAGGATAGTGTCCTATTGACAAAGGTGCTCCCCAACGCTAGTTTCAATTATGGAAGTCAACTTAAATTTGTTAGTTTCGATTATGGAAATCAACTTAAATTTGCTAGTTTCAATTACGGAAATCAACTTAAATTTGCTAGTTTCAATTACGGAAATCAACTTAAATTTGCTAGTTTCAATTACGGAAATCAACTTAAATTTGCTAGTTTCGATTATGGAAATCAACTTAAATTTGCTAGTTTCGATTATGGAAATCAACTTAAATTTGCTTTTTCACTTCCTGCCGTTGTTGAAAATAGATTCGAAATCCGATCTAACCTCGGAGGCATTTTTTAGATCAATCATGGTAAATCTACCATCGCCGCGTAAAACATGGCACGTGGCTTAACTTTCGCCAAAGTAGCGCATGACCATTTACGTGGTAAAGAAAACAACTAGCCACCACCCTTCCTGCCTCACAATGCCGTGACTCAGAATGCTTCTCTCTAAGAAGGTGCCCCCCTGACGGTCACTTCGAGTTTGGAATGGATGTAGTGTGTTTTAGCTGTTTTGCTTGGAGCGAATCAAGCTTTTGCTGACAGGTTTTCCTACCCCGTTTCTCGCAGTTGTGTAATAAGAAGAAAGTAGCATTCATTGCACTTGTTGTTTAGATGTTGTTCTTAGCCTCAGCCTGCTAGAAGTTATCAAATTTCTTTGTAGGGGCTTGAAAAAGGAGCTAGATGAAATAAAAGAGCAAGGAGTCCCAGATGGGGAAGAGAATCAGCATGGAAGAATTTGCATTCGTTGTAGAACCCCGTTAGGCCTGTTGACGAATAGAGGCGATCTGTGCCCATGGTGCCGAAAAAAAGTTTGTACCAATTGTCAAATGCCTACTGAGAAATCATGGCTGTGCACGCTATGCCACAAAGAGAGGTAAAACGTTTGAAGTATTTTTTATCTATACACATATTCATTTAGATCGACAACTGCAAAGACGATAGAACGGGGAGCAAGTTAGCAATTATCAAACCCGTGGCCATTACGCAAATGGGGCGTCCGAAAAGTTCATCCGCTCACAGGGCGGGGTAATTGGCAAAACAGTGATGAAATGTACGTTTAAAGTATGATGTCATCTAAACCAGCAGAATCACCTTTTACTGTCTTTTGATTAAAGGCATTTGACAGCTCAGTTATCACTATCAAACTGACCACTCCGTCGTGTATTACGAAGCAGACATCGAATTTCTTGTACCTCGTCTCGACGTCGTGCTTTTTTTTAGTGGGTCCTGTTGGGGAAAGGTCATGGTGGCCTATACAATGCCTCAACAAAAGAAGAACGAAAGAAGAAAGCGAAAGGCTACGAGGAGAGAGAGATCAGATCAAGTTTATTGATCTTGGATTTGAAAGATGGCAAGTTGTAAGATTGAGGAAAGCAAGAGGATGGCAAGACGTATCATAAGTTGCATGTTCTAGGGATGAATGATGATTTGTGGGACAGAGTTCGTGGATTAGGCAGTGAAACTTGGAATGGGTGTGAATGAGTTGAGCATCTGGTGGTTCTGATACGCCTCAGAGGAACAGGAATAGTCTCTCCGATCTCCTGAGAACAATGCCCGTTAAAGTATCTATAAAAGATGGAAAGATCTCCAACTAATCGACGATGGGATAGAGGCTGGAGAGATTTGGTGAGGTTAGGATTGTTGACGAGACGAATGGCTTTGGACTGGACTTTGTCAAGAAGACAGAGAGTAGATTTTGGAGCACCACCCTAGACGTGGGAGCAGTACTCTAAAGAAGGACGGATTTGGGACTTGTATATAGTTAGAAGGCGAGAAGATGAAAAAAACCCGCGGGCTCTGGCGAGAAAGCCGAACTTTTGAGATGCATGCTTAGCAAGGGAATGGATGTGAGTTTTCCAAGTGAGATTAGACGATAGAGAAAGACCAAGTTGTGTGAAAGAAGTTGAAGTGTCCAGTTCATTGCCATTCATAAGGACTGGTGGAAAATTTTGGTTATGTTTACTTGAAATGACGGTCTGTTTCGCCTTGCTTTGGTTGAACGAAACTAAGTTGTCTTTACCCCACGTCTTCATTGGAGATCGTTGGAGAGAAGCGAGGCTGAAGCGTTTCTGTGGCTGCTTGCAGCGAAACTTATTTGTTCCAAGGAAAAGCAATGCATTGCACTTAGCACTAGTCCAAGTGCAGTAAATCGTTTGCCCATGCTTGAAAAATGGAGAGTTGAGTTTTCGTTTAAGTCCAACCTGATTCAACCGTATTTATCTTTTAAAATGTGCAGAGAAATAAAAGGAGAGTCTGGGGAATGGTTTTATGGGAGTTTGCCAAAGAAGAAGAAGTTTCAGTACGGAAGCACTCTGCTGAAAAAGATGATCAAAAGACGTAAGCTTTTTATATATAATGCATTCCATCGTGAAAGCCATTATTTTCACTCTTATTGAGCATTCATTCGCCCTCTGTGTAATGGCGAGACAAGGCAAATTATGGCATCAAGTATTTCACAGCTTTTTTCAAAATTCGTTTGGCAGCGTTGATTTGTCGTGCAGATTATCTGGTTCCAAATCTTCTCGATTTTTCAATGCAGAAAGTTAACGTGTGTCTCATAGCTTCTGTTTTGTTAGGGATTCTGGAAGCCTCAGGCGTTTTCGATCGATGCCTTCATACTAGTGTGTCGGGGCTGCGTCCTTGCAATGTTAGATCTTGAACCTTGAGTTTGTGGAGTCAGTCACCTGATCCTTGATATTCCCGTTAAGAAATCACGAGATTCGTTCAGATCAACAGGAAGGATGATATGCCGTTAACCATTGTGCTGTTCTAAGAATATTTCCTTCTAAAAAGATATGTTGAGATAGCTGGTATCATGTGCTCTCATATTCTCTCTTATTGTCATTGAGTATCCAGTTTTTGCATTAAAGTTGCATTTGAATATTTGAATGTCATTACCAACCATCTTTACTTACTTATTGTCCTACGTAATTACTTCTTTTTTAACTTCGTACTTACTTTTCTACTTTCTTCCTTATTTAACTAATTACTTACTTTTCTACTTACTTCCTTGTTTAACTACTTACTTAATTTTCTACTTACTTCCTTATTTAACTACTTACTTACTTTTCTACTTTCTTCCTTATTTAACTAATTACTTACTTTTCTACTTACTTCCTTATTTAACTACTTACTTATTTTTCTATTTACTTATTTGACTACTTACTTACTTTTCTACTTACCTCCTTATTTGACTACTTACTTACTTTTCTACTTACCTCCTTATTTAACTACTTACTTACTTTTCTATTTACTTATTTAACTACTTACTTAATTACATATTTAAGTACTTCTTACTGGGTCGATTTGGTTACTCAAACCCTCTTCACTATTTGTTTACGTTCTTCTTTTCATTCTTGCTTCGCTTCTTGGATTCATTGCATCTACTCTGCATTCAATGTTTGATCTTTGACATGCTGTACAATGTAGTTTTGGCTTGGAGCTTCAATTGCATCAAGGCCCTGTTTAAGCTTCCATAGTAGAGGATCATTTGCCGGTTATCGACTGCGACGACTTGGATCATTCTTTTAGAATTTCTAGAGGCTTTTCTTCCTCGTCCCTTCATTTTCAGTATGATATTGGGAGTGCTACTCCTAAATGATGACCTTCAATGTGTTACAAAAAGGCGTATATTTTTTTCAAGAATTATCCAAGCCCTTTTATGTGTGCTATGGCAGACTGCTTGCTTTCGAGGACTTCAGAGCGGTTCATTGTGCATACAAGAGATTTAGTCGTTTTTAATCTCAACCTCTCGCCCTGAACTAGGCGCAATTGAGACTATTTTCCTTCATTAGACAAACATTTACTCGCTAACTCATTTTACGAAATTTGCAGGTAAAAGCCAAGCTTACAAGTTGTCTAAATCTCGCCATAAATCTGAAGATGAATCATTTGAAATAGGTATTTAACCTCTTTAACCAACTTACGATTAACAGGTAATGATTTGCATTCCACTCGTGTGCTATTTCAGGTCGCCGTTATATTTCGAATGCAGCGATCAACTTCTGTCTATTCATGTTTTACTTCTGTCCTTGAACTGCAAGAGGGGGACAAAGATGTCTACAGTACCGCAGGGGGGACACCTCATGGCTTGTTGCCCCGTTACAAAACCTGGATGTCCATGTGGCGATTTTTTAATCTTAGCTTGTACAATAGCCAACTTGCCGTACCACCTATGAGGGAACAAGATGAAAGCAAAGGGAGGAAGATTACGTAGTGAGCACCAGATCGATTGGTCTTACCATAGTGTCATTTAGAGCAGCATCTGGCATTGAATCAACCTTTTGCGACGCAGTGCAATTAGTGTGCAAAACTTCTTGACATTTTCAGACGAGTAAAGCTTGCACACTATCTGAATTCATACTCTCTGCACCTTCAGGCATACACAGGCATTCGCTTGATGGCGAATGTAGTAATAATGATTTTGATAATGATGATGATGATGATGATGATAATTATAACTGAATACCCTGACAGACACGCGTATGCTCCAAAAACGTGCCCTCCTTGGAACAGCGCATATTCTTAGTAAAGTGCTTTCTGTGTAAGGCTTGCCAGTTTGACTGTGTAAGAACCAGAATTTATTAAGAAAAACAACACTGTGCAATCAAGTAATAATCATGATAGAAATAATAATGATGACAATCAGAAACTTTTCAGGTCTGATCAGTCTTTTTGACACCAAACCTGAAGAGAACTTATCCATTGAATAAAACAACGTGCTATAATAATAATAATAATAGTAATACTGAATAAGTAATAGTGATAATGATAATAGCAAAAATGATAATGATACTACTGGTGATAACAATAAGGGGTATTGCTATACACGATGCACCATGTTAGTACTGCAAGTGCTGTTATTAATAAGGGCTCTGCGAACAGGTCTCTATTAACAGTGATTTTGTTGTCCTTTCCATGTAGAATATGCGATTGCAGAAACATTTGGCCACGATTATGACCAGGATCATGATTACGTTGTTGTCGATAGGGAGTCTGATGGGAATATATCAGTCAGCGAAGGTAATGTAGCGTCTATTCGTCATTTCGGAAGTGAGGCAGCTGCTCTTTCTAGCGTTTCTGAAGATCACGAAAACGAGGCACCCCTAAATGATGTTGCTTTTACCGGTCCCTCGTTTGCTGCCGTTGATTCCGACGGACGGGAAGCCGAGGCAACGTATGTCGAAGATTCGCAAGGGACAAAAGCAGGTGTTCACAGCAGCAGGAGAAGTGCAGACAATGGAAATGAACCCAAAGCTAGGCTGGTTGCATTGGCGAATCCGTTTCTTGATGAAGATGAATGTTCGGATGGCGAAGCGAAAACCAACGACGAAAATGCTAAAACTTCTGCGGAAAATTTGAGCACTGCTCTGGCGCAAAATGAGCCACAAATACCAGAAAAGCCAGCAAGGGGTGTCAAGAAAAGGACTGGAGATTTGTCGACTGAAGAGGAAGCGTTTCACGTTGGAGAATCTGACAGAATGAAATCATCCGGCACTGCTGCATCGGAGGACCAGGAAACGCACGATTTAAGGGTTAACTCAGAAACCCTAGAGGGAAGCTGCGAATCTAGAGGTGAAAGTTCCTTTGTGGTTTTATCGTCGGAGCCAACAAGCCCGATTGGATCCGGTGAATGGTCTACGCATGAAGCTGGCTCCCCCACGGAAGAAGACGAGTCAAAGGAAGTGGTCAAAACAGACACTCTGCAGAACGATGAGCAAATCCAACGCTCGTCAAGTCCATCGGATGCATTTGGGGATGAGAACGAAAAGAGCAAGTCATCATTTAATCATATCAGCAGTGCGGAAGGTGTGGAAGAGTTGCCAAGAATTCTTGTGGAAGAAGTATACAACGACCCACGTGCTCCTTCGCATGAGCCGGCAGATCATACCGAAGAACTTAATGAAGGTACTAAGGAAGGATTCAGCTCATCTGAAGACCTTAAAGGAGATGAAGATGGGTCTGCAAGTGAGTAATCCATTTTGTTTTTCGGGAAGGCAGAATCCAGAATATTTAGAGGGCTTTTTGTACTGAACAATGTACAGAACAAAGTGAAGCACTGTTCGTTACTGCGCAGCACATCACATTATAGTTCATTACGGTACAGTACAGTACAGTACAGTACAGTACAGTACAGTACAGTACAGTACAGTACAGTACGATACAATACAATACAATACAATACAATACAATACAATACAAGAAAGGACATTGCACTGTATATTAAAGTACGGCACATTACGGCAAATTACAGTACAGTACAGTCCTGTTTAAGGCCATTCGTCTCATCAATAATCCTAACCTCACCCTCTAACCTCTGTCTCATTGTCGTTTAGTTGGAGATATTTCCATCTTTTACAGATACTTTCACGAGCAATGCTCTCAGGAGATCAGGGATATTATTCCTGTTCCTCTGAGGCGTGTCAGGAACACCAGAAGCTCAAATTACCCCCAGCATTTCCAAGTTTCACTGCCTAATGCACGAATTCTAGCCCACAAATCATCATCCATCAGTGTAACTTGCATTTATAGAACGTCATCTTCCCTTTTCTTTCCAGGTTCCTACCATTTGCTTTTTTTCGGATCTATAATCGATAAACTTGATTCTATCCTATCCTTTCCTATCCTTTCCATCCAACTCTTCTATCCTTTATTTTGCTTCCTTTGTTGAGACTTTTTTGTAGGCCACCAGGACCTTTCCCCAAAGTGACAAACTGAATCTTACAACTTGCCATCTTTCAAATCCGAGATCAATAAACTTGATCTGATCTCTCTCTCCTCTCAGCCTTTCGCTTTCTTCTTTCTTCCTTTGTTGAAGCATTTTATAGCCTTTCCCCAATATAACTCACCAAAAAAACCAAAACTAAGAAAGATTTAATTACGAGATAGTGCAGTACAGTATATAACAGTACAGCATATTAGAAAACAGTATAGTACTGTCTCTGGGACAATATAATTGAGGATAGTATGATTCGGTTAAAGACCGTGCATTACTGTCTAATGCATTACGTTACAGGAACTCATTGTAAACAGGGTCAATTACATTCGAAGGTTGATAGTTTTCTGATTCTTATGTTTAACTTCATTGTCATCGTGCATGGAAACATCCCAAGCTATGGGTGGAGGATAGAAGGAGATGGAATAGTTTAGTAGCCACGGAACGGTTGCAATCTTCTACACGTAACAATCTTAAAACGATTCGATTAGAATGGTAGTCCTAACTACTAATTTGTTGAAATGAGAGAGATTTTTCCCACTTGACAGTTTCACTGGGTGTTGATATATGTGCGCGTTATGATCCACTTGATGCTGGAGACGCACTGGGAGCTGAGAAAGATATTGATTCGCTGGATGAAGACGCCAGCCTCGATAGCTACAGCGGTCTGAAGGTGTATGGGGCCACTTCGCCGCAAGGAACAACGGAAGTAGCTCAAGCGGACGACGAAGGTTTTCGATTGCGAGGAAATGTCCTCCGTATTGCGGAGGATGAAGGAGAGACCGAGCTCGTGAATGCTGGAGAAATTATTTCCCTTGATGTCTGTGGCGAAGCCCGAGAGAAAGTGAGTGAAGTCATCTCTGACGATTCCATGGAGGCAGAATGCAACGTGCATCACGATTGTGAAGCTGGCATAGAAAATCTTGAGGAAGGCCCTGTCAGTGTCAAAGAGCGAATAGCGATACTGCTGGACGAAGAGTCAAAGAGCAGAACTGAGGCTACACATAATTTCCTGCTCTCTCAGTCAACAAGAGAAGAGTCCCCAGATTTAGGAATTTCCCTCAATGAGAATGCCATAAGAGAAGAAGAATCTTCTCCCGTTACGGAAGTCGACGATCTTAGGAACGGGTCTGAGGGAGAAGATGAAGAAATCATCACAAAGGAAGATAGAACGGACGTTGATGTAGATGTTAGTTCAAAAACTGATGTACAGTCCCCAACTGAGTTCCAAACAAACGATCGTTCTGGCAGCGACGAGGAAGAATACTATGCTGTCCATGGACAAGAAAAGGAAGATGATTTTCCCGACAAAGATTCTGTACGATACGAACGGGGCGCTGACAATGTTAGCTGTGGTGAAGAATCAGTGCTATCTCAGAAAAAATGGGACGGTGACAAGGTTAGCTGTGGTGAAGAATCAGTGCTATCTCAGAAAAAATGGGACGGTGACAAAGTTAGCTGTGGTGAAGAATCAGTGTTATCTCAGAAAGAAGGGGACGATTTTGAAGGAAATAAATGTGAAGGAAGTGTTGACGAAAAAGGCGAAATTATGAACGAACGTGAAAGTATGGATGATGATAGTTGTTATGTAACCAAAAGTGCTATCGCTTTCCCAGAGAAAAGAAGCGATTCTAATGCATCTGCTGTGAATAGAACTGACGACGACTTAAGCGGGACGTTCGGGGCAATCGAAGAACAAGGAGATGATCAACAAGTTTCGCAGAAGGATTTTTTCAATCTTAAAGAAAGTGGCAACGATCTTTCGGAAATCGGATCAAGGCAACCAGTTGATATCGTATCCATCCCGCCAGCGAGAGAGGCTGAAGGTTTGTGGATGTTATCGTGTTGATTTTTCGTCAATTGCTAAGTCAGAAAATCTGCTTCAATCATGCATCTGAGATTCTCTCGCTAAATGAACTATAATGATGATGATAACTAAATTTTTTCAAACCTCATTTCTTGGAATATTTACTAATATGCAACTGCAAACCCCTCTAATTGGGTAGTTTACAATCGGCCACTGGAACGAAAATAAACGAGAAATAAAAGGAAAAAAGTTGCTGGGAAAGAAAGGGAGTTTTTTCAATTCCACGAGATTGGGACGGTCCCAGTTCTTATTTCCTTGGCAGAAAATGTAGTGTGAAGTCCTTATTGCAATCGCCATTATCTTCTTGAATGCCTGCATGTTGGGTGGAATTCCAAGTCTTTGAGCATTCCAAGAAGTCCACGGAAGAGTTGTCAAAGACTCCAAGCTTGCTTTGAGGAATAACTTGTTTATATTTAGGCTACATTTACACGGTATCATATTCGTTTGAATGCGGTACGAAAAGATATCGGATTGGCCTTCCGTTTACACGGAGACGCTTGCCAATCCGGTATAAAACCAAGACGCTTACGAATACGGTATGAAAAGAATACGGTATCACTTAAACGGTTAAATACTGCATGTTTTCCATACGGATCGACAAAGAGGCTCTCTGTGTCGTTAAACGAGGCCATTACAATGATAATGATAATTATTGTAACAGAGAAATATTGCTGAACCAGCATACGTGCTACAAGTTTTAATGTGAAGAGAGTATATGCCTGTAATTTCTCCAAGATTCAAATTCAACCCTATATCATTATTACTGTTATTTGACGTTACTTTTCAAAGCATTGAAGGGTTAGATGTCGATTTTGAATTGAATTCACTCGTAGTTTGGTCACTTTTCCAGCTCACAATATCCACGGTCACGAGCTTCTATTTCGCAATAAAATAATGAAGTACAGTGTTACTTAGATTGCTATTTTCTGATTTACGGTGCTATTTTGCACACATCAATATTACCACATCAGCGTTTGCTGCCGCAATTCATTTTTTCACTTATCCATTCTACCCAACACCCTGGGTAGATTTTGGGCCACTGACAGCTATGCCCATCGAGCAGTGTCCAGGTCCTACTTCTTGACGTGACCTCATTTTATGATGTCTACACTTGGAATTACCGAGAGCTGGTGACTCTTCTCTCTTTAGACGAAAGTCGATTGCTTTCTGAGGTGGTTTCCCGTTGCCTTCCTCACCAGTGGTGTTTTTATTGTGACAGGTGCAGGATTGGAACTCATATCCCCCCTGCGTTATGACCACCACACAACGGAATTACCACATCACACACGATTGCACATATATTACAAATACATTAAAAACGCATTAGATTTAAATACAAATGTTACAGCACTTTGTTACAGATGAATTACAAACACATTAGATTTAAATACAAATGTTACAGCACTTTATTACAGATGCATTACTGTCGTGAACATTTTCATCTTCTAGCTTACTTTTGCCACATTTGTGGGAATTTTCAACAGCCTTCCGATTTTCAGCCAAACAGAATTCAGAAACCAACTACTGATGCCGATATTTTGTAACACCATTCACGTTAGCTGCCTCACTTCCTAATACCTCACAGTTCATTTATCATAAAAAACCTTTTTTTGTTAGACAAAAACTGATCGATTAGACGACGTTAGAGTGGTAGGAGAAGCCCCTCTACAATCCTCCGAGCTCTGACGTTGTTTCAAAGATAAACAAGAATGACGTTTCATGGTTCTTTCTTTTCCTTTATCATTTAAAGTTGCTGATTCGTTAATGATGTCATGCGTTGCTAAATGTTTTTCTTCAGTAAAGTATGTTGAGGAAAGGCCATGGTGGCCTATGCAATGCCCCTACGAAGGAAGGAAAAAGAAAGCAAAAGGCGAAGTGGAGAGAGAGATAGAGATCTGATCAAGCTTATTGATCTTAGATTTGAAAGATAGCAAGTTGCAGGACTGAGTGAGTTGTGTCAAGGAAAGGCCATGGCGGCCTATGCAATGTCCCTACAAAGGAAGAAAGAACTATAATGTGAAAATCCTCGACATGCTGATTTTCTTGGTTTTTATTCGATTTCTCTTTTACGTATGCCTGATCTTGTTGGTCTACTCTACAGTTTCGTTTCATCCTGAAATGACAATTGAAAATGGTAACATTGACCATGAAGATGTGTTTGATGACGAGGGTTTAACAACGAAGGTGACTATGGAAGCAGGAGCTGCCGAGGCCACGACGCTCGAAGATCAAATCAAATCCGTAAGTCAGCCCTTTTAATGTTCTCTATACACGCAGAAAGAGCTTCCACTCGTAATCAATGCGAAGCACGAAGCTATCTGAAGGCTTGTTATTGCATTGTCAGCTCTTTAGATGAGCTGGTAGCTTAGGCAGTGTTTACCCATTAGTCTTAAGGTTCCAGCTCTGGTTCCGGACCTCATCAACTCACCATTAGATTGATGGGTCAGTAGCTCTTCTTCATTGAGTCTTTCCTTCATAAACTGAGTTCACTTCCGGCGGTAGATATCCAAGGATACCAATGTGGAAGTTTCCGCATTGTCCCCAGGTCGACAGGGATCGCGTCTCTTTCACTGTGTCTAATGTGCATAGCATGGCAAGAGAGTGGTGCAGGAGTTAGTTTCCCTGCTCGGTGCAGGTACTCACAGGGTTCGCCAGCGGGAATGCCTCCATCCATGAACCATCCAGATGCTTCGATCGCGTTTCTACGTTATTTAAGACGTTTTGCTCTCAACGGTCTCGATTTGACTGCATTTTACCCGGGCTGTTTCGATGATTCATCCCCATCGTATTCTCGTTGCTGCTATGCCACGTGCTTCTCAACGAAACCCTGAATTTCCGCCTTTCTTTTTCGTTCTCGTTTTCCAGGAGAGCTATCTCAGCATCAACAGTTTTCAGAGTGATGCTGATTTGTATGACACTATAAGGCCTGAACTTAAAATTGCTGGGCAGGTCATGCTGGGCTTAAAGTACGACCACGTGTCAGGGCAACTCGAAGTCCAAGTGCACAAAGCAACCGATCTTTTCGCTGTTGACACGAAAAAGAACACTTCGGATCCGTAAGTATTGCTTGATAATTAACTGTTGCATTCCTCACCAAATTTCATGGAAACGGCGGTTGATACTGAGAATGACATGCAAGCCCTTGATTGCTCCATAATTTTGCTGTATGCAAGAATATATGCATACTGAAAGGAATAAGATAAAGGTACACAATACCTCCTCCGCCACTTCTTTCACCATCAAAACTACTACTAATACTACTGCTACTGCTACTACTACTACTTCTACTACTCCTACTACTACTACTACTACTACTACTACTACTAATACTACTACTACTACTACTACTACTTCTGCGACTACTTCTGCCATTACCTCAGCTGATACTATTAATGCCACTATGCCACTACCATGTTCTCTAAGATGATGGTACCATTTCTCCTTTAGATATGTGAAAACATACTTGCAGGAGAAAGATGTCCGGTCAAACAAGAAAAAAACGAAAGTTAAAAAGCAAACTTTGAATCCTGTTTTCGATGAAATTCTTGTTGTAAGTGTTGATTTTGTTTCGTTGAACAAAGTTTCGGCTATAGTGCTGTTTCCACAGAGGCAGTTATCTTGTAAAATCTTTATTAAAAATGTCTTTCATATTGCAATTACGTAGGATTTGCACACAGAGACACGCAGAGGCTAGTAGAAAGACATGCAGATGATTCAACTGCCTGCGCTCAGTAATATAGTTACTTGATATATCAACGGTTGAATGACTGCCTAGATGCCATTGTGCAGCCAGAGCATTTCCTCTCTCTCTCCCTCTGGCATATCTCTCTCTCTCTCTCTCTCTCTCTCTCTCTGTGTTGTTTTTAACACCTCATTGGCTCACCACGTAATTCTCATTCTTTTTCGCAGTACAAGATCGACTATGAGCAGTTGCTTGAAAAGACTCTGGCCGTATCTGTTTGGCATAATGACATGTTCGGTCAAAATGTTTTCCTTGGTGAGGCACAGATTGTTATTGCAAGCTACATCGACTCTGGCTATTCGTTAGACGATCCAACGCCCCATCAATATCCTCTAGCAGAAAAGGTAGGTCTTCTACTAATCCAGGCTGGGTCGTGGTATTTCATTCTTTTCGCTCCCTCCTGTTACTGGAGCGCATGCCAACCCAATAACCCCAGTACATTGTATAGATCCCAACATCATCTCACGTGTATTCTGATAATGCATTATCACAGCTAGTAAACTGACCAATAAACCTTCTGCTGCTCTTGCCCTGTCTGCACAGAGCCTTCACGAAATGCAGTCCTCTGGGTGTACCATGGTACCGTAAACGTATTTGTCAACTAGAATCAACTCTGTCTAATTCGAACTCTTATAATTCGAACTTAAGCTATTTCGAACAAGTTTTTCCGGTCCCTTTGTATAATTTGAATCTCTGTAATTCGAACTTTTTGTTATTCGAAAATTCTTACGATCCCCCAGAAAGCTCGAATCTTTCAGCATATAAAATATACTATTGTCAATCAAGGACTTTTATTCTAAAGACAAAGTTACGACGCATAAAAGCGAAAGTTTCCGAATAAGAATAAGATAACAGTTGCTAGATGTTCGAAGTAGTGTTTATGCTGGATGCTCTGTATTTCCAGATTCAGATTTCCCTTTGTAGTTCTCACGGTAATGTATCGAAAACGTGCTCATCGGAGGGCCATGGTTTTCTTTCCACATTCTGTTCCAACTCTGGCGGCGATTTCGCTTTCTCACTTTACGATTGTTTCTTAAAAATTATGCGTAAGTGCTCTATGACGTCATGGCATCCAATTTTCAGCGCTTGGATCGGAAAAACATGAAGGAGGTGGGGGATGTCGTTCTAGAGATGAAATTCGTTCCTCCGGGCAACAAAGCGAAATCGGACAGCAAAGGCGACCCCGTCTCTGGTCAACTCATGGTCAGGTGTGTTGAAGGGAAAAACCTCAGTGGTTCTCAAGAGTCCAATCCATTCTGTGAACTGTAAGTATTAAGGCGTGGGTATCTTTTTCAACGGTTTTTAGCATACGTTATTGTGCATAGCTAAGCAAAATTAGTTAGACCTTAACGTGCTTGTAGACAATAGCTTGCGTTTGACGTTACAGAGTGTTACCGGCTTTAATGGCATACAGTTTAAGGGTGCTTTCACCTCAGCGGTCTCTCGCTGTGGATAAATGAATCGGGCTTTTTCAGTCCGCACATTATTCCAGCAAAAGATAAGATGGTCATAAAAAGCTGCTTAAGTAGTTGCTGGATAGAAAATGCTAAATGGCTAAGTACCCCGGGGCTCGAGTTGAACGGAAAGCTTCTATTAGGAGCCACTAAAGCTGGCGTAGTGGTCAAGCGTGTGGACTCATAACCCAGGGGTTGTGAGTTCGAATCCTGCACGTGTCACAGTAAAAATACCATTGGTGAGGAAGGCAACAGGATATCACCGTATAAAGTCCAATTCCCTTGATAAAACTCAGAGCCCTGTCTCTGGTTTCAGCTACGCTCGAAATCGAGTATGCAACGCAGCAGCAAAGCTGCAATCTTTTTTAATCCCATTTAAGATTGGATTTTTCTTTCATCCATAGATTAGATTTATCTGTATTTGAATTATCATTAAGCAGGTCACCTTTTTAGGCAATGGGAGATTACACCCGCAAATGGTGTACGAGGTTGCAGAGAATAGCCATAGCCATAATTGCTGTACTATTCCAAACGAAGCAAATTTTGAATTTGGGCTATATTGAGAGAAAAAATTTGGGAAGCTGCTCTACTCCTTCATGGCTTCTCGTTGCCCTTAAATCTACTAGATAATGCTAGACGTTTTAAGGTATGAATTAGTCCATGTTCCGTCAAAAGGTCTAAAGCTTTTATGTGTTAATTTCTACTTTTTTTTCATTTGGATAGGAAACTCATCTCTGTAAATAAAGCCGGAAAAGTTCCCAGCCACTCAACAAATGTCGAAGCGAAGACCGTCAACCCATACTGGGACCAGGAAATAGTGTTTGACAATGTGGCATTCAGTCAGTTATCGAATACCGTCCTCGAGATAAGAGTCCTTGATGCTTACGTCGGAAAGAAGCCAAAATTCCTTGGCGCTGTCAGGCTAGGCACGGGAGCTTCAGATGCCCCATTTGATGACCCAAGTACCAAGGAGTGCACCTTTTGGCAAAAAATGATGCAAGAACCAAACAAAAGTTCGACTGCCACGCTGCCGTTAAGGTCCACAGCTGCAAGTCTGAAGAGGTTGATAGAGCTGGATAATCGTCTTCATCGCTACTCTGTGCTTAATTTTTTTCTCTTGTTGCGGGATGCTTTGACAGAAACATCAACATAGCTTCGATTTTGCTAATTCGCCTGGCCCACCTGCTCTTGATGGAGTCTATTTGACGTAATCTTAGAGCATGGGAAGATTGTGAATGAAATGGTGTGTCCTTGCTTGTGCACGCTTTTGGGTTTCATTTGCCTGTCCACCCAGCATCACTCATGCCAGGCGTGTAGTTTGGGGTAAAGTGCGGCGAGGGGAAAAGCCGTTTTCCTTCTAGCTTGCGAAGCTGTAGATCAGCATAGTCCCTCTCCAACATTTTTTTCTCGTGCTCATTTCAATTGTAGGAGTCAACTTTCCTGTTTTGATGTGTATCGTTGATGGCTGCAATGTCTGATCTGGTTGCCTTCAATTAGTTTCGCATAGTTGGAATCTGGCAGTGTTTTGAATCACCTAATTAATGTACCAGGGTGCTTAACCAGTCTGTTTTGGATGAACTAACGAATTTTTGCGAAGATATTTCAAAGACACCAGACCTCTGAATATAACTGCTTATTATCATGTTTCGTCTAGTTCCGCTTCGCTACCGCCCGTTCTGGTCGAGCGAGGAGAAGACATGAAGTTTCAAGTGCGGGCCAAGAAATCGGTATTTTTTCCTTCCTTTTACCATGACTCACAAACTCACGCTAAACTTTGAGCCTTTGTTACTGTTGATGAATCGCAGGGCTACGTTTAACATCAGGCTGTAGAGCCTTGGCTCACTGGCTTATTACCTGGCTTTTGAGGGTTGTCAGCAGTAAAGAGATTTTCATCTTTGCTCGATGATTCCACGGAGCACCAGAGCACCCTCACCATGATCAGATCTTCTTCACAAGAGAAAAGTTACTGGGGTTATAGAGCTTGCTGTTCATCTTGCTTTTTCCTGTGAACAATGCAGGAATTTCGTGATTCTCTTCATTGTTGAAATATCAAGAAGAAAGAGGATCGCAAAGTGTTGGGTTTAGAGTAAATGCACGATGAAAGATTATTTATAGTAATAATGATAATAGTACTACTTCACTGATTTTCACAGGGCAACTCAATTAGTAGCTAGAAATTTGCTGCTGTCAAAAGGAAGCCCTTTTAATGATTTTTACCTTAATCTTTCCCTTGAGATTTTTTAAATCATCTGTTCGTTTTTGGCTCTGCAAAATCTTCAGAAACAAGCACCGCTTAAGAAGGGCCGCCTCCAAGCATCTAAGCAGCACACGGAAGTATTGCTTCGCGTTCCCATCTGTTTGTAGAACATGTTTTTTTAAATAGCCACCATTTCCCATGGCGAACAAATATTTTGCCTCTTCTCGTAACTGTTACGTAGAAGTTCCTGAATCTCATACGAATGTGCTTGTGTATAAGTCTAGCTCGAATGCCCTTCTTTCTTATTGTTCTCTTTGATTTCCAAGCTGCCTTTTTCAGGACTCGATTCTGTCTCAAGCATCCACCTCCTCGTTCAATGAAGACGCCTCTAGTCTACGGGGTACTTTGAGCAGAGTCAAGCTGAAACCACAGCCGGACCAGTTCAGTTTGGTATGTATCAAAACCACGTGCTTTGTCCGAGTAAAAATGTTATATGTCATTGCCTACCGTGCGCAGTCAGAAACTTTATTCCTGACAGTATCAGGATAGCTCGATGGTAAGACTCTTGCGCATTGATCCTATGGTCAATGGTTCGAATGCACCCTCAGCTAAACTTTCACTTTGAGTGAGGAGAGTCGCCAGCTCTCTGTAATTCCAGGTGTAGGAATCACTCAGATTGTTGTTGGATTCAAAGTCGAAAATTGCCATAAGCACCAGAGACATACAGGGAATGTTGTATACAGAAGCAGAATAGGTAGGTCTTGGTCTACGAGGAGGCATGAGTAGTCATAAGGCGAAGTTTTTAGTTTCAAGCAGACATAGATATTCATGGTCATTTTTGCCAAGAACCTCCACTTTTATTTCGTAGCAAAGTTTCGGTAGCATGCTGAGCATATACAGCGATGCCGGTGGTTACGGGTCCGTCCCTATCTCTGGGGAAATGCTCTTCTCCATCAAGTATGACAACATTGCCGGTGTATTCGAGGTTCACGTTCAACGAGCAAAGAACATTGCAGCCGTGAACAAGAAAACCAGAGCTTCTGATCCGTGAGTTTCAAAGCTTGTTCTTACGCTGACAATGCTCACTTGATTCCTATCTAAAGGTGTGAGGTCATTTCATTCGTAAGGATCTTTATCACACGTCCTATTGGTTGGTATTTTGTATCGCCAGCTTAAATTTCACCTAAGATGAAGAACGTCGCCATCTCCCCCTTTATTACTAGGCTTAATGATTTGTTACTTCTTTTAAAACTTCATTTTGATATATGAACTAAACATGCAAGTACAAATCTCTCTAATGATAGGTCATTTGTGAAATAATGATAATGATGATTATACTTTATTTTTACAGAGTAATTAAATTAGCTGATCAATAAAACTTCTATCAAATAAAGCCCTGTCTGAGACGACGTTTAGGGCAGAAAATGTGTAGAATGTAAGGAAGTGTTTACGTGAAGTTCATATTAAAAGCATTAGACCATAAACCAATAAAATTGAGGGATCTTTCTAACATGCGTCTATAATGCGGGGACATTGTAGATTCGATAAAATTATCCTTCAAAGTCAAAGCTCTCTTAAAATGAATCTAGAACCCCTCTGATTTCAGAGGTGGTGGCAGAGCGCTTAAGATACTTGATAATTGATTTAATTCCCTATCTTTGTCTTTCGTTCCATCTTCTTCATCATTTTTCATCCTATTCGATGTATTCATCTGTCATTCTGAACTGCGTATGCAATCTCAATCACTTTTCATGCATGTTGTTCGTTGCATGATGAGTAAACAAGACTGCAAAATTAATCGCAATCGCAGATTTCACTTGTTGCGTTGTTACTCTTGATTTTGACATCAAGACAAGGAAATCTCACATCTGATCGTATAGCAAGTGTGCATCTCCCTCTTTCACAAAATCATCCTCAGTAAGGTGTCAGGGTAGCTCATTGTTAAGATTCATGTGATTGATCCTATGGTAAGTGGTTCGAGTCCCACTTCAGCTAGACTTTCACTTAGAGTGAGGAGAGTCGCCAGCTCTCTGTAAATCCATGCGTAGGAATCACGAGGTGTGGTCACATCGAGATAAAGTACCTGGACACTGCTCGATAAGCAAAAAGCTTCTCAGTGTCCAAATTTCTACCTTTGGCATCTAGGTACCATCATGTGTATAGAAAAAATCCTTTGTGATAGGGGCCGAGGACAACTTAGAGCTCTGTAAATGCTCGGTATCAAGTATGATATGCAGTTTATAATTTTGGGTGTAGTTTGCTTATTTGCGTCAGGTCTGGTCTGTCAATCTGCTACCGGTAACATGTAGACCATCACAACCTGTTCCGGGGTCGGGTTGTCAGCGACTAAACCGGCACCCCCCCCCCCCCCCCCACTAGCCCACAGTGGACTAGTGAGGAGGGTGGGTAGACACCCAGATGGAACCAAAAAGAAGATCCACAAAGGGCGCCGGTTCAGGAGAACCACGGGCGGCCATCTAGCACATACTCCGGCTCTTGGAAATTGCTGTCACCGTCCCAGCTTGCTCGGCCATGGCAACCGAATCAAGAGTGTATCAAGGGCTGGGTCAGTTACGGCACGCTGCACTCCACCTAAAGATCCGCTACGCAGGCTCAAGGAACTGAGCTGCGTGATTTTCTGATTTCAGTCAGGTTTCGCTGCCAAGCTTTCCTTGTGGTTTTGCTAACGTTACAATTTTTCTCAATAGATACGTGAAGACTTACTTGTTACCAGACAAATCGAAGGATAGCAAAAAGAAGACAGCTTTCAAAAGGAAAACAGTTAATCCTGACTGGAATGAGAAAATCAAGGTACTGTTAAGCGATTTTTTGTCTACCTAATAATAATAGTAATAACAATAATAGAAATATTGATACAGTGTAAACCTTGTCAGTACTATAAGCACTATTATCAGTAAGGGCCCTGCTTAAAATAGAATAAAGACAATTTAACGAAAAGGAAACTCATCCATATAAAATGTAAGAGTCTTAAATGTCCTTCGATAATTGTCGTTAAAAGCCTAATTTAGATAAACAATTTAAGTCCTTGCGTATGTTTTTTAGCTGAATTGCGGGGGAGGGTAAAGTCCATGGTGTGCCTCGACGGGTTAGGGGCTATGGGAGTGACGTGGCATGACGTGACGTGACGTGACGTGACAAAACATATGCTCATTTTCACCCAAAGATTTGTGGCTAACAATGTGGGGGGTTTTTACTTGTTTGTTTTTATTACGCTGCTTTTATATATGTCAACATATTCCGATATTTTTAAGTAATCAAGCACAGAGATGGGAAATGAGGAAGTTCTGTCTTTCATTGTAGTACAAGATTGGCGAAAACGATCTCATGAAAAGAACTTTGCAAGTCTCAATTTGGAATCACGAGAAGTTCGGTCAAAATGATTTCCTAGGGGAGGCTCAAGTACAGATTCAGCAGTATGTGAAGACAGGCCACAACTTGAACGAACACGAACCAATTTGGTACACATTGCAAGAATCAGTAAGTAATCATATCGAAATTTTTTTATAATGATGACCTGATGACCTTTATCAGTGATTCATCACATCGTTTGATACGTCGTTTGTTTTAGTTGGTTATGTTAAGAAAAGGTGGCCTATACAGTGCCTTAACAGAGAAAGAAAGAAAGAAAGAAAGAAAGAAAGAAAGAAAGAAAGAAAGAAAGAAAGAAAGAAAGAAAGAAAGAAAGAAAGAAGGAAAGAAAGAAGGAAAGAAAGAAAGAAAGAAAGAAAGATAGAAAGAAAGAAAGAAAGAAAGAAAGAAAGAAAGAAAGAAAGAAAGAAAGAAAGAAAGAAAGAAAGAAAGAAAGAAAGAAAGAAAGAAAGAAAGAAAGAAAGAAATAAAGAAAGAAAGAAAGATAGAAAGAAAGAAAGAAAGAAAGAAATAAAGAAAGAAAGAAAGAAGGAAAGAAAGAAAGAAAGAAAGAAAGAAAGAAAGAAAGAAAGAAAGAAAGAAAGAAAGAAAGAAAGAAAGAAAGAAAGAAAGAAAGAAAGAAAGAAAGAAAAGGACATAAGGAGGAGAGGAATATTAGATCACTTTTATCGATTTTGGATTTAGAACAATATAATCTGTAGGATTCAGGAAAGGATGAGGGCAGGAAGTTCTTTGAATTTCTCGGCAAGAATGATGATTTGCAGAATAGATTTGCCGAATTAAGTAAGGAAACTTGGAAAGGGTGTGATTATCCCTGATTTCCTGAGGGCTGTGTCCCCGAAAGTATCGTTATAAGACGGAACGGTCTGTCACATAAAAATGGAAAAAGGAAATTGTGTACTTTGTGCCAAAACGGTTTGCTTGTTGACGTTTTGTTTTTACAGTATTCATTAATGTTATCCTCATCTTTTTGATCAGGCGCCTGTTAGTGTTGGTCAATCGGTTTACAAAGGTTGCGTTACGGTGGGACTGAAATTCGATCGCATTGATGACACCGTAGGCAAATTGCTGGTGGATATCAAAGATGCGCAGGATTTAGCCGCAGCGGACCCAACGCATTTGTCAAATCCTTTCATTAAAAGGTATAATTTGTTGACTTTTGTAAGTATGTCAGACTTTGGGTGCACTTGAGTCTCCTATACGAAAATAAGAAGCTTAGAAAGCAAATGCAGTCAGCTCTGTGTAATTCGAAGTCTCTGAGGGATCGTAAAAATGTTCGAATTTCAAAAAGTTCGAATTACAGAGATTCGAATTATACAGGTTTTTTAGGAGATTTTCAAGGGACCTGAAAATTTTGTCCCAATTGCATGAGTTCGAATTAGACAGATTTAAGTGTATATTCTTCAAACAAGGGTCAAAATAACCTGAGTTAGTCTTTGCCTTTAGTTTCAGAGCAACTTCTCTGGAAGGGCCATAACCTGCGTTTTTGTGCACATTTTCCATCAACATACTATGAGAATTTTTTTCTCTTTTGAAACAGTTACTTGCTACCTGATCGTTCGCGCAAATCGAAACGCAAGAGCACATTCAAGAAGGGTACCCTTAACCCAACATGGAACGAGAAGCTCGAATATAATGGTGTCACGCTGGAGGAGCTTGAGCACAGGGTGCTGGAGCTAACAGTTTGGGACCATGATTTGCACACAAATGATTTCCTTGGTGGGGCACGGCTTGGGTTAGAACGAGGCGATGAAAACTGGCATGATTGTGCCGAAAAGGAGGTCTCCATTTGGAATGCAATGTTAGAGCACCCAGGGATCTGGGTCGAATACTCTATTCCGCTGCGCGACAGCATGACAAGCCGAAAGGGGTAAGTGTTTATGTCGATTTTCCATTTTGTTCATTGCTTGAAGCTGTCATGTGAATAGCGTCATGTGGCCTGGCATTTTCATGGTTCAAATAGCACTCCTTCTTCATCGTTGCTAGCCTCGTTGTGGTCCTGTTTTCTGGACGTTGAGAGGCACCACTAACTTCAATACCTTTTCCTATTTCCTATGATAAAACATAGCTGTACCGGAGCAGATGGTAGGAAAATTAAATCAAACAAGTGTCCAGAAGCCTGCGACTTCAAACTATATTTTGTGATTGCAAGTCGTCTCGTTTCCATCTTTCAACCCTTCTCCGCCTATTTTGCAAAAGCGAGACTTTGGACGTTGGACATTTAAAGTTATCCGGTGGGAAATTTCCTGCCCCTACGTCACACCGTAATTGCAATCATGATTCTTACGTCTTTAAATACATTTGGGAGAGGCTCTTCAAAAAATGTCAAAGTTCCTTCCCTCACCATTTTTGGTGAGTAGGACGGCGCCCATCTCCGTCTCATTAGCCTTTGGGCCACACAGCTGTGCAAGCACAGTGAATGCTACAGTTTGGGGCTGGCCATCTGGTAGCACTGTGTCTTTCACTTCCACGCTCTTTCCCAAACTGCAAATCCCAAGCAGGGAAGTAGCATGTACCATTTTTCAAGTCCTTGGTATGACTCGACCGGGTATCGAACCCCGACCTACCGCGTACAAAGCAAGCATTCTACCACTGGGCCACGGACGCGAAATACAGTTGGCATAGACTCTTCCCTCGATGTGAAATTCAGCTCGTTGATGAGCACGTGCCACTAACCCCAGGATAAGTTACGGAGTGCTTGTGCAACTCATTGATAAATAGCAACGGCCTTCATCATACTATTTTAGACTGAACATCAAGATACCAGAGGCAAGGCTGGACGTGACAGAGGTGTCATTACCTGTAGGAAGCGAAGACTTGAATATTTCTGGGCCTATTTTTAAGACTGGCAACAATATCGACTCGAAGATTGTCGTGGATCCTATGGTAAGTCTGTTACTTTTTCCTAGCTGTTGGAAATTTGCGCTTGATGTGATGACACTTAATTAGGTTTTCAACAGCTTTATTTTCTTAATATTTTTGTCTATTTTGCTGTAATATCTTTATTGTAATTATTGCATTTTTATTGTGACTCAAGTTTTTAAGAAGAGGGCTCTTTGCCCCCTGTAAATCAGCTCTGGCTGAAGGGCTGCCCTCCTTAAACGAATTCAAATAAAAATAGAACGAGAAATGGAGAACCAGAGTCCACTAGCAATATCAAATGAACACTTGTCCTTTTGAATATGTCAATCACGAAATTAATTGTGAGTGGTATTTTGTGGGAAAATGAGTGGCGTAGATCATATCTGCAAGTTCTTCCATGATGGTAGCTTTTTCAAAGATCGTTCCTCTGAGGAGAAACCTTCGTCTAGTTGCATTCGAGATTTTCAGTAAGTTGTACGAAGAATTGCTACGTCGTGTTATTTGGTTTGAGGCTGCTTCGCCGTTAGATGAAAAAAAATTAGGGCTGTAGATTTGTGGCGTCCTAGAGTTCCTTTCGATGGCCCGCCATGCGAATCTTCTTCGCTCTCTTTATATTGTGCCTTCTCGTGTTTTTTTCAGCTGCCTTTAGTTCGTGTTGGGTTGATGCTCGCGACGGATTCAACTGAGGACAAGAAGAAAAAATCAAATCTTAAAGTTATGATTCGAGGCGCGAGAAATCTACCTCCGTGCTACAACGGCGAATCACCAAGCACATATTGTAAATGGTAAGCCAGTGAAGTTTCATATCAGATTTGTTCAAGTGCCAGCTGAACCTTACATTTTGGCTTTAACCTCGTCTTCTAACAATTTTCTTCGAAGTGGGAAACTACCCATTTCTAGGAAGTCCACTTAAAATTGCTCCACAGTCAATTTCTTAATGCAATGCGGAGTTTATCTAGCATTTAGTGATTGGATAAGGGCTGCCCCTCATATTTCGTTGAAAAATCCCGAAGAGAAAGGCTGCTGTTTTTAATATGATTCAAAAGTACTTGTCTTTTATGATCAAACAAGTCAGTCTTCAGTGTAAATAGGCTGCTATAAAAATTACTGTAGAGTATATCTTAAAGACAGGACGTTTTGGTTGAATTGATCCAGAATCTACTCTCTGTCTTCTCAAACAAGTCCAGTCCAAAGCCGTTCGTCTAATCAACAATTCCGACCTCGCCAAATCTCCCCAACCTTTTCCCTATCGTCGTTTGGTTGGAGATCTTTCCAACTTTTATAGATACTTTCACTGGCATTGCTCTCACCCTTTCCAAGTTTCACTGCCTAGTCCACGAACTCTATTCTGCTAATCATCATTCGTCCCAAGCACGTGCAATTTATGGAACATCTTTCTTTCTTCTTCCTTTTCTGAATCCTACAACGTACCCTCTTTGAAGTCTAAATTCAATAAACTCCATCTTATCTTTCTCGCCTGTTAGCCTTTCTCCTTGTTCTTTCTTCCTTTTTGGGGCTTTGTGCAGGCCACCGTGGCCTTACCCCAACATAACTCGCTAAAAATGACCATTTTGTATAGTGCATAAAGTGGTGAAGTGATCCTTTTCTGAGGTTGAACGTAATGATCTTGGAGAACTTACGGACTGAAGTACTCGCCGAGGTATCGTATCTGTACCTGTGGTATTAACGTCTTGCTCAGTTGTTTAAAGGGAATGTCTTTCTTAGCTAAACTTACGATCTCGATTCAAATAAAGTGAAAACCCTTTACCCAAATTTCAGATGTAACGTCACTAATGATCAGGTGCTAGGGTGGCTCAGTAGTGAGATTCTTGCGCATTGATCCAATGATCAGTCGTTCGAATCCACCTTCAGCTTAACTTTCCCTTAGAGTGAGGAGATCGCCAGCTTTCTGTAATTCCAGGCGTATGAATCACGAGATGTGTTAACACCGAGTGGAAGGACCTGGACACCGCTCGATAAGCAAACAGCTTCTCGGTGTCCAAATTTCTACCTTCGATATATAGGTAGAATCGTGTATGAGAAAACGTCGCTAACCTGCTGGGTTTTTATTACACAGGTATGATAATGACGGAGCTGTATTTTTTTGCGTTTTGTAGTCAAATAAAGCCGAGAAGATTGAGTTGGCGATTCAAGACTGATCTGTTTAAACGAAGCACTGAACCTTCGTGGGAAAGCCTCTTTGAATTCGAAGATGTCGATGAGCTGAGCACGAAATGTGCTGAGATTGTCATTTGCGATGAGCAGAATGCCGAGATTGGCTCCGTGCGGTTGGGCTCAGGATTAATGCAGGAGAGTTGGGACGATAGCACAGGTCGCGAGAAAGAAATCTGGTTGGCCGCTACGGAGAACCCCGATGAGTGGAATCATTTGATGGTGCCACTCAGAACGGCTAAAATCAAAGAAAGGTATGCTTCAAGCAATAAGATCACGAGATCTTGAATTTCTTTTCGCTTCACCCGGGTATGTTTCATTTTTTTTTCTGTCATTCCGGGGCAGATGTTGAATTTCACTTATTGCTGCTTGCCGTTATCCCCCCCGTTGTTAGTAATGAATCAATCTTTGCACTTAATTTCAAACTCCGAAGTTTAGATGCGAGTGATGGTTGCTTTCAAAATTGACTTATGCGCATTTTCGAGACCTTTTAATGTCAAAGACAAAGTGGAAGATGTCTATGTCCTCTGTCGTAACATGTTTGGTTACACTCTGCAAGAAATTCCTCTACTTGATTGTTTTCCTTGCACTACTATATTTGAAGCAAGGAAGAGCTCTCCCAATGACGATACTTTTGTAGATTTGGTCTTTCGAATCTTGTATCTAATGTTTTGTCTCGTGAAATTGCCTCAAAGAACCTACATGCTGAATATCTCCACTTTATTGTGCAACATTGATCTCAGTCGTAAGTGACTTTTTACGCAGTTCTACGGCAGAAGCTGTGAAGCCGGGACCCGTTCCGACAGTCGAGGTGTCAGAGCCTGTCCAACCAGCCGAAACGCCCAAAGAAAAGGAATTGTCTGCGAAGGAGCTTGCGCTACAAGCCATGGGCACTCATGCGACGTCGGTCCGGGCAATTATGCAGAAGAACTCTGTGGAGGAGGAGTCAAAATTGAAGTCCAGGAACCAGTCGCAAGACAATCTAAGTAGAACTTTGAGTTTGATCAGAGAAGAAGACGATGGGAAGGAGCAGTCCCGCGTCAAGTTTGCAGAAGATGACCACAAAGGGACCTCTTCTGCTATTCCACGTGTTGTCGTCAGTTCAGTAAGTAAACGATGAACTCTTCAACTTTATCTTTATCAATTTGATCTTTCTTTAATGTCGAAGATATCGATTATAGATTTTTGTTAAAGCTACTCTCTTACATGTGCAATGGTATTATCTCTTCCTTCATTCTTATGCGAATAAACAGGATGTTTGCTATGCTTGCAGTTGAAAATAATTGTCAAATCATCACTTCACTTTTGATTAGAATGTCTATCTGTGTAGATGTCACATCTTTGAAGCAGTTAGCTTCTGAAACAACAAGAAGATAGCGCAGGATTGTGGACCATGTATTCAGGACCTACGCTTTATCGTGGTTTTTATTGTACCTTCTCAGCATCGTCTTAAGTCTAGGATATTTTTTGCAAAACAGGTATTGCTTTAAACGTTAGCATATACTCAGAAATGGGAACCCATTCAAATAAGAAGTGGGTCACAGTTAGCCGCAACGATCCCATGAAAAGATATCAAATCTTTTGGTGTGAAAGCCTAATTGAATTGCATTTGTTTTTTGCCCAAGGATAATGCTGTTGAAATTCGAGATGAAGATGTGGATATCAACGCAGGCCCTGAAATGCCAACGAACCTAAAAAAGATGTCAAAATTTGTGAGTTCAGCATATTTAAGCATGTTTAAGCTCCGCTAAGTTTGAGTTATTGCGTATGTTTGAGTTAACTGGAAACAGAACATCACAAAGAAAGACAATGTCTCAATAGTAATCATTTGTCACTCAAATCCACACAATGAGGCTTGTAACAGTGAAGATGCAATCTTCATTTCTTACAGAAAACTCGCTTAACTTTACAGAGTTAACTGAATCTAGTCTAATGGGTATAGGTCATGACGTCAGTATTGAATCCATCGCCTGGTAAGAGAATGAAAAATTGAGTAAAGAGCCCATCTTGAAACAACTTTCTGTGTCATCGTCATCGTCGTCACTATCGTCTTCTTCGTCGTCCTTATGGTCTTCTTCGTCGTCCTTATGGTCTTCTTCGTCGTCCTTATGGTCTTCTTCGTCGTCATTATGGTCTTCTTCGTCGTCATTATGGTCTTCTTCGTCGTCATTATGGTCTTCTTCGTCGTCCTTATGGTCTTCTTCGTCGTCATTGTGGTCTTCTTCGTCGTCATCGTATCGTATGACACTCTACTACACGCCCACCGGCAATGCCCTCAGCAGACATCCTCTCGTGGTCGGTCGCTGTAATGGCAGCCTGCCTTCGCCAGTTTGTGATCTCCTGGACCTGGATATAGTCTTTTACGGATTCATTGACGAGATTCGCCTTTAACATTTTCGGTCAATCCTCATTTCTTCGTTTTCGCATTTCTTGTGACTACGCTATTCCGCACGTCTCTAGAAAAATTCGCTCCTGGTGTTATTCCAGCTTTCAGCTCGTCAAGGAAATCTTGTAAATTCATAGATGTGCATTTTCAATCGATAAAGCATGCAAAATATGATAGTGGTACCGTGGTGTAGTGATGCAGCGAGGACTCATAATGCAGGGGTTGTGAGTTCGAATCCTGCAGGTGTCACAAGAAAAGCACCATTGGTGAGGAAGAAAAATTAACTCCCGCGAGGCAACGGGAAGCCACCTCATAATACTCACTCCCTAGAAAAGCAAATGTTTATACATATGTAAATATTTGTTTATCTATATACAGTAGCATCATCTCCACAAGCGGCATCAAAAGGATTCGTGAAGGAAGAACGTGAACCAAACTCGGACTACGAGTGGAATCCGACGACGACGATTTCAAGCCGATAGCCTCTTCACTTGGTATATCAATCTGTCCTTCCACGTGTCGTTACGTCCCACCCTGGGTTATGTGTTTGATTGAGTCTGAAACATGTACATAAAACTGTGACAATAATTGTGTTGCTTTTTGGATTTCAGGGAAGTCGCGAAAGTGTAACTAGTATGACCAGTGTTTACAGTACATTGTCAAATGCCGTTACGGGGTCAGTGCCCGTCCGTGGTTCAATACAGATTGGGATGACGTATGACAGAACTGTCAACACGTTTCACGTCCACGTCTTCAGAGCAAGTAATATTGCAGCTGTTGATGTCAGAAAAGAAGTTTCGGATCCGTAAGTTGGATTTTCTATTAGCATCTTTTCTATACAGTCCGAATAGTTTGCTTGCCGGAGTGAACTTTTCAAGCTCGTCGAAGTAATGTGGAAGTTTATTCGATTTCGGTTATTTATGTGGATTACGCTGAGATGTTAAATTATGATATGAAGTGACATTTGACTTTTTGCAACTAAATGGAGCAGGTCGAAGCACCGTAAACAAAGCTTGAATTAATTGAATTTCCTGTAGACAATAATTGGTTAGTCGCAGGAAAGCCGAAAATCCTTTGTCAATGTTTGTCAATTTTTTCAATTTCACTCGATCTTTCATGCCTGGAGTGAGGAATCTTTTGCCCTTGTAGATATGTGAAGGCGTACTTACTGCCGGACAAATCTAAAGCTAGCAAGAGAAAGACCAACGCCAGAGTAAAGACAATCAACCCGGAATGGAATGAAGTCATCGAGGTATGTCATCTGCAAGTATCTTACCGCCGAATGTACCAGCGAACCACTTGGTTGCCAGCCTGTCTGGTCATTTACAGAAAGCGCTCTCGCTACCAATTCCGTCATTGTAGGATTTAAAGGAAAGCAGTTTGTAGCTTGCATACATAATCTCACAGTCGATGTTGTCATTATGTACAAAATTTCATTTGCAACCTAGAAATAATTTTCTACACATAAAGATACTTCATATATAGAGGAGGGGGTAATGTCAGAGGCAGCTTCCAAAGATTGTTGGCCAACGGAGTAATGACGCCCCTAAATGTGTCACTGAAGTGCTGTTTGATTTCATTGTAAATAGCGACGTAATGAGCACAGTGATTAGTATCTTATTTCTCGTCCCCAACCCGCCTTTTTGATTTTATCTCGTCTCATTGCAGTACCGTTTCTCCCTGCCTGAACTTCGATCAAAGACACTAATGGTATCTGTGTGGAATCACGATCGGCTCAAAAGAAATGTTTTCTTAGGCGAGGTGCTGTTCCCATTGGGTGAAAAAATCGATCAAGGCTTCCTTGATGAACCAAATTCAGAGTGGTACAATTTGGAAGAAATGGTGAGATGATTCAGCTTTCATTGAATGCATTTTATAGTATCTTATACTCTAGTAGCCAGTCACAGGATAGTCCCTAGGGAACCGTGAGCTTTTCCATGCGTTGATGTAAGGAAACGAGATTTTTTGGAATAAGGCATCGCACTTTAAAAGTAGCTTTTTGTGTCCGTATACAAATGCTCTTTATTTCTGTTGTGATCTACTACATAATGTGAACTAAGATTGCGGTAAAATCTAACGCGGAATTATGCAGGGAATGGCGGTTGGCTCTCTTGGAACTCGTCCGCCCTTTGCCAGGTGTTGTTTTTAGTCCTACTGGTTGCCCGCACCATCCTCTTCACAAGGTCTATGGAGCCGGTTAGTTGCAGATGACTTGACCATGAAACAGCTTGCACTGGACTGCATGGTGCCAATGGAATTCAGAAACTCAGCTGACTGAAATGCAGCACAATACACAATGACTAAAGAAGAGAAATATAAATACACAATCCGCAACTGTAGCTGAAAGTGTGGCAAGTACCTGCGTTTGGTAGGCGTATTGGCCGGTCTATGACTGTCATAACTAAAGCAAGCATTTCGTTGCGTTAGAGTTTGCCTTTTTGATTACTTTCAGTCGCTCTAATGATGTGTGATTTCTTTTCAGCGACATTTGAACTCATCGATTGTGTACAAGGGCTTACTGACCGTTGCGTTGACGTTCGAAGATGTGATCCTCAGCAGTAAAGATGTAAAAGAGAAGAAGGAAAAGAATGATAAAAAGAAGGAAAAGAAAGATAAAAAGAAGAAAAAGAAAGAAAAAGGAAGAATCATCATTCATGTTGTCAAAGCAGTTGATCTCCCAGCCGGTGATGATAATGGTTTATGTGACCCGTACTGTAAATTGTAAGTATAATCTAATATGACATAATGCAGCAATGATATAATATGACATACCGTAAATCCTCGATTAAGCGCCGCTCTCGATTAAGCGCCGCATGTTAGGTTCTGAAATGCGGCGCTTAATCGAGACGTTCCTTGTTATGGGGGATTAGAAATGACTAACACGTTATATTTCATTCTAGATCAATACTGTAGTGATTACGTAACGTTCTAATTCGAAGAGATTAGTTACCAGGACGAGAGGAGTCAGTCTGGTAGCGAGATGCGAGTAGTAGAGGTTACAGAAGTGCTATGTTCTGTTGAGATTCAGTTCTTTTATTTGTCTTTCCGACTGCACAAGCGACAGTGCGGAATATTATAAATACTTGGCCATTTTTTCTTATCAAAAGATAGTTTATTTATTTATTTCAAAATGACTATATTTAGTTTTTTCTCCATCAGCTCACGATATAGGATGTTAGCGTGACGAAGTTGTTTCGTACAGCATATTAACTTTCCTGGAACGGCCAGCCTGATTTCATGCTTCCTTTTTCCTTCTACAGTTGCAATGAGTTTGTTTGAACCGTCAGCTCTAATACAGCATAATACAGCAATGATACAATACGACATAATACAGCAATGTGATGCGACTTAATGTAGTATAGCTTATATGTGGTGCCGTGGTGTAGTGGTTAAGCGTATGGCCTCGTAACACAGAGACTGTGAGTTCGAATCCTGCACGTGTCACGATAAAAATACATGTAGTAATATGTAGTAATATGTTACGCAGTATAACATGTAGTAATATGTTAGAATCCAATTTGTTATAGTGTAATCTAATATGATTCTGCGTCGCATACTCAATTTTGAGCGTAGCAGAAACCAGAGACATGGCTCTGAGTTTTTTCTAGGGAAGTGGGTTTTCTGAGGTAGTTTCCCGTTGCCTTCCTCACCAATGACGTTTCTATTGTGACACGTGCAGGATTCGAACTCATTCTTTATGCTGAAATTCTACACGATGACACCTGTAATCTAACATGATAGCATAGAAAATATTACATCATGTAATTGATGATTAAATTTATCATAATTCAAGATAATCTGATGCAATATACAATGCCATAATTTTAGTATACAGTACTTAAATAGCTTACAGTAGTATGAGTCCATATGATATACTATAATTTCTTTGATGCATAATAAATTTGATATTTATACTTAAGCACGCTTCAATATATTATGTTTTTCATGTTTAATGTAGCAGCAGCTTTTTGACGTTTGAAAGAATATCTGCCAGATGGCTTTCTCTTCAACGCAAATGAAACCAGAGCTTCAGTTGATCTCGATTTTACGTGCTCAAGATTTTCGCTTGTTTTCCATGTTTTATTCATTCTAGGGTTGTAGTACTGGCATTCATTTATGAAATGTTAAAGTAGCTCGTATTTCTTTATATATGCGCTTCTCCCAAGATGTTGCAGATAGACATTTTGACACTGAGCAACTTTTTGCTTATCGAGCAGTGTTACGGTATTTCCTCACGAGGTGACCACACCTTGTGCTTCCTACCCTACGCCTGGAATTTCACAGAGCTGGTGACTCTCCTCACTCTATTTGAGGGCTGATCTGCGGCTGGATTCGAGCCGCTGACCATAGGATCAATGCCCAAGAATCTTACCACTGAGCTATCCTGGCACCTAGTAGCTCACTTTCTAAGCACTGGATAGACTTTAGCTTGCTATTGTTAATTATTGTCGTAGGTACTTATTGCCTCTTCGACAATCGAAAACGAAACGGAAGACAGCCGTGATACGACGAACAAGAGATGCTTACTGGGACTACCAGACGGAGTATGACGTTGATTTCGACGACCTCCCAGATCTTGGCATTGAATTTCTGGTAAGTCAGAAACAACTTCAAGATTGCCTTCTAAGTTGGCGAAGGGTCGATGCTCTTTAATGAAGACCCGGCAGAAGTACAGCAAAGACTGTAGTAATTGTGGCTGTATTCAAAAGCCGTTTTTGTGCACTTTGTGACGGTAATATCCTCTATTTGACCCTTCGATCGCATACGTACCCCTGAATGCACAGTTTTGTCGAGGATATGGCCAACTGCAAACACTACCCGATTACCACTGCCGTCCTTTAAGTGCCAATTACTTTTTCAAGGTATCGCTGAAGAAGGTGGTAAATTTATTAGTCTTGCAATATGCTCCAATCACTTATGCGAGAGTTTGTGTAGATGGAGAAGTAGAGCTTGCATGAAGATATGAAATCCTATATTCAGTGGGCTATTTTATTTTTCTAGTTTTTTATGTTTGGGAAAGGCCGTGTTGGCCTTTGCAATGCCTCTGCAAACGAAGAAGGAAAAGGCTAAGGGGAGAAGAAGATAACTTTTTTAAACCACTCATCAACTGCATATTTAGAATACTAAAACACACCTCTCTTATAACAGGCAGTGTGCAACTGACTGTTTCTATTTAATGCTAATGACAATTCAAGTGGGAAAAGAAGCAAAAGGAAGAAGGCAATGCAATGTTTAATTATGCGAAAAATAGTTCAAAGGTCCGTCATATTAGTAATGATAATAATGATAGTAATCGAATGTTTTAAAAGGATAACCACCAGTACAATACATACTGTTATCACTAGGGTCGTTGTCGCGTAGATCAAAGTTATGGTGGACTGTTTCTTTATTTCAGGTGTATGATTGGGACAAGTCTTCGAGGAACGACTTTCTTGGTTGCGCAAGACTTAACCTGGGTGGACGAAATGGGAAATGGGACGATGCCGTCGGAATCGAAAAGGAAGCCTGGCAGAAGCTCATTAGTGAACCCAATGTGAAGCACGAATATGAAATACCCTTGAGGTCAAGTACTGACCCTAGACCTGCTGAAGAATTCTAAGACCTTCCTGTTGTTAGCGTTTACGAAGCATTCATGCAGTCGTGTGTTTTCCTGTGTTTTCGTGTGCTGTTGAATCACGTATCAAACTTTTGCTGCCGTGAACTTTACAAGTCAAGTGAGGGAAGGCGATTTTTCTTTCATGAGAAGAAGGATGCATCAAGAGTAAAAGTACCCTCTGACTTATGAGGAACGTATTTTCACCGCATTAGAAGTTTAGTGGACCTCTAAAGAGAATTTGCACGCTATATCTTTGTCCATCATAGAATTAATATGCTAGATTGTAAGTAGGATATTTTTCATTGCAAATAGTCGTAAAAAGTTTTCCCATTCTTTATTAACTTTTGACCCCCCCCCCCCCCCCCATTGAATTTTTGCTAAGTATGTGAGTTTAGATTTATGAGATTTGATGTTCTTACTCTTTGTTGTCATGTTGAATTCAACCAAGGCGCTGATCTGCATGTGTAACAATATATGGGAGACGCTCGGCTTCCGTGGCTGAAACTGTGATTGCTTTTAGCCTACGTTTTCAATGACAGACCAGCATAGAATTGTCGTGATCGTAAACAGAAGCCTTTCTGTGTCCAAATGACGTTTTTTTTTTACTTTATCAAACTATTTATTACCACAATTTTCGCAAATAGGATGAAACCAAGTCCGATTTGAAGTGAAGGCAATGGCGATTGAAGGGAGAGGGATGTGTGGCTCGCAAACTCTGGCCGTTCCCTGGCGTTCTACACGTTTCTGAGATTACCAGAGTTGTTAAATCTTCGCCCATATTTCATGTCTCAAACACATAGTCTACCTTTCCTTTTTAATGAACATTTCAAGTTTAAGTGTGGCAAAACGGTTCGAGTTTGTTGAGGAGATTGTTTTGATGTCATGTGATCGTTCGTTTCCTAGGAGCAATCACAGGTCGAAACGAACTAAACCTGATCCCGTGGTTTGCAGATTTGTTATTCAAAATGCGTGCAGACCAGCCTTAATGTTGAGTAAATGTCATAAATGATAGTTATTTTTCTACCTTTTCGTTTGGAAAGTTTATAATCGAGTAAATTTATTCAGTATTTCGCTTTCTTACTTCAAGTGAAAGAGTTTCGACCTTTACTTTCCACGTTCTGTTGTCTTCAGTTCTTTTCATCGTCGCCTGGTGCGTCACCAAGACCAGTGATTTATTACACCGATTTCCATTGGCTAAATCCGCAATCCAGTATATTTCTTGAAAGAATTTAATAGTCTATGTGAACTGTGTCTCCCAGTTTTTATTGATGAAGAAACTCTCAAAAAGGTTAGGATGTACCATTACGTTGCTTACGTTTTCAAATTGATCCTGTCTTTGGTTTCCTGTAACGGAGTTGGTCAAGAGCCTTGCAAGCGTTTTGCATGAGGATTTGCGATACAATGGCAGACCAAGTCATTTCACAACTTTCGCCGCTTTTATCCTGAAGGGTAGCGGAGACGAGAGGTATGGCAGATCGAACGATAAATGCAAATTGTCATTTTGTCTTTTTTGTCGATGCTATCCCTACCTGACACCTTGTAAAGTCCCAAGCTGAACTTCACCTGAAAAAAACTACGTCTCTATTTTGTTACAATGCTAATGTAGACAAGAAATACAAGAAGCAATGCTACCACGACGGTCAGTTTTGTATGTTGTCATATTGGCAGCCAAATCGCTGTGAATGGTGACATGAAATAAAAGGATTTTCAACATTCATCTAGAAAATCAAAGAAATTCCATTTACGGGAACTGCGAGTGCCCGGTGGAATGGTCCAACATTAAATCAGAAGCTTTTTCATCCACATTCAGGTTGAATGTTATGCTATTTTCTCGTTGTTTTGGATTTATCATCTGGTGACATGATTTCTTGGCATGGTAAAGCTGTTTTGTGTCACCTTAAGTGGCAAATTTTGCTAAAACGGGGCGCCAGTTTTTGAGCCGGTTGAAACCGGCAAAAAGTAGCAAAACTGCGTTTCATAAGATGCGGTTTTCCATGGCCTCCTTCACCAATGGTTTTTCATTGTGACACGTATGGGATTCGAACGGAAGACTCATGTGTTGTGAGTCTGTATGCACCATTGCAGCACTCAGCATATTGAATTGAATTGCTAAACAAACTGTTCATCGCTATTCAATTTTACTTCGAATCCTTTTGTTGTTTGAACAAAAGAACTTTGACTGAGCCAGTCCCTAGTGAATACTGTCCTTGATTTGCTTACAGCGTGTGGTTGGTGTTTGTAACGGTGAAAGGCTTGTGGGTGGCATTTTCGAATTGCGACGAAGTACATCAATGGACAATAAATGTAGGTAGAATTTCCTAATACATTTGTTTGCTTTTTAGTTGTTTATATAATGTGTCTGGAGGGCTAAGTGTTAAGATTATTTCTCGGTGATCCTTTTCACTAGAGTGAGGAGAACCACTAGCTCTCTGTAGTTCCCAGGCGTTTGAATCGCGAGGTGTGGTCACTTCGAGAGGAAAGGCCTCGACATTGCTCGATAAGCAAACAGCTTCTCGGTGTATATATGCCTTAAACATCTACCTTCCGATGCTAGATACAAACTGTAGAGAAAGCATGTTTGCTTGAATTTCGTTGTAGCCAAAGCCTCCACTAAACTGTATTCTACAGCACTTCTATTTTCATCACTTCCATTCTAGTGGTAATGTTAGCAAGAAGGACATTATCAGTTATTTTGAGTTGCTCTTGTTGTGCTGAACGCTTTTGTTTGTTAATGGCATGTACTTCCAAAATAGTACTATTCACCAGAATCTGCGACTTCCCCATAAAGACAAGACTTTACAAATAATTATTGATTATAATCAGCTCGTCTTTTTCTCTGCGTTTGCGACTACATTAACCTTGTTGAATTTGATTTGAGCTCTTTTGTGCAGTGAGGTCACTAAACTTGTTGTGTGATTTTTACACAGTAATTCTACTCCGCAGTAGGTAAAGGTTGGAAGAACTGTAATTTAGTGGGACGAACTCGCATTAGGGATATCCAACGAGTTGCTTATTCAGCATGACAGTGTGACTAGATGTAGATCATAAATTAGAAACGAGTCTCAGTTGAGCCAGCACAACCCCAAACAGAGCAACAATATCTTGCATAAGATTACATTCGGGAGACAGATTTCCAGAAAGAAATAATTACCATCATCATGATGAATATTTTAAAATGTTATGTAGACTTCAGTTTGATAAAAACTGCTATCAACGCGTGTCCTTTTGACGACAGAAAGAAGACGAGAGTTTCCCTTTTCAACAGACTAAGTGTACAATTAGATGATGTTGCAAGTTGAGAAGAACGAAGAAAATATGACAGAAAATGATTAAATAAATCACTGGAATTGAGTCTCAAGACAGAATTCTTTTCAAGATATTCTAAAAAAATTCTAGATGAATAGGAAACAACTTGAACAGAAATAAGTTACTTTGACTGGCTATTGACGCAAGGTAACTGAATTCAACAGTTGCTTTTAAAGCTCTCGAGGTCATAGACTCCACATTCACCGTTGCTGTCATAAATAGCAATGGAGTCCGCAGTCTCCAAGAATAACTCTCGTTGATCGATCGACACAGTTTTATTTGGCTCCACATCAAGAAATTCCCAATGCTTGATTACTTCTCCGTTTTTCTCACGCGCCTCCACCACCCTTACTCCATACGGTGAGTAGAAATAACAACTTTTATCATCAGCATCTGTTGCGTCAGCATCACTGTGAAAGAAATTCGCAGTGAAAATGTAGGAAGGTCTTAAGCGTCATTTAGTACAACTTTGCATGAGAGTAGAGTGTTTGCCATTTCCTTATCATTTCAATAAATCACGCGTCGACAAATGCCGAGGAAGGATCATGAAACTGCGCACAATACCTAGAAAATCGATGCGTTAAAATCTCTACTTGACGATTTCGTAGCAAGGTAGGGAAGCCTTTGTGTACAGCATTTTGCTGATTGTAATTTGCTGTTACTTTGCAATTGGGTATATCAAAATCTGCGTCGCATACAGGATTTCAAGGTTAGCAGAACCAGAAACAACGCTGAGTTTTTTCTAGGAAAGTGGACTCAATGAGGTGGTTTCCCGTTGCATTCCTCACCAATGGCGTTTTTATTGTGATACGAGCAGGATTCGAACTCATTACCCCTGCGTTATGATTCCGCCCCCTTCAATGAGTACATATGATAACGTTATTGCAAAGACAAACAAAGTCAAACCCTGAAGTCATCTCTCACTATTCAGTAAAAAGCCCGGTGTCCAACCCCGTTTCTATAGCCTTTCGGCCACATGACTGTGTCAGGAAGCAAGGGATGACCGATTGGCAGCAATTTGCGTATGAAGTCAGATGAAATCAGCAGTGATGAAAACACGGGGACGTTATGATGCTCTCTACTCTGTCTTAATTGATTCAATAACAAGCAGAGAAGAATTATTTACTATGCTTGAAGTCATTGATGGGATCCTACAGAGGCATTATGCACTAATCTTCAGCATACAGAGAAAGCAAACTGTCACAAAACCATGCCAGTGGTCGAGCTCATGCGAAAATGCTTACCCTACTCTTGTTATACCAATACTGGTAACATGCTCTCGTCCAGCTGTCCCAAAAATATCATCAAATCCACGGCCATCTCCAAAACTTAGATTGTATAGATCTCCCCCTTTCCCACCAATCCAACCTGAGCTCTTATGAGATGAGTTCAATCTAATCGCATCGACCCACAGCCCAGCTCTGACATCTATCGACGTCAACCTCTCGTCTTTGCTGAGAATAAACTCGTGTGTTTCCCCGCCCGCCTCGTCATTACCGAACCACTGAGATGACACGACACCTGTTAGAAAGACAAGTGGCATTAGGCAGGAAAAATGACAATGTTGCTTTGACTTTTACGCTGGGCCTGCGTAGCCTCACCCACTACGTTTGCACCCAGGAAAGCCGGAGAGGGGGGCGCAGGAGGCAAGCGACCCTCCTGACTCTTCGCGAGGAGGGAAAAAGTGCTCTTTTCATAGTTTATCAGCCAAACATCAGTAACGAAGATCGATGATGCTAGTGACTGGAAACTACAACTTCAAAATAAGCAATACGCGATTTGGAATGAGGGCATGTGCAGAAACAGCCACAAAACGTCGTAAAAGAGCATGATTGATATTCGTTGAAGCAATTTTGACAGCATTTTAAGCCAATTTGAAGGGTGGGGTCGCCAAAATTTCAAGGGGAGTACCCCGGACACCCAGTTTCTCAGCTCGTTTCCCTTGCCTTTGGTGTTGATTGCCCTTTCGCTCTTAGCCGCCCCTTTGCCCTACAATCGCTCCGGCGTCCCTGTTTGCACCTACGCACACAACGAGGATCGATGTACTCACAATGAGAGTCTATTTGAAAGCAAGGTAAGTTGCTGCATAGAAAAGAGCTAACTGAGTATCAAATTAGGATGGCCTCTCTAGCAGATGCTCTCAGATTCTCCTATCAATAATGAAACTCGACGTGACTTTTCTACGTAAACCATACAAGTGCTTACCGATTTCGTCATTCGAAACCGATTTATCTGTGCCAATGATCTGCACTGCGTTGACGTACTCCTTTGCACTGACGCGGAAGCCTCTCAAGTCCAGTTTCCTCTGCTCCAGCCATTCATTAGAATCGAAATGGCAGCTTTCCCCAGACTGGTCAGTGCCTCTTCCCAATGGGCCTCGTTTCGTCTTGCAATTGTACATTAACGGCACAACAACCTCCACGGGTGTGTCATCCCTTCTGTGTTCGCCAATCCATCTGGCAATGGATATATGTACGTGAATTATCACATGCTATGACCATGAGATGGGCACATTCAGTAGGACATTAGATGCACGAAGTAAAAAACTGGGCACTAGTGACGTCAAAAAGTTAGCTGATTACTAGATAAATTGATTGGATCGATGTGATTAAGACTGGACACTAGTGATTTCAGAAGTTAGCTGATTGCTAAATGCATTGATTGGCTTTGTAGAAGAAAAACATTAAAAGTTTTAACATGAGCATGGTTTTCAGCTTCATAAAGCCCTGATCATTAAATTAAGTCTTGCAACTGTAATGCAAAACATAGATCCAGATGATGATAATCAGTAGGTAAAAGAATAATTTTTTATTTCCAACCAAAAATGGCAACCAATCGCTCGAAAACTGACGATTCCTCTGACCATGAACTCGAGCGCTGATTCAACAAGAAACGTTCAACAATTTGCTTCATTCCTTGCTGTGGGAGCAAAGCTGTGAAGGCCCCGAATGCAACGTCTATTTGCATACACTTCACTGATTACTTCTCCGCAGTACCAAGCCAGCATGCTGGAAACTCTCTGAGTATTAGAAAAGTAGAATTATAATTATCATTTCAGTTGGTATCAAGAAGTCGAATATCTACCTAGAGCAGGAAAGAACGGCAGCAGAAGAACGATGCCAGTGAGCACCACCATCTGCGATGCGATCATTGTGAGATTCATTCGCTTTAATCGGGTCCCTTTGCGGCTCTAAGAAAGCAAAAGACAGATGATATCACATTAGACGTTCGCGATAGATAGAGACCTCAAAACACCACTTACTTCTGACATTTGATAGCACTTAACTAAATACATTCTATGTGAAAGAGCAGCATTCCCAATCTTCAAACTTTTTTCGTAACAATCTCACTTTTTTTTTTTTAGTGGGTTATGTTGAGGAAAGGCCATGGTGCATGGTGACCTATACAAAGCCCCAACAAAGGAAGAAAGAAGAAAGCGAGCAGCTAAGAGGATAGAGAGATAAGATCAAGTTTATTTACATGAGATTTGAAAGATGGCAAGTTGTAGGACTCAGGAAAGTAAGAAGAAGGCAAGACGTTCCATAAATTGCATGTTCTTGGGATGAATGATGATTTGTGAGATAGAAGACTTGCACAGATGAATCTAATAAGTTAATTCATTCATTAAATCATCCGATGCCAGTAGAGTTTTATAAATTAGCCTATTCCACGCAGCAATTCGTTTAAATGGCAGAAAAATGACTGATCAATGCGTGTGATTAGTCACGCTATTTGGATGGCATAGCCTTGATGTTCATTGTTCCAGTTATAGAATAAAACCATTTGCATGTCGTGGTGACAGGAAAGGCATCTAATTGTAACAACCCACGTTAAATCACCTTGAAGATATCAACTTGGTGCTTGTAAGCACACACTTGCGACTCCTCTCTGTGAAAGAAATCTGTCGTAATCGTTTTGTTTAATTTTTTGGTGTTCGGGAAGGCCCTGGTGGCCTGTAATGAGGAACGAGAATAGCTAAGAAGAGAGAGTTGGATACGATCGAATTTGATGATTGTAGATTTGAAAGAAGACACGCTGTAGGATTTTGGAAAGGAATAGGAAGGCTAGACGTTGCAATGAACGATGGGTTAATAAATCGAGAAAATGCAAACTGACCTCTCTGACCAACAAAGAAACAGTTCATGTCATCAAACCCCCTTCCCATGATTCCACTAGGTGTATGGGGTAGATTGAAGGTATGTCCCAGCTCATGCATGGCGGCGCCAAGAGTCGTAGCATAGTTTGCCCAGTGCGAGCCTCTAAAATTGAATACAAGAATACCATTGACTGATAAATTCCGTCCCCTTCATCTTCAACGGTTATTCTATCTAAGATTGTGATAAAAAGAAGCAATAGTGACGATGCAAAGCCAGATAAACATATCACTAGAAAGCACAAGAAATACTAAAGTATGAGAAAGATTAAATGTTGCTTGTTGACGTTATAAGGCTCATGATTCAACGGACTTCAAGCGAATAGCCCATTTGGTCTGCTAGCCATAGAATTATTAGCAGCATTCAATCAAAACTGCACGCCAGACAACCACTTCCCTATAGAAATCAATAAAAAACTGGCACACATCGATAAAACGATTTTCGTACAACTCTTTATTGCTGCCGTAACACCAAAAATTAGCAATTCAACCCTTCCATACATAGCCTCCAACTCTCGCGATCTTCTGTGATGCTTTGAGTATCCTTTCTGCTGTACTTGGTCTTGCCCATAGCATTTAATTTTCGTCTTACTATGGTCAGCAGATTGCTGCCATAGTGACGTTTTAATTACTGAATCACTTTTAGACAAGAGGTAGCTTTTTATAGCCCTTGCCAGCCTCATTATCAGAAATTTTGTTATAAAAAATTACAACTTTCAGAGCAAATGATATCAAAACATGATTGTTTCATCACAACAAAGCTGGACACCTTGATTCTTTTCAAAACATCATTTACACATGCCTTTAATACATATGATTTAAATTCATATTTATTGCAAATAGTGGCTCTTACGGCTCCTTTTTATTGTAATTCAAGTACTTTAACTAACAACCAATTTTCATTCATGGTCGGCCCTGTTGAAAAAAATTGAGCTTAAGCTGGATCAATAAAAGCTACCCACTTTTAACATCAGTTATTGTTATTTGTGCTTCTCGTCGTGATTCCATCCAGAAAATTAGATAAATCAAAAAGTGCACTTACGGTAGTCTGAAAAGCGAAAGAAGCCTCCAGCAACACAAAACCTAGCGAGATCGCACAGAACACCCTGGCTCCACAATCAGTTTTATGATAGATGCATGCAAACCTGTTAGCACTGTCATCAAACAGACATTTCCTGTCTATATCTCTGGTATCAGTGAATCTGGAATAAAGTTCTTCAAGCGTTCTTGCCCACGTGTGCAAACAACCAGTGCCGAACAGCGCCATGTTACCACCTCCCAAAGCAGTGTGTGCCCTTACGTATTGGTGGACTTTCTTTTCATCAAAAGAACCATCTGACGGGTTTGGTGGCTGATATCGTGTGCAAGACATGAATGTCCAAAATTTGCACATGGGATCATAGAGGTCTGAGCTGTTGAGTTCTGTGATAGAATAATGAGTTAGTCAGCAACAAAGTAAAAATATCATATTGTAACATGATTTCATAAAGAGGACAGAATTAGGAACTCAGTTCTGAGCTTAGCAGAAACAGGAGGCCTATGTCAAGGAGGTCAACCCCCATTTTTCTGGAATGGCCATCTCAGGCCATGTCAAATGAGTTCATATACTATACCACAAGGATATACATACCATCGATTTCAAGAAAACTATCAGTTAGCATAAATTATATTTTAAACACTTACCCTTAAGAAAGTACCCATAAAGGTCATCTCCGCTCATCTTGATTGCCTCATCCAAGTCAAGTTTGCTATGGAAGATGTTCACTTTCACGTTGCTATCATCATCTTCTTCAAGGCGGAAGGTTTGCCTCCCAAAACCATGCACATTCAATTGTTCTGCCATGAATGTTTGTAAAAGTCTAGCATTAAAAGCAATCCTTTCCTTTGCACTGTCGACAGAGTTGTCTTCACCAATTGGGCATTCAAAAGTACCATCAGAATTGGCACAAATTACATAGACGGGCCTCACAAACCTATGTTGAAACAATGCAAAAAAATTACAAAAACAAAATGCTGTTTTATGAGAAACTGTCGCAGCCTTTTTAAGCATGAAATTTCCAGACGGGGACATGATTTGAACTAAAAAGAGACAGCAAGCTTCAAATTCTTAAGATTAATATGAATATTTCACACAAAGTGGAGAGTTAGATTTATCAAATTGACAGCAAAGTTTCACCCAAGCTCAACTCACGTTAGATAAAGATGAAAGTAAAAAAAAATCTGAATACCAAATGAACTTTTATTAAATCATATTTTGATTTTGTTATTAAAAATTTCTCAAAGCTGCTGCAACAAAAAAATTGGCTACAGGCACAAATCTAGGATGACAATATGGTACTAAAATTTTCCATTTCATGAAGTGATCACAAATCGATAAGAGTCCATTAGTACAATTCAACCTAAAGGTTGGAACATTGGCTGAGAACAGCAGTTTAGTGATAAATCTTTAAACCAGAACAAGGAAAAAGTGTTACTGTCTTGATTAGTCTTAATCAAGAAAACATCATTACACATCCATTAGTAGCTATTTGACTTAAACGTTTGGACCCATGCTGGAATTCATCACCAGTATTAACGTAAAATAGCGTGACTCTTTTTGTCATTCTGGTTTCAAAATTTATCACCAATCAAAAGATCAAACAAATTTCTTGAATAAATGATGAGCATGATTGACAAAATGATTTCCGAAAATGATACCTTTTATTTTCTAGAGGTTCATAAAGGAACTTGAAAGTACACTTATCATCCTTGACCGGAGCCCTCTTGAGAGTCACTACATTTTCACCCGTATTAAGAGGGACAAATACTTTTGCTTTGCCTTGGTTGGACACTGGCCAACTCATAGAACTACCCAGTGGCATACTTTGGCACACAAGCATGCTGTCCTTAAATACTAAATCTGGTGGTCTCTGGTTCTTGTAAATTGCCAATTCGTTTAGTCCAGTGTCAACTTTTTGTGATTTACTTGACACATCATCAGCTTTTACGATTTCACTTCCATTGCTATTTTCATCATCTGGTATGGAGACTGTAGATAGCGGCAAAATATTCATTCTACTATGGAAAACTGCACCACTAGTAACATCTACAACTTCCTGTCTACTCTCTCCAGCAGGGAATCTTTGAATTCTCTCTGCTGGGGCTGAACTGTAGCTGACTCCATTTGTTTGTAAAATTCCATCACCAACTAACTCCCCTTTTATCAAGACTAGGGGGTGGTTAACAATAGACAGATTAAGATCAATTGAAGAAAACTCATTTGTCCCTTCTGAATCCATGTCCAGGTCTATTTTCTGTGGAAAAAAATCAAAATCATGACTATTTCAATATTTATACTAGAAGATTTGTTGGCAAGCTTTTAAAGTTAGCATTGAAATCCAAAGCAATCACATACCATGAAAATGATTTGCAAAGTTTGAACGACAAAAACCAGCTTCTCAAGCTATCAGGCATATCTTGCCAGGCTTAAAAGCCATTTGGTTGTTAAATCATGCGAGCAATTATTTATACATGTGTGAATTAAAGTGTTACGAAGAAAAATAAACTAAATCTGGATCGATTAACAATTGAAGTATCCAAATTGATGCAAAAAGGGTGCGATTACATCTGTTCTTCTCAATCCTACCTTTCTCTTACAACTGGAAACAAACGAATCAGATGATGTGGATTGAAGCCTTCTATCATCCATATTCATTGCATATAAGTTATCCACAATAATAATCTCTTTTAACGCAAACGTTAACAATTGTCCATGAAAAGTTACTCAAAACGCAGCTTGCGACAAATTTAGTCGACGGCCTAGCTGACGGTGCTCTCTTCAAAAGATACCGTCAAGTAGAACACTTTTCGCACAATCAAGGCAACAGGTAGATGGACAACATAGATTTTGAAATGCCACTCACAATGAACTTTGAATCATCGAGATACATGGATTACATCCCATATGCATTCTTTTAGCAATGTTTTATCACCGAGCAACGCCTTCCAAATGTTTTGATGCTCTACACACCGAAACGAGACTTTTCCAAGAAAGACGATGCTCAGATCCATTTTGTTTGTAATGAAAGTAGTAGGGGAGTGTGAGCCAAAATTTTCTGCTTGGTTTTTTATTGTACATCTTTCTTAGTGAGTTATATTGAGAAATGGCCATGGTGGCCTATACAAAGCCCCAATAAAGGAAGAAAGAAGAAAGCGAAAGGCTAAGAGGGGAGAGAGATAAGATCAAGTTTATTTATCTTAGACTTGAAAGACGGCAGTCCAGTAACTTTACAGCTAACACTGCAGTTATTGCCCCACCAACGTCTCTTGTATGATCGCAGCAAACTTCGGTATCATACGTATAATGCCAAGAGATAATACGATATAACGATAACTCAATTGTTTATCACCTGCTATCATTCATAGCCATGACTAACTGCCGTTGGAAGAGTATTCTGGGTTGAAAGCATATTTATAATTTCCCCACCGCACAGGTAGAAAGCACAATTACTGTGATTTTTCTCCTCAGATTGATGAGATACTTTGTGAACACCCATGGTGGTCAAAGTTGAGCTTTAGGCATTCGGATAGCTTGCTAGAATGATTCCTGCAGATTGATTCTTTTGGTATGTGGTTCGAATCAACTCTCAGCTAAACTTTCACTTATAGTGAAGAGAATCGCCATCTGTGATCCCAGACGAAGGAATCCCGAGGTGTGGTTTTACTGAGAAGATGGGCTTTGGCGCTGCTAGATAGGCGCAACGAACCTCAGTGTCCAAAATTCTGCTCTCAAATGCTAGATAGAAATCATAAATAAAGGCTGAATTACTGCGCGAAATTCTTATCAATCTTGTACATGTTATTTTGAATGCATTTGTTAGACGTTGTAGTTTTAGCAGTTGGCTTGGATTAGCTCTCGTAAACATAGCTGTGTATCGCCAGCTTTATATGAATTGACTATTATTATTATTTATAGCAACATTAAAATCTCGTCATGGCATGATAAAACATGGCCCATGATATAGTTCTGTAGCATCTCTTGAAACGAAAGAAAATGAAGGAGTGGGGGTCTTAGAAGACAGTCACTCTGCATGCTCTAACCACATGCCCATAAGTATCATTTGGATCCCTCCTCAATCAAACCATTGAAAATATTTATTGATTATCGGTGTTGTTGTGTCCACATCCTGCCATCCTTTATTGCTAATTCACACAGCAGCAGATCTGATTGTGCACTAACATTTTTGTAATGACACGAGGATAAGCTTAGCAACTAGTCAACTCGATTCAAAATGCTGCTACAGTTGTTATAGAAATGATTATTCACGCGATTCAGTCAAGTGGAATCGCATGTTGAGAAAAGCATGGAGCCTGTGCGAAACAAAGATTTGAAGAAGTTGCTCTACATCTCGATTTTCCTTGGATTCTCCATTGGCTGTCTCTACGTGGTCTCACTGCAGCATTACTACTTCAAGATCCCAGACTTTAATCTGGAAATCCTACAAAACTTTGAAATAGTTAGAAGCATTTTACATTCGAATAAAACACGTTATGTTGATGACAAAAGAGTTGTTCAGCAATCCAAAGAGATTGTCACCGAAGAAAATGACATCGTCATTAAACAAAAGAAAGGTTTGCAAAATACAGTGAAGGAAAGCAACGAAAATATTACGCTGGTAGAATCGACAACAGAGAATACTCTGAAAGAAGATGCCAAAAAAGGCAAAGAAAATCAGAAGGAAACTGTGAAAAATGCAAAAAATGAAACACTGCGGAATGGCAAAGAAGAAGGAGATAAACGGACCGAGAAATCTAAAGAAAAGCAGTTGCCCATTGAGCAGAATGAAAGAGGGAAACTGTGCGAATTCGATAAAACAAAATTTGGTGAGTGCATTTTTAACTTATTGAAGTCTAATTGAAAGATAAATTCATTACTTGCATAATCTATTTCCCTTGAACAACTTGTTGATCAGTCATTAGTTTATAATCATCTCAAAATCTAGCCCTCCATGCAGTTATACAGCGCATCAAAAGAAGGATTTACGCTATAACCACTTTTTACCCCCAAGTCTCCACAATAATAGAGGTCACTTTTTGTAATTGAAAGCAATTTGCCACGTAGGAGAAAAAAATCTTCCAACATGAAATTTGAGTCTGAATTTTACATCAAGGCATCATCTTCTGAATTAATCACGGTTCAAAATTGATTTTACTGCATTCCTAAGCCAACTTTTCGAGAAATCCCTTCATGCACGTAGAAGTTGCTTGAAGATAAATTGGGTGTGAACTTAGGGAGTTATATACTTAAACTGCAGTCAATAGCTGTTCAACCTATCACAAAGTCCAAGGAAAATACATCCCATCGTTTGACTACGGAAGGAGTGACTGAAAGGGGTACGAAAAATGCTATCCTGAGAGAAAATCGTGACACCGCATCAAAGGCCTTGTCCTTCTCTAGTAAAGAGTGAGAAGGATACCATCTGAGTTGCCGTTCACAACAGAACGTTGAGACGTGTCGCTTATGAACATGGAGTGGGTGGAATGACATGAGGAATTACTAAAACACACCCGGAGATTGACTGACTTGGGTAAATACCACGTGTCAAAAGCTTACAAGAATACATTAGACTGATCACCACCTGATCATTCACAAAGCTATGAGTATGATTCGCAACATTTGTTTGAGGTTTTTCATATGAAGCTATCTATCCTTGTCTAGTTCTTCGATGCATCCTTGATACCACCGTCAGAATAAAGTCAACACAAAATAAACAATACGGTAGAAGAAATCCGTTACTTTTCAAAAAAGTCAAACACAGATCTTTTTAATCAACCAATCTCTTTGAATGTCCAAGAATGCCTTAACAAAGAAGGAGTTAATTTTGATAGGACATTCCCCGCTCCGTTTCATTGCTTCAGGTCCACACACTAAAGCAGGCCTTTCACTTGGTTCGGTTAGTCTCCAAAGCACGTGAGATGAAGAGGTGAAGAGGTGAAGAGGTGAAGAGAGATGGAGAGAATGGATTTATGTGCCTCTCATGAAAAAATTGTCCTAGTTTATCCTCAAATTTTCTATCAGACGCTGGCTAAAAGTTTACCAAACAAAGGATTTACTTGTGGGTCCTATTGCTAATGAAGTCACGAAGTTGAATTAACCCATAAATGCCAACAAAATGCCACTTGAGAAGATCTCTCTTTACCTCAAGTCTGACTTTGCTTCCCTTCTTATGCTTGCTTTATTCCAATCTAGGCAGAATCTTTGTTGACGCATCTCCTGCAAATCTAATGGCTTTGAAAGAGGAACAGTTGAATTTTGTTCAAAATGGCGGACAGTGGTCCCCGAGCGAATGCACTCCAAGGGCAGAGGTACTACTTACAAAGGACTTAAACTCTCGCTTGCTTTCAAGTAACATGCTGTAGACATTGGCTTGGAGGGATGAAATCTCATTATCAAAATACCCGCGGTAATTATCGGTAGTAAATCTTCAGGATCGCTGAGAAATTGATACGGCCGATTTGATGAATAATACGAATGCAAGCGTCAACATTTTTACTGTATTTATCTATAAAATTTATAAAAAAATTTTAAGTAGTGATAACCGAATATGTATGCATTTATTCATACAGCCTCGTATTTTCATACCGTTATATTACGTTGATGGTTCGTTTCAGCTTGCAGTGATAATACCATACCGGAGACGGGAGACACACCTTGGCATTTTCTTACGGCACATGCATAAATTTCTCAAGGCTCAAATGATCCATTACAGAATTTTCGTCATAGAGCAGGTAACAAATTCCAAATATCACACGAAGTCATTTGCAAAAATACTCCAGAATGGTCCTAATTCTGCCACGTACCTCGAGATTAGAACCGGAAGATGAAGCTTTTTGGTTCGGAATGTAAATTCATCTTATCCGGTCATTCAGGGAGACGTTTTCCAGACTTCAGTAGTATTTTGTGCATAGTTGCCATTCGCAAACTAAACATGCTGCTTTCATAAATCAGAACTGAATACACTGTCAACAGCCAGTTTCGAGAAAGTTCCTTTGTTTTCCTACAATTGTCGTAAGAAGATGCACTCTTTCTGATGCTGATAATTTACATGAGATTCTGAATGTAGTTTCATCATTTATGCGACACAGGATGATGAGTACGACTTCAATCGTGGTAAACTGATGAACATTGGATACAAAGAGGCCCTTGCGAAGCATCCATTCACCTGCTTTGTATTTCATGATGTTGATCTTCTACCAGAAGATGCTCGAAATGATTATGCATGTCCACATTCTCCAAGGCACTTGTCAGTGGCTGTTGATAAATTCAACTATGAGTAAGTCTTGAACATTCGCGTGAGTTGTTCGACAACAGCATCAAAGGTTTATTTCATGCCTTCTGCCTGAGCTCAACTCATTCACACCCTTTCCCAGTTTCACTGCCTAATCCACGAACTTTATCTCACAAATCATCATTCATCCCTAGAGCATGCAATTCATGGAACGTCGTACTATCTTCTTGCATTCCTGAGTCTTACAACTCGCCAGCTTTCAAATCTAATATCAATAAACTTGATCTGATCTCTCTCAACTCATAGCCTTCCGCTTTCTTCTTTCTTCCTTTCTTGGGGCTTTTTATATTCCACCATGGCCTTTCCTCAACATAACTCACTAAAGAGAAAGGAATAAAACATCCAATATTCATTATATAGATATTTATTAGAAATTTAGAAACTTAACCAGGCATCGTTGTCGAGCTTTTTCTTGGTATTTCATTGTAACTATGACCACATCTTTTATTTTTTATGCCTAAAATGACAGATACCTGGAAATTTTTTCACTTAGGACGAAAAACTAGCACAAGTTGAGCCTTGAACAACTCGCAACAGGGTATGTGATCAACTGCCAAAGGAGGGTAGACGGTTGGTTTCAGAAAACTGCATTTGCAACGACTTTAAGAAATGAGGCGACAAGGAAGATGCGTTCTAGCATGGATATTATTTTTCTGTGAAAGGCTTTTTTCCTTAAAATGCTTCCAAATGCTATTAAAAATTCATGGATTGCTCCAAAAAGGGCCGGAAACTATTTGCAAAAGCTGAACTTCCATTATTTCCACACGTGCAAGCTAGGCGTGTTCCACTGGATGTGCTAGCATGCATCTTCTAAATAAAAGTCTCCATCGATCCAGTTTATGAAGCAAGTGTAAGTGCGGTTTTCTGATATCCAATTTAAACAATTTTTCACTTCACATAGTTCAAAAGTATTTGATATTGTTGCAGATTGATTTATGAAGAACTTTTTGGTGGCATTGAAATGTTCCGTACGCAAGATTACAAAACAGTAAATGGATTCTCGAACTCATTCTGGGGATGGGGAGGAGAAGATGACAACTTGTACTTTAGGTATGTTAAAACCAAATATATTCAAAGCAGGTAAAGTTGAAGCCCACACTCAAACAAGCATAAGGGGGGGAGACCTTTTGGAGAAGTGCCGCTCTGAGTCAAAGCATAGTGAGGCAAGGCTTTTAGCTCCTGTATTTTACCCACAGTTTTATGCTAGGGGTATGTATTTACTGTTGGGTGGATGAGGAGAGGGCCAAGAGAAATGTGCACGGGGTTGCCTGAAGCTTGCACAGCCTGTATGATAAGCATGCACTGTAACTACAACACCAGTTTGCATCCATGTTATGTTTTCAGTAGATTCAAGAGCATGGGATGAGAATCTAACAACGACACACGTGGATGAGGTCTTTCCACATGCGAACTATTATAAACTGTTTGAAAATCACGAAGACTATGAGCGCAATTGAAATGACTGAAGTATTGCTCCGTCGTCGTCGTTGTCGTCGGATTCCACTCGTAGTCCGAGTTTGGTTCCCATTCTTCCTTCAGGAATCCTTTTGATGCCGCTTGTGGGCCCTCACATGACTGAGTAGGCCCAGCCTGTGGCGGAAAAGTCTTGGGCAGTAGTCACATGGCAGAGTGGCCGGCGGAGGGGTGGCTGCTTGTCTGCGCTTGCGTTCTTGGCGCTTCTCCATAAGTTTACATAGACAGCTCTATTAAGGTTGAACGTCTTCAAGCGTTAGCAAGAATGCGTATAACCCAAGGAAATTTCGAGCAAAGAGCCAATTGATGTTTTAAGTCCTTTTGCAAAGTACGGCACACGAGCTAGATATTGAAGGTACATGCAACGAGAATCAGGGCTCGGAGACATAAGGAGTTTCAGAACTAAATTATGTGCACCATATTCAGTGAGAAGAGGCACATAGCCATTCCGGTCCCAACTGGATTTGGTGCTTACCTACAATTCAACAACTTCATAACAGCAAACAAGTTCGTCTCTCGCCAGATGCCAAGTAACCTAATCATAAAAAGAAAAGTTGTCAGCCAAAGATGATCATCATTTGAACAGGAGGTTTTTAGCTTTGAGACACTCCCCTTTCTATTGCTTTACTTAGTGACAAAACTCCTTCACTAGAAGTTCCTCTCCACACGAAATTATATGCACGTATGGCTATTGTGCTGTTGTGTGCTGTTGTGTTGAATTTGTCATGTTGTGATCTGAATAGATTTCTTATTTCAGTTAACTGTAATTACCACCAAACCTTTTTTTCGCGTCGATTCAAATTTTCAAGTTGAACTGAGTGAAGCTAGACTAAAACCATATCAATACATGGAGCGATCACCACTGATATTGATTGAACCATCATGAAAGCTAGTCCGGTTGCTTCCTCTCCCTTGTCTTACTCGATTTAGTGAGAGACTTCTAAATTTACAGAGTGATGAGTGTCTTTGGCAAAATTACCAGACCGTCGATGAAAGTAGGCCGCTATAAAATGCTGAAACATTTCGATATGGAAAACTTCCGTGCTGTTGACAGGTAACAACAACGTTTACATCTCATTCATGTAAAAATCTTCTCTGTGTCATTATCTTTAAGCTCTGTTCAAACGCACAGAACGTTTCACTGAACAACGCTCAACATTTGTACAGCGTTGTTCAGCGTTATTCAGTGATGTCCAGCGAAGGGTGGACAACCCGCAAAACATTTTGACTGGACATGGCATTTTGTTGAGAGCAGTTGGGATTGAGTGTCAATAGGTGTTTGTTCTTTTGCTTTTTGCTGCCATACAAGAGTTCGAATGCGCATGCACGAACTGAACAACACCGAGTGTGTGGTGTATAAGTGCACTGAACATGTGATGAATAACGCTCGACAACACCTAGAGCAATAGAATGTTCTGCGGATCAACTGAACACTTTTTACTGCCTTCAAAATGACTGAACAGCACGGAGCAACACTGAACAACGCTGAACAGGTTGTGCAAACGCTCTCAACATTTCGCTGAACAAATTCGTTGAGCGTTGTTCAGTGAAATGTTCTGTGCGTTTGAAGGGGGCTTTACGAACTCAAACTCAGTGCTAGTCGCACAGACATGAACACTTCTATTAAACTTCTATTAAACTTCTATTAAACTTCTATTAAACTTCTATTAAACTTCTATTAAACTTATATTAAACTTCTATTAAACTTCTATCAAACTTCTATAAAAGTTATACTGCAGGATTCACGCGCATCCCCGATGCGTTTCCCAAGCCCGATTAAATAAATCGACCGGAAATTGGACAGTCCCAAACCGAGATCTTCACGATACGAATGAAAATGAACCCTCCATGGTGAGGAATCGACGACAGAGAACGAAGAGGACTATACCATTCCCTTGTAACTGTAAAGATTTCAGCATCGAAATTTAACCTCTTTTAAATATCATTTTTCAGGATAGAACAGCTGGCGACATCTAAAAACAGCGACTACATTGCAACTGATGGACTCAGCTCACTTCAGTACAAAGTAAAGAGAGAACTTGAGCTGCCTTTATTTACACTGATAAAAGTTGACCTTCAAATGCATAAAGATCGATTATTTGGTACTAAAGAATACTTTTAAGCCAGATTTAGGGGGCATTAGATCCTTTTTGAGATGGATGTACCATTTAGAGCAACGAAACATATATTGATATACATATCAAAACAAATTTTAATATCTTTAGATGTTTTCCGCAGCCAGCACATCTCACTTCAAGTAGAAAATAGATAGATCTTCAGCATTCAATTAGCCTAAATGGAAATAATTAAGTCAACCAGTTCTGCTTTGATTTCTGTTTTTTATATGTAGATGCTCAAGTCATTATATGATTTTAAATCCATTAGAAATTTAGGCTCTTAGGATGATTTAATTTGTCACAGTCGAAGTAGTCCTTCATGCATCGAAGGAAGTCCTATTCCGCCATGCCTGAGACGTTGCTCCCTTTTCCCATGAGTATGGAATCTACATGGCAGTATTCAATCTTGCACGTGAGGATGGAGCATCACATTGACATTTTTCTACTTTTCCTTGTCCAGCAATCGTCGGTGAAACTGTGGCGATTGCTTTCATTTGATTATCAGTGTTCAAGGGCTCGAATGCTAACCGCAATCCTTTTCAAGGTTTTTAGCTTCTCTACAGTCACCTTAAGACTCAGAGTATCAAGCCTTTTGCTGGCATCTGGCAGTGAGTCTTTTATCAGGCAGATTTTAAGGGGAAAATTGCCCAAACCATTAGTCCCAATTTCTTGTAACAAAATGCAGTCTTAGCGATTAATCTGAGAGACAAAAAATCACAGACACTTAAACTATATGCAATTACATATTATCATCAACGCTATATCATATAGAATTTTCAAACAATGTGCGTGGCATTCGTTTTGAAAATAGATAATTACAATGTAATATGCATGTCGGAGAAACAAATTTATATACAGTAATCAAAACAAAATACATGGATTCCAACTAGATTGTTATATCTTATGTTATTCCATTCTTTTCTTACCGCTTAATGCTTCATCTTGGTGAAGTTAATCTTAAAAAGTTAATGTTCGATGTTATTAATAGAAAAAGTTTCTTTACAAGTATTATATTGTTGTCTCTTTATTGGCGTGATTTCAAACCACCAAAATGCATGATATCCTTGGTTTCATGGCAACGTCGCGAGATTCACCATTTGACGTCAAATGAATCAAGGGTATAAATAGCCTGAAAAACCGTTACAGATCCTGTTGCTTTTTGCTCAACTTGATGCCACAAGCAATTTTTCTCGCTGCTGCAGAGATTCAAAAGTACACCGATATTTACAAATATTTGCTGTCATTACAATTATATTGCAAAGGAAAATGATCGTAAACAAAGTTACGAGTGTCAAAATGGCAGATTCGAAAGAGATTTTGTCGAATGTGTCAAATTTGTCGAATTCCGACATCGAAAGATCGGTAAGTTTGTTTACTTTTTCTTAGCGAAATTCAAAAAGCAGTATTCCGTTTAATTCTTGATCCTTAATTTGAGTTCACAAATTGGAAGTAGTACTCTTGAGCTGAAAGTCGGTGGTAAATCCGAACGATACTTGAAGATCAAAAACTAACTCACTTCAGTTGACGATTCTTCTGCCACTTTTTGTGCCTCCAGAAATAATTGATTAAGAAAGAGAAAATCAAAACAAGAATTGAAAGGCTTTGAATTTAAAAATGACCTCAAAAAATATCAATTTCGATAAGCTGTTCTTCACTTTGCTGAACAATGTAGTCTAGCTAATTATAAAATCAGATTGTCCTATTTGTTTTCTGATATAGCTTGATTATGATTAAAAAGACGGGAGTTTCTTCTTAGGCCTAAACAGCTTCTGAATAAGGTTCTTAAAGCTTTCTAATTCTACAGCTATCACCTCTTCCGAATCAATCAAAATCTGCTATAATTTTTGAAAGAAAATGAGATACGGTACATTAAGATTATTTCAATGAAATAACAATGTACGATTTTGGAACGGAATCTAGATTCACTCTTATTTAAGAATGCAACTGTACAGGTTCCCAAGTATTTTTCAAAACGAAAATGCCAAAGAAGGCAGCCATTTTGTCGCTATCGGCCGTTCCCATGGGGAACAATCGCCAATAGTAACAGTATCCAATCACCAGAGCCTCGTTTAAGATCTGAGTCTCGATCACTTTTTGTAGATAACGATTCCCTTCTTTCATAATCTTAAACCAAAAATGCGACTTTGTTTGCACATTGTGAAGGATAATTGCGAAGGATAATTGCGAAAAAGACATTTGGAAAGGAGAATTAGTGAAAAAGTAGCATAAACATAGTAAGAGAATCATAGCATATGTTTACCTTAACAATGTAATTTCTTTACATCTAAGAACAACTGATAAATTCCTGCTTGCATTATAATTTCTACAGCTTAAGAGTCTTATTATTTTAACCGTAGTGGTCGACTGATGAAGAGAAAAATCGAGAACAACTTTCATTAGTTTGCAAAAGCTTCTCAAATAATTTCCGTAAGCATAAATAGTTTATCAAATTAGATTATTCAAATATATATGTATAGAATATGTGTGCTATCAAGCAAAGACGATTAAATTGTTTTAACCAGACATTAATGAAAGTGAAAAGTATGCTTCTATGTTTCGCTTGAAAATGTTTTAAATGACTCGAAATAATTGATCTTCAACTTTGTCGTAGATCTTCTGTTGGACGTCATTCGAAACCTAACAGACAAGAATGATGAAACCACAATGCAAAAGCTTTCAGAAACGTCCTATAGAAGATTTGCATTCAAAGAGGTTTGTGCTCTAGAATTATAGTTCTGACTGCATCATCAGCATTTTATAGCGAAACTGAATGAACTGATTTAAGTACATTCATTGCCTTCATCAACAGATGTACCTTTTCATGCGCAATTGTATTTAACTAATAGGTAGGGTTTTCTCTTCATTGCAGCCTTCTGCTCACAAAGTTTCACTCTCAACATCGCTTTAATATTTCTCATATGGTTTGATTTTAGATAAAGAAGCACTTCGCTCATTGCACAAGTGATGCCCTGTATGCTTATGCACTGGTAAGCTTTTATATTCTCAAATCGCCATCTCAATATTGATAACTATTGCTCATACATCACCAGTATCTATCCTTTAATCGATGCTTTCACCGAATTAAGAAGCAAGCTATTGATAATCTTCCAATCATTCATTGTCAGGTCGATGACGATTTTGTTTGCACACGATTGCAAAAGATCGGAACACTGCTACAAAGAATGATGAAATCTTGTGATACCATGTTTCACTCCATTGAAGTCATTGCCAAGGTTCGTGATTTTAAGTGAAGTAATTATTGATCTTTATTCTGAGGCGTAGACAAAACGAAACACAATGATCATTGTTAGAGAAGAAAGGGATTGTGAGGAGTCGAAATAAAATTGTGAACTCATAAAAGCGTCCCAATGGCCATACGGCCAAGGGAGTGACCTGGCTTGACCTGACCTGACCTGATCTGACCCGACCTGACCTGACCTGACCAGCATGTGCAATCATCTTCCAGCCCTTCCTTCGAAATGCGTCCATTGTACGTCAGTGTGTTCTTAAACGAAGTTGGACACACGTTCGAACCAATCCTAAAAGAGTTTCACCTAAAAGAGTAATGGCTAAGAGAGAGAATGTGTTTCATTTCTCGGGCTTCTTTTTCAGAAATCAAACGGCTGCAGAACTCTTTCAGACGAAATCAAGTTGTTCCACGACATTGCATTTGGAAGTATGAACAGCTGTTTGGAAGAGCTCAGTCAAGTCAAAGAAGAGTTGACACCAAAACTGCAATGCTGTGAGATTAGCAATCAAGAAGAGTTTTACGTTAAAATGACATTTGCTTCCGGTATGTTTAACGTCAAAGAATTGATCTTTGATAAACTCATATTGGCTAGTCAACTCTGCAACATCTCTCATCTAAAAAGGAAAGTCACCGCACACACAAAAAGAACTGCAAAAAGAAAGAGATCAGATTCTGTCGCCACAAATATGATTGACGGCAACGATAGAAAGAGGCTGAAACTGAACGATTTCAGCCTTCGAAAGTCTGATGAGTTAGATGTGAGTTCTAAGCCAAAGAACAGTGGTTCATACCATGATAGGGATGTCTATTTAAACGATGAGCTTTTCAGCTGGATAACATCTAAGGAATGTGACACTGCAAAATGCAGTGTTAGACACGACGAAAATAATCATCAATCCTTAGAAGTAAACGTTCTAACAGAGGCTGAAATCCCTAGCAAGCTTGATACTAAGGACAAAAAAGAAACTTTAATTTTACATGCTGCTGAAGAAAACGTTAAGGAGGAAATTAGGGATATAAAAGAAAATTCAATTCAGAATATAGAAATCACCAACAATATTTCTTTAAATCCTGAAACATCAAATGAAGGCAACAAGGAAAGCTCCTTCGTTGATGAAAAATGTTTGCATAGTGACAAGCAGACTACTGAGTTTAAGAAGGAAATGTCCATCTCTGATCTCCAAAATTGCAAAAATGTGAATCGTGTGACAATTTTTACGAGAATCCGAGATGCATTTAGGAGGAAAAGAATATCCAGTAAAAAAATGAAGAATGCTCCCGTGGCCCCAGATAGATTTAGAGGCTTGAAACGAAAGACGGCGGCATTGAATGCAATAAGATCTCGCTTCATGAGAAGGAAGTAGGCCTAAACTTTATTGGAGTATGTAAATGATACAATCAATATAGATAGAATTGTAGATAATAATGTAGAAGAATATATTATAATGTAGTTTATTGCATTTTTATATTAACTAATTGTAGTTCTAAATTTGATCAATTATTCATTTGAATTACTATGTACATTTAACTTTGTTTTTCAAATCAAAGCTTTTTAGTCATTAATTGATCCTTTTGTATGTTGCTCCTTTCATGAAGATCTATTCGGTGCCAGTTCTGATTAACATCTAGTGTCTCAATATATATACATTGACGCTGAAGAAAACTGGGAGTTTCCAGTCAATAGCAACATTGAGAAATAGGATTAATACCATTCTTGTTTCATCTTGCGGAGCAGCAGCTATCGATTAGTTCTGAATGATTAACGGTGTTTTAGTTGCATTCTAAAAAATGCTGAGAAGCATGCTAGAAATAGAAAGATGGTAATTGAAGTTCAGATACGTTCATAAGCCTGTATTCTTTGTTAGAATCATTAATGCTTTTAAATGCACTTCAGTTTTCTGGTAGCAAAGAAGATGTAGATTGAGAGAAGGTTGACAAGCATTATGCTGAAGCAAACAATTCATGCTAAAATGTTGACAGGTGTTCGTTTTTGGCAACCACCAAATCTATACCTAGCATAATGCAAAAGAAATTAATTTTGAAGGTATTTGGATTTATGAATTTAAGAATTAGGTCTTTACTTAAGTGCATAGTTTGGGAAACATGAAGCCCTTTATGAGCACTTTCCTTTACAGGCTATTTTTTCGGACATCATCTGTGATCTAAATTCTTTGAAGATTATTTGCAACTAGCATTGCAGTAGGATCCGAAAGAATCCTTTGATTAATCAAATCGGTTTCGAAAACAACTTCCTCGACTTTCAAAGCAGAATCAACCTTTTTACAAAAAAATCGATCAATATTTGCAGCAATGACATGAAATCCTGCTATATTTGTATATTAGTTAATAAGGAAGTTTAAGAGAGCTCCTTGTCGTAGTGTATTGGTCTAGGTTTTTGAACATATCAAACAGTGGCTGTTGGGGGGGGGGGGGGGAATGGACAGTTCAAAATAAAAGCACTGTTTTTGGAAATGTAACGGCAGGCCACCTTCAAAATTTCCTTCCCTTGAGAATCTTGGAGCCCATTCTCTGGTAACTGCTACGTTTAAAATCGCGAATGGAACGAATTTCTTTTGTCTGAGGCGTGAAAATGATTAGCTGGCATGCATCATCTTGGTTTGCATACATTCAGATGAGATTTTAAGTGCAATGGTATTGGCGGAGTACTGTGGAGGCGTGTCTGTGTGAACTCATTTCGCAGGTGTTGTACAAATACTACTTGGCTGCACAGGTCACAGTACAAACACTGTTTGCGATGAAGACAGGAAGATGATAACATATGAAATTCGCATTTCAAGAAAAAGACAGCGCCCTTTTCCTGGTTTATGCCAAAAGAACTGGATTTGCTTTTGAAAAGATAGCAGTGATCACGTTGCTGTGAAGGAAACAACCTCCATATGACAACAAGGCCTGTTTTGGACAACTGCCTTCGGGAAGTAACACGTGCAGGCAAGACTCTTGTCATAAACGTAATTTAATTTATTGATACCCAGCCTAGCGCAGTAAATCTATTAAAGCCTATTGCAGCATTTAATCTTCATAAAATGGAGTCTAAAGTATTAGTTATTGGAAGTGGAGGAAGAGAAGACGCCATTACGTGGAAACTATCCTGCTCTGATAATGTCAGAAATATTTTTGTATCGCCTGGGAACGCGGGGACAGCACAGGCAGATAAAGCTAAAAATGTCGAATTGAACCTGAAAGACCACCAAGAGGTTGTGAGATGGTGTCTGGAGAATCAAATCGATTTAGTCGTGATTGGACCGGAGGCCCCATTGGCTGAAGGTGAGTCATACTTTTTGGTACGCCGTTAGCTTTTTGTTGCTAAATATTTTTCACACTGAAGTAAAGTTCATCATTATGATTATTATTTTAAGCATTTCATTGTTACTAATTTTATTTTTGTATGCATTGCACTTTTATCCATATATGAGACTCAAATGGTTTATATGATCATAATTCATCCCAAGAACATGCAATTTATGGAACGTCTTGCCTCCTTGCTTTCCTGAATCCTACAACTTGCCTTCTTTCAAATTTAAGATCAGTAAACTTGATCTGATTTCCCTCTCCTCTCGGCCTATCACTTTTTCTTTCTTCCATTGTTGGCGCTTTGTATAGGTCGCCATGGCCTTTCCTCAACATGATTTGCTAAGATAAGGAATAACTATACGGAGAGAGGAAAATTAAAAAATTTAGCTAATGGCCTGAAAGAGTGAGTTAAAATAGCAGATGAATTGGGAAGTAAGCATGAAATGCAACAATGCCATTGAAACTGATGTAAAAGTAAAGGCAACACGTCTAGAACAAGCTGCTTGTTATTTTGTTATTGCAATCAGATAATAGCTTTGACAGTACTGTTCCCCCCCCCCCTCACTTTTTGTCTCATTCGCATAATGAGCATTGCTGCTGCTAATGCGATTTTCAGATGACTTTTCCACTGCTGTGTCAATGTGCTCTATGCAAATTCCCACCTTGCTGTACAACTAAATGAAATGCTTGACAAATTCAGTTTTCACCCTGGTGAATTCTATGGAAAATAATTAGATAATGGTTATTGACATGATCTGAAGATTCAGTTATATTTACTTTCATAATTGTCTGGATTCGCTCTAAAGTTTTTTCTTATGCTTCCAAGCATCTTTTGGTAGATTTAGGATACTGAAAAGCTCTCCTTATCAAGCAGTGCCTTGGCCCTTCCTTACAATCTGACCTCACTTTCTGATCACTACAACTGGCGTCCAGAGAGCTTGCAGTTCTCCAAACTCTAAGTGAAATTCATGTCAATTTAGGACTTGAAAATTTGGCCATAGCATCTTTGCAGATGTACCTTACCACTGAGGTACCCTAATATGTTATTGGATTCTTAAACTTGCAAAAAACTGGAGAACTGTGTTCCGTTATTATCTTCCATTCCTAAATTTGCATTTGAGCATTGAAGAAAATGTGGCTGGCAGTAAATTACCTCAGTATTAGTATTATATTAGCTGGGAGTATGGGACTGCTTTGATTTGTACTCAAATTGGTTTATGATTTTGTTTCATAGGACTTGCCAACAGTTTACAAGAGAATAAAATCCCTTGCTTTGGACCATCAAAGTCTGCTGCACAAATAGAATCAAGCAAATCATTTGCCAAAGCGTTTATGCAAGAGTATAATATCCCAACTGCTAGATGGATGTCATTTGACAATGCTGAAGGTGCTTGCAAACATATTGAGACTGCAAAATACGATGCTTTGGTCATCAAAGCTGATGGTCTTGCCGCTGGAAAAGGTGTTCTTGTGGCTGAAAACAAGGATGAGGCTGTGAAATCAGTCAAAGTTATGATGGAGGTTAGATGAAAGTCTTTGTCAGCAACTTTGTTCTAGATGATTTTAGAATCAAAGATGCTGAATTAGCAGCAGGATTGTGTAGTGTGGATTTGGCAGAGCGATTGCTTCAGGCTATTTCACTGACAAGCATTCGAACCAGGCTATTACGCGAAAATTACATATCATATTCAGTCCTGAGTGTGGCAGAAATCAGAGAAAAGACTCAGATTTGTTTCCAATGATGTGGATTTTTTGTGGTAGTTTCCTATTGTCTTCCTAAAAAACAATATTTTGATTTTATTGAATCTTGCAACTTTTTGTGTCTCAAGTTTGCACGCTAATGCCACTAAACTAGGGCACCATTCGTAAGTGTAGGGTAGGTGTACTATGATAGTATGGGTATAACAAATCATGATTTTTTGTTCAAAATTTCCCTTTGCCAGCCATAGAAGGCTGGGCTATAAGATTTAATCCATTTGCAAAAGTGGTTTCAAGGTTCAATAGATTCTGAAACTTTTTTGTGCTAAAAAGATAGAACATGGACCCTGTTCAAATGTATCTGGTGAACAGTTTACTGATTTGTTCTAATCTCTCGGATTGTTCTATCCAGGAAAAGAAGTTTGGTGCTGCTGGAAATCTCATTGTTGTCGAGGAGAAGTTGTCTGGAGAAGAAATTTCAGTGAGTATCTTTCTCTGGCTGCCATTTTGAAAGATTCTTTTTGCTCCAATGCTGAGAAGTAGCATGTTTTGCCAATGCTATAATTTTTCATGATTCATGAAATGTGAAATGCATTATATGTAATATATCAACTAACAAAGTTTTTCCTATTGGGACAAAGAGTAGACAAAAAGGTTAACTGTATTCCAAGCAGAATTGTTTCCCTACTTCTATAGCAACAGTGATTGATTTGCAACAGGATGCTTAATTGGATCACAAGGTAGATATGTTGGGGAATCTCCTCAGCGCAAAGCCATTTACTCATTTAGTTATTTAGTAACACGACTCATGCTGTTTTTTCCTTTTCACTGCTACAGGAGAATAGGACTAATGTTTCAACTTATTTTCATTTCCGTAAATCTATTAGTAGAGGTATCTCGTATAGATACATCTTTCCTGTTTACCTATTTTCTATTGGTTCATTTATTTACAAGACAATGACTAATGATGGGTATTCAGGTATATAAAGGGGTATTGAAGTAAGGGATTTTAGACAAGACGAGTACAAGTATACAGAGATACCGTAGATGATACCGTAGATTAGTCAAAATCAGGGTATTTTCTCTGTGGAGTCTTCTTAGTCTTCATAATAGAATAAGCAACTAGAGTATAGATGTTAATTCATACAGTAGATACCTCTTGCATTCCGTGCAGCCAGCCTGCTCTATGCTTAAGAGAATCATCTCAAATTTTATGCATTTTTACAAATAGCTATGTTTTAGAGGATGAAGGTTGGAGCCATTCTTCCTCAATTTCATGGTTGTTGTAAATTATGTCCAACACGCTTTTTGCTCAAGGAAGCTTGTTTTGACTAGAAAATTTTTCATCAAATTTGCTCCTTTGAAGTTAATGTAAATTTCATATACAGCAAGACGTCAATTTTGCCATCAGTCAAGTCTCTGAAATCCGCTGTGTAGATGTTCCTCATAGAATGAGTTCAAAACCTGGAGAATATGCGTTGGTCTGTCTTTTATCCTTCATTAAGTTTTTACCTAATTAGAGCCAAAGATAGCATCGGAATAGTTATCATGTAATTATTTGCAGGTTCTTTGCTTCAGCGATGGTACAATCGCAGCTGCCTTCCCCCCAGCACAAGATTTCAAGCGACTAAATGCAGGTGCAGACGCTCCTAATACTGGTGGCATGGGTGCATACTGTCCTGTTGAACATGTAAGCTATCTTCATCATGGTAATATTTTGCCTGCCTTGAGTTGATTCAAGTTTCTAAGTTCATCCGGTCTGTTTCATTTGTTGGTATGCAACTTTAGGTTTCACAAGAGGATGCTGAGGCTACGTTTCGCCGCTTTCTCAGTTCATCCAGTTTGAAGCTGTTTAATATTGTCTCATATGACCTGGTCAGAAGTCTGCTATAAAGCAGTTTCACAACCATGCATATGGCATACCACATTATCACCTTAGTGTGGTCTGCCACAATACACCTTTCCAAAGTAAATACTGTAATTTTGCTTCTTATAAACATTTCTCCGTTTTAGTAAACACCGTCTTTCTGAAATTAGCTTTTGATTGAAAGAAACAAATCAACCCTGCTCCTCTCTTGGGCTACATCAGAAGGTGATGCATCATGTTGTGGTCCAACAAACTTGGTACGATTCTATCACGCAACAAAGCAGGGCCATTGCTACATCCATTATTGTCCTGTTGGAAATATCGCCCGCCTTTTGTCATTATTTTCTAGGAGTCACAAGGTGTGATTACATCAACTTGATATATGACGGCTCTGCTCCTTAAGGATAGCTTCTCGATGTCCTAAAATCTTGCATACGATTCATGGATCATAGAAATATTGATGTGACGTCACATTTTGACCAACGGTGCGGACAATAATCGGGAATCATAGCTTCTCGGTGTCCTAAAATCTCTCTTAACTGCTAAGTAGAAGGCACAAGAACTTGTTTTAATTATTGAGGAATATTTGATCGCCTCATTTAGTTTATGGCGTAAAAGCATTGCCGTCATCTGGTCTCATGTTAGCCCATGAAACGTTAGCAAAGTCATCAGAGCCGAATTCATTTACAGCATTCGTCTCAGCTCATCACCACGCAATTTGTTTCGACAGATCTCAGCTGATAACTTGAAGTTTATCCATGAAAATGTTTTGCAAAGAGCCATCACGGGAATGAGAGAAAAAGGCTATCCGTTTGTCGGGATTCTTTATGCAGGATTGATGATGACTGATGATGGGCCAAAGGTTCTTGAATTTAACTGTCGGTTCGGAGATCCAGGTGAGCCAGTCTCGAGATCATTGCACTTGCCCAAACAACGAGAGTTTTCTTATTTGCCAAATCCTTTTGGTGATTATGTTCCAAAAACATTTGCGAATAAGGCAATACTAGTAATGGGTCTCATACAACTCAACCCCTTTAGAATGCGCTTCGCAGCATCGATATTTTTATACCCGGTTTGATAGAGCCCTCTCATCTGCGTAACACACTGCCACGAACAATGCGAACAACCGATTCCTTCGAAACTTTTGAGCGCAAACGTAAGACACATTCATTTCAAGACTAATTTTGATTTGATTTTATTCATCGTCACTCAGCATTCTTTGTGTTGCTGTATATGATGTCATCTTGTCAGTTTTGCAAAGGTTGGGTGATGCATCTTGACCCATGCGAATAAATGGTGCAGCTCATTTGCTATTATTTCTATTATCACTATGGTTATTACTATTATCAATGTTTAAGGATTTCAATTTAGACCAAAATTCCAAAAATTACATTTTAGAGAACGTCGTGAGCATCGCTATTAGGTGCACATATTAATTTTTCGGTAGAAGGAATAAATCGTGGCCTAAGCCGGAGTTATTAGATTTTTAACTATTTATTCATTTTTCTTTTCTTTTATCTTGTGTTTCTGTTAACCATTTTCGCTATTAATTGTATTTATTATTGTATCGAAGCAGATAGCCAGTTGTACAGTACCTGTTTCTAGAGAGATCTATAGTTATAGATTTTAACTATGCTTAATTAATTGAACTTTCAAAAAAACATTGTTCTTATCATAGTTATTACTATTATCATTCACGGAACATTTTGTGTCACTCATGATTGAAGTGAAAAACGGCTATTGCTGGATGTCATTTTCGCTTTGAGATCAACTACTTATATCTATCTTTTCAAGGAGTTTTTTCTATTCTATGACAATAAGAATTGTTTCTTATCCTTTTTCCATTTTAAATGAATATTGATATATCTCCTTTAGTCTTTATGCTTAATCGTACAGCTAGACTGGGTGCCTTACTATATTGGTTCAGCGAGTGGATTCATAACACAGGGGGTAGAAGAAACCAGAGAAAGTGCTCTGAGTTTTCTTCACCAATAGGTTTTAGTATGGGTAGATGAAGAAGTTGTATGTAACTATAGGTTTAATGCATAGCATACTCGATTTCAAGCTTAGCAGAAACCAGCGACAAAGCTCCGATCTATCATCACCAACAGCATGTCTTCATTTGGGTATGTGTATAAGTGAATGGTGTTTAAATTGAATATGCCGGCACTTGATATGAGAAATCAGCTTCCCTACGAAACACTTGGAGCCATGCCTCCAGTTTTTTCTAAGCTCAAAATCGAGTATACTACACAGATGTAAGTAAGAATCCTTTGTCTAGCATATTACTTTAAATTATTGGCATATTTCCAATTATCTTTCATCATCCCTAGAAACGCAAGTCTTACTGCCAGTGTTAAAAAGTGATCTTTATGACATCATGCTTACATGTGCCCAGGGGAAGCTGCAAAACAAAATGCCAGAATTCCACGTGGACCAGTCGGCTGTGGCAGTAGTTCTTGCCAGCGGTGGATATCCTGGTTCATATAGGAAAGGCATCGCGATTAATGGGCTCGATGAAGCAAAGGTATTCGTTTACGACATGTTTTTGCATCATATTTTGTTGACCGGTAGTCCAGTCGGCCGAACGCACGCCGGCCGACGAACGACATCATGAATCAACTTGATTTTATCTCCTTCACCTCCGCTTAACTTCTCTCTTTTTTCTCCGTTGGGGTTTTGCCATATGCCACTAGGGTCTTCCCCCAACACAGCAATCTAAAAAAATGATGCAGAAGATCATTCATGTCGGTTCACTGCCAAGTGCATAGGTTCATGTCATTTTTTGTTTTTAGAAGTTGGATGGCGTCAAAGTTTTCCACGCTGGTACAAGTTGCAAAGATGGCGCTATTGTTACGTCAGGTGGTAGGGTACTTGGTGTTACTGGCATTGGTAGGAGTATCGATGAAGCGAAAATGAAAGCATACAGAGCTGCGAATACAATTTCCTTTGATGGAATGTATTTCAGAAGGGACATTGCAGCTTCTGTGGCTGGGTAAGGATGTTTTGACATTTATTCAAACTCTAAATAGACCAATCAGGTATAGTGCAAGTCCATCATAAGCGCAAAGCATTTACATGGATTGGAAGGTGAAGGTTATTTCGCATAGACTGCCTCAGTAGAAAGTATTTTGCCATCCTATGAGAGGCAAGATGGAGTTACCAAATGTGTTGTGTTTGTGTTTATTATGAGTGAAACCCAGTTGTGTTGTCATTCATTTATTGGTCGTTATATCACGTGTTTTTGTCACACTTTTTCATGTGTTTAAGAGAGTCGTTAGGGAGTTTTCAGGAGGGTGTTCAAGGAAGCTTTCTAGTATTCAACAGCTAGCTATTCAACCTTTTCAGTATTCATTGTATTCATATATTCGTTTGTCTAGATATCGGAATCATAATCAATAATCTTGTATATACATAATATTTGATTCAATATCAATTCGCCTAGTTTTCTATCTCGGATCTACAGCTTACCATAGCTGTACACCACGCCATCCCATACACACAAGGAAGAATACAAAAAATGTAATTAGTCAGTCTTAAGCTCCAAGGAATGGGAAGCCGTTGGAGGACTCAGTTATCAAGTAGTTCGTATCCCATGATAGTTCGATCAATCATTCCCTAAAGATTCCTTTTAGTAATGACTAAGTGGTGTTCTGCGCATGCACATATTTCTCCATTTCACTGAAGCATTTAGGGTGGCTTTATCATCTTTTTGGTATATATATTCAGTAGTGTCTCTGAGCATTCGTGGCATGGTAAGAGAGTGATGAAGGATTAAGCTTCCCGCTCGGTACGCGTACTCACAGGATTCGAATGATCGACAGATAAGAATGTCGCAATTCCTGAGCGCCACATTTCATGACGTGGCTACGAGCAACGAGATAGATTGATAGATTGAAGGATACGTAAATTGATTTTTGACCTGCCTCTGTAGAAGGAATTTTCTCCATTTGAAAGTTTATTTGTGTAAGTGAAAAACTTGACTTCGCAGATGACGTCTCGTTCTTTTTACCCAAGGCTGCGTCGCTCTATCAGTTACCTCTCATCTGGTGTGGATATAGATGCTGGTTTGTCCTTAGTTGAAGCGTTCAAGCCTCTTGCTGGAGCAACTGCACGATTAGGGTGTACCCCAGACCTGGGGGGCTTTGGTGGCGTTTTTGACCTAAAAGCGTGTGGGTACAAAGACCCGGTACTTGTCAGTGGCACAGATGGAGTTGGCACAAAATTGAAGGTGAGAAAATGCATGCTCAATTTAATCTTGTTTAAGTACCATGTTGAGCAAGGCATGGTATGGATTTCATGATATTACCCGTCAATGGTAGGGACCTTACCTAGGACAACATGCTGGTCGCAATCTCGTCCTTTCAGCTTAGGAATCATGTTGCATCCGTCGCTGTAAAAAACAGTAAATTGTCCTCAGCATTTCTACCCAGCATCCTAAGGCAGGTATTTGGACACTGAGAAGCTTTTTGGTTATCGAGCAGTATCCCAATCCATTCATCTCGATTTGACAACACCTCGGATGTTAACGCCTTGAAGCACAGAGTGCTAGCGACTTTCATTTCTCTGAGTGAAAGTTTAGCTGCTGAGGATGTAATCGAACCATTTTCTATAGCATCAATGGGCAAGCACTTTCAATTTCAATTAAGGAGTTCGCCCTTTAGCCGGCGCTGATTTACAAGGGGGCCTTATCACTGAAATATCAGAGAATTGTTTTTGATCAAATTCTGAAATCGAAAGCGAACTGTAAATTCTTATAAAATGGAAGCGGTACAAGTTATCAGAAAGATAATCGCGGATCCGAGATCAGGATACTTGATTACAACTTATTCCAAAATAAACATTTTTCACAGGGGGGCCCTTCAAAGATGATCTTTGATTGATGGGAGTCGATGACTAGCTGACAGTGTTCTACTATCCACCTCTTAGTGGTATATGCGGATAGCTTGATGAAGGCATCAAGTTTTAAATGAGCATAAACTCACGATTGAAAGGACACACCAATATTTTAATGTAACCCTTGCTACTGTAGTGGATTTTGTAAGATATTAAGATGTGGCTCTAGTCATTCATTGTTTTGGTCAATGCCTTCATTATGACTAGAAATGTGGAATCGCCGTACGCCTGATAGCTTTTGTGGTCTAGAACTGAAGTCACCTTCTTCCCCACTTCTCCACGTAACTTTTCCCTGGTAGATATTTAGCACTTGTTTCTCCACATCGTCTCATTTCAACTTTGTTTTGTGCCTGTTGATAGGTTGCCCAAGCCAGCGGTATCCATAATACCGTCGGAATTGATCTGGTGGCAATGTCCGTCAATGATATTCTTGCTCAAGGTGCTGAGCCGTTATTCTTTTTGGACTACTTTGCGTGTGGAAAACTTTCTGCGGATGTCGTGAAGCACGTCGTGACAGGGGTGGCACAAGGGTGTGCCGTAGCTGGCTGTGCGCTTCTTGGAGGTAAGTCAGCATAAAACCTAGTACCCGGTGAGGTTCCGTGTCAGCTGCCAGTCTTATCGCGGTCTTGTGCCACTAGCAATAATAGTGAGACAGACCTTTCGTTAAAATGTCCATCAGAAAATTTCATGATGCTCGTAAGGTGGAGAACATGGACTGCAATATGCGAGAATGGGGGCATTCAATGATATGAATTAGCCCTACTTAAGGGGAATATTTAGTTTGCAGGGATTTTTCTGGGGTAAAGGAAAAAACCTAAGGACATTTCTATGTAGTTAGTTCCAATGTCATCATGGTGGTGTGGCCGAGTGGTTAAGGCGCCGTGTTTTGAATCATGCGAGGTCTACTCGCGTGGGTTCGAATCCCGTCATCAGAACCACTAACCACAAGCCAACAGTAACTCAGCTGTCCATCCTTCCGAGGTCGGTAAATGAGTACTCATAAGTAACTCTCACACGTTGAGGGCACAAGCATTGGACACACATTGATAACAGCTAATCTAAAGCTGAAGTGTTTCATCCAGTATAAAGATTCGAAGTTATTATTATTATTATTTGGTTGAATTTTGCCACCAGTCTACTGAAAAACCTGCAGTTAAGGTTCAAGTATGTTACGCAAGTTCCTTATGATATCACACTTACAACTAAGCCATAATTTAACTTTCTAAAACTACACGGACTGAAGGTAGTATTGTTCAGTAATTGTCTTCAAAGAGCTTGTGTGGGATCATTCAAGACGATATTATCGAAGTATGCATTTAAAGTAAAATTTTGTTCAATGTAGGGGAGACTGCGGAAATGCCAGGTATGTACTCGAACGGCGAGTACGACCTCGCGGGATTCGCTGTTGGTGCAGTGGAAAGAAGCAAGCTGCTACCAAGGGCCGCTGACATTGTGCCTGGAGATTCAGTCATTGGTATTGCTTCTTCTGGGGTCCACAGCAATGGCTTCAGTTTGGTTCGGAAGATCGTGGAACTGTCAGATGTTAGTTATACTGACATGTGCCCATTCAGCAAAGAAAAACAAACGTATGGCGATGAACTGCTTGCACCTACCAAAATATACGTGAACAGCGTCCTACCAGTGCTGCGGCAACACAAAGTGAAAGCGAGTGCACACATTACTGGTATGTCACATTAACTTGATCTTATCTCTCTATCCTCTTAGCTGCTCGCTTTCCTCTTTCTTCCTTTGTTGGGGCTTTGTATAGGTCACCATGCCCTTTCCTCAACATAACCCACAAAAAAAAAAAAAAAAATTTCGTTATTTAATATCAATAAACTTGATCTTATCTCTCTATCCTCTTAGCTGCTCGCTTTCTTCTTTCCTCTTATGTTGGGGCTTTGTATAGGCCACCATAGCCTTTCCTCAACATAACCCACTAGAAAAAAAGAAAGAAATTTGTGCCACGAAATTAATGTATTGTTATGGCAACAGAAAGAAGTAGCAGGGATTCAAAAGCTTTTTTTCTCTTAGACTAGGACAGGTTTCCGTCTTCATAGATGGTGAATGAACCATTCTGGGGATAAGTGTGGATCGTCATTTCTAAAGTATTCTATCCTGAAAGATTTCAGATGAAATTCATAAGCTTTCTCTCAATGGCCGCTTTTTCTAAGCATCTATGGATAAAAGAACCATTCTATTCCCGTTGCTCATCCCTCGATCTCCTCGCTTTTATTCATTTTGGTCGACAATGCCGATTTTATACTGGGCTTATTTCTCTACAAGCTCCTCCCAGAAGATCCGGTCCTTGATGTGGACTGTCAAGCATCAAGTCCATGTCTTCATGACAGTTTGCTGTGGGGTATTATATTCGGATGCCACTTCTGTCACCATCTCATTTTATTCTCCTTTCTATGGCAATCGAATTATGCGCCTGGTCCTTTTCTTCTTTGGGAACTTTACAGATATTTTTGTCTTATTTTCAATGAAGTATTTCCGGTGTTTACCCTAAATCAACATAAAAGACTGTGTTTCGTATACAACATTGCTCAGATTTGGTTAGAAGGGCAGTTGAAACTGTGATCAGAGCATATGTCTACCTAGGGGAGGGTCCCGGTTCGAGGCACCTTGGGGCAAGTTTCTCTTCGCCGTCTACCTGTCCACCCAGCAGTAAGACAGTGCCTTGCGTGAGGCTGGAGTAAGGCGAGATGAGGAAAGAAACTGGCCACGTTGTCGTGGCTCAGGTTGGTGCCTCTCTAACCGGATGGCTCCCGACGCCTGTTTCGAGAACGAGAATCGAAAATTTCATGCCCTATTCAATTAATTGGCTATTTTTCAATAGTTGTTTCTGATATTTTCTACTCTAATAGTTGTCACAGGAAAATCTTCAAAAAACGTTTTCGATGACCGTGATCAGTCTAAAATGTATGCGTTGTTTTTAAGGTGGAGGTTTACTGGATAACATACCTCGGGTATTACCACATTCTGTATTGGCCCATCTTGATGCCAGCAAGTGGACAATGCCTTCAGTCTTCCACTGGTTAGCAAGAAGTGGAAACATCGATGCTGAGGAGATGCTAAGGACATTCAACTGCGGGATCGGCTTTGTGCTGATAATGGATTCAAAAGATGCTGCTGGCATCCTCGATTCACTTAACGAGGCCGGTGAAACAGCATGGGAAATTGGAACTATCAAGACGAGGTCTGAAAATGAAGATTTTGTCAGAGTTGAAGGGTTTACACGTTCGTTAGAAGAGGTTAAAGAAGGCACAGCTGGAAATTGTAACAGCGTAGTAAATGGTGCTAAAGGCCGCTTGCCTGTGGGAGTGTTGATCTCTGGGTCAGGAACGAATTTACAGGCACTGATCGACCAGAGTTTAAAAGCTGAAAGCAAAGCTGAGATCCGGTTAGTCATTTCGAATGTACCCGGTGTAAAAGGGCTTGAAAGAGCATCAAGAGCTGGCATTAAATCTAAGGTAGTGATTAATATCTAACTTTGACATTTGTCTCTCGTTTCTATCCGTTAACTCAAATTTGATGCGAATGATTTAAACAATTCTGCATTAGCATGCCATACAGGTTTCTTCGAAGAGCAGCAGATGATGGAAGTGAAAGATAAATGCAAAAATAGAATATAATTTAATAGACAATAAATTATCACGAACTCTATCCCATGACTCATCATTCATCCAAAGAACATGCGATTTATGGAACGTACAACTTGCCATCTTTCAAATCTAAGATCAATAAACTTGATCTGATCTCTCTCTTCTCTAGCCTTTCACTTTCTTTTTTCTTCCATTTTTAGGGATTTTTGTAGTCCGCCTTGGCCTTGCCTCAACTTAGCTCACTAGAAAAAATTAATTGCTTAGAAGCTTATTACCTTCATTTGGAACATAATTATTAGGGGAATGAAGGGACTGACGATTAGGTAAATAAAAAGAAGTAAGAAAGCACGTAGGTTAATCGATAAATTGAGAATTGAATGAGCTCGTGTTTGCTTGCTTCCTCCCGACGCCAGTTTGAATGAAT